>RAPC01000028.1:0-693409 GCA_009806235.1 Neurospora sp. CHS-2018c
TTTTTTTTTTTTTTTTTTTTTTTTTTTTATTATTTTTTTTTTTTTTTTTTCCCCCCCCCCCCCCCCCTGTGTTATGCCTCTGAACTATAAGTCGCGTGTAAGACTAGAACCGATAGAGGGTGCCAACGCCGTATTATCCTATTGTCCGCGGGCAAATAGGTAAATCCGAATTGAAGCGGGCAGATTAGCGTAGTGCTATATATATATAGGGCTTTTACCTTTTTTCTTTCTTTTCTTCTACCCCTTTTATTACGCTTTTAAACCGTAAGTCGCGTGTAAGTCCCAAACCGAGTACTAACGCTGTATTATTTACTGCCCGTAGGCAAATAGGTAATCCGAGCCGAGGCGGGCAGATTAGCGCTATACTATACGTATATAAGGCAAAAAGAAGAAAAGAAAAAAGGTATAAGCCGGAAAAAGTCAGGACTTTTGCCTTTTATCTTTCCCGAATTCCTAATGTCTTTTCCGAATTCCTTTTTTCTTTTTTAGGTTCATTTTTATTTTCCTTAGGTTCATTTTCTTTTTTCTAACATCTTTTTATATAAATAAAATCAAAGCCTACTATCTAAGGGTAACGGTCGAGTTTAACGAGATGGCTTACAATAACGAAAAGTTGATAATTAAATAGATTAATAAAGAGTTGTATAAAGAGGTGGGTAATAATAACGATAAGGTATTATTAGTTATAGATATAACCGCCTTTTATAAGATAAAGGATATTTTTAATGCCCTCGATAAATACGGTATTAACCGAGTTCTAATCCCTAGCGGCTTTACCCCTCTATTATAACCCCTCGATACCTATATTAATAAATCTATTAAGGCCTACCTTTTCGAAGTATACGACGAATATATTGAATAATAATAGATTATTAATAGAGATTTCGATAAATAGACTCCCGCTAAAAAGAGGATTATATTCACCTATATTATTGTATGTACTATCCAGCTTTTCGACGATAATAATCCTAGTTTGGTAGCCAAGTCTTTTATTGATTGTAGTATTTCTATATACCTTAACGGCGTAGAGGACTATAAGATTCGAATTAAAGATATTAATTGGAAGAATATTAATTTTTCAGACTTTTAAACTATTAATAATATTAAAATTATCAATAATCACTTCGAATCCGAGTTCCTAGAAGGGGAAGCTACTATTAACGAATTGGGTATAGTTTACGACAATTATACTATACCCTAGTTGAAGGCCTTCTATAGAGTACGATATATTTTCGGATTTAGTAAGTTGAAGAAGGTTAAATTAGTTGCTAAGTTTAAGATAGTTGACGAGGAGGCTCTCATTACAACCGATACGGGGATAGATAATAAAGAGTTTGTTATTAAAGAGGAGGGTACTAAAACGGCGCCGATTCTAGTCGATTAATATTATTACTAATATTAATCTTCGTTTTTATTTTTAATAATAATCACCTCCTCTACCTATACAAATGCTTTGCCTTCTTACCACTCTCTCTCAATACCCTATTTATTATTTCGCCAACGCCTCCTTTGTTCTTTTATAAAATACTTTACTAGATAATTCTTATTTAATATATACTCTTTAATAAATTACCTCCACCGCTCTTAAACCCAGCTAAAATAATAGTTACCGCTTTTAAGGGATAAACTAATAATGTGTGTAAACCTAGGGGAGGAAGGTTGCCGGTAAATGATATTATATTCGTTGTTAATAGTAAAAATTTTAGAATTTTCAAAGTCTTTTGTTACGTTTGTAAAACGAAATTAGATCTAGTTAGTAATGTAAATTATATGGTTGTTTACGTATAAACGATATCGATAGTCCTAAGGTTAATACGAGGTATAGTTATAAGGGGAGGTTTGAAAATATTGTCGTTTTTATAGCTGGTATTATTAATAATGGATGAAAAGAAGGATAAAAAGACGAAATGAATAGGAATTAAGAGGTTGGCTGGCTGTTACTAGAACCCCCTCTTTTGCTAAGGAACTGGGCACCCCTGAAATGGCCACGTTCATATACCCACTTTGAGCGCCTAGAGGTTATAGCGGGCTTGCAGATGGCTTGCAGCTGGGCGCCAGCCTTACTATAAGAAGGCTAGCCCCCCCCTAAGGGTATCCCAATCGACTGAAAAAAAGCGGTACCTCTAGAGAGTGCTGTGTAAGCAGGTACGGATACTGGATCGCGGTAGGGGCTCACGAGGGCGGTCATCAGTGGAAATCTCGCTCTCAACAAACCGCCCGCCCTGGAAACCGACAACCGCGGCCGGGAGTGGACCACGCCAACGCCCGGCTGGCCCGTTGTCCCGGGGTCTTTGTGGAGAAGGCGGGTGGGGTAGTTCCGTCGCATAGGTCTGGATGGCACTCACACTGCACCGTCACTGGACTCACTGGGGCAGGCACTTCAACGATGGGACCTGTCATTGCAGCAGTTCCGAAACCTGAAGACGAACCGGCGTGTAAACGTCGCCTGCCACTGCCCCCGTGGTGCGGCTACTTTTGGCTTTTGCAGTTGGGAAAAAGTCCCAGATCCACCCAGCTACCGGGTAAAAAGGACGCGGTACGGCGGTGGAGATACGTACAGTGGGGCGCCAAAAAAAACGACCAATTACTTTTTTCCCACCAAAAAAGGCCTAAACTCAACTCGAGAAACCGTTAACCAACTACGCCTTCTTGATGCAAATATTCTACCAAAATTTAGGTAGAGAGATCTTTGAAACGGGATGTTAATTAATGTTATCCAAAAGATTTCCTTCAAAAGGGGCGCCGGATCATAAGTGCCAAAGTCACTTTTCGAAAACCGATCTAATTTCTACCCACTATAATACGCTATAAGCCCACTATAAGTTTTTTGACCTTGAGACTTCATCTTTACACCTTCATCAAACAACCACGAATGGTTCTAGCACAATAAAACACTCGCCAATCGAATCCACTATCATTTATTTCCTACATATGAAGATGCATTAAAATTTGGCGTTTGTTGAAAGGTTGAAATCCTGGAGTGATGAAGTCGAGTTTCGGCCTTTTTTGCGGGGAAAAAAACAATTGGGCGTTTTTTTTGGAGCGGCATTGTACCTACTTTCGTGGTACCTGCACTGCATGTACCTATCTGCCCGTGCACACGACGCCAGGGCACGAGGCTCCACCAACTGTGTAAAGTTCATCGTCAATACCGTATCGATTTCAATATCAGAATTTCAATACGCAAACATTTGGACGTCAGGTCGTCAACTCAACAACAACGAAAGGTCCAGACAACACATTTCTGTGGCCACAAGAGGAATCGACACTGTCAACCAACTGCTGCAGGTCAGGGTATTTGGGAACATTTTAGGATTTGAAGAAGTTCGACAACGGAACCAGGAAGGAAGGAAACTTATTCTCCCTCCAACCTCACTCAAAACTCAACTCTCATCTCACCAACACTCGAGATTTCTATCGATATTTCACGGTCTCATCACAGACTATTCAACCTCAACAACCACACAACCAACCACAACCACACATCATGCCCATCACAATCCTCCCACCCAAGGCCTTCCGGGACCAACCACCCCGCCGCAACCTCAACCATGACTCCGACGACGTAATGTCCGACGCCACTAACTCCGACTCTGAAGACTCCGACTCCCAACCGGGCGGCGTCTCCCTCGACGGCGGCGCAACCATCCACCCTCGCAAGCGTAACCGTTCCGGCGCCGCGGCCTCATCCACCTTCACCAAGCGCCCCAAGACCAACGCGGCCATCAACTCCATCCCGCGCTCCGCCATCGTCACCCCCGGCGAGCGCATCACCACGGACCCGCAATGGATGCGCGGCCACGGCACCTACCTCTCCTCCGCCTCTTTGGGTGAACAAGCCATCACCTCCTCTTTGGCAGGTATCGTAACGCGCACCAACAAGCTTTTGTCCGTCCGCCCTTTGCGCGCCCGCTACACGCCTGAGGTCGGCGACCTGGTGGTCGGCCGCATCGTGGAAGTGCAAGCGAAGCGGTGGCGTGTGGACGTCGGGTCGACCCAACTCGCTGCCTTGCCTTTGTCGGCCATCAACTTGCCCGGCGGCATCCTCCGCAAAAGAACGGAGACGGACGAGCTGCAGATCCGCACTTTCTTTGCTGAGGGAGATCTCGTGGTGGCCGAGGTGCAGCAGCTCTTTCAAGATGGTGGCGCGGTGTTGCACACGCGCTCGCTCAAGTACGGCAAGCTGAGGAACGGGGTGTTCATGGCTGTTTCCGGTACCGGTGGCGGAGGCGGGGTGGTGCGGTCTCGCAGACAGGTGTGGACGCTTGAGGCGGCGAATAACGGGGGTCCGATTGATGTGATTTTGGGTGTCAATGGATATGTCTGGATCTCGAAGCATGTGGAGCCGGTGGTTCCAGAGGAGGCCAAGGGACAGACGGGTATCACGAACCTCGAGGAGGTGGTTAGTGCGACGATGTATTCGAGCCAGAATGATCGGATCGAGCCCGAGACGATGAGGGAGATTGCGAGGATCAGGGGCGTGGTCACGGCGCTGGTGGAGAATGGATTGAGGGTGGATGAGGATATGGTCACGAAGGGGTATAATGAGGCCGTGGAGCTGGCGTTGGTGAGCGCGGATGGGCCTGAGGATGTGTATCTGGGTGGTGAGAGGGGTGAGCAGCTTGCTGCTGCTTTGGCCGCTGTCTAGGTCTAGGTCTAGGTCTAGGGACTTGTGTAATGTGTTCGGGAAACCAAAAGAAGAAACAAATGCTTCCCCCCGCTTGATGGTCGCCAGTTAACTTAGGACCGTTGAAGAGCTTCCGTCTATAGTACGACGCTGGTGATGGCTTTTGAGCTTTAAATCCGCCTTAATCAGGAACTTGGTTTATATCTGTAGAAGTATATCACGGAAGACTTGAGTCAAGGTCTGCCCGAACTACTCGTGAAAACATGTAATCATCTTCACAACAACTACATACAACCCAACATCCAACCGTCACCCCCATCATCGCTGCCCCCCCTCCTTCATCTCCCTAACCCTAAACCTCTCCAACCCCACCGGCTCCTCCAGCACCGTCGACTCCCCCATGACAATCTCCGTCTTCTCCTTCGGCCCCATCCTCAACCTCACCAGCGGGCTTTCCAACGGCTTACTGACCTCCTCCCCCTCCCAATGCCTCGCCTCCTTCGGCAGCGGCTGCCACCACCCTTCGTCCGTCCTAGCATGCCACTGCCTGCTGCACAGCTCCCACAACCGGCTCGTCGCTCTCTTGTACGCAAACCGCTCGTCCTGCCCCGTGAACGCCGAAACGGTCTGGTTGAAGTCCACTTTCCGCGTCAGTGACACTTGCTGCTCCTTCCCGAAATCCGAGTCTTGGTCCGGGTCGTATTCGGAGATGTTCGGACGAAAAGGCGCGATGGAGTCTTGGAAGACTTCGGCGATGGTCTCGGAGTAGGTTGCGTCTCCTTCTACTACTACTCCTGCTACCTGCTCGGTTCCATTACCCGTGCTCCCTGGGGCAACTGGTTTGGGACGCATCTCGGGGAAGAAGAGGTCATCAGGCCCGGCCTCGGCGCGGATGAGGAGCTTGCACTTGGACTCGTACAGGGCGTCGAGGAGGGTGATGAAGCGGCGGGCTTCGTTCTTCATGGCCAGAGAGAGCACGGGGATCTTGTCGATGATGAAAGTGTGGAAGGTCGAAGCCATGGTGAGGTAGTCTGCTGGACCGTGGGAGGAGACCAGCTCGGAGAAGTCCCAGTAGGTGACATGGTTGTAGTGGCGCGGGACGTGCACCTTGCGGCCGTAGACGATGAGGTTGGTTGGGGACCACTGTTGGCCGGTGGCATTTGAGCCGATGAGCTGGTTGACGGCGGCTGTCCAGGTTTCTTCCGTGTCGGAGGGGAGAAAGTACATGGAAGGTTTTGGAAGACCTTGTTCGATGGTCTCCTCCTCTGAAGTAGTTGTTGGTGGCTCTGTGGATGATGACGACCCAAACACGGGTTGAAAGGAGGCCGCCCCTGAATCCGTCGTCACCTTGTCCACGCTTTTACCTGTAACGCCAATCTGGCTCTCCCTTCTTCTCCAGTCTCGGGCACCTTCCATGTGCCAGAAGTCGCATCGTGCTTTGAGAACCGCCAGGAACGCAGCAAAGTCACTGGTCTGGCCGAACAGTTCTCCCTGGCGCTTTCCAAAGCCAAAGACCTGCTTGATCAAACCACCGGTTGTGGGCGGGTGGTAATACCCGCCTGTAGCCTTTTCCAACTCCTCGGGCATCCGGTTGGAAGACGCAATGAGGACACCTCCTAGCTGAAAGAAGGCGATGAACAGATTATTCATGATCTTGCTCGCTGCCCTGTCGGGAAGCTGGAACTCGTCGAGGAAGAGAATGGGAGACTTCTCCACCATCTCTTTTGCCAACCACAGGAGGGAATACTCCTGATCACCCATAGACAACTGGGAACGCGACTTTCGGAACTGCTCCAGCCTGGAGAGGGCGTACAACATGAAGGTGTTGAAGTGCCACCTCTTCTTTCGGTGAGTGGGTAAACCCTCGGCTAGGAGATCTAGCAGCATGGACTTGCCGGTGCCAACCTCGCCTGAGAGAAAAAGACCCTTGGGAGAGTCAATGTGCAAAGCAGCCTGATGGCTTGTAAGAACTCTAGTCAGTGCTAAAGTGTCTATGTCCTCTTGTTTGCTGAAGAACTTGGCAAAGAGAGGGTTCGTCCTGATGGGGTGGCTGCGGACGGCCAGCTGGGTCTCTTCGTCCTCCACATCCTCCTTTCTTGCCGAGTCCAAGGCCTTTGTGATCTGCTGGAGTCTCGACTGGTACTCTTGAGAAGGAGTGTAGTCCTTTAACCGCACATAGAGCTTTTGCAGTTGATGGGCCAGACGGTGTTGGGCGGCATCAGGACTGCAGAGACCGGTGGCGATGAGGGTATTGTCTATTTGATTTAATATTTTATTAATCTTCCTTTTAATTCTTTATAGGTAACTACCTACATTTGACCAATGGGTCGGTGATGGTGACCGAGGTCGCTATGCGGCGACTCATGATGGTCAGGTTGAGGGACAAGGCCAGGAGTTGCAGGAAGTCATCAACACTTTGATATGCCCCCTAATCCTGAGTGTCGGTGGTGTAGATGATTTGTATGCAGTTGAGTGTTGAGATCTGATACAGAGAAGCCGAAGATGTCCGTGTGACTGTTAAGGTTAACAGTGGTTCCAGGGGTGAAACTTAACAGCCCCAATGATGTCACTCTCAAACGGCACCAACATGTCATTAACAGATGTCAACTCAGTCCAGCTCCTTGAGAGCTCCCGGTCTCCATGGGTGTCCACTTGTACCTAGAGCTATCACTTTATTGTTTGATGACTCGAAGATGGAAACTTGTCCAACAGCCGAGCGAGGTCAGGGTGAGTTCACGGTAAAGAGACAAGTAGAAGGTAAGGAAACCGGCCTCACAAAGGGGTTAAGAAAGAGAGATATGTCCAAGAACCTGGTCGAACTTGGACACCAAACGCATGTTAGTGTTAGGGTTTGTTAGAGGCAGGAGGACCGGAGCTGAGGACCAGGAAGGACAAAGGGAAAGAAAAAGGTACGTACCTCCTGGCAGCCAGCACCTCGTGGTCGTGTGTGGAGATGTCCAGGATGGTGAAGCACTGACCAACAAAGCCACGCCAAGACTGACCACTCAGTGACCACGATGGACCAGCACCAGCAAGCAGCGACCGACCTCCGCCTGTGATTTTTTGTTGCCCAAAAGTCAACAAGGATCCAATGATTGAAGGCTTCGTCACTCGTGCAAATCCATGAAGAAGGGAACGAATGCATCTCCATGTCTTTTCCATGTTGCCCGCCTTTCCCCATCCACTTGACATCTAGACAGTAACGACATACTCAGCCTCTGCCCTTTTGACCGGTACAACATTCCCAATTGCGACCTCTCCATCTTCCACGACTTGGGTATACCTAATCGATAACGGCGCATCCATCATCATCCTTTCTCGACGCCGCCGCCGTGTTTCCGTCACAAATTCGACATTCCAATATCCATCACCTCCCTTTGTGGTATCCAGGTGCACCGCGCCCTGCCATGGTCAAAGGATAAAATAAGAGAGAAACGCCGAGATTCGATTCGAAGGGAGCGCGCGCGCGCGTTATTGTTCACGTCACCCGTCACGGTCACCGATCGAATCCATCGACTTTTCCAGCATCTCCATCGCTTTGGCGATTTCTAGCTAGCCGTCCGCATTCTTTACCACCACCACCACAACAACCACCACCGCGACTCACGGTCTCGCACCAGCACCAAAACACCAACATGTTTGAGCCAAACCAACAAGATCAAGGTGGCCCCGCAAGGGGGACACGAAGCAGCCGCCGCAGAGCGCGCCCCTCGTCGAATACAGATGCCACAGTCCAGGCCCCCAAGGCGAAGCGACAAAGGGTACCTCTACACGAAACTACGGTTGCGAATACCGAAGCCCTCCCAGAGACGGATACAGAGATGTACGAAATCAAGTCCGACAAGCTTGCCCTGCTCGACATCAAGCGCGATGGCATTGAAAACCTCGGTGGCCCCCGCAAAGAGCTCAGCGTGCGATCAAAGAAGCAAAAGGCCGGCGAACGGACCGCGAAGGGTGATGGAAGCATAATATTGGTATGTTGATGCTTTCTTTCCCGGGCTTTGTCTCGCGTCACTGCGCACTGGGGAGCTCATCTAGAGTCACAAACAGCTCCTGGAAGCTTAGCTACTGACCACAATCCCAGACTACAAACAATGCTTATACCGTGAGCAAGCTCCCAGCTTTACCCGACCGACTCCGAGCGGATGCGCAAAGTAAGCTCGACCAGCACAGCTACCTCCCAAACGCCCTCCCACCTTTGGAGCAACTCTCAATCAAATCAGGAGTACCTAACAATTCCCAAGATCGTCAGCACGGTGCCGTCTACTCGACCAGCGGATACGCCTTGAGCCTTACCCATACGCATGCCTTCGTCTGGCCCTATGCTTCCACCGCCGCCTCGCCCGAGACCTTCACATTCGGCCTCCCTTATCCCTCCAAGAACCTGACCGACCCACTACCACTCGGCTCCTTGGTTTCGCCCTCGGCTGCCTCGGATGAACCTGGCCTTGTCGTTGTCATGCCCATGAGCGGCAAGATCGCCTACTGGGAATCCATCTCGAGCGCCGCCACCCTTGACTTTATTCGCCAACAACGACATGGAGTGGAGGACACAATACCCGGCATGTTTTCTGGAGAGCATGTCGTTCAGATCGTCAACGCCGAATCCGCTGGTTTCGTCCTCGTCTTCAGCTCTGGCCGTCTCGCTTACCTGAGCGTCCGCGACATGCATGGTCGGCCCACCATTTCCGTACAGTTCCTCCGTAGCAGCCTCACCAATGCCGTAGGTGGATTGCTGGGAAGCATCCGCCAGGTCCTTGGTTCCACTTCTGCGCATGGGGATGTCGTTGCCGTCCGCGCCAGCCATGCCACAAGAGTCGGAGAGCGCGTCATTGTTGGAGCTACGACTAAGGGCAAACTCAACGCTTGGCGCATTCACAGGGGCGGCCACCACGAAATTCTGTCCGATATCGACTTGAAGAGCGAGCTTATTCACCAAATACAGGAGGCCGACCCGGCATCCGCTGGCTTACCCGAGGAGTCCTTCGAGATTGTCGATTTTACCTGCGTTCCCCGAGGACTCGACAACAAGTATGTGGAGGCTAGCCGGCTTAGCGAGGCTCTGGTTCATGACGAAGATTCTGTCCAGCATCTGCTACTACTCACCTCCTTCTCTTCCAGCAAAAGCCGGTCGCACTATGCCTTGGTCGAGGTTGTCATTTCTGGCCAGAATAAGAAGGTTGGTGCAGTCCGACCCTTGACTTCTTACACCAGTCCTGTGAGACCCAATGCGCCCGAGAGGCCCAAGCTCTACCTACCACGCCCTGCAATGGTAGCTTTTGTTGTCTTCGACCGCGCCGTTGTGATTGCGTCCATGGCCGCCCCACCGGATTCCCCCGAGTCCCAGCTCCAAGAGGACAGCCACATCATACCCGCCACATTCGAAGACGTGGTAGACCTACGAGATGAAGGCAATGTGCAAATAGTAGGCTCGGGCACAGAGGAGCCTACTACTAGCGGCCATTCCCAAGATGAGGTTCGATCGCGACACAGGATAAAAAACCCCGCAGCTGTGCTGTTGGTGCAGGGTGTTGGCACAGTTAGAGTTGCCGTTAGCGAGGTTGATCGGTTCGCGAGTGAAAAGCCGCCAACCATCAGCGCGAAGAGCAAGCTCGAACAGGCCGTCTTCTTTGGTATCAAGAACGACAACCCGTTAGTGTTCCAAGGAAGGAGCCTGCCTTTCACCGCTCAGGAAATCGGAAATGCCGCTATTGAGCTCAGTCATGAGATCGTAGCCTCCAAGACCCCGTTCATCCCCAACGTGCCCGCCTCGCTCGAAAATAACATGAGGACCAGGGTGGAATATCTCGAAAGGTTAATATCCCACCTCAACACCTTGAAGGTGGATCTGGACGCTCGTACACGGTGGATGCTGCTCTACGACTCTGAAAAGATGGCCGTAGCAACGTGGCTTTGGCGGAAAAATGAGCAGTTTATCGCCGAAAGGCCGAAGGGGGATAAACAAAACGTCATTTCCGAGACGGTGGTGTACATCAACGAGAACCAAAAGACGGAGCCCAATCCGGCTGTCGGTGAGGTAGACCCCGTTCGCCACTGGTTCATTAACGATGTGTGGAGACTAGAGATCTTTATCGCTTGGGCATACCAGATTATCAAGTATGCCTATACTGAACGTCTTACCGACGAGAACGGTATCAACCGTCTAGTATTGGAAGCCGCCATCGTCAACAAGGGCGCCCTTCAGGAGGCGGAGCAGCACCGCTTGAGGAATGCACGCGTGTATGGTATCAATCCTAGGAAAGGCGCCGAAGGCAACGCGATCCCTGAGCCCTGGACTGCCACTTCTTTCATCACTAACAATCTCAAGCGCCTGATTGAGTTTTGCTACGAGTGGCTGGATAACTACTACTTCCCTTCTCCGGAAAAGGCTTCTGTGGATGTGAAAATCCTCAAGAGCATTCGGGACATGCTTCCTGCTCTCACCAGCCGATACTTCACCGCTCTTGACGAGTTTATTTCGTGGGCTGAGAAGTCTAGTGATCCTCAGACACAGGAGCTCGCCAAGACGTATCTTCAGGATTACGTTAAAAATGTATACGAGAAGATCTTACGACTTAAGGACTACGATCTTTGGGATGAGGCCATTGCTCTGGCGCAGGAGCATGAGGCATATGCCGCGCTGGCAGATGTCATGGTGCAGCATATTCTCACGCTGGAGGAGAGTGCTCTAGCTCCCGGCACTTCTGCTACCAAGGCTGAGGAGTGTCGTGCTAAGGCTGAGGACCGGAAGAGGCAGATGGGTGGCTATTTCAACCAGTATCAGGAGAGGTTCGCCTTCCCGGCGTACGAGGCTCTTCTTGACGCTAGCGGCGTTCAGGCAGTCCTCGAGTTCCCCTACGACAATGAGGGCTACGCCACCAAATTCCTCCGGTCCAGGCCCGAACTAGCCAAGATCTCTTGGATCAATGATGTTGAAAGGGAGAACGACATTGATCGTGCTGCCGAGACACTGCTCACTCTCGGTCTTACCAGAGAGCAGCAAGTCTGGAGCAAGAAGATCGAGCTCAGTCTTGGAAAGCTTGCTTTGCTGGCTGAGGAGGCCGACCAACGTAACGGAGACAGTGAAATGAGCAACGGCTTTGCCGATAGCAAGGCGGCCAAACTCGAGAAGGTTGACCAGGCTCTTGAGATCATCACGATCCAAAATGGCCTCTACAGTCAGATCCGGCCTACCATTGAAGAAGCCGTTGACGAAAGAGCCGAGTTTGAATTGGCGATGAAGTTTCACGGTGCCTGGATCAATGCTCAGAAGAAGCAAAAGGCACTTCAAAGCGTCTTTGAGGACGGTATGGAGCGTCTACTTAAGCACGAGGCCCTTCAGCCACTCACCCTCATCGACTTGCTTACCCTAGTATACCTTGACCCGAAGCACTTCGAAGCCATCGGCGACCAGTTCTACCTAGCCCTGAAGGTCGCTAAGCATGGCCTGAAGGGTGAAGAGCGAAGCAATGCTGAGCGCCTCATTTGGCGTCGCTGCCTCATCCGTGACGACTGGAAGCAAGTCAACGTTACCAACCTGAAAGATGACCAGCATCAGCTGGAAGTCCTCGGCGAGACAGCACTCTACAGGACCTTGTTTGCCGTTGTTGATGAGCGTAAGTTTCATATCCCATTCATTGCCAAGACATAATATCCCACACAGTGCTAACCCACTTTGCTTTGCTTTCACAGAACACTCAAACGACGCCTTCCGCCCTTGCATCAAGCCCTCGGATGCGCTCGGCGTCTACACCGACAGTCTCGACCGCCGCTTCGACGGCATGGACGACTCGTTCCGCAACAAGCTCATGGACGCCATGAAGGCCGAGGACGCCAAGCTCAAGACCTACATCGACAAGGCCCGACTGGACGAGTGGTACAAGACCACGCTCGAGGCGGCCGAGAACACCGTCGCGCTCGTGTATGGCCGTATGACGGCCAAGAAGGCGGCCGCTGCTGCTAACGGCAGCACGAGCACGAGGGCCCCGCTTGAGGCTGCGGGTGCGGGCGCAGTTAGCGGAGGATCGTCGTTCTGGTAGGGTTGGAAGCGTGAGATGCTCTTTGGCGTTGCTGTTTGGGCATGGCTTTGGATGTAGGACTCTGGTCGACTTGATGGTTTGGGCAATGGGAATGAGAATGAGTGTAAGACAACAAACAGGAGATGCGAGGATCGAGAGAGGAGAGGAATGAGATGAACAAAAAGAAATGGTTCGACTTGATGGTGGTTATTGTATTGGTTAAAAGCGGTGGTATCTCTCTTCTAGTTTTGACGTCCGGTGATCTGTTGGCTTCGGTCGGTCGGTTCATTTGGTTGGTGGTATTGAAGTCAAAGTAAAACTGTGTTGTCCAAGAAACAGCATGACAACAACACGAAGAAGAAACTTTACGGACAAAAAGTAAAGATTGGAGAGAGTGATGATTGCCGCAACATCCATCCTTATGGTAGAAGAGACGAAGAGAATGAGTGAAGGGGAAAAGTAAACTTTTGTTTAAGTAATTGTGCGTATAGCTGCAGATTTTGCTTTCCGGGTTGTGTTTCTTTTTGGTGCAATTGTATTCTTCTCTTACAACGAACGGAATACGGAAAGAATCCTGTATACCTCCAGCATGAACCTATAACGAGCTCGTAAAGCATATTCGAAAATTCACGAAAGTCTCGTGAACAGACACACCCGCGCATACAGAGCGTACTACAAACCTGGAAATCGAATAGACTGCCGACTAGGTCTCTGACTCTGAAGATTCAATCTTTATTGCCCGTGGTGGTGGGAAAGAGAGAGCTTCTTTTGTACAAAACATGGCGTATTGAAACACCCCGATAGTTCAGCTTCTACGTCCGTACAGAATCTCAAAAGGAAGGAAGAGAGAGACATGTGGCTTACAGGCTTGGGCTTGGGATCATGGCGTCTATGCATCTGGAAGTCTCATTTTCTTCTTTTTCCTTGGTGGTGGCTCTTTACGACTTGTTCTGTGAAGAGATATGCCAGCATCCCTGACAGGTAGATCATAGATATACTTTTCGGACGTTAGGTCGTCAAGCATTCAAGACAAATAGATAGATATGTTCTCGAAGATTGGTCTGAGGCGTCCCTGGTACAAATTCCTTTTTATGTTTTAAGCATCTTGGACAGAATGTGAAGTGCTTCTATTGAAACTGTGAAACATATATGGAGGTATATTGTAGCAACGATTGGGAAACCAATGATAATCTGTATGATCTTTTTTTACATACGTACAAAATTTCAACAAAGACGCCATGAATAAGTCAGAAGAAGCCGAAGCCGACTGGAAGCAAAGGCGGGAATCTAATCGGAAGTCTGTCGGGATGGAAGCCGAGACGAATGGCACGGGAAGGGCTTATGCTTACTTACTACCGACATCCTCCATTTCTTACCAGACGTCTCATCACATCTGACAGATATCTTGGCTAGCTATACATAGCTCCTCGGTTCGCGTCATGTTGATACGCTGCCCTGGATCCGCCTGATGGAGGAATGTGCGTGCTAATTGTAGCGGTTTGAAGTCCATATGCTACTTGTGCTACTTAAGGACGACATGTAGACAAACTGGTTGAATGCCTGACTGTCCAGGGGCTTCCCACCTTTCGAGTTTCAATGTTTCAACTTTTCTTTGTCTAGCCTGGTCTACCTGGCAACCTCGGTGCTCGTCCGAGCATGTGGAATCAAAAAAAAATTATTGTGGCCGAAATTAGACCAGCTGCTCGGGCCGGAGTTTTCTTTCTAGAAGCTGTATATCTGAGGCTTATATAGGTCTGACAAGCCAGGCCAGGCCAGGCACATGATCGGTCCCGTTATAACCCATGATTAGACGCGTACCCCCTGGGGAAATCGCGTTACAACTCCGATATAACTCAATGTCAATAAGACACTTATGAAAAATTGCAAGCAGCAAGTTATTAGATGAACAGAGAGAATCCAATCTGGAAAATTCCGAATTTGCAAGAACCTGTAATGTATGTCATCCACGAGGTCATCGTGGTGAGGCCGTCAGGGAGATGATCTCCCCAGTACCCAGCAGGTAGCAATCCCTGTCCCATACAAGGTTCAGGAAAAGTCCAAGATTTGATTTTGGACAGGGAAGCGACTCATGCAAGAACAAAAACCCTCTCGTCATTCATTTTCTTTTTTTTCCTATGTCTGAAAACCCCATGGGTAATGTCAATTGGAATGGCAAGATTGAATGAAAGTGGTCCAAACTCGATTACCGGAATGGAGTCGTGCACGTCGTGGTAAGATTTTCGCCATTTCGCTATGGGATGTGACTTGTGTACTTATGGGAGAGTTTGTGTGTGAAATCGGCGATGATCGACTTCCCCCCTGGGGAGTTGGGTTGGGGGGCCTTGTTCGTTGGGGGTTTGGTGGTTCGGGGATGTTCAAGGTGGTCGGAATTGGGCAGCGAGAAAATCAAACAAACCTGTTCTCACATCGAGATCTTCACATGGTTTTTACGAAAAAGGTTCAGAGTCCAGAACTTGAACACAGATATTGAGTTGTGTGAAGTTTGGTTCCTGAATCCTGAATTCCTGATCCCGACACCCAGCGGGACAGGCACAAGACTGGACTGGACTCGAACAGATGGACCGTTCGTTCGCTGCCGCCGTGCCCGTGCCGTGGCTGGGGCCCCACTCAATAAGCTTCTGGTCGGGAAGGCGGGAACTCTTGCGTTGTTTCTCCTTTTTCTTGTTGGTCTTTCCATTCCAATTCCATTCTTTTTCTTCTTGTCGGCTTCTCCTTGTGAAAGACTCCACAGCGGATCGAGAGCTGGTCGCCCTGGGCCGCTTTCTCGGAATTGTTGCATGAAGGTGCTGCCTTTTGTTCCAATTGTCTTTGGCGTATTTGTTCCGAATTGAAGAATCCTCGTGCTCTCAATGGGCCATTAAATCTGTTGAAAAGACCTGGAGGCCGAGTGAGATGCAGCGAGTTCAATGCAGCCGCAAAGAGGGCAACAACCTCAAATGCAAGATCATGTCTGCTGTCAGGAACAAGTTGCAGGCGGTGTGTTGTTCCTTCTGTGAACGACGTCCTTTCTGACCTTCTGCAGCCTTGAGATTGTTTGCAGGCTGTCCGTCCGCACTGCATACCTACCTAATGGATGCAGAGACCCTCTCCCGTGACCAAGAGTGAATTCGATGTTGATGTTGAGCAACCCAACCTGCAACTCCTCTAAAATTGATTGATCGTCCGGTCCTCGACGTTCTTTTTTCTCTCAACACAACAGAACACTTCCTTCCGTCCTTCAGCCCAAGCCCAGTCGGGAAGGAGCTGTCACAGCGATCACCTCTCGGAACCAGCCGCGATGGCACTGTTCAACTGTAGGTTGGCTAGCAGCCCCCACCGGCCACTGCTGAGAGCTCACAGCTTCACAGAGCACAAAGGCGCGATATCCGAACTCATCGTCCTTTGTCAAACGTCTTCACCTCACCTTTTATCAGTCTGCTAGTACTAGAATGAACGTATTGCGGGTTATAACAACCGACTCTCGGCCCGGCCCTTGCGGTGATAAAAGGAGAGCTCCGGCATCTTCATGGTCCATACATACAATATCGACCGTTATGTGCCAGGCACACGTTTTCATCGAATGGGGACGCACGGCCTACAGTGGTTCCGTCGCTCGCATGCCAAGACCGCAAGGGAGCAGCCGGCAAAATGCTCATGTTCCTTCCGCCTTCACCGCCGAGGGCCGGACATCGTGTGTTGTCGTCGTCGTCGTCGTCGTCGTTCTTCTTTCGCCGTTTCTGCCCGTCCCCGTTGTTGCATCATGTTTGACCGCGCCAACCGTGCCTCCCCCTACGCCATTGTTGAAGTTCAATAGACGCCTCTTAAACGAAACGGACAATGGCAATTGGCAATCCCGAGTATTCAAAGGGAGAAAGGGAAACACCACCACCCTCCACAGATCGGACCAACCGAGCACACCCATCCACACATTGGTCGCCATTCTGGACCGGCGGCGCTTGAATGGATTGCATGGACAGCTGCCGTTCCAGGGTTGCATTGGCCTGCAGGCTTGGATATGGGATCCGCTATGGGGTACATACACAAGCGGCATACCTAGCCTGCTGCAAAGGTGTTGGTGAATCGCGATAGCCTTCGTTCGAATCCGTTGCCAGGGTCACAACTGATGCCGACACGCATTATCACCTTCGTTTTTGGGTGACCGAGCAACTGACAGTCCCGAGACCATTGAGGCATGAATAGCCTCATTTATTGTCTATTTGTTCCTCGAATTGGCGAAATGCAGACGTATGACCAAAAGTGACACAAACCAGTTTAGCATCTGATTGTTTGGTTGCATTTAAGTTGTCTCGGCCATGGATGTGTCTTGGGAAACGGCGCAGCCTCGAGAAACCAACAGGTTAACATGCAAGCACAGACCAGTAAGGGGTCCCTGCATAGGCCGTCCTCCTCATGCCCCCCCTGGCGACAGAAAATATTGGACAGAGCTAGACGATGCGAGCCAATCGTATTTCCAGAAATGAATGGGGCCCCTTGGGCCAGTGCCCCTTGGCGCGGGCTGCTTGCTGATTTGGTTTGCTGTGCCCGCGACAACTCTTTTTCTGGTCCGTCAAAAAGTCCTGTCCAATCTCACCTGCTCCTTCCGCTCCGTCAACCTCCACGGTAACGGCTTCCCCATCTGGGTCTGGCAGTGTTGGCGCGCAGTCTCTTGACACCAACTTTTGATAGATTTACACAATCAATTCGCGCCTTTTTTTGTTGTAGTGAATGAATTGTGTCTGTCTTTTTCAGTCGAAAGGCTGGCGTGAAAAAGGTGCCCCCTTGTTGGTGTTGTCCACGCACGCTGACCTGACTGGATTGGATTGGGACCTGGATGGCCGCAACGGTGCTCCCGCCGTCGCTCCCACTCCCGCCCTTCCACTTTGCTTCTCAGGGCACCACTTGTAATTCTCACAGTCACAGTCAGCACATCACCAGCCCGAGCCAGTCCAGTCTCTTCCCGCAACGCAGACTCTCGTCGCAGTGCAGGTAGACGGTGCAGCAGCAGTGGTCTGAAAGCTCGTCGTTCGTTGGTCGGGGCTCGGGGTTGGTGGTGTGCACCTGATCACATCAATCAATCAGCGATCCGCCCGGCGCTCCCTGGCCAGAAGAAGAGTGCCCGGCTCTGGAGACTGGACGGAGTCGAAAGGCCTGAAGGTCAAGCCATTCCGCTTCCAGGATTCTCCACTACCCTGGACGTAGAGGTACTGGACCACCCGCCCGCCTTCCGTCTGCGCTAGCAGGTGCAGTGCTCCGTTCCGACTCCTCTGGTCGCCCTCTCTTCGCTCTCTTTCGCTGCAGTGCCGTCCTGCCTCCTTTCGAGTCCCGTTCCATTTTCTCTCCTCCTCACCACCTTCGGCAGCCCGCCACCCCCAAAACCTGAACCCGATCCATCGTCATTTATCCGCGCCCGTCTGCTGCCCCCTTTCACCACTTCTGCCCCGACAGCAGACGCTGCAGACGACAAACGTCTTTCTTTTTTCTTCCTTTTCCTTTTGGGGGTCTGTCATTGAGAAGAAGGCGGCTCGCATCCAAGTTGTCCACCACGGAGTAGACGGATCCTTCGTCCCCCATCCCATCCATCCCAGCCTTCTCTCTTCGCGCGCGACCCTCTGAGCCTCCTTCAATCCGTTCGCATACCACTCCTCCTCGCTTGCGCAAAGAAGCAACAGACGACTGGGGAAGCCTCTCGTAATCACCACGGCACTCCACCCTAGGAATCGGCCCAATTTCAGCAACCCATCTGTGCCCCCGTATCCCGGTCTTCCAGTACCTATACTTGGTCAATCTCAAAGGACCTGAATTGCAAAAGTGCAAAGCAATTCAGTCACCGTCGTCGTCGTTCGTCGTGTCGCATCTTCGAATAGGACCTCCTGTCCGTTTCCCGACTTCCGTCGCTGTATTCCGAACAGAAGCCCTTCCCTTCCGGCATCCGCCAAACCCAGCCCCGTCCGTCTCACCGACTACGACCGAGAAGAGGACCCAGCGTGTTTACCGAATCCAGGGTGAGTGTTGGCTCGTTCGTCGCTTGTTCCTCTTGCTGTGGGCGTGGCCGTGGAGTGGCCCGCTTCTGAATGATCTCTTTCCGTCATGGCCTGGTCCCCAGGCACACCCAGGCCTCCTTCCCTGGATCCCTATTGCACACAGACAGCCTTGCCTTACCACACCCGTGGGAACCATCGTCTGCCAATTCAGGTTCCCACACACCACTGCACTTTTTCCTCCTTTTCCACCTCCTTCCTGTCAATCCCTCCTACCCAGTTACGCAATACACACATGGGCCCCTAGGTCTCCTGTCTGGGGACGTTATCCGTCATCGTTGTTATCGGCACCACGCACACACGCACACACGCATCGCAGCCTGTTGCTGTCATCGACACAATCATTATCCTCAACAATTACTGACCGCCGATTTCAATTGCCCAGACGTGCGACGACATCCTGATTGACGACCATCACCCTTAGTCACGACTCCGTCGACACTTAACCTTTACTAAAAACACACGATAGTCTGAGCGACGACAATCCGACACAATGGCTTCGTCGACGTCCTCCAACGTCGTCGGTGTACACTACCGAGTGGGAAAGAAAATCGGAGAGGGTTCGTTCGGTGTCATTTTCGAGGGTACCAACCTCCTCAACAACCAGCAGGTTGCCATCAAATTCGTACGTCCTCCTTTCGGACATCGGCTCGTCACGCCGCCTCCATCCGCGACGTAGGATGAACTGGATTGACAATTTGCCCATGATTATAGGAGCCGCGCAAGAGCGATGCTCCCCAGCTTCGCGATGAGTACAGGACATACAAGATCCTTGTGGGATGCCGTTAGTACAGGCCTTTCTCGAGTTGTCATGGTATCTTGCTAACGTTGTATCTACAGCTGGGATCCCTAATGTCTACTACTTCGGCCAAGAAGGTCTTCACAACATCTTGGTTATTGATCTCCTCGGTCCCTCCCTAGAAGATCTCTTCGACCACTGCAATCGCCGGTTCAGTCTCAAGACGGTCGTTATGGTCGCCAAGCAAATGGTATGTTGGCCGCTCATCTTTCCTGTGTCTCCTGAAACGAGGTAATCTAACCTTTCCGTAGTTGTCCCGTGTCCAAACCATCCACGAGAAGAACCTGATCTACCGCGATATCAAGCCCGATAACTTCTTGATCGGAAGGCAGGGAACCAAGACCGCCAATGTCATCCACGTAGTTGATTTTGGTATGGCCAAGCAGTACCGTGACCCCAAGACCAAGCAGCACATTCCCTACCGCGAGAGGAAATCGCTTTCGGGAACTGCCCGTTACATGTCCATCAACACCCATCTTGGCCGCGAGCAATCCCGACGAGATGATCTCGAGGCCTTGGGCCACGTTTTCATGTACTTCCTTCGCGGTGGCTTGCCGTGGCAAGGCCTCAAGGCTGCTACTAACAAGCAAAAGTATGAGAAGATTGGCGAGAAGAAGCAGACCACTGCCATCAAAGATCTTTGCGAAGGATTCCCCGAACAGTTTGCCCAATACCTCACATACGTCCGCAACCTTGGCTTCGAGGACCAACCCGACTACGACTACCTCCGCGAACTTTTCTCTCAGGCGCTCAAGGATGCCGGTGGCGTCGAGGACGGCGAGTATGACTGGATGAAGGTTAACAAGTCCGACAAGAAGGGGGACTGGGACCGGCCTGGGGCTTTGCACAACCCAAACGCGAGACCTGGGCCCTCAGCTATGGAGATCCACAATTCGAGGGGGCCCACGACCCATCACGCAAGCGACCCCCGAGCTCAACTGACGGCCGCTCGTTTAAACGCCCCGCAGCCCTCGCCTCCAGCTCAGCCGGGGCAGCGGGCGAAAGAGCAACCAAACGTCAACGTGCAGAATAACCGGGCCTACAAGTCCCAACCCACGCCCACCCAGTCGGCGGGAAACGGAGCGCAACCATACAACATGCAGCAGCCTCCGCAACGGACGACAATGACCCACACTGCGACAGCGAACACGAACCCACCACCCTCTAACCAGCAACAGCAACAGCAGGGCGGCATCAAGGGCATCTGGAAGGCCCTGTGCTGCAGCTGAAAGGGCTGGTGCTGAATTTGTGTCCGTTTGCTTTAATAATATCCTTGAGTGAGCAACAACCAAAGACGGTGGCAGCTGTGTTGATGATCCTAACCGCTAACAGTGCGGCTAGCTTTAAAAGGAGAGAATGTGGGGAGCAAGTCTTCGTCCCATCTATATAGAGGGTTTCCCGGGGGGGACGAGTCCTGTTGTATGAATTTGCCGAAACATGGGGTTCTCAAATGTTTTTGCATGGGGACTATAGAGGATACCTTCCTTTGTTTTTCATAGCGGTCTTACTCGGCTACGCGCATCTGGCGTCTTTTACTTGCTTGATCTACCTGGGGCACATCATTACGACCATACGATTAGTATTCCGGACTCAGTCTTTTGTCTCTCGCTATCTTCGCTTCCTCTCTCTCGACCTCCCCGGAACCCTTTCCTCTTTTTACTATTTCTTGTTCCCTCCCTTCTTGGCTGGCCTTGGTTTGCGAGAGGATGCTAGGATTTACGACGCCGGGCCGCTATCTATGGAAGGCCGAGCCGAATCACGTGGAGGAAAGCTGTCTCGGATGATTCAGTCTCTAATGACAGCTGCCTCTTTCCCGACAAGCCCGTGTGCAAACGGTCAAGCCTCCCTCATCTTGCCGCTGGAAGACGCGGTTTGGAGTGGGAAGAAAGGGGAAGGAGGGGGAAACATGGGGAGGAGGGAGGGAAGTGACAGGGAAAGGTCGGGAGAGAAAGTTTGAAAAGATCTAAGGAAAACGAAAAAAGGGGAAAAGAGGAAAGAGTCTTCACTTTTGATTGGAACGGAGCGTCTCGGTGTTTTAGTGTTGCTGTTCGCGGGTGTGTGGTTCTAAGCTTGTTACTGTCTGTCTATTGTCATTGTCTACCTTGTTTGTTGTTGCGCGCTATTGTTGTCTTGTCAGCATCTTATACATATCCGAACTACGTATAATAATCATTATATCCACTCACTCACTGTCGCTTCATCGTCTTGATTGTCTTCACGTCTTTGGTTGTTCTCTCACGATCTGATATGATGGAGGAGATGGCAGACAATTATTTCATCTTCGAAAATACCTGCCTGGTGCCTTCTAAGCATTGTTTTATTCTTTCCTTGATTTCACCTTGCCACATCTGCGGCTATGACTTGCTGTACAAACTTGGACTGAGACCGTCCATGCCTCGGGCTACCTCCGGACCTTCGCACCTGCTGCATATACCGCATTATCTCTCGAAATTGAGGTTCGGGAATGCAGGGTTAAAGGTGTCCGGCAACCACGTACATGCTCTTCGACAACCGCCAAACGCATCTGGCAGACCTTCAACCCTGCGTCTTCTGCACGACACCGAACCTCAATTTCGAGAGATCAAGCGGTAACTGCGCCATGGTCTAGCACAAAGAAAGTGAGGCCTCTCACGAGGTGCTGGAAGGACCACGTATCACGGGAATGAGAGGGGTTTATATTCTGCGCCGTTCTTGCTCCTGTCGGTCTCCCACTTTCTTTCTTCTTTCTATTCACCACTGGTTCTCGACACTAGCATCGGAAACATCAACCATCGTCCATCGGTAGCTGCCGTAGCAGAAACTCGCTCGTAGAAGTTGTCAATCAGTTGAAGACAAATATCAGGAAACAAATCAGGTCGTTATTTCCCGTACGTCAAGCTCCCTATGGTAGTCGTCCTCCACCACTACTCAAGTCCCAAGGTATATTTCTTCTAGACTGCCCTCCATCCCTCTCGTGGATTCTTCCTCCGGCAAGCAACCAAGTTTTGACCATCGTATGTTTCCCTCATATTACCCACTCCAGTTGACCAAATCAAGCCATCTAATCCTGACCTCTTGATTCGCCGTCTAGGTTTAGTGTATGGATCACCACCATCACTCCCACATCCTTGGTTCCAAAACATCAGTCATCTTGCCAACCACCATCACCGTTACTTCGGGCGTCAGCACTGTCATCCCAGATATCCCTTCCTCCTCCTTAGCCGGCACTCAACAGCAACTGCCAACACCCATTCCACCGAGTAGTCATCGTCGAACGCCACGTACCATCAGCCTGAGGCTCAGCCTCCCGTCTTCACAGAGATCCACAATTACAATTCACCTGTGGGAGAAACTCATCCGGAGCTGGTGCCACGAAGGGGTCCTCTCTACAAGTAAAGCCTCTTTGGGGTTGTTGCAGATCTCCCTGCTCTACTTGAGGAAGTTGTGCCCTATTCGGGCCCTACCTGACCTCCCACCAGTCTTCCCATACAAAGGCTCTTCCAACACTTCGCCTACTGTACTCAAGCTGCTACGCAAGCACTGGGATAATTCAACACGATGCCGGCTATACCACAGCACCATCACCCGTTGATGCCTCGGACGGAGGCGCCAACTGCTCTGGATGGATGGTCATGGGAAATATGGGCCTTGATAGGTATCTATATACTTCTAGGGATCAACTGGTACACGTTGTGGGAGGCGGAGCGTATCTGGACCTGGCTTGTCGGCGATCGAATCCCGGCACGTTCTGGAAATGGGTCCCAACTAAGTCTAGGGCCCAGACAGCGTGGGTTCTTGTTGAGCCTTTACGTTGTATTATCGGTTTTGTTTGTGTTTTGCTGGCCCGTCTGGCTCATCCTCCATATCTTAAACTGTATCGCTGAAGATGCTGACCTCCCCCACCACCAACTGCCAACCCCGGGGGGGACGGCCCGGACGGGGCCTCATCAGCCTCCGCCTCCGCCTACCTATAACGCGGCAACCGGTCAGATTACGGCAACCGGTCAGACAATATCCGGTCAGACAACATCCGGCGAGACAGCAGACTCACGATCAATGGCAAAAAAAAATCTTTCTATAATTTCGGCAGTTTTGTCTTACTTTTTTGTTTTTTGGCTTTTGTTTTCCTTTCTTCGTTCGGTCTTTTTTTCTTCCTAGGACAGCGACGAGGGTTCCTTTTTGCGCCGCCGCCGCCGCCGTTTAGATTTTTGATTTGGCATTAGGCATACGAATAGCGTTGTTTTTCAGTATACAGTACAGTACACACCCCTGGAAAGTTGTTTTTTCCTTGTTCAGGTTGTAGTGTTCTTGTCAGGTCAGGGGTTATACTTGTAGGGACGCTGGCTTGGAAGGGAAACTCATCAGGTGGCCTAGGTAAATGCATAAGACCCGGAAGAACGGGACGGTCTTGTGTTTCTTCCCTCCGGAAGCTGCCCGACAGGAGGGAGGTCTCTGAAGGTATAAGAAGGATGTGATGGACTTCAGGAAGAGTAGAGAGTAAAGAGATAGTTTAGCTTCAGACCTTAAAATAGAAAATGCAGCTTGTTAGTTCCTCCCAAGAATTCTTTGCAGCCACTCCACTTGATCTGCTTGTTTCCTTCTGGCAGTGACGACCGACTGTCTTACTCGTTTGGAGTGACCCTCTTTTTCTCTCTTTCTTTCTTTCTTTCTTTCTTTCTTTCTTTCTTTCTTTCTTTCTTTCTTTCTTTCTTTCTTCCTGTATGAACTAGATAGAAGCTCATGCGTGGTCAAAAGACTCTGGATTGTTAATCATCACGATGGGAAGGTCGAGACCATCAAGACCCAATCATACAGTAAATGCAGCAGCCGAATTCCAGTGACCTTACTGTGTATCCCTATGTCCAGAGGTATCTTCTTTGGTTTGGCCTGGCCTTATTTTGTGTCAGTGTGTCTTAGGTGTAGGTAGGTATATGAGTGTTGTCCCAAGGAGTTGTAAGAACCAGTAGTTGTAGGAAACAGTTGCAAAAAGTAGTTGTAAAGCAGTTGTTGTATGAAATAGGTATATGCTTTTATATACCACCACTAGACTTAGGGGCAGGCATGATAATTGATCTACGCTACCTATCTTGGAGAGAGAGAGAGAGAGATGTGCATGTAGCAACTACATACACAACGTTGGTGTCTCAGCGTATGGTATCTTATCTTCTTCGTCAAGTGTTTGGGGGTTTATAAATGTCTCTCCTCTACATTGATATATGTGTATGTGTGTGTGTGTGTGAGTGAGTGTGTTGTATGAAAGTAGTTGGTTGTATGTACTTATATATCATCGAGGTATTACATGACAGCTCATGTTGTATAAGAAGAGTATGTAAAGCAATCAAGGTCAGTATCTCTGAGCGCATCTTTTTGGTGTGTGCTTAGTGTGGTGGTATTCGCCCGATGAGTGATACGTGAGTGTTGTATGAAGTATGTGTATTAGATATCATCAAGGCATGGCACCTCATGCTATATAGAAGCATGCGTAGTACATTTTAAAACGTTTCGTTAGACTTTCTCGTCACTTCGTCGCCGAGGACGAGCCCCCTATAGCATATTTTCCCCTCCTTGGTCATAGCCTGTCCTTTCTGGCATGTCATGGCATGGCATGGCGTGAACCTCATCCCATCACTGACACCCAGACACCCAGAGCCTGTCTATCAAAGATAGATGATATCCTATTACAACCCCGTCCCTCATACGCCGCTCTCACTTATTACATTTGTGTACTTTTTGCTGCAAGCGAGCCCTCCCATATGATCCATACTTGGGAAAAGTAGTGGAAGCTATTTACGTAAGCTTCTGCTTGATGAAAAAGGTGCGGAGATGCGAGAGCTGCCAGGCGCAAGTGACGCCGAGGACGACGAGCTGGACCAAGACCCAGCGGACGATGCGGGCGTTGGTGGACTCGGACTGGTCACGGAACTCGGCTTCGCGTTCCTGTTTTGGTTGAAGATTGTCTGTTAGCTTCTTTCTTGCCCTTTCCTTTTCAAAATTCCCAATTCGCGAAGGGAAAACATACTCTCTGGAAAACCTGCTCCCTCCTGATATCCTGCAGGCGGTTGTTCAAATCCTTGGCCCGCGTCGCCAGGTCCTGCAGCTTGCCCTTGTCGGCGCTCTCGATCGCGCTCGACTCGCCGATAGCCATGTCGAGCGTCAGTTTGATCCCGCCATTCGGGTTGCTGACCGACATCCAGCTCGACCGGCCCGAGGTCGACGTGGGCGTGAAGCAGATGCGGTGGTCGCCCGCCTCGGCGGCGGTGAAGGTGAACTTGCCGCCGGGGCCGCCGCGCTGGGAGACGACGCGGTGGTCGTTGTCGAAGAGTTCCTAGAGAGGGGAAGGGTTTGTTAGTTATCGTCGAGACAAACGGGAGTAGGGAGCAAAGGGGCTGGCTAGCTGTCGTGGGTAGGTAGGCAGGTAGGTGGTGGTTGGGATAGGTGGGATGGGATAGGGGTCAGGGGTAGCTTTGGTAGCTTAAAGAGGTAACAAAACGTACATCTACAGAGATGAAGATGTTGATGCCATCGTGCTTCTGCCACGAATGCCTCTGGTCGTCCCATTCCTCTGCCGTGTAGTGGCCAACCACAAGAGTGTCCTTGGGCAATTCCTCGTAGAAGCACTTGGGGCTGGTGCCGTCGATGAAGAAGTGGAGCGCTTGAGCAACAGCGCCCAGCGAGAGCAGTGGGATGAACGACCTCATGTTTGTCGTGTGTCTGTGTTGTCTCTATATATTGCGCCGAACAGGGCGATTGGGTAATTGTTGTCGAGGAAAAGAGGCGGCGACCGTGGTTGTTGTTGTTGTTGTTGTTGTACCCGTCTGGTGGTCGTTGCGCCAATGCTGTCGGGTATATAGGTACACTGGGGGACAGAGGGGGGCGGGAATGTTGGTGATGCGCTATGGTGGATGCTGCACCCTTTCACTGTAGCACACTCGAAAGTCGCGACCGCAACGAGAGAGCTTGGCCTTGGGAAGCTGCCACGTTCAGAAAATCGAGCCGGGGCCATCCAGATTCCCAGGGGCTCCGCTTCCACCTGGCTGGGTCTGGCCTTCCCTTCTGTGAGCGGCAGGCAATGGGTAGTCACGTGTGTTCAAGGTTTACAGGTCAAACCCTAACCCTTCTAAGTGGCTGTCAAAGCGTGAAGGTCTCACTAAGAATCTTTTCCAGCGACAACCAAACATTTCAACGTACCGCGTCGTTTCAACAAAATTCCCATTCCCAGCTTGCAGCTCATCCAGTTTCGATATTCTTCATTACGGGACAAGCTAAAACACCCATTTGTAATGTGCCCTGCCTGATATTTCGAGTTGATATTATATCAGGCTTTCTTTTGATGAATTTTGGGAGTGGGGCGTTCCGAGGCAATTCGACGTTCACTGAAGTTACAGGCTCGTTTGCGTATTAAACCTTTATTTTTCCCAAGTTCCTGGTTGCGGGTTTCGGTGTCCTTCTCTTCTATTTTCGACTCCTAACCCCCTCCTCCCGGCGCCCCACATCATGACATCCCACGACGTCCGTGACGTCCTCAACCTCCCCTCGGACAACGCCGGGCCGAGGCCTTCCAAAAAGGCGCGGACTGCTGCACCACGTCCAAACCTAAAGGGCCTCGCTCGTGAAGTACAGAACCTAGGTGGCGACAACCCTATCGCCATAGTCCCCGAGGTCTCCATCTTCAAGAAACGGAGGACGGTCAGTCGCAAACCTGCCGCCAAATGGGAACTGAAGGCCTTCACGAACTCGGCTAGAGGAGACGATGGCGCCCTTGTTTTGAGGCATTGGAAGAGGAAACCGGATGGAACTGAAGGGGGGCAAGATGGCTCAGCTGAAGGGCAGGACAGTGCGGCGACAGCAGAGAACTCGGCTGATAAGCCCGAGGACTCGTCGTTTGCAAAGTTCAACGTCCAGGTGTCGGTACCGCAGTACAGCGAGGATCAATACAACACCAACTTGAAACATCCCGACTGGACAAAGGAGGAAACTGATTATTTGCTGGAGCTGGCAAAGGATTTTGATCTACGATGGCCTATCATCTGGGACAGGTACGAGTACGCTCCTCAACAGCCCGAGGGTGAGACTCCCGACGGCATGGCTGTGGTGCCAGCATCCAAGCCCCGGACCATGGAGGACTTGAAGGCGCGCTACTACGAAGTTGCTGCCAAGATGATGGCCGTTCAAAAGCCTGCTCAGTACATGACCAGGCCAGAGTTCGAGCTTTATGAGATGATGCTACACTTCGATCCTAAACAGGAACAGAACCGCAAACGCTTCGCCGAAAACACCTTGAAACGATCCAACGATGAGGCTCGTGAGGAGGAAGCTTTGCTCCTCGAGATTAAACGTATCATGGCCCGTACGGAGCGGTTCAACGAGGAGCGTCGTGAGCTGTACAACCGTCTCGACTACCCTGCAAGCGAGTCGGACATCAACTCCTTCAAGACCTCCGCCGGCCTACAGTCTCTCCTGCAGACCCTTCTCAACGTGGACAAGTCCAAGAAGCGCAAGAGCATCATGGGTCCCGAGAACGGTGTCCCCCCTGCTGCTGCTGCTGCTGCTGCTCCGCCCGCTGCCGCCGCCACCGTCGCAGCCGCCGTCGCAGCCGCACCCGAAGTGCCTCCGGCCGCTAGCCGGAGGGAAAGCCTCGCTGCCTCATCCACTGCCGGTGCCAATGACCATCACGAGCCCCCCGCCCGCGAGCCTCCTGTGCGTCATGAGCGCCAGGAATCTCGTTCTCACCACCGCAACGAAAGCCGCAGTGAACGCGCCGACCGTCACGGTCACGGCCACCACCATCGCGACTCGGTGTCCCAAACCCCCGCCACCCCCGCCGAGCCGCCCACCCCCGCTCCTGCTCCCGCTCCGGCCGCCAACAAGAAGAAGGGCCCTCAGCAGCCCGAGCGCCGCAAGCTGTCGGAGAACGAGGAGCAGGTCTACGGCGTTTCGCACCACGACCGCTTGGGCAGCGGCCCGACGTTCCGCTACGAGAAGATCAACAAGCTGTATAGTCACAAGTCCGGTCAGCAGCAGATGCGCATCACAAACCTGCTCCTCGAGCTCGATATCCCCGCCCGTCTTATTATGCCCACGGCGGCGGTGACGGCGCAGTTCGAGGTCCTCTGGGGCGCAGTCACGACGCTGGTGGATCTGAGGAAGATGAGTGACAAGGTTGATGCGGAGATCAAGCTTGAGGAGGCCAAGAAGGCAGAGAGGGAGAAGATTGCGGGGGGAGAGGCTGAGGCGAGAGGAGAGACGGTGGAGGAGAAGGGAGAAGGAGGAGGAGCTGGAGGAGCAGGCGACAAGGAGAAGGATGGTAGTGGTGCTGGTGGTGACGATGCCAAAGACAAGTTGGGCGAGTCTGCTCAGACCGATGAGCAGAAGAAGGATCAGAAGGCAGAGGACGCCAAGGCGCAGAAGGAGCAACAAGGTGAAGGTCAAGATCAGCAAAAGAAGGGAGGAGAAGATCCTGCGGCGGCAACAAAGGAGGGTGGAGGCGAAAAGGGACAAGGAGATGCAGCAGCAGCGACAGCGGCCGAGAAAGAAGCTGAAAGCGGCAGCAGCAATCAGCCAAAGATCAAGGAAGAGGCGGATGAAAATGGTAGTAGCAGTGGAGCAGGAGCAGGTGCAGGGGCGCAACAGCACAAGCGGAGTGCCAGTGTGCTCAGCAATACTAGTGATAGGAGTACGAAGAAGCAGAAGAAGTAAGCTTGTGAGCGAGCTGGTAGTCAAAGCTAGGCAGTATCTCGGTTCCGGTGGCCTGGGGGATGGGCGCTATCAGGTTGATGTCCGCTGTGTGCGGCTAGTGATAGTGGATGGCATACACAGGGTGGTTGTATGATTAGTTAGTTTCTTGTGAATATGTATACAAGCGTCTTTTATCTCAGTGTGTTTACTTCCTTGGTTGGTGATACTTCCAGAACTTCTTGGAGCATACCCCAAGGCTCTTTACGCCCCCTGTTTTAGTTTTCGATCTATAACTGAGACGGTACAAACGAAGATGTGACAAAGATGAAGAAAAAAGCCAGAGTATCCAAGAGCCAAGTGAAGTGAGGTCTGAGCGGAGAAGTGTCAACGAGAGTGAAGAGGCAAGTGAAGGGATGAAAAGGACAGGGGAAGTATTGTGCAAGTCGAAGAGGCCGTTCCCAATGGGGTTGACTCTTGGTTCACCCCATGTTCAAGCGGTATTGTGCTCCAACGAACTTGTGCTTCTCTTCGGATCAATCACAGAGAAGCAACAATTCAGTAGCGACGATTTGTCTTCTCAGACACAGAAGTTTCTCAACCGTTTTTTTTTTTTTTTTTCAAAACCCTCTTCACCTCAACGTCCTCTCTAAGCACTCGGCTACAAGACTAACGGCCCACACTCCAGTTCGCAACTTATGGTATGATCCTCCGCCCATTAACTTTCCCACGTTCCCAACATTTCGTTCATCCCCTTGGGGTCCAAGGAGACCACCGATATCGATAAGTAACGATGGGGCACAGAAACACGTGTAACACGTGTGAAGCTGTCTCGGCAAACACTCCTAGTCGAAGCAACATGGCAAGTTACCACTTGCTACTGATAGTACTACCTGCTAAACCCCAGCCGCATATCGATAGAGGCCTTGTCTTTGGGGGCAGAAGAAGCGGTAACGATGTCCACCTACTGACTGGCTGGTCTTGCTAATGGAGAACCAGTTCACCATGCATCACTCTCATTGCCAGCCCACATAATAAATCTTCAGCTTTCGCCGATCATGCCACCCATTCATACAATGCTACCCTTGCTTGCGTTCTTTACCATGTGTTGGAACGATTTGAAGCTTGATCGGGATAACAAGGTAGAGAGGGAGGTAACTGACCATGTGTTTTATGCTTCTGTGAGGCACGGCACACGTGTGAAGCCATCTCGAAAGACATTCAGGGCCGAAGTAACCTGGTAGATTTCGACTCACGATTTCGATATTATTCCTTGCTGAAAAACAATAGTGTCACGAATCAGACTCGCTTCTTGGGGGCAGAACAAGCGGTGACGATGTCAAACTCAGCTAGAGTATTGCATAGTGGCAATAAAGACACTTCAATATTTCTTCTTCCTGTCACTAACCGAATCCAACGAGATGATAATATTCAGCTTTTGTCAATCATCACCCTTCCATTACGATTCTCCGTCGTCGAGGATGCTACCTAACCTTGCATTCTTGAACAATTGTTGGGGCCGTAAAAGCAGGGTTGGGTATTTGACTACCATGTGTTTTGTTACGCTTGAGTGAGGCACAGAGCCACGTGTTTGGCACGTTTGCACCATGGGTATAAAGACTTTCAGCTTCAGCTGAAGTTTAGGTACAGTAGCTGGTTAGCTATTGATTTTGGGGGCTAACAAACAAACCACACTATTGATTGTTCTTTCCATTTCCAAGGATGCAAGGATGCCAGGAAACTTTACCTTTTAGTCCTGCGTGGAGGTTCATGTGGGATATAGACTGGACTGAACGTAGTCAGGTGTGTCTTCAGCTTTTGTCGATCACTTTAACAGCCGCATGCATGCAAGAGAATTCAAGCTTCCAACTCAATTCCACTTGCATTCGTTATGTACCTAGAATATGCAGAAAGATGAAGCAAAACGTGGGAGTTGGGGGCCAAAGCATTAACGAACTACCGACCTGCCTCGCCTGCCTTGTCAACGATGCAGCTAACTTGAGCAACCCCCCGGGTGTGAAGTGAAGAGAAACATCCTGTATACGCCATCATATGATAATGTTAATCATTTTGTTGTACATGTGATTTAATAACCAGCAGCTTTTCATAGAGTGACATTGGCTTTACCTGTACGTCATGCCATGCAGATCGCAAGCCCCTCCTGCCTTCTCCTGCCTCTCGTAGCCCTCCTGCCTCTCAGCCGCGTACAGCCTCTTAGCCGCGTGCAGCCGCGTGCGGCTCTACCGTACTTCGCGTACCTGCCCTGCCGTTAAGCCGTTCGGTATCTCCACTTCGTCCGAAACCCGAAGCAAGCAAGCAAGCATGTATGGTGTATGTATTCATCTCGCAAGCGCCATGCAGGTAAGGAGGTGGGCAGACCATAACCGACAGACAGTCCGATACTATGCACTCGACCACTGCTACTTCTGCTGCCACTGCTTCCGCGCGGAAGAGCCCACATATCCTTTACTTACCTTTACCCTGCTTTACCAACGCATCGCGGATAGCCATGTGACCGGTTAAGGTATTGCCGACTTGTTGGCACGTACCTCGTATGTATGTATCCCACAAGAGCGGCGCCCCCATGTCATGCACGGGAGCTGACGAAAGAGACCACAATCCGAGATAGCTCGGATCGACAAACAGACGGGCATGCTTTGACGATGTGACCAACGGCATGTGAGGCACCGGAGAGTAGACACTTGGAAGTTGTTACATGGAACATCAAGTGACCCTGGGTACGGTGAGTTGGCACCGCAGATTCTGACCAACGTCTGAAGAGGCACACCCACTGGTATCAACTCAGTTACTAGCTAACCAACTACCTGTACACACTCACTACCTAGCCTAACTACTGCCGATAACTACCTGAGTTATAGCACCCTTCCTTCCTTACTGCCTCCTTTTACGCTTTCTAATCCAACCATCCAACCACCCTATCCCAATAATAAGCAAAGGGGTATATAGTGCTATTAAAGTCGCAGATAGCCGAAACCGCAAGATGAAAGTCAACCAGCAAGGACCTCCCTCCCTCCGTAGACACTCGTATTGCCCCATCCAAATTCGCTCGCTCGCTGGGAGATTTTCTTCGTAGGCATATGACATGATGTAGATGATAGTGGTGAAGATGGCGATGATGATGCTTCTTCGATTTTCGAACGACATCCTGGCGATTTGATCGTAGCGGCGTGTCGTTCTTCTCCGTCCTGTCCTTTTCTGTCCCATTCATCCATTCTTCCTGATCCAAATCCGTGTTTCCTTTCGAACCACCTCCCACCGATCGATCCATTCGCGCCCACACATAAATGTGACAAGTAGTAATTAGAGGAGATAGAGAGGAGTAAGGAGATACTATAATAGAGATAACGGGAAACATATGCGAGAAATAAACAGAAATGGTTTTCATCCGTTGTTTGGAAACTGCAGTCCGTGATTGGAAAGACCAGTACAAATGTAGATCGAGGTCTGGTGAGAGTGATCGCGGTAGGAAGCGTGAGGACCCACAGCCGTCTGTCGAGCCCATAACAGTGAGACCAGACAGTGACAGCATTAAGCTGGAATGCCTCGGTGCATGCTTGCTTTCCGTCCGATGTAGATGCTGTAAGGAGCAACATCCTAAACGTAGTCTCGTCAGTATTGGCACAGTTTTTTTTAAGTTGTTTTTTGTTGATCAAGAGAACTTACCCTCGAAACGATTGATCCAGCCCCAACCGTTGACCCCCTTCCGATTTTCACACCAGGCAAGATGACCACATTTGCCGCAATCCACACATCGTCATCAATAATGACTGGCTTGCCAAACTGCGCACCCCTGTTTCCATCACGGCGCCTCCAGTCTGTGTAGCAGCTGTTTGTGTAGATGTTGACATTCGGGCTGATAATGACGTTGTGGCCAATGCGTACCTCGCAAGAGTCGGTGATCAGGCAGTTCCGGCCGATAGACACGTTGTTACCAATGGAGATGTTGTACCCATAGTCACAGTTGAATGGGGCCTCGACCGAGACGTTATCACCAACATGACCGATACGCCCGATGGGCGATAGTTGGTTGGGAGTCAACTGAACACCTTCGCGTGGGTGCAGTATCTCCTTAAAGAGCCTCGCGCGCTCAGCAGGAGATACGCCAATGTTAGGGTTGGTCGAGTTGTTGAATCTCCAACAAGCTGCATTACATCTCTCGCGTTCTAGCACAAGCTCTTTGTCGAATGGATAAAAGGCTCGGCCACTGATCATCTCGTCTTTCTCCCTCCGCAAGTGGGGCACGGTAGCGCTGGACGGAGTATGTGTCTGCGCATGGGATAGTGCTAGCTGCGCTGTCGCCTGTACGGCACTTGACGGTGGCTGAGATGTGATTATAGGCTGAATTGCTGATGTTGGCGTGTCCGTTCGACTACCATGAAGATTGTATGGAGGATGTGCGGAAATGGCGCTTTGAGGAGGCGGTGGTGGAGGTGGTGGTTGATGGTCAGGGTCCGTCCTCGTCAAATCATGGAGCGGGGGCACTCTCGCATACTCCCTTAAGGGTGTCCGGGCACTGATGGGCGTGGGGAAGACGTTCGAAGGATAAGCTGACAGGGCAGACAATTTGTTGTCTGGGCTAATAACCGATGCACTAGGAAGAGTTGATGCCGTGAGCCGGTCGTCGTCGCTTTGAAGAGGCCGTCCTTGAGGGGGTGTGATGCGGAGAGTGGGTTGCTGCCCACGCGCCATCGGGAAAGGCTCGCGCTGCTTTGGTTGGCTCAGTATCGGGGCAGTGTTGCTGGTATAAGGAGGGATCGGTTGCTGCGGCATCCCATATGCTCCAGGAGGGACATAGTTGGGATCCTTGGACTCGATGGTGACTTGGGCTGGTTTGCTCTCGGGCTTCTGCCAGTTACCCCTCTGTGGTGGGTAACCGGCACATTGGAATGAACCCTTGATGCAGTTGGTACCTTGAAAACAGTTAGATAACCCAAAAGCAATTCACGATCAAGTTCAAAACTCACACTGAGGCTTCGTCTCATCACACTTCTTTTTCCGCCTCCTGCAAGTCAAGCAGCCCGTTTTCGTCCGATTACTGAAATTGCGTTTCCGCTTCTTGGAATCAGACTGAACGGTGCCATCTCTGCGCTGCTCAGGGGTGTACTGATCCGAGTACCGGTTGTCGTCGCCATCGGGGCTTTGATTATCGTAGTCGCCGCTATCTGCTTGACTGGTCGCTCTGCGCATGTGTTCGCCCATCGGCTCCTCGGACTGGCCAGATACTGGTCCGGCCGAATAAGCTGCATCGTAGCTTGCGTTCCTCTCACTTCTGGCCTGCTGAGAGCGCCACCGGTCATCGCTGTCACGATTTTCGTAACTACGATACCCTTCCTTCTGGGGAGACGGATAGCGGTCATGGGAGTTGGACTGAGGCCGTGAAGGTTCGTACTGCTCCGCCTTCTCTGTTACCTCGGGCCTCTCCATTCTCTCCATTCTTTCCGTTCTTTCGAACCTCTCGGGTCGTTCAATAGGAGTTCTTTCTGTCCTTTCAAATTTTTCGGGTCGCTCAGTAGGAATGGGCGAAGGCCTGTGCTCTCGCCTGGGAGAGTGAGAATCGGAATCTGCCCGCATCCGTTTTGGGGCAGGTTCGGCATCGCGGTAAGTTGCCGTAGGATACGGAAGCCTTTCACGGGTCGAAGTGCCCCAGTTTTCCCGGTCGCGTTCTCTCTGGCTGACTGCAACATCACTAGCGGATCTCGGGTCTGGACCAGCAGACTGTCCGTTTCCGCGTTCAGGCTCCCGAGCACCATTGGAGACCTCAGTTGGCCTGGGCGATGACCCATTTAGAGCTGTGAAACTCGTCATCTGTGATCGTGATGCTGATACGTTTGGATCTCAGCAAATGTTCCCCCCAACTAAAGCTGGCGTCCTTTACGCCCAACCCCGATGATCGTGCGCAGGCGTAGCTGCTTTCTGGGTTGAAGGCAAGTGGTCAAATCGTGTTAGAGTATGGACCAACAATGGCAAAGCGTAAGATGAAGGACGGTCCCCAGAGTTGACGCCGTCAGTAGATGTGAGAGGTCGAAATCCGTAAGGCTGATGTAGGCAATAGGCGTTGCTGAACAATGGAGTTGGTGATGGATGAAATTCGGAAATGATGAACTCTGGGGTTCAACTGTGAGATAGCAGGTGGGAAGCTATGTGACTGGAAGATGCCCGACAGTGCCAGACGCGACCAAGCAAGTCTCCGTCAGTCGGAGGCGACGGACAGAGGTGCAGAAACACGACAGCCGGCGGTGATATAAGGTAGCACGCAGGGTAAACAGAACCCCTCAACCTGTACCCAAAGGTGGATGGACTCTTTGCGTGCAGTAGGATCGTGAAGTTCCTGATGAATCAGCGTTAGAAAAAGTGTGACCAGCCTGCAGGATTTCTCGGATGCGATGCGTGCGTGTATGTAGTGGAGGCGGGGGGTGACGGGGTGACGGAGTGACGGGGGGTGGCCGTGCCTTCTCTACCCTTGGAGAAACTGATGTGAGGTGAAGAGCAGATATGATGGTTGCTGCAGGGGCGCTATGTGAGATGCTTTTCCCCAGGCCGGGTGAGTGGTGGCCGCCAACGCAAGCAACGGAAGCTGTGGAGGGGAGAGGACGATGATGAGCAGCAGCAGCAGCAGCAGCCTTTCGTCGAAGGTTGCGATTCTTTGGACTTTGCAACTCGGCGCGGGAGGAGCTGGCCTGGCGAGGTGGCTCCGGGCTGGAAGCACCACCCTCGTCTCGACGCTAGCTGGCTGGAGCTCCGCTGCTGACTGACACTGGCCAGCTGCCGATGACCCCTTCTGGGGTAGCTATGGGTGTGGACTGAGGACAGGAATGTTGGGTTGTGTTGCAGGGCCACGACCCACCAAACCGAACGCTCAAGCTCCAAAGCCCAAATGGGCCCAGTCGCAGCTTGGTAGACTTGGCAGCGATGCCCAGACAAGGTACCTTGCCGCGGCAGCAGTGGAGGTTGAGCGTGGCTTCGTGGGTGGGTGGGCGGAACCCCAATGGTCTCAATGGTCCCCAATGGTCCCAATGGAGTGACGACCGCCGCCGATGGGACCCCGGATTGCGGGTGTGGTCTTGCGTGCGGACATGAAATGGGATGTGCTGTGGATGATACAAACAAACGGGAACCTGAACGCTGTACAGTGTACTTGCAAGACTTGGTACGAGACCCGAGCAGAAATCAAAAAAAGTGACAGAGCCACCCGACACGGGGCACAGCGCACAGAGAAAGGATGTGACGAGGAGGACAGGAACCGAGTCTTGTCGAGGATAAGGAAGAAAAGAAACACCGACCTCTCTCAGCAACGCGCTATACGGCCCCCCGTCTATACCGCCAAGACTGCTTCCTGGATGCCAGCAACGAAACGTCCATCAACAAGTACGAGATGGTAAACTCCAATGACCAGCCCACGTATTCGCGCCTGATGATACAAAGGCCTTCTGGGGTGCTAAAGTTTGATGTATATATCAGGTATCTATCTGGCCCTCGTCGGCTCTTCCCTGCGGGCCGGTCGTTGCAGAGTTTCCGTCGGTAGAGGTGGTGACAAACAAAGTCGCGGGTAATGGGTCGAGTTCTCGGCGTGTGTGCGAGAGAGATTGCGTGTGAGCCTGTGTTCTCTTTTGTGTTTTCCTTTCCGGAGCAAGGGTATGACACGTCAGAGCAAGACCCATGGAATAAATACTGGATGGAGATAGCAGGGGTCATGCAGATGTAAGACTCGGGCTATTTGGCGCGCCTTTTCCTCGGTCTTTTTGCGACCTTAAAAACACCCCCGCAACTGATGGAATCCAGAGACGCGGCCAGTATGGTTTGCGGTCATGTTTTGAAGACCAGCATGCAGCAACTCGGATATAGAACCCTTTCAGCTCAATCAATGCCGACCTCACTATCCAACTTTTCAATGCTTGGTAAGCAAGAAACGCACGAGGAAGCAGATGGTCCGAACTTTCATGAATAAGTGCGGTGTGCCTGTAGCTACGTGGTGAGGATCGGGGTGTTGATAGAGCTGCTGCTGCTGGAGCTTAGACGCACACCTCCTCTCTGTACGTAAATGCGGAGCGCTTGGTGTGCATTTAACGCGCGATTATGCGTCTGTTCGACCGCTGCCGGGAACAAATAACCGAAATGGGCCCCGTGTATCGCTAGCAAGTGGTCGGTATCCGCGCAGCTTGTATTACCGAAAACATCCATCCACGTCTGGCCCGGCCTGCCTGGTTCTTCTCAATGATAAAGGTAGTGCAAGTCGATGGATGATCGACTGTTATGAATGGCTCCTTTGTTGGTATGGTTCTGGTCGATTAGAAGAAAGTCTACGTTCTTGCAAGTGGAATGTGCCTCTGGTAACAGCTCTACGCAATGGCGGAGAAGCCCGGAGTGACGAGAGTATAGAGGGGCGCACCGCGCCAGCCTGGTCAATGATGCCCTGATCACTGGTTGTCCGTGAGCGGGAAGCGAGCGGGAAGCGGCCGCACTGGGAGGCAGCACGACCATGTAGATCTCCGGCCAAACCGTGCACCGCTGGGATGGTACATCAAAGACCGTGTGGTGAGGTGAGGTCATGAGATGGAGCAAACAGATGACGTTTCTGAATTATCACTCCCGGTTGATGGGAGTTGTAAAGTGACAGAAAGTGAGGCCTCATTGTCGAATCTACTGTGCGCAAGATCGCTTTTCCTGCGGTACGCCGTAGATCCGTCAACGATTCCACTATCCCCTACTGGGGAGAAGCGAAAGGGCAAACGAGCGTCGCTAAAACGGCATGGGGTGTCTCGAGAACACCACCAGCTATTGGGTGACATGGCGCCTGTTCAGGGGTGGATTGGTGAGCTGCTGGCCACTGACCTCGGTCGTCCTTGTATCGGTACCTCGTCCGATGGCCAACACACACTGGCATTGGTTCGCCGGTTCTGAAGGGTTGGTAACCGCATTTGGACTGACGGTTAACAAGGAGCGGCCTGACCAGGGACATTTGAAGTCTTGCAGGTAAATACCCCGGAGAACGACAACCGCGAGCGACCGCGACCGCTGCAGATGCGCAAGCTCTCTGACGAGTCGCCGTTGTCAACCACCGTTCTCAACACCATGCTTGATTCCCACCCCCTGATCCCCCTTCGGCACATGGTTCTTGCGCAAGGGTCCTGCACTTACAACCGAGCCTCTCATGGGCAGGACCTATAGTCTCGCCAAAGCGCAAGCTGGTGTTCAAGACCGGCATATTGTTGACTGCTTTCACATCCTAACGGAGACGATATACCTTGAACGAGCCCCTTCATCTATCTTGACAGGGCATATCGCGTGACATTGTGGACTAGCAGTGGCCTACGGGGGTTGAGAGGCTGTTCGCGACTTTGCATCTAAGCGGACTGGTTCCTAGGGATCAGCATCAGATATGACCACGCCATTGATGATTATGGGGGCTGGAATGGACTTGCCTTTGCCCATATCTGCTCTGCTCCGTCTGTAAACTATAAAAGCGAGGCTGGCCAGGCAGTCAGAAGTCCACTGCGTAGGATTGAACCCCCAGTCTTCGATATGAATCCAATTCGTATCAAACAGCATGGATGGACTCGCTGTTGGTTCTTAGTCACTGGCTAGTCGATCACCGAGCAGATGACGGGCATCAATTACCGTTGCATTCGCCCCGTTCGGCGAACTTGTGGGCGAATGTACCACTGTGCCAGACCTTTTTTTCTGGCGTAATTGGCATGCTTGTGCTGAGCACAATCCCCTGCAGTTACCTAGTAGGAGCCATCGTGCTGAAGTATTACTGTTGCCTGTAAGACTTGAGTTAACTCTGCCTGTTCGTCCTGTTGAGACAAAATCGCGTCTTTGGAGAACGAACCGAACGTCCTTCTTTCGTCTTGGGTGTTCCAAAGCCTCCTCGTGCTCTCAGACGGACCCCGCCTTGCCCGCAAACCATACGTTGGGCTGTGTCATCATTGCCGAGATGTGTGGTGAGTGAGAGCGTGAAGCGAAGTCAAGTCTCACATGAAGGTGACCAATAGAAGTACACGACAGGGGGTGTAGTCCCATGTAATTTGGCGCGACGTATTATTCTCTGTCCTCTCATGCGCCTGCGTTTGAAGTACTGCGTACAGTACGCTACGAGGAGCAGCGATGATTTGTGGCAGCTTACGCAGGCAGGCTTCGCGGTGCAACACCGATGAAATGCGGTCTGATGAATGCCGCATCGCCAGCTAGCACAGCGCGATGTGTGGATTTCGACTGAAGCTGTTAAGCGTTGTTAAACGCCGTTTCTTGCACCCGGAGCAGCGGCGGCTGGCTTGTACAAGGATTGACGGACAACAGCCCGTATTGAGTACACGGAAGAGGGCAGTGTATATCGGCAAAACCGTTCATGTCGAAGTGCCGAACGTCAAAGACTTGATGGTGATCTTGGCCAGGACTTTTTAGCCGTAAGAGTTCGTGATAACTGTACGATTCGGCGTGAGGTACTCCAGCCTCGAGTCTCCCACCTGGAATGCCCTCCGGCGGCCAAATTAGGGCAAGTGCACAAGAGCAGCATGCTGTCGAGGGGGTTGGACCACCTGCCAGAATGCAACCACAACGGCGTACTGAAAGTTACCTCATAAAACTTGATTCACCATTCCCGATGTTTTCTTTTGGGCCTGTTGTACCTAGCGGATACGGTGGGGGATCGTGTCCAGAATGCCATTACAGCCAGGTGAGTTCCTTGTGTCAAAGATGAGCGTTAAATATAGAAACGTGCGGGCCCGTTTGTAGGGGACCAAGATGCGAAATTCTTTGGTTCCATGTGGGAAGAATGCCGAAGTGAAAGTCAAGTAGATATTGTAGTCGCATTTCGCCCGCTTCAAGATTTCCGTGTCAGCAAGTGTGGGAGTTGCGGCGGCGGCTGTCGCTATCAAGGGCTGTCGTCGCGCGTGCTATGTAATCAATACCGGGCTCGTTGTTACTAGCGCTCTTCTCGGGATGTTTACCGCCAAAGCTTGCGATTGGTTACCTTGACCAAGAGACAGACTGGGTATGATTGGATGAGAGATACGTGCGGCCTATGAAGGGTCGGATCAAGGCCCATTCTTAGAAACCAGTCGTGACTGGTACCCGACCATGCCCTTTGCAGATAAGAAGGGCTCGAAGGGGATGGTGTGTGTCCTGGGCTTCCAAGGTTGTGGTTCTCGAGATTTACAGCTGCGACGGGCTGCTGGCATACCACACAGTTTGCCAGCTGTCGACTTGTATAGGCGTGCTGTTCGGCACACACTGGTCAACATGTATGGTCCCTGGTAGGATTTGGCATATCAGATCCGGCTAGGCGGATCTTTTGATGCTGAGCGCGGCGCAAACGCATTTTGGGATTCGTTGTCCACAGTCCGGTGTTGTGCAGAGAGCGCGTTCACCACTTGTGATATGATGAAGGAGCTGCATATGTAGAGGATCAAGGACCCAACGAGAGTGCCTGGGAGTGCTATTATGAAAATCAGTATACGTGATCCAAGGCGATGTTGGGTGAACTGATCCTGTTGTCGACGACTTGCCTTGCCCTCAATCAGCCATCCTCGTCCTATAACATGGAAGACATCAAAGCGTCCCATATAGGGACTAACTACAGACACTTTGCGTGACGAAACAAGAGTCTGAGCGGTCGCCTGTCCTGGTAGCCTGTCTCCTCGCCTTGCATGCCATCGAGAATCGAAGGTTCATGGGTCATCGCTTGTCGAGGACGGCTTGATTCCGCCATGGTCAGTGCTGCCCCTGACACTGTTGCGATGAACCATTGGACGACCCGTCTGGGACTTGGGGCCTTGGGTTGATGGGGTGACAGGGTGTGTAGTGACCAGTGACCTGCCTGCCGTCGTTTCCTCGTTTCTTCGTTTCCTCCGACGCTTCTGGAGCCTCCGCAAGAACTGTCTCAGGCTCTCAGGCTGGGTAGACCACAGTAGTAACAGTACTGCTGGCTACTGTAGTGGTGGGGAAATCGGGAATATCGCGGCACTGGACCGTCATGGTGCTGGCCGGGCCTGACTGTGTGAGTCCCATGTGGTCGAAATCATGTGCGTTTCAAACAAATTGGGAATTCGAGAAGCTCGCGAATTGACCAGTCATGTTGGAATATCCAAAAGTGTCTGGCATATGATGAAGGCCCAAGCGGACTCGGAATGTGGGAGAGGAGGAGGAGGCAGAGGAGAAAATTTGGTTGCAGAGTGCAAGACCATGCAGGTGCTGTGCTGTGCTATTGTTGGTTCGTTCCGTCCTTTGGGAAGCAGTTGGAAAGAGGTGCCGACGACTTTCGACGAGGCAACAGCAAAGGACTGGAAAAGTCAACGGAAAAAGATGGAACAAATGTGAGAATGCAACCCAAGGTCGCGCCTGTCCCCTGCCATACGTACCTGCCCCGGTTCGACATTGGCCTCAATTGATTCCTCAGCAGGAAGGACGGACATTATCCAAAACGGGCAGCAGCAACGAATCCATGTTGCCATGCTGCCATTCCGTCCCTGACAAAACAAAAACCTAATGTTACGGTCGTGGTGCTGGTCGGGCGCGGGGTTGAGATTGCGACAGATGTCCAAAAATCCGAGACAAGGAAATGTCCATGTTAGGTCGCCTGTCAACGAACCCCGCGCACAGGAGCAGCGAGGGCACTTCTCTATACTGCGACAAACACCCGCTCGCCTGCACTCACCACTGCAGCAAGCTCCCTGCAAAGCAATGGGTAAGGTGCCTCGCCCACCACCACTTCCATTCCTGTGCAGATGTCGCGACGGTTGCCCGTTCGTGGCGTCAGGCCCCAGGCACAGGTCACCATCAGGTGGCAGGCCTGGCCCGCTCCAGTGGGCAGATGGCCCGCCTTTCCCAGGCACCTCACTGCATCGTCCCGTCCCACGGCGGCATGCTCGATGATCTCCTTCGCTTCGTCCCACGATCCAAACACTTTCTTTTCTTAAAATTGAAACTCCAATACCACCACCAACAAGTACGACATCATCCTCGAAAACGTTGTCAATGCCAGTACTCGGTGACGAAACAAGCCCTTCCAAAACATGACGACACAATGGTTCCTCAACACACGACAACTAACTCCTCTCTTTGGCCTGTGATTGGCTGAGGTGCTCTTCAGTTGGAAACCACTTCACGATTCGCTGGAGCCGCCGCGGCCTCGGTTTTTAGCCGCCCTCCGCTGTTTCGATGCCCCTGCCAAGGTTTCCATGCTTACCCCACGAACCCACGTCAATGCTCCTAAGCGCCCTATGAACTATTTTGGTGTCAACAACAACACTTCTTTTTGTTGTCAACCACCGTTCCCGTCTTCTACACTTCTAGAACTCTTCCATCTGCCATCCGTAAGTTGAGATAATCCCAGTTACCTGCAGAATATCGGGCGCCTAACAGTCTCTCTAGTTCCTGATCAGCCAAACAGAGCCGTCTATCAGCCATCCCTCGACTCCCATGCCCGCATACCGAGCTCAAGGGTGGGCGCTATACGTTGACAACGCCTGCCATCTCTTGCAGTCATGGCTACACCGTAACGGCTACTAGTTACACTTGACGTGCACGGGCGACACGCTGTGCTTCATCCCTTGTCGACATTACTGTCAACATTGGATGCTATGCATACAGTATCAAGTCAGGAGCTGGGCTTTGTCTGCCTACGGTCCATCTATGCGCCGAGCGCTTACATTCACAAGACGCCTTCCAAACAAATTCCTCCCTTAAATCTGCTGGACCAGAGAACATATGTCGGGGGTATTGGATTAGCTTGACTAGTCTATGATGGATATGTGACGCAGCCAGAGTCACGGCGCTTCCCTGGGCGGCTCAAAAGACTTCTGATGCAGCGTCGGCGGTTGTGGCTGGCTTGTCTCAACACCATCGGGGATTTACTTGGGCCATCGCCGTTACGTCAAGCCGGATCATCGGTATCGTCACTTGGCCGGCCAAATATAGAACACCAAACCCGACCCTTCTTCTTGTTCTGCTTCCCTAGCCGGACCAACAACACCTCCCCAGTGCCAGGGTACCCAGCATTCCGTCACATCTACCCGTCCTCCGCATCCCAAGATGGGCATCTGCGTCAACGGTTTCTTCATCACACTTAGCCGAAGCATGCTTGTTAGTAGCCTCCACATGCCATGCCTCGTGGTCGTGTTGGTTTGGGGTCCAGGGCACGCGAAGAGCCGCACACAGGTACCAGTACCTGGCCATCTGTGCCAGATCTCAACATCGTACCTACGTCGGTTTGGATCCACTTTTAACGTCACTGCTTCCAACGTCGCGACTTATTTCTGTACCCCCAAGCCTTACCGCCCACCCATACTAATACAGATGAGCCCTTGGAGATATATGCACACCTGGCAGTCCAGCGGCCTTGACTTAACCTCCATGATTACTTGCAGACACTAGCGTCGTCACAAACTACTCTTCTCGCATCCCATCCCTTCTTCTCGAAGCATAGTGTTTCCTGAACCCGCAAGGTTCTAGCAGAAACATTTCAACATCACATCTTTCCTCCCTGTCTTGTCCCCTCATCTCCACCGGCACATCATATTTATAGCCAAGCGGCTACGATTGCATGTGGTAATCAAACTGGAGTCGGATTTTTTTTTTGCTATTCAAAGATATGCTCATACCGCTGGTCTTCCCAGACTTCCTGTGCCTATTTCTGGAAACAACACCAAAAGATGATGACTTCTTGGGATATTGTCACTCACAACGGTTTCACCGGGTAGCATAGGCGGCTAACTCTCTACAGGTGGAGGCCTTTAATCTTGGATATTCGAGATCTAAACCTGGAACTGATCACCAGCAGTTGGTTACCTCTGACTGACGACGATGACACACCACATTGCGATAGCACACGAGCAGCTGTTCCTGCTGCCTTGTTCTCGGACGACAGAAACCTTCTTCGGTGATCAAACGTCCTTCGAGTGTATAACGTTGACTTGCAGGTAGGTTGCTGACATCATGACCATGACTTGCCAAGGGGGGGAGATCATTATTGACGTGCTGAGGGACGTAAGAGGAGCAGATATAGCCAAGGAAAGAGTAATCTTGAACGTGTTGAAAGCCGTATGTCGGAGGATAAGACATACGCCTTACACTTTGGCTAGGGCTGTTATACTAGACCATTCACCAACCAGACATGAGAATACGTCCTTTGCCCGTTCGACGGAAACTTCAGCTCAGCGGAACCTAGTGTCCGTAGTCTAACTGTGGATATGAAGCAATAAATAAACCGCTACATTGGAACAACCTAATTCATGGCATCATTGAGCTCAACTCATATGCTTCCATGCTCGTTGCAAAGTCAAGTACGGACGGATCTATTGTCACTCTGATACATCTTACGCATTGTGTATTACGGTAGCCGTAGTGGATCAAGGGGCTTGTGTGTTTATATTTGTAGACAGTAAACATTAAGGTGAGATTGCAGTTAAGTAGAACTTGATCATTCGTCATTTTAGGTCAAGGTCACACTGAACTGCTGAGAAAGTCAATCCGATGAAGGAAACTCTATAGTGACGGCATCTCTACTTAGGTCGGTAACGAGAATCAGGCAGCAAAGAGAAAGAGTGGAATAGTAAATACGAAAGACGGACCGTTATAAGTCGCAGATGGGTGTTCATGAGCCTCATTACCGCAGTTATGTGCTAGTTCATGTAAACGAGAATGATAGAACACGAATTAGGAGCACCTGGCAGGTAATTGGAGAGGGAACAATATTCCGTCTTCAGAAGAAGAGACATCCAGGCGCCGATGGCTTCTAAACTACATATGAAGACATCCACGATAATCATTGCTTCACCATCCTCTTAACGACATACCCATAAACACCAACTCATTCACCACCAAGCCTCTATTACCTGGCCCCTTCCTCTTTCTCCCGAACCGTCTGTAAAAGTATGCCCATCTACCACGCATTCAGCACCTAATCTCCACACCCCCCTTACTAACAGTCAAATACTTGACCCCCTTAAACGGCCTCACCGTCTCCGCCAGCCCTTTACTCCTCCTCGGATCCAGCACGATGCTCTCCACCTTGATCCCGCTCGCCGTCCACCCCTTGACCGCAAAGCTCACGCTCGCCGAGCTGGGCATCAGGATCTTGTTCTGCTGCGCCAGTTTCCCGTCTCTCCGCTCTTTTTCTTCCTTTTCTTGCTCGGCTGTTAGTTGTTTGCTACCGTTACCGCTGGACAACAAATCGCTAGCGCTCTGGTAAGGTGTTGGTTCCCCGGCATCGTAGGACCAGTCGCGGCCTCCAACGGAGGAGGTGTTGAAGCCGAAACCAGTGGGATCATCGTTGTTGTCTTCGTCATCGCCGGAGGTAGACTGGCCGACGACGGTGCAGCGGAGAGCAAAGTGCGAAGCAAAGCCGGCGGCAACGTCCTTGTTGGGAATAGTCCACTCGAGGAAACGGTCGCCGGGGTTGTACGTGGCGTCGCCCTTGGCGGTGCGGATCTCGGCGAGGTTGCGCACGTCTGCCGGCAAGGGGACGGTGACTTTGAGGTCTTGAAGTGTGGGGAAAGCGGGCGTGCCGGGTTGGGGACCGCCTCCCATGCCACGACCGACGCCGCTGGCTGAGGAGAGCGGGTAGTTTGATGATGAGCCACTACCGCCGCCTCCGCCGCCACTGGTACCGGGGATTCTGTTGACGGTGAGACGGACTTCAAAGTCGGAGCCTGTGGGACCGAGACACGTCTTGATCTCGAGACTGACGGGGAGCTTGAGGTTGTTTGCTGAGGCGCTCATGTTGCCCAGGTTTCGGGCGCCCAGCGGGAGGAGGTCGACCTCGTAACCGGCTAGGGTGAAGCGGCCGTCGGGCGGGATGAAGCTGAGAACGCCGGGTTGTTCGCGCCATTTTGCGAGACGGACGCAGGGGTGGAAGACGGGTAGGTCGATGATGCTGCCGAGGTTGTGCTTGCCGGTTGGACCGGTCAGAGTGACAACTATGTCGGGTACACCCGAGACCTTGGAGGTGAAGGCTATTGTGCCGTTTGCGAAGGCGGCGAGAGGTCGGCCGGATGGGGCTAGAGTGACGGAGAGAGTTTCGATCACGTCGGCGTAGAGCTCGTTTTGGGTGTGTCGTACGTTGTTTCGACGCCAGGGGAGAGCCAATGTGTTCTGCTGGGCGAGGAGAGAAGCTGGGCTTGGGTTGGAGAAGGTAGGTTTTCTGTCGAGATGCGCAAGTCAGTCAGGGGGTTTGTTTTGTTTTGTCCATAACGGGTAATGGATGATCATACGTGGGGAGGTTCAAGTTCCCGAGGAGCTTCCCCATAAAGCCTTCCATCTCAACCAAGTCGCGCAGCGCATTGGGTTCTGTTGTGTTGATGGTGCCGGCATCGCACATCTCTGTGAGAAGCTGGGCTACGACATCGTAGTTGCTCTCGATCTTGTGGGCCAGTAATGGGGTGCCCAGGAACTCTTCGAAGGAATCGACGATGCGGTGGAGGAACTCGAGAACGAGCAGTGGCTCGACCTCGGAGGAGGTTGTTAGGAGAAAGAGAAGGTTGGCATGTTTGAGGCTGAAGACGAGAGTTGGTGGGTTGGTATTAGGAAGGTATATCAGGTTCGGCCTCGGGGCGGGATGTTCGAGGTAGAGGGGCAGCAGGTACGACGGCGACAGCGGACGCGATGTGTATGTATGCGACAAGATGGGGCTGCTGGAGTTGGGAATTAGCTTTTGTATTTTCTATTTCTCTGTGTCAAGGGTGCAGCTTTACTTGTGCTCGTCGAAAATGTGGAGGGCCTCAATGACACCGTTCATGGTGAAAGAAAAAAGAAGAAAGACAAGAACCTCGAGGGTTAAGTTCAGGTTGATAATGGGAGGGGTTCGGTGATGGTGGTCCTCTCAGGTGGCTTGTGGGTTGCAGTTGGGCAATCACCGATGGGCAGGGACAGTGACCGAGTCCAGCGCTGTCACTGTCAGAAGCACTGACGCAATGCGAACCCGCACAACAACATGTGGCCCATGCTCTCTGCCTTGCCAAGGCTCTACTACTGTACATACATAAAGTCAACGGCGTGGGCGGTGGACAACGGCAGATCTCTCTCCAACAAGCTCCACTGTTCACTCCACGTCTCCGGGTGCTCTCATCAGGGGTGTCAATAACACGAAAGGAGCCAATAAGGGGATCATAAGACGAAGTCATAACACTCGTTCACCTCTCAGTCGAGTCATTAGCCATGGCCAAAGACGTTCCTTCACTTCATACCCTGGACAGGCCTGAGAAGCTCCAGGACATCCTCAAGCAGGACCGTGGTGATGACTGCCTTCCCTGCCGGATCATTGGTGAGGACTCCTGTATTCATACTTGAAAACTCCAGATGCTAACACTCTTACTAGGTGGCAGTGCTTTCCTTGGTCTTGCCGCATACAGCTATTACTCCGGCCACTCCCAGCTCACCAAGGCTCAAGCCGAGATCCTAGCCAGCAAGTCCTTCTTTGGTATGAGAAGCAGAAGGTGGGCCATCACTGGTCTCTCATGCGGCATGGCCTATTTGGGCTTGTACAGACTGTTTAAGTGAGGCGATTGGAAAGGCTCAGAGCCTGTTTTCGAAATGACTGGCCCGGAGCAACCAGTTGTGGTACCTCCTTTCGGACGAACAAGTCAACAAGAGCCCCCACCCAGTTCGGTCGAGAAGGGACGAAGACAACAGTGTCAGTTAACCGCCGGGATGCAGCCGAGGATTTTTGTGAGCCGGAGAACTTACTGAACTGGGCGACGAGGAATGTCTAGCAAAATGATATCATGATGGCCACATTTGCCCTGCTGGGCTGTTGTTTCGGTTGTGCACTACAGGTGTCATCACTCTTCGACCGTCAGAGGAAGGAGCACGGTCTTGGCGGAGCATCTGGTCGCCCGTTTTCATCTTGCAAAACGGCCGCTGCCTGAGAGCTCCCGGCCGGCTCACTGCCCGGGGCCCGTGCTATAGGAAGACGGGACGGCAGAGGGGGGACCTTATAAGGAGGGTCTTCGAGCTTGTTTGTCAACAGGGTGGTTGGCCGAGTGGGACTTGGTGATGCGCACAGCTCACCACAACCTGCTCAAAAGGCCATGGGTTCGATTCCCATGGTGGCGGCTGTTTACTCGATATTTGCCCAGGCCTGCACCTTCGGGTGCCCGGGGGTTTCGGCCGCCCATCTAGTCTCGCTGGGCTACCGTAGTAACAGTTGTGAACCTCTGGGGTGATTGGTATCAGTAGGGTGGTCCCTGTGGTTACTAATCGGCCAGCCATCCGACCAATTTTTTTTTCGCTCTTTCTTTTTTGTGAGGTTTGCAGTACCTGTCTTGGTGAGCCTCATTTTTGCGATCTGTGCGCGTCCCTTCTTCTTTCACGCTCGTGTTATTGTTGTTTATGAGATACCCAGTTAACATGTTAACAATGTTTATAAGCGCGTAGTATCCCGCGCACGTCTTCATGTTTATCTGCTATTATTTCCTTTCCCAACCCGTCACTTTACGCGTTCCTTTGCAAGGTTCTCTCTTCCGGCTCCAACACGTACCAACAGCTCCCCCCCAGTCTGGCACGAAAGAGAACTTAGTAGGTAGTCAATCGGGAAGTGAGACAAAGGTGATATCTCCACCACGACTTCCGCGCTTACGGTGTGGATGACAACAGGGACCAGGCTTCATCGAGACAAACTTGGCTTGAAACCACACGTGGCAAGCGGGCCTAAGAGTGGATATGTATCCAGCAGATGACTTCCGGGGACCCTAACCATCATTTTGATATCGACAACAAGCAACCATGGCTCGAAGGATACTCGGGAGTAAGCCAAGCTCCAGCCTTTAACACACTCGGGGGCGGTGACTATCAATGCTTCAGGACATAGGCGTCAAATATTCCAAGGAGCAAAGTGCGATCGCTATGCACGCAATGACTAGCTGGCATTTGTTTCCGTAATCTTGACAGCGAGAGGGTACAGAAAAGATTCACAGGAGAAACCCATACAGTACAAAACATTTTGCTAACCAATTTGTTTCCTTTGCCGCAACAACTCCAGCCCCCCATCCCACTTTCAGCCACCCTGCTTACTTCAACTCTTCCCCCGCTTAGAAAGAAGGCTTAGCATTCTTCAACAGCATCTCAAAGTAATCCTGGTTCCACGTTCCCGCCTCCGGACTAGGCTGATACGCATCGCTCTTCCCGCAGAAGCTATCGTACCTAGTCGCGCTGCTATCGCTAGTACCATCAGACTCACCACCAGGCTTGACCCAGACGAAGGCGTCAGCGAGGTCGTGACCCGTGGTAGAAGTCGGGCGAACGCCGAAGCCGGCACCGTTGACGTTGCACCAGTTGCCCCACTCCTGGCGCAAGCCGGAGACGCCGTTGCGGCCCGTGTCGATGATGGCATGGTTGGGCATGCCCGCGGACTTGAGGGCGGGGCCAAAGTTGTCCAGGTACAGCTTCTCGTTTTGGCACTTGTTGTATTTGGCGTCGGAGGCTTTAGAGAATTCGCCGGGGGAGAGGTCCCTGTTTTATGATACTATCATCAGCAACTTTTCTTCTCTGTGTGTTCCTAGAGGATGTGGTGAAACTTACCATTGGTTCCATCCAGCCACGTTGGTAGCGATACCCCTGACCTGCTTAGGGGATCCCGCGGCCTTGTAGGCCTTGGCCAACTCCTGCGCTCCGGGCTTGAGGTTGGCATCCCAGCCGAGCCAGCCGCCGTGGCCCGCGTCGATGTACATGACGACGTTGGGGAGGTTGAGGTTCTTGAGGGCGTAGGCGACACCGTCGCGGTAGCCGGACGCGGAGTCCTTGCAGGTCTGCAGGTCCGAGTTGGTGACGAGGTTGGGGAGCGAGTCGGGCTCGATGACGAGCGCGAAGGCGGTCTTGGGGTGCGCCTTGAGGATCTTGACGATGGCTGTTTTTGGTGAAAGTGGTTGGTTAGCCCCTTTTCTTCCTTTGTGGCTTTACTTATCATGGGCGGGTTATGGGTGTGAAGAAAGACTCACCATCAATATACTCAGTCTTATACCTGCTAAGCTCGCCAACCGCCAGCTCGCCGTTGGAGGCCTTGGCAGCGCAGTCACGGCCAGGCAAGTCGTAAATGACCAAGCCCAGGATGTGGTCGCAGGGGACGTCCTCGAGCGCCGGCTCCAGCTTGCCAATGTTCTCGATCGTGTCCAGCCAGAGGAAGCTGCCGATGTCGGCCACCTTGGCGGCCTTTGCCGCCAGGCTCGAGTCCGAGATGGCCGCGACGGCCGCCTCGACCTCGGTCCGGTAGAACTTGTTGGCGTGGAGCGTGTACTTCTTCCACACGTTGGTGCTGGCGTCGAGCGTGACGGCCGAGGCGCAGCCGGCCTGGACAGCACGCGGCTTCTCCTGGGAGGTAGGGGTGGAAGGGGCGGCGATGGCGGTGGCGGCAAAGGCCAATGCGGCGGAGTTGGAGAACTTCATCGTGAAACAAAGGAGGAGGGGCACGAACCAGAGACTGACTGCTTGAGTGTGATGATGATGAGGGGAGATGAAGAAGCTCGGAATGGCAGGATCAGAAGCGAGGAGGTGCTTTGTGGTCTTTATACTGATGAGTTCCCTTCCTCGCTCGGCATACTGTCCCGGTTGTCTGTCTTCTGGTTAACCAGGTTGAGCCATACACACTGCATCTTTCCTCTATCTAGTCGTGCCGATTTCGCCTCGCCTCCCATCCTCCCTGAGGGCGGTTCGAGATGAACAGAAACACAGCATGGCAATCAGGAAGGCAGGCCCGTCACACGCGAGATCTTCTCGGCCAGGAACCTCCGAGGTCTTCACTTTGAGGAGTCCGCCTTGACCACACATTCGCATAGATACGTCTCATGCAGGGTTTTGAGAGTCGCCTCAACTGTTTATAGCTCCTCAGTGGACGGAAGAAGCTACGCTCTTCAGGTCCCATGCCCACTTTTGTTCATATAGCACTTTACTTTAATCTCTTGCCTTCCCAGTCGAACCATTGCTCGGACCGAGCATGGGATTGGCGATTGGTTGCTTGAAAAGTGTGGGGAAGTTGAGTGTCTGGAGGAGAAGGAGGAGGCGGCGGCGTTTCTAGAGAAGGAAACCCAATATGGAAAGGCAGTCTACTTCATGCACGTCTTATGGTGGGTGTGTAAGTCCTTTCGGATGGCGGCCCCTTGGTCTAGGGTGTCTTGAAGATCTCGCGCAATTTGCAAGCAGATCCCTCCCGTGCAGTCAGACAACCTTCCTGGAATTTGCGGAGAAAAGGTAGATATTGCGAGCCAGCTGAGGCTCCGTGAATTTTGAACTTCTGTATTGGAGGGGCTACGGCCTCGGCCTAAGGCTTCTACATCCGTGCATTGAGTTGGAGACGGAGAAGCCTTGTTGGTCTTGTTATGGTACCCAACCAACACGCATAGCTCTGTGACGAACGTTTGAAGACAATAGCTCAAGTGACATCAGAGTTGTACCCTACCTCTCGGAGAAGCACCGTGGTTCTGCCATCGGTAAATGTTTACGGTTCTTTGACAAATGCCGAACTTGATGGTCTGGGGAAATGCCACCCCCGACGCCCGAGTAGCACAACGGTTAGGAGTGGCGGTTCTCTGCCATATTCTCCAAGTTGCTTCACAATGGATGGTATAGAGACACCTGAATAGTTGATGTTCTAGGCTTTCTGACAATGAGAATTACTCTCTTGTCCTTGAGATGTAAGATGGCCACCAAAGGGTCCTCCGGATCGAATTGGTCAAATCGCCAAGCGGTAGTTGTTGGATAAATCGCATTCGATATGGACGATCCGCAATCCCATGATCTGGAGACGGGATATGTTGCTTGCCATTCGCTGTTGGGTATAAAGTGCCGGGCATTAAGCCGCGGCTTATTAGCCGGCGCACTCGCCAGTCGTGAGGCGCGACGGAATCTGCGAGTTGAAAAGCTGGGGTAAAACATGCCGCCCGGTACGTTACGTCCGAAGTATAATACTTGCTCTCTTCCTCCCGCGCTGGTTCGGCTAAAACGACTGGACGGATCAACATCTCGTTCTCTCTTGTCAAATTACAATCTGCCATCGCTTGAAGCCCAATGTTCATAGCTGTTGAGGGGACGGAGTTTCTGACACGGAGCGATACTTGACTGTTGATGGAATTGTCAGATGCGAGAGACGAGGGGCCGGAGGAGGAACAAGATAATGCCGCCAGTTGCATCTCTCAAACCGTTAGCAGACACATAACTCAACAGGGGCTTTGTGAAGACTTCGGAAAATCTGTCTCTTGCGTCAATGCTTTTGTGATGCCCTCAAATGACTTGAGTGGCTCTATTCCTTTTGTTTCCCTATCCCTCTCAGAAGCAAATAGCTCTATTTTACAACTAACAATGGCCGTTAAGGCAAAACCCGCCTAAAAATGTCTATTCAGCTTTCAGGAAGATGGTGCAAGCTTGATGATATATAACTTGGCAGGATGCATCGTTTATACTTCCTCATCACTCGCTGCCACTTTACATAAAGGGCGGCAGGTAGAAGGGGTAGCCAGCGTTCTTGACACGGAAGATGCTCAGGAGGAAGCTGTACACAACCAGGAGAATGCCGCTCCAAGCCCAGACTGTGATAACCTGGGACCTGGGATCGGCAATCCTGGGCACCTTGACGGCCAAGGAGATGACCGCAAAGGAGAGAATACCGTCTAATAAATCATCCAATGTCAGCGATCCCGAAGGCAGACGGATAGGAGAACTCACGAGAACTTACACAAAGCAGCAACAATCTGTGTCTCCAAGCCGTACTGGTTCTGAAAGCCAGCAGCGAAGTAGCTCACACCACCGCGCGGGTTGTTGGCAACATAGGGGACCTTGCGAATCTGGTTGAACATGTGGCCGCTGGTGAACAGCAGGATAGCAATCAGAGTGAAGGCGGCCCAGACATTGCGGTTCTGGATCACGGGCACGACGTAAGGCCAGGCGACGTAGACGGCAGTCAAGCTACCGGTAATCATGGTGAAGCTCACAGCCCACTTGAGGTAGTCGACAGGTCGCTTGACGGGAGGATGAGGGCGGCCATCAAGGTGGCGGACAAGCCAGGAGTGCATCATTTCGGCGGGAACGGGTCCATTGGTGAAGTCATAGCGGATGGGCTCGGGGCTAGCAGCAGCGTGGGGACCGGTAGTGGGAGGGAAGAAGAAGAGGACGGGAGCAGTTTGGAGGCCGAACTGTTACAAGTTGTTAGCTTCTCTGTTCCCAAAAACCCACTCGAGAATACACCTGGAACACATACACCCATGAAGGTCTCTCTGCCTTCGCCAAAGTCCAAAGAACCAAAAATAACACGAGATTCGCCAGACTTGTCGCCCTTGACCCAGCTCTTGGAGAGCAACTCCCACTCAGGCTGGAATTCGCGGCAGAGCTGGCAGCCGTAGCGGGCATCGAGCGCTGTCAGGACAACGGCGACGCTGTAATCGCGAGGAGCGGTAGTGAGAGACTTGAACGAGACATCGTTGAGCTTGACGGGGGCGTGTGATAGCTGTTTGGCGTGGAACTCGGCGAATCGTTCCTCGGAGGACTTCTTAGCAGCAAATGATCCGGCCGCGAACAGCGACGCCGACAGGAAGGCGGGCAGCCAGCGCATCTTGTCGAGCTTTGTCTTTCAACCAGAATAAACAAGTGTTGTCGAATTATGACCGGCCAATTGCTTCCAATTCTCTCGATGTGGCCTCGTTGTCGTCGTCGTCGGCGTCGTCGAGGTTGGTGATGGTGATGAATGGTTGTCGCTGAAGTTGAGCTTGGCGACCCAAGGTACAGCTAGCTGACGGGATACAGTGGACACAGCTCACTGGACAGCAGCAACGGGCAACGGGCAGCTCCCAAACATCGAGGTGTCCAAGGTGTCCTCAAATGACATGCGTGTCCCGGTACGTGCCTCCAGGTACCTCTCCCACCTGTGGAGCTCAAGCTGCCGGCTGGCAACAGCAAGGGTGCGGCTCCATTTCCACCATCCAGTCTTTCCCGAGGGTGGTGATTAGGGGCCTCTCAGATCCCTGTCCGAACTCCACTTTTCTTGAGCAAAAAGTACCGGGTGTATCTCACCCGTAATTACCGTATTTTACAGACATATGACTACCATATGTATCGTATCTTCGATTAAGATAAAACATTCAACACGCGGGGGCCTCTCACCGGCCCCCTGCACCCCCGGAGCTAACCCTAACCCTAACTAACCCTAACTAACCTAACCCTAACACTAACCTAACCCTAATCCTAACTTGGGGTCCGCCCGCAAGGGATATATTTCGGTAATTTACAGGCTGCAAGGAAAGGGTACCGAAAGATACCTGTCACGTGATAAGCCCCACATTCTGAGAGGCCCCTATTCACCGGGCCCGTCTTTCCCCATTCTTCAGTGGGGCCGCACCAAGGCTATCCCTCTTCCGGAACATTGTTTACTTCAAGGTTTGGCGGGCAATCTGACCGTTGTTAGGTGGAGGTTGCTCTCGCCCTCTTGACTTCGTCATTTTCAATACCACCCAACAACCACACCACCACTATCAACCCCGAATTCATACCAGAGCACGACAACAAAATATACAAGTTTCGAATTACAGCACTGCGACCGTCAACATTACATTGCGTTTGACTTTACGCATTATTTTACTGCAACAATAATTGTGCGCGTCTGCATCTCTATGCCTGCCAAACGCGTGTCGCCATGTGTAAACATGGATCCTGAACAGGTCAATTATAGTCCACCCTCGACGTCCGGCCCGCGCCCCCCCCCGTTCGTAGGCTGACAATGTGTTGCGATGCAGAAAACAGAGAGGATGTTTGAGCTGGAGATGCGATACAAACAGACTGTCCATCAGGCAGACCTGTTGGTCAGGGAGGAAGACGGGCGCCGAATGAAGCTGCGCAGCATGGTACTTCGCGATGACAACGCCACGCTAAAAGACCAGCTTGCCCACAAGGACAATCGCATCAAGATCCTCATACAACAAGCCGACGACGCTCGCCACCTAATAGAGTCCATTCAGCAACAATGCGCCCGACAGGAGAAGCAGATCCAGGCCCAAATCCGCGAGATCGCTTACCTTAAGGTAGGGCGGTGTGCATGAATGCTAGCGCGGAAAAGTCGGACCAATGCTAACACCATGCGACAGGAGGAAATCGCAGCATTCAGCACAGTATCACAGGATTCCGCAAAGATCCTATCCGAGAAACTTGCCCTAACACGCGAAGTCGCCGTCCTCAAGCCCGAAATCGAGCATCTCAAATCCCAATTGTCACACCAAAAAGATGTCCTCGCCGAAAAGTTGGCATTAGAACGCCAACTAAACACGCTGGAAGTCGAGCTCGCCAATGAGAGGCGCGCGGCGGAGAAGGCAGCCCAAAAGCAGGACCGATATGCCAAGGAAGAAGAGGAACTCCGAAAACAGGTCCGCGAACTCGAAAAGGAACTCAACAAGGAGAGAAAGGCAGCACAAAAGGGTGGCGACTCCCAACAACAAGTCAAGGCCCTTCGAGAACAACTAGCGACGGCGGAAAAGAAGTTTGCTTCGGAAAAGTCCAAGATGGAACAGGCGACCAAGGCTCAAGAGGAAAAGTCTACGGAGATGGAGGAAGAGGTCGAACAGCTCAGAGAGAAGCTTGCCGAGACAGAAAAAGCATTGGCAGCTGAAAAGCGGGCAGCTCAACGCAAAGCGAAAAACCAGGAGACCAAGGAATCCGTATCGGTTGACGAACTCGCGGCATTACAGGAACAGATGGACGAGTTGAAGCAGGCTCTGGCGGAGGAAAAGAAGGATAAGGAGAGGTTACGAAAAGAGAATCAGCAAGCGATCACCGAGGCCGAAGTACGACAAGCAGCGACGGACGAAAAGCTGGATAAGTTCAGGACCAAACTGCATGAGACCAAGGAGGAACTCAAAAAGTGCAAAGCCGATCTGGAAAAGGCCCGAGAGAAGGCAGCAAAGGCGGCGCTGGTAACGACAACCACGATACCGACTAAGAAGGCGGTGGCGAAGGTTGCGGGCAAGAAGAGACGTGCGGATGAGGTGTTGCTGGAGGAAACGGCCCTTGGTACACCGGGCGCAGCCGACAGACCGAAGCGTCCTCTTAAGAAGAGGGGATTCGACCCATCGGACATGGTCCAAAAGTCCACATTTTCCATCACGCCTTTCCTCAACAAGACGCTGAACCCAGACGGAACGACCAATGAGGATGCACCGGCACCGGCTGAGGGCGCGGCTGAGAGCGAAGCTGCGCCTAAGCCTACGCCCGCACCAGCGGAGGATTCCCTTATGGAGCTTGGTGACGACTCCGTCCTAGCACATCTTCGCCCAACAGGAAATACACCAACCGAGGCAAAGGTTACCGAGCAAATAGAGAAGGCCGGAGGCGGTGCTCCAGAAACCGAGGCAGGGGAGGAGAACAACAGCAAGCCCGAAGAGAAGGCGAAGAAGGGTCGTGGCAAGGTCAAGGCCCTAAAACCGCTCGCAGCCTCGGTAGCGTCCAAGAAGGGTCCGATCAAGGTACCGAAACTGAAGATCAACAAAGTATCACGCGCTGCGGAAGCTGTGTCAGAAAAGTCAACAGAAGAAAACGGCGAATCTTCGACCCAGCCCCAACCAGAAACCAGCAAACCGGCCCCCAAGAAACCCGAACTCAAGCCCAAAACCAAGCCCTCATCAGCACCCACATCCGAGTCCGAGCAGCAGCAACCCAGCGCCTCTCAACAAACAGGACCGCTTCAAAAGAAGAAGAAGCGCAAACTGCTCGGTAACACCAGCAAGACCACGCTCTTCGATAACGACGATGAAGGCGAGCGAGTCGATACCAGCATCCTTCCTGGGAAAGCCAAAACGACAGCCGCAGTCACAAGAAAGGCGACGGCGAAGAGGGTGGTTGCCCCTCTTGGGAAGACCATGGTGGGCAAGGTGCATATTGCTGGAGGGAGTAAGAATCCTTTTGGGAAGGTGGATAAGTTCAGCCCGCTCAAGAAGGATCGTAGGGGTGTTAATGCTAGCTTTTTGCATTGATCTGGACGAGCTATTACCAACAGTTGATAGCGTCTTCGAAGCGAAGGGATGGGGGATTGTTATGGACTCATGGTCTGTTTGTTGGCTATGTGTGCATATGGCATTTGGGATGGAAAGCATTTCTGGCGTCTAGCTGGCGTTTCTAGGACTCGGTGTTTATGGAGTTCGGTCAGTCGATGGCATCGCAAAGCATGGTATGACAAGTAAGAGTACGATTACGTGCATAGTTCAGGATTCTTTCTGTAGGGTATACACATACATCAACAAGGTAGGCGGTTTACGAAAGCAATTCATGATTCATGTCATATCAAAAGAGATCAGGGAAGATGTGATACCGGGTATTGACTTCATTGATTCATAACCGAGGCTTCGCTTTATTTCTATAGGTCCCTATTTTTTCATCACCCACACTTTTATCTTGACCATTGACCCCTTTTCGATACACAACGCAAAAAACTCCTCACCCAAACCCTTCATATCATAACTTTCACTTCCCTTACATCCCCTACGGCATCCTAATCAAACAACCCCCCCACCACCATCTCCGCCCACTGCCCCCCAACCTCCCCACAAACCTCCTTCACGCTCCGTCCCCTCTCATCCCTAACCCACCTCACATCCTCCTCCGCATCCACCTCCGCCCTCCTCTCCCCCACCCCAACCCCATTAGCAACCTGCACCACCTCAGCCGGGAACACCTCCGTCGGCAATCCACTTCCAAGCCAAAGCAACAACCAAAACACTTCCTCTCTTCCATTCTCCACAGCCAAATGCAACGCCGTCTTCCCCTCATTCAGCGGATCGCGGAAGGTGAGGAGTTCGCTTGGTGTGATGGTGGTTTCTTCTCCGTCTTCGTCTGAGGGATCAGAGGCCGCGACGTCGGTTAGGAGTTCGATGATCCCCGCAAAGTCGCCTTCGGAAGCCATGGTGTGCATAGCGCGCGCGGGGCGCGCGGAAGGGTTGGATGATAAGTAGGCTTCTTCGGTGAGGGCAGGGAGGATGTCGAGGGAGGACTGCAGGCCGCCTTCGTTGTGGTATTGCGTGAGGATTTGGATGCCGGAGGAGGTGGGGAGGATGGGGTTTGTTGCGCTCACGGGCACCGATGACCCTGAAGAGGAAGACCCTGAGGACGTGTTGGTAGGGAGGTAGGTGTTGCAAGAGGGACAGCGGAGGGAGACAGCGACGGAAGAGGATAGGTCCATTAGGCATTGCCAGTGGTAGTGGCAGTTGCAGGGGAGGAGGAGGTCGTCGGGGACTTGTTGGGGTTGCTGGCCTGAAGGGTGAGAGGAGGAGGAGGGGCCGCCATCATCCATGGAGTCGTCCTCGGCGTCGGAGTCCTGGTCTAGGTCGTAGTCGGGGTCGACTTCGAGGTAGAGAGGTTCTGAGCAGGCTTTGCAGAGGGACATTTTGGCGGGTGGTGGGTGTGGTATCTGGTTGGGGGTTAGTGAGGGATCAGGCATAGTGAGGATGAGATGAGATGAGATGAGATGGTGACTTACCTTGGGAAAGAAGTGAGGTAGAGACTTTGTGATTCTCACTGGGTTGAAACAACGCGCGTTTAGAGGCGTCGTAATCCCGGGGTTGAAGTTATCGTAAAAACCCAGTGATTTGCTGAAAAGGTTTCGGGTTGTTGTGGCTTAGACAGACGTGAGGTTATCCCGAGGATGGAAGAAAAGGGAAGTAAAATTCTCTACCTGCTGTTAGTGAGGTACAGAGTCCTGGCGCTCAGGGGTCGCAGAGATCCACCCATTTACATGCGGAGCCGAGGTACCGTTGTGAGTCTAGCACAGGTCCAGGCTTAACAGAACTCCCAACCCAAACGGAAGCCTGGCGGTGGTTCAGGGTTCCCATGCAAGTGGAAAAAGTCACCAGGGTTATCGCTGGGCTGGCTGCCTGAAGCATGGCTGATTGGGCCGCGAGGGCGTTACGAAGCTGGGCGATTACATCAGACTGCTTCTGGGACCTGCTGTTAGTGCTTGTCTCAATTGCGATGGCGTCCCCGCCCCCGCCAGCCATACCTTGACGCCTGTAGCGGCCATGCTCTTTTGAGCTTCGCTTCTTCGGCCGACGACGCATGGAACGGGAGGAGGAACAAGGCACTTCATTGATCGTTAACAGCAAGAACTCCGGCTGGCCCAGGCATTCATACAAATAACATCCACTCCCCTTTTCCGCCAGAGCATCCCGTCATCACCAGCACCGCCTACCTTACACTACACCCATTAGGAAAATAATCTAATACCGACGACCGCATTGGGCGTCTTCGTTACTTTTGTTAATAGAGGGATTCTCTCTTCCACGGTTCCCGCCGCATAACTTTGCGAAGCATAGTCACACCATTTATCACTAAGAGGAGTGATTCCCGACCGACCCCTTTTCGACATCACCATCCGCAATCATGAATGTCCTCAAGATCCAGAGGTAAGAACACGAAGACGAGCCTCCAAAAGCTACAGACGACATGCGCAACAGCAGAACACAGCTGATGGAACTAGGAAATTCCCTCAACTACAACAGAGTGACATCTTCGGGTTGGCCGATGCCTTCCGCAAGCTCGACGTAGACGATAAGGGGTACATTGACGAGACCACCGCCATCAAGGCCACCCAGGCCAGCGAGCGCCAGCCCTACGATGCCGTCCGCGCAGCCCTCAAAGAAGTCGGGCTCGATGCCTCGCGCCGTGTAGAACTTGAAGATTACGTTGGGGTAAGTCGAAGCCTGCCTCCAAGCTCCCCCGCAACCGTCGAGAGGGGTCACATCACCAGTCGCATCACACACAATACCGTCCATCAAAAGATCTGGCTGACAATCTCGACTCTGTAGCTCGTCGCCAAGCTCCGCGAAGGCCCCGGCAGCGCCGCCGCTGCTCCATCGACCCCCGCTTCTGTCATCGCTCAGCGGACGGGAGGCGCTACTCCTAGCCACGCATCGAAGCCATCCATCGGTGGCAGCGGCAAGATCTTCGTCCAAGGCTCGAACGCTAACATCACCCATACCATCAACGAAGATGAACGTACCGAATTCACGCGCCACATCAACGCCGTCCTTGCGGGTGACCGCGACATCGGCAGCCGCCTGCCTTTCCCGACCGACACTTTCGAGATGTTCGACGAGTGCAAGGATGGTTTGGTCTTGGCTAAGCTCATCAACGACAGCGTTCCCGACACCATCGATGAGCGTGTACTAAACATACCCGGCAAGAAGACCAAGAACCTCAATGCGTTCCAGATGACGGAAAACAACAACATTGTTATTGAGTCGGCAAAGGGTATTGGCTGCTCGGTCGTCAACATTGGTAGCTCTGATATCATTGAGGTCAGGGAGCATCTTATCCTGGGTCTTATTTGGCAGATTATCCGCAGGGGCTTGCTCAGCAAGATTGATATCAAGCTCCACCCCGAGCTCTACCGCCTTCTCGAGGAGGACGAGACCCTCGAGCAGTTCCTCAGACTCCCTCCCGAGCAGATTCTCCTCCGCTGGTTCAACTACCACCTCAAGGCCGCCAACTGGCCCAGGAGGGTAAACAACTTCTCGTCTGACGTCAAGGATGCCGAGAACTACACTGTTCTCCTCGCCCAGATCGGTGCCGACTACGGCTGCACGCGCGCGCCTCTGCAGACGCGCGACCTCCATCAGCGGGCTGAGGAGGTTCTCCAGAACGCTGACAAGCTCGGTTGCCGCAAGTTCCTTTCTCCCTCTTCCCTCGTTGCCGGTAACCCCAAGCTCAACCTCGCTTTCGTTGCCAACCTCTTCAACACACATCCTGCGCTCGACCCCATTACTGAGGAGGAGAAGCTCGAGGTCGAGGACTTTGATGCTGAAGGCGAGCGCGAGGCCCGCGTGTTCACCCTGTGGCTCAACAGCTTGGACGTCAACCCCGCTGTTCAGTCCTTCTTCGACGACCTCCGCGATGGTACCGTTCTCCTACAAGCATATGACAAGGTTATTAAGGGTTCTGTCAACTGGCGCCACGTCAACAAGGCTCCCGCGCATGGCGGTGAGATGCTGCGCTTCAAGGCCGTCGAGAACACCAACTACGCGATCGAGCTGGGTAAGCAGTACGGCTTCTCCCTGGTCGGTATCCAGGGTGCCGATATCACGGATGGTCAGCGTACCTTGACCCTGGGTCTCGTCTGGCAGCTGATGCGCAAGGACATCACCCTTACTCTGCACGGTCTGGCTCAGCGCCTCGGCAAGCGCGAGATCACGGATGCGGAGATGGTCAGATGGGCCAACGAGATGAGCCGCAAGGGCGGCCGCAACTCGAGCATCCGCTCGTTCAAGGACCCTGCCATTGGCTCGGGTATCTTCCTGTTGGATGTGCTTAACGGCATGAAGAGCAGCTATGTCGATTACGACTTGGTTACTCCCGGCAAGACTGACGATGATGCTTACCTCAATGCCAAGCTCAGTATCAGCATTGCCAGAAAGATGGGCGCTACCATCTGGCTGGTGCCAGAGGATATCTGCCAGGTGCGCAGCCGCTTGGTCACGACCTTTATCGGTGAGTTACTCCTTTTGACCCCCAGGCTTCAGTTTGAGCGGCCAGACTAACAATATGCGCTAGGTTCGTTGATGGCTACTTATGAGAAGATGCAGTAAATAATATAACGGGGAATGATGAAGTGGTCTTACCTGAGATAACGGGGGATGAATATAAAGATACAGCCTTGAAAGGACGATGGATTAAAAAGTTGAACAGGCGAGTTGCCTTTTACGAATGTTTATTTTCTCTTAGAGCCAACACCTCATCTTTGCTTACTACATGGTTTTGGGTGTTCATCCGCTTGTGGCAGTTAATCATGATATGTCTCTGATTATCAAGACTGGCCGGCGTAGATGACAGCCTCGAGTATCCGCATCATCGTCAACCCGGCATTCTACCAGCAACTATCATTCATTCGCTTGAATGTAAACTCGCGATACTGGAACCCCCAAAAAGTCCAACTGCGGCCATACAAATCCGAACCGTCAGCTATCTCGTTACACAACCTCAAATCCCAAGCCAATAAAGCATGACTAAGTTGAGGCGCTGTGGCAACTTCAGCCCTATAGTATTGACTTGGAGACATCTCCGGTTCATCCGACTTTCCAGGGCCCTGCATATGTCATTCCTCCACTCCCTTTCCCGTACATACTCCACAGACCCCCTTGTCCCCATTCGCGAGCTTCCATGCACCGAACGAGCGGGACTTTGCTTGAATCATTGACGGCGTCATAGCGTCTTGAATGCTCAAACTAGAAGAATGCCTAATAACAGTTGCTTTGTTCAAAGGAATTTTGAACATCTCGCAGCCATTCAGAAGCTGTCGAACGAAGACGTCTCCCCTTTGTTCCGGTCGTTTTGGTTAAATAACACGGGAGGGTACTGAAGAAACCACTTTGGGAGAGGAGGGGTGGGTGGGTGGTAAGCTCATCGGCATTTCGCAACTCGGGCCTCCTTGTCGCTCGCTTCTCCCGCCCTCAAATCGAGGGATCTAGACCTAGACTCGAATCAAGAGATCTGCTTTGATTTCTGGATTTTCTCGAGGTTTTATACACCTGACCATAAACCATTTCCGAAACTTCCCATTTCATCAGAAACACAAGAAACAAATGACGTCCATCGTCGGCCTTTTGTCCCCTGAACATCATCGCAGCCCGGACTTTCCGCATTTTTGCCGTCACCGTCTCCGCGCCGCCGCACCGCGCCGCAAATAGTCAAAAGTCACAAGCACATGCAGTATCACTTACATACAGTACTAGATCATACCCGTTCATCTCTTCTTTACGAAAAAAAAGTCCCGTCGATCCCATCTCGTTCGTCCCGCAATTGATTCCCGAGCCCGCCCGCCCGCTTGTGTAAGAAAGGATCCGCTTGATCCGGAGTTGGACGGGACTGAAGCCTGTGGATGGGGACAGGTGATTGGGCAAATCTTGTTTCTTCTTCTTTTTGAAATGTGATTGTCGTCTTCCTATCCCGAGAGATCGCTCGCTCTCTTATAAGAGACTTGGCTCAGCTTACCTTGCCCTTTTCTTCTTTACACTGTTTCCTAAAAGGCTCAAGGATCTTATACCACAGCAGCGTACATAAAACCAACGCCGGCTTAATACCCACATCCCCGGGATAGTCGTGCTATCACCGAGATTAGGATTGCCCTGCAAGAAAGATATCGACATCACGCGGCTATCCGTACGACTTTCGATCCGCTGGAGATCCACAATTCGAAGGGTCATCTTGTTCTTTTTCAAGTTGCCTATATCCGGACCTCTTCCGAAGGAGTAAAATTTACCGATACTTCAAAATCACCTTACCATATCTGATCCTCGAAAAAAGAGTCACGAAAGCGACTGACGACAAGAGGCTAGAACTCTGGAACACCGGCCATAAAGCCACGCCAGTTCTCCAAACCACGGACATCATGGAATTCATATCCAGCTACCCGGCGCCGGTACCAGTGCCAACGCCAAACGGGCACCTCAAAGCGCGAACAAAACGCCCCTCTATCAAGCCATCATCATCATCAGCTTCATCATCAAGACCAAACGACATCCTTACCTTAAACAACAAACCCGAAAACATGTTTGTCGAGCAGCGGCCCTTCTTCCTGCCAACACCAGAGCAGAGTCCCAACTTATCTCAAGAAGAAGAGAGCGACGGTGACGGAGGAATTTCGCCATTGGACAGCAGCAGCAGCACCAGCCGGACTGGGCCGCGCAACGAGCCATCAACAGCAGCAAGGAATGATCTTGGTTCAAGATCCTCATCATCACCATCGTCCGGAACGGAGAGCCCGGCAATCGAAGACTACGACGACCTTACCATTTCTCCCGACGCGATGGTGCAACGGGATGAGAACGGAGAGGTGAATGAGAGAAGTTCATCAAACGCGGGGGAACCGGCGACGGCGTTTTCGCTTACCGTGAAGATCGATACTCAACCGTTGTCTGGTAGTGATGAGGACGCTGCTGTCTCAACATCAGAGGGGAAGGGGGAGGGAAGCAGCCGGGGAACGTTGAAAGCAGTCCGACCTACCATCACTATCGGAACCACCACCCCCTCAACAACCGACATCCACAACTCGCTTTTGACAGCTATTGAAAAGCAATGCCAGCGGATAGAGGGGATGTCGTCCGACTCACCTACTACGGCATCTTCAACATCCCTACACCACTTATCAGCAGCAACGGAATCAACCGATCACCACGCCCACACCAAACGAACAAAAAGAAGAGGCAAATTCTCCGACCTAGTCTTCACCCGCAACTTCTCCACCTTCGACCGACAAAACGCCCTGGCAGCCTCCTCGCCCTTCCACGGCTTCTTCACCCTCTTCTGGCTTGGCATCTCGCTCTTCGTCATCAAGATCGGCGCCGAGAACTGGCGGCTGCACGGCAACCCGCTGGGGCGGAACGAAATCCTGAAAATCATGTTCCACCGGGACTTGGTGGTCTTGCTAGTTGCGGACGGGGTCATGTGTTTCTCCACCGGCGTTTCTTGGATTCTGCAGCGTCATCTTGTTCGTCGTGGCACGGTCGATTGGGATAAGGAAGGGTGGGTCTTGCAAAACGTCTGGCAGTGTTTGTTCGTGGCTGGTGTTGTGGGTTTTCCCTTGGTGAGGGACTGGCCGTGGACGCATACTGTGTTCTTTGTGATGCATGGCATGGTGATGCTGATGAAGATGCATTCGTACGCGTTTTATAACGGGTATCTGGCGTCGGTGTGGAAGAAGCGGCAGTTGTTGCTGGGAAAACTGAAGGAGCTTGAGCATGTGGAGGTCGTGACAAAATATGATCCGAACAGGAGCTGGACGGAACCGTTCCCGCTGCTGCCGAGAGACTTGTCGACGGAGCATTTGGCGAGAGTGCCGTCTGCGCAGGAGTATAAGGAGAGGAGGAGGATGTCAATTGCCGCGCAGCAAGGGGCTGATAGTCAGGAGGAGGACGATGTGGATAAGATTGTTGCGGCGATTGACTCGCGCGAGCCGTTGGATGAGGAGCAGGTCCATGTTTTTGACAGGGCGCTGAAATGGGAAGTGGACGCCATGACGGATGAGCTGAGAGGCAAGGCGACGGACGACAAGAGGGTGTATCCGAATAACGTGACGCTGGCCAACCATTACGAGTTCATCGTGCTGCCGACGCTGGTGTACGAGCTCGAGTATCCGCGGTCCGAGTCCATCAACTGGTACTATGCTGCCGAGAAGATGGTGGCCTGTTTCGGAGTCATGTTTGTCATGATCATGATCTCGCAAGCCTTCATATACCCCGTGGTCATGGAGACGGTCAGGATGAAAGAGATCGGGATGCCGTTGAACGAGCGGTTCCGGTATTTCCCTTGGATGCTGGCCGACTTGATCTTCCCCTTCATGATGGAGTATCTGCTGTCGTGGTATCTCATCTGGGAGACGATCCTCAACTTTGTTGCGGAGCTCACCAAGTTCGCCGACCGGAGCTTCTATGATGCCTGGTGGAACTGCGTGTCGTGGGACCAGTTCGCGAGAGACTGGAACCGACCGGTGCATAACTTCTTGTTGAGGCATGTGTACCACAGCTCCATCTCGGCCATGAAGGTTGACAAGCACACGGCCACACTCATCACCTTTTTCTTGTCGGCTTGTGTTCATGAGCTAGTCATGTGGTGCATCTTTAAGAAGCTGAGAGGCTATTTGCTTTTCCTCCAAATGTTCCAGTTGCCGGTAAGTTTGAATTATCCTACGCGTTGACTGACAGCATGCTAACGTTTTCTGGACAGCTGGTGAGCATGAGCAGGACTAAGTGGATGCGGGATAGAAAGACGTTGGGGAATGTTTTCTTCTGGCTGGGCATCTTTACGGGCCCGAGTATCCTTTGTAGCTTGTATTTGATTTTGTAACTCTAGCTTGGGGCATATCTGACGGCGTCGGCGTTTGATAAAGGGCGGCGTGGCATAGTTGACATGTGCATTTGGATAGCTTGGATATCTGGTTCTGAATGAATACATTGCCCTTCGAAAGTTCTAATCCGATGTTCGTATTGAAGATGTTTGTACTGTGGTTGTGACCTTGTTGGAGTTGGCGTTGTTGACGGCAGCGACTGGGGGGTCGAAGATCAACAAAAGGGAGAGACGGGAGCCGAGACGGGAGACGGGAAGGCATGTGGAAATGTTGGACCCTGCCGGACTGAGGAAATTGTTAGTGTCAAGGCTGTTGGTGCGTGCTGTAGCGACACGGCTGCCAATCACACGGGCGATACACCAATCATACGTCATTTCGAGGTGGGTCCATCGCCTTACCGCCTTCCGCGTTCCCTGCCTCGAGCCTGCCATTGCCCGCCTGGGCCTCAGCGCTCCCGGGCGACGAGTGAAGGCGTTTTCAGCGGTCGAGAGCGGGTGCGTGGGTGCCTGTGCCGGGGCCTGCAGTGGCCGGGCCCGACGATTCGACCAGAAACCGGAACATTTTCCACTGTGCTCCAGCGACATCCAAATTTCCAACTCCATTTTCAGGTTCGAGGTTCCCCTTCCGCTTCCCGCTTCTTCGCTTCCCTTCTCAATCAGTTCTCCCCTTCACCTCCCAACGGTGTGTCCCGTCTCCTCTTTCCATTCACCACCACCTATCTCCCAGCTCCTATCCTTCCCCCCATCCCACTTCCATTGCTGCTTATCCATTCGTCGCCTTTTTTCCATTTGCAACTCTACCTTACCTTATATCCGCGCAGTCGGACGACTCTCCCTTGCCCGAGAGCAGCACACTCATCTAGCATTTACTCTTAGGCCTGCCATCTGTCATCATCGACCGCGACCGCGAATCGCGCACGGCAATCGATTCTCACCATGTCTCGCAACGGCACCACTCTCTACGTGACCGGGTTCAGCCACGGCACCCGCGCACGCGACCTAGCCTACGAGTTCGAGCGGTACGTTATCTAGAAAGCAATCACTACAACGGCGATGACTCGATCACCACCTTCGAGTACGGTTCCTGTCCTCGATCCGCCCTCGCCCTCCCCATCCCGCCCCGTCCTCTCCTCCATCTCTCCCGCCCCCGTCGTCGAACCCCCCTCCGAACCCTCTCCGTCTTCGTCTTCGCCCTTCTTGCGACAGTCTCCTATCTCCTGTCCGTCTCTCCCGCCGCTCTTCGCTATGTCCACTGCGCTTCATGATCCGCTCGAGGTAACCTCGTTGTCATTTCGACGCCCACGCCCTCGAACCACCCCTTCTCTCACCGAGCGGTCGGCGCCTACACGTACCCTTTCCCCCACGTCGGGCGAGTCGCCCGTCGATCTTTGGCGGAACCTCTCGAGCTCGATCGCGCGCCTCTGCGAAACGGCATCACCATCTCTACGGAACGAATCATTTTACGTTGGTCCCGAGTACTGACGCATATCATAGCTACGGTCGTCTTGTGCGCTGCGATATTCCTGCTCCCCGCAGTGCCAGCAGCAGACTGTATGTTACCATTGCTTATTCCTCCCCAGTGATAGCAACGAGTTGGAGCTAACGGCAAGCTTCAAAGCTTCGCTTTCGTTGAGTACGAGGACCGTCGCGATGCCGACGACGCGTACCATGATATGCACAACAAGCGCATTGGCCGCGATGATATTCTGAAGATCGAGGTCAGTCCACCTTTTCCTGCCACGACAGACCCAAGCTCATAATAGGCTGGCTGCTAACTCCAACTATAGTGGGCTCGCACTCCCCCGTCCGCTTCTTGGCGCTTCGACCGCAGTGACCGTGAGCGTGGTCCTCGCGGCCGCGACCGCTCCCCCCGTCGCCGCTCTCCTAGCCCCAGGCGCAGCACCAGAGATTACTCCCCTAGGAAGGATGATCGTCGTGACCGCGACCGCGATCGTGACTACGACCGCGATCGCCGCGATACTCGTGACCGCTCTCGCAGCCCTGAGCGGTAGGTGGCCCATGGTCTTTTGCAACAAGTTTTTGTGCCCGATGCTGACGTTCCTCTAGTGAGCGTGAGCGCGATGTTAAGGACGACCGCGACCGCGAAGACCGTGATCGTCGCGAGAACGGCACCAACGGTGACGACAGGAAGGGTACGTACACCCTTTGAGCGAGCAACCCCCCGTGCACGACCATGATCTGACGACCTATCCCTCAGCAGCCATCGATAGCCCCGAGAGGCCTGCCCACGATGACCTCGATGTTGCCGAGTAAACGGATCACCCCACTCACGACGCGGGGTCCCTCCGGTTTGGGCGCCAGTCACCCAAGCCCCGCCTGCTGTGTTGGCATGTTGTAAGAAACGCCAACTGTTACCGTGGTTTCGTGATTTCCTTTGTTTCTGTGTGTGGTGGGCATGCTGATGTCGGGCCCTCTTTCCTGGGCAGCTGCATCTGGCGTGCTGATTATATGACGCCTCCTGCCCGTTTTCTCAACTCTAGCATCGAGACGAAGCGGTCGATCGGGTCCCTATTGAAAACCACACTCGCCATTTCGACCGTTCGGTTTCTATAAAATCCGGAAGGACGATCCTTTTATAACAAGGCACATTGCTGGTATGGATCCATGATCCAATGACCTGTCAAAAGACGTAACAAACGGCTGTTGTTTGCCGATATAAAGGTCATGGCTTCCAAGGCTTTCATGTCTTGGCGAGTCCGGAAAGGAGGGAACACAAAACAAATACAGCGGGTGATCCCTCGAGGGGCGGCGGGAAAGGGGCTCTTGGTCTTGGTGACCGGCGGCCTAGTTGTTTTTATTTCCTTACTCGTTTTCGTCGTCTTTTTTTTTTATCTCTCAACAGAAAAGTAGCTAGAGCAGCTGTTTAGGTAGTAAATGGTAGGGGCTACTGAGGTGAATCAGGTTCCAGGGCAGACTTATGTGAAGAGGCGGATGAGCGAACTGTATGACAGGTGACTAGGTCTTGCTTTTTGTGTTTTTACAGTTGGGGATGTACAGTACTCGGACTCTTTTGCGCCGGTGGCCGTTGTGATACTAGGTGTTCTTGTGTATCTAGAGTCAACTGGTTCACTCATCGACAGCTTAAAATATCCAACGTGCGTCGTGAGATTCCTTCAGAGACATGCATCGGCTTACTTAATAGGCACTTCTAGGATGCAGAACTAAATTGAGTTGAGAAGATGTCATGAATTCCAACCTCTATGGAAAAATGGTTCGGGTTAAAGGAGGTTGAATGAAGCTGCAGTTGTTACCCCGTACCTATCAGTACTAAATGGCCCGAGCTAAAGAATTCCCGATCTGAATCTGAATCGTGATATCTTGCATCTCCGTTGGAAGCCGAGTAAAAGCGCTGCAAAGGAGATTGGCTGGTCGGCGAATTGGCATATGCAGTCGTGATCCCAGTCCTAGGCAAGGTACTAACAAAGCCAGATAAGTAGTTCTACAGGATTGTATGAACATCAGCCGAGTTGGTTGTGAACATATAGATTCCTCACTCTCATCAACAAGAATCCAACCTCAACCTGTTGCACTAGCTACTCGATACCCTCAAAAGTTCATAGCCAAGACTCTCAACCTCAATCGAAGTCAATAAGGTACCATGCAAGGCAGGTCAGCCGAACGGCCATGCCGTCTTCCCTTTCGCTGTCTGATCTACACTGCGGTTACATCACATGAGCTCTCCTGGAGGTGCGTGAGTTGTATGTCGTGCTTGGGTTGTTCAGCTACAAAGTCCTACCGCTGCTGCTGCTGCTGCCCGTTTATGGCCTGCTAGATTCCGTAGAGAGGTATCATTGAGGTGCTGAGTGCGTGAGTGAGTGAGGCCCAAGTTGTCAGCTCCTTCTAGTCTCTGGTCTCACACGTTGGACAAATTCAAGACCTAGGACGTTGGGGTGAAGGTTGTCAAGGGTAGGTGAGCAACGATAAGGTTAGCTAGCCAGCTAGCGTAGCAAACGTAGGGCTAGAAGGCATAACCGAACGGGTGATCCCCGATTTTGTCCTATTTTAGCGTAGTGTCTCCTTTGTCGTAGCACTGGACCCTTAGCGACTTAGTCAAGGGCGGTCAGGTGACCTCAAAAAACGGTCAAAGCCAAGGGGTTTTGTGAGATCAGCTGGATCTGTTTGGATGGGTCAAGGTTGTTCTGTTCTCATTTGGAGTTTGTGGAAAGGGGGGGACAGATGGAAACATGAAATCGAAGAAACAATGCGCCAGCTGGCCAGCAGATCACAAGTCGAACAAAGTATTGAAGTTCGAGAACTTCAAACCCACGCTCAGACATTGACAGCAAGACAAGATGACAGGCATGACAGGACGACGACAGGGCAACCATTCACTGCTGGAACGGGACGGGAAGGAATGACTTCGTGCCTGCTCACGTTGCTGTCAGGGCTTGGCAGGCATCTCGCGGCTGTCGGCTGCTGAACCATGGCTTTCCAGTTGCATTGCTGGGAATTTTCGTCATTCGGGATCGAAAAGAACCTGGCAACCCCACAAGTCGTTCTCCAGAAGGAGCAGTCCAAAAAGCTCCGCATCTTCTCACTGGGCCCGGAACCCGACCGATTCTTTTCTTGTTGACAACTTCCCGACTCTCCTTTTTATAACCCTTTCCCTTCTGAGCTTCCCTTCCTTTTTGCCTGCCTGCGTCTTCTTCCTCTTGTGTCACGGAAACTTGGTTAGGTTGCGCCTCTACCGTATATCCCTTTTTGCGTTACGTGCAACGAAGAACTTAACGCGCATCTTTTAATTCGTCTTACACTGTCTACTAGCCTTCCAGCCGACATAAGATAGTCCCCGGTGCGACGGGAACCCCTAGATTGGCTTTACCGAGAACAACGCTCAACCCCCCCAGTCATATCCAGCAAAAGCCGAACAAAACTTCACCCTGCGATTTCCCACTCTCCCATGACCACGACGAGAACTAACCTCTCACCAAGACGACTATCACCTTTCTATCAAGCGGTATAGCAATACTTTTGCAACAGAATACCCTTCACCAACGAACGGGAGCTGCCCTTCAGCTATATAACCGCGAGTCAACAAACCCTGCGTCATTGTTCTTGGCGCCATATTTGCGATCTTCCAAAGGACCCATCCACCTTGCGCATGCGCCCTGCGCCCCTGAGCAGCGACATATCGAACTTCGCGATAACTTCTCACCAACCCGAGTCCAAGAGGTAACCCCTCTCACCAAGTCCTCAGAATGTCCGCGGTATGTTCGCCCCCTTCTCGGCGATCTGTACACGCCGCATGGTCCATAACCTTTGCGCCACGGCTTAGTGCGCTTCTACTTCCGTTTTCCCGTTACAAGCCGAGACCGCGAACGTGGACGCTTACTTGCACGTTGCTGTCCTTTGACCTTTTGCTGACCTCTTCTCCTTCAGACGCCAAGCGCTAGCGGCGCACCCTCGCCTCTACCCATACCAACCGTCGAGAAAATGAGCGCCGCCGACCAGTTTCGATCCGCAGTTTCTCAGCCTACCGTGGCTGCCTTTTGCGCCGGCGGTGTCGCCGGTGCCGTGTCCCGGACGGTAGTCTCACCTCTGGAGCGCCTAAAAATCCTCTACCAGATCCAAAGCAACGGTCGCGAAGCGTACAAGCTTAGTGTGGGCAAGGCGCTGGCCAAGATGTGGAGGGAAGAGGGCTGGCGGGGATTTATGGCAGGAAACGGTACCAATTGCATCCGTATCGTGCCATACTCGGCGGTGCAGTTTGGCAGCTACAATTTTTACAAGAGGAACATCTTTGAGAGGCATCCCGGCGACTCTCTCACACCTCTGTCGAGGCTGATATGCGGTGGTCTCGCCGGCATCACCTCGGTTACCTTCACCTACCCGCTTGACATCGTCAGGACAAGATTGTCCATCCAGACCGCGTCCTTTGCGGAGCTTGGCGAAAGGCCGCGCAAAATGCCCGGCATGTGGGAAACTCTGGTCAAGATGTACAGGACCGAGGGCGGATTCCCTGCGCTCTATCGAGGAATTGTTCCCACTGTTGCCGGTGTTGCTCCTTACGTAAGTCCAACTTGGCATTTGTCAACAGAAGATTGGTGAAGCTGACTGAGCAACAGGTCGGCCTGAACTTCATGGTTTACGAACATGTCCGCCAATACCTTACCTTGGACGGCGAGCAAAACCCGAGTGCCGTCAGGAAACTGCTCGCTGGTGCGATCTCCGGTGCGGTTGCCCAGACGTGCACCTACCCCTTGTAAGTTCATACCCAGAGTCTTTCCCGAGTGACTATACCGTACTGACAAAGCATAGTGATGTGTTGCGCCGTCGCTTCCAGATCAACACCATGTCTGGTATGGGTTACCAGTACAAGGGCATCTTCGACGCCGTGCGCGTGATCGTCACAGAGGAAGGCGTGCGCGGTTTGTACAAGGGGATAGTACCCAACTTGCTCAAGGTCGCTCCCAGCATGGCCTCGAGCTGGCTGAGTTACGAGGTGTGCCGCGATTTCCTCGTGGGCTTGAAGCCTGAGGAGACCAAGCTCTTGCAATAAAACACCACGAGCTTAAACCCAACCCAACAAATTCAACGAAGGTCTTCGACGACCGAGCAAAAGCCACGGAAAGAACAAAAGACATTAGAAGTCAATAATAGAGGGGCAACTCATAGAGCCCTACGTTGCATCGCGCATCGACTTCTGCCTTCCATTTCGCACATAGCCGGTGATGGTCCGTTTTACCAATCTCTATTTCGTTTTAATCAATCAGCGCTGCTTATGGAAAGTATTCCACTACCAACCTGCGAGTTCACAGGTGGGAATGGCATTGAAGGAACTCGAAGCATTCAAACATCAAGTGATGACGGCGGGCTCATATTTGAACAATCCGGCATAGGTTCAACCGGGCAAGGCCTCGGTGTCTGTCAAGAGCAGTCTAATATGAACATAACGAAGAAAGGGGTTGAAATTGTATTGTAGTGTTTTTCTTATTTTGCTTGCATCGGAGCTTGTTTTTATTGCATGAAGGTCGTTTTGCTTCTCGGATAACAGCAATTGGGGTTCTTAAAGCACAGCGAAAGTTCGTAGGCAAGTGTCATACCCAGCTGAAGATACATTCAAAGAAGGGACGAGTTAAGTAGCCAGAGCGGCGTCGTGCAAGAACATGGAAATGTTCGTTGGGCGATAGAGAAAAGCCACAAGAGCACAATCGCTACATGAAGCACAAGTAGATAAAAATACTACCGGATGTCTTTTCAATTGCTGTGACTTTCCTCAACGTTCGTGGATGACTGAAGGTGAGACTGGTGACAGCTGAACTTTGTACGGACAGACGGGACGACAACAATGAACGGAACGTCCCGCAAAAGGGGAAAACAAACAGTGACAGGGGAGTGACGGGTGGTGCAAGACTAGGCGCACGAGCCATGTTTAAGCTGCACGCACAGATCATTCCTCCAACCAGCTGGCGCCTTCAGGCCCACAACCCCAATTTCTGCCATTGGTGACCGCCCACACAAATCCGCCGGCGGTTGGACACCAAAAACTTTCTGTGAATTTTGCGGCACCTCTTGATTTCTGGATTTGACAACCCCCGATTCCAGTCGACAATCGAGAGTCAGCCGCCAAGATGGGTACGTAAAAACAACAAAACACCATCACAACTGCCACCGAAATGGCCTCCTTTGAAGCCTTTGTGTGCGAGTGGACGAGATTTTCGACGTTGGAAAACTGAGAAACTTCTTCGATCTGCGACCATGGCAATTTTCACCTGCGTTCCCGGTGTCGTTGGAGATGGTCCTGTTTGGCCCTCGATATATGCCATACCGCAATCAATCAGATCGCGCCCTCTCTCTGAGAATGAAGAGGACGACGGTCTGATGCGGATAGGCTTCGAGGCGCAAAAGACAACAACGGACGTACTCCGCGCACTTGGTCGAGCAATGGCACGCCAGTCTGAGCATACCTGAACCATTGAAGGCTGACTGGGAGTCTGTTTGCGACGAATAGGTATCGATCTCCGCAAGCACCACGAGCGGTCCACTCACCGCAAGGCCCCCAAGAGCGACAATGTCTACTTGAAGCTCCTGGTCAAGCTTTACCGCTTCCTTGCCCGTAAGTTATTCCTGTCTCTGATGGATTGGGCGACACGATAGGATACTAACATGCCCTCCCAGGCCGCACTGACTCTGCCTTCAACAAGGTCGTGCTCCGCCGGTTGTTCATGTCCCGCATCAACCGTCCCCCCATGTCGATCTCTCGCATTGCCGCCAACCTCAAGGCCGGCAACGAGAAGAAGACCGTCGTTATCGTCGGTACCGTCACCGATGACAACCGTCTCCTGACCGTCCCCAAGGTCTCGGTTGCTGCCCTCCGCTTCACCGCCACTGCCCGTGCTCGCATCGAGGCTGCCGGTGGCCAGGCCATCACCCTCGACCAGCTCGCCCTTGAGAAGCCCACCGGTGCCAACACCCTCCTTCTCCGTGGCCCCAAGAACGCTCGCGAGGCCGTCAAGCACTTCGGCTTCGGTCCCCACAAGCACAAGGTGCGTCGCATCATACACATGTCAAGAGGAAACAGATTACTGACACCCATTACAGAAGCCCTACGTCGCTTCCAAGGGCCGCAAGTTCGAGAAGGCTCGTGGTCGCAGAAACTCCAAGGGTTTCAAGGTTTAAACGGAGCAAAGATACCCCTGGCGACATCCTCTGGTACAAGGCGTGGGGAATCTTTTGCTGCTCTCTCTTATACTGCTGGCAAGAATGGCTATGCTTGGCTGTTTTTGCTGTGCGTATTTGGGTTTGCATGGGGCAATACTCCGGGCTGCGGCTGGCGTGCAATCATCATAGGGCAACTTTCTTCAGTTTATAACAAGGAAATTGATGACCACCACGTCTTAACCAGAACCATTTGATATTTGTGATTGCTGGGAATGTTGATATGTTTGGGTATCTGATGTACAATGTCTTCAACATGCGGATGTGAATGTCTTTGCCCCCAAGTTAAGGTATTCTCCCGATAACGCCGTTTTACTCGTACAATGCCTTTATTAACAAAAGAGCGCCGTCATCCATTAAATAGGAATATCCTCCAAAATAACATCTCCCCTCCTATTCAGCGCAACGAAATACGCCTCCTTCGACTCCTATTTCCACATCAAACCTCGTCAGCCAACCAACCATAATGACCCAAGAACTGTCCTGTGATGTCCAAACAAGGGAAAACGGGGAAACGGTGAGAAGGGAAGGGGAGACTTGCACTCCTAGAACTATCAGGCTTATCCCTATAAACCTTGGTAAACAACTTCTTAAGCATGCCCTCCAACTTCTTGTCCTCCGACCCTTGGTAAAACTTGCAGACGAAGTGACCGCCGGGTTTGAGCGTGTCGTTTGCGAATGAGAGAGCGGCGTAGCAGAGGTCCTAATTTTGCGGGAAGGGGGGAAGGGGAGGTGTTAGTGGCTGTTTCGGAGTTGGAATTGAAGTTGGAGTTGGATGTGGGGAAGGATGTATGATGGATGGATGGATAGTTGGTAATGGAAGGGAAGATTTGGGGGGGATAACGAGGAGTGATAATGGGGTGGAATAACGAGAGGTGCATGATGACAGAAACAGATAAAGAAAAACATACCATACTACCAGCGTGGTCCTTGAACGAAATCCCGCTCGTGTTCATCATCCTGCTATACGGGTTACTCAAAGTCTTGATGGAGAAGCCGGAGGTTTGGGGCCAGGGTTCTGACATGTCGCTTAGTACTACCTGTTTTTTTGAGCGAAGGGGATAAGCTAGCAGTGTCAGCAGTGGTTATATATCGAGTGAAATTGGTGTTCGTTCCCAGTTGTGAGTAACGGTAAAGAAGGGGCGAATGATGATAGTAAAGGAATGAGGGATGTTGAGTGAGGAAGGGGATGAGTAAAAACGCACATCAACCAACCGCATTTGCTCAGGCTGCTTTTTCTTCTTTGGTTGTTGCTGCTCTTCTTGTTGGTGTCCCTCTTCGAGTTCCTCAATACCCTCTTCCCCGTCGAATTTTCTTTCTGTTTCGTTGGCTGCGGTGGTCGCCTTATCTTCCTCTTGTTGGTCTTGTTCCAGAACTTCAGGCTGCTGCATCTGAGCTTCTCTGACAGCCATCCGTTCCAACTCAATGTAACTCGGCCGGTCGGCAAAGATCTCTTGCTCTTCTACATCCTTTTGTTGTTTCCGTTGCTGCTGCTGTCGTTGTTGTTGCTGCTGCTGCTCTTCCCACTTCTCTGTGACCTCCAACTTCTCTACCCCTTGAACCATCTCCTCCACCACGTCGTTCTTCTTGTGCCCAGCTTCACCTTTACCTTCACCCACAACATCCCTCTCCAACCCCCACTCCCTCGCCTCCTCCGCCTCATCCATCTCCATCCGCTCCCTCTGCTCCCTCTCCCTCACCTCCCTCTCCTCCATCTCCACCCTCTCCCTCTCCACCCTAGCCGCCTCAGCTTCTCTTTGGGCCTCCCTCCTCCTCTCCTCCCTTTCCCTCTCCCCCCTCCCCCGTCCCTCCTCCTCCCTCAACCACCCCTTCACCAACCCCCTCACCCCCTCTGACAAAAAATTCCCCTGAATCGCACTAACCCCCCTAGGCGGCTGGGCGGGGATGATATCGATCCCCACCACTTTTCCATCGGGTTTGGTGAGGTCAAGCGCGACCTGCGACCAGCTGCCGGGAGCGAAACCCAGGTCGACGACGATTTGGGAGCTGTTGCGGCGGAAGAGGCGGTGTTTTTTGTTGATTTCGAGGAGCTTGAAGGCGGCGCGGGATTTGAGGCCGGCGGTGCGAGCGGAGCGGGCGTAGAAATCGGTGGATTGGCGGGCTTTCCACTGGGAGTTTGAGGAGGAGGAGTATCTGAGTGGGGTATGGTGGGCAGGGGAGAAGGGGATAGTGGGCGAGGGGGATGTGGTGGTGATGAGAGATATGGCGCTCCTGGTTGTGGATGAAAGTATGGGTGTTAAGGGTGTTGAACGGAGGCGAAGATGGGATGGTAATCGTCGGGGTAACATCTTGGGCGTTTTTAGGTGTGTGGGAATTCTTGTTGTAGATGAACGGTTGTGCGTGTGAGGAGAAAATGGTGGGGAAGGTCGAGGTAGAAGACGATGATTGACTCGCTGTGTGGATGAGTTCTCTTTAAGACCAGTATCGCAAAATAGAATCAGTGAATTCCGTGAATATCAATTTGACGAAGACGTGGGTGGTTGATTGTGGATAGAATGGCAGTCGTTGTTTGGAGACTTGCATGCAATTTGTGAAGTTTTTCCAGATCGCTTCTGTTCGCCTTGTGCGATATCCAATCACAATAAGCGAAAATGATAGCCTGCCTAGCCACATAACACACATTACTTCATACAGTTTTCAACGTCATCTCTTGACGCCCACATCACAGAAACAACCCCTCTACTCAATCACTTGATCACTTCATTATGGAACGCCATCACTTTGGATAATATGCACATATGGGTTTGAAACCATTGATCAGCAAACTATGTTCCGCTATCCCTTCCGCTATGTCATGAAACTAACGGCCCGTCAACCTTATTGACCACCGACAACTGAAAAGCGCTATCTTGGTACCCAACATCAAATCAAAATCCAACTGGCAACGCAAAAAAAGAATGTGAACTTCGCTGTCCGAACACATGAGGCCCGAAACTCGACACAAGAAAATCCATAACGACGGAAACAAGCCCAAGATTCATCACCCAACTCGAAATTTCTCAAGATGGGCAACCCTTCGGATATCTACGCTCCGCTCAGACATTCGAATATTCCTTCACCACCAGCGTGTTCTCAGTCAAACAAACATGCAGGGCCTCCGAAATCTCGGATTTCTTCCTGGTCTAATCGACTCGGAATCCACCCGTCCATCCATTCTTCGCTTTGTTGCCTTGGGAGGACTGGTATTTGGTTTGTCATCGTCGGTCAAATGTCCAGGAACGTCAAAGTCCTGCGATATCTCGGTCTCCTTTTTCCCCCTTTGAACAGAGTCTGACTCGATATCCTTCCATCCATCCTCCCATCGCTTTGTTACCTCAGGAGGAAGAGTGATCTTTGGTTCGTCATCGTCGTATTGTTCAGTAGGAGAGTCATTTCTTTTCTCCACCGGGGTTGTCAGAGCAGCATTCATGTTCAAACAGATGTTTTCGACGTCGTTGGCCAGATTGTTATTGCCATCTTCGCTGACTGCTGCAGAAGCTGTCGCGTCCGAGTCTTCTCCCTTTGCAATGAAGACACCGTTCCAGTAGTCGAACCAAAGGCTGGGAACCTCGACAACGCCAGACTCGTCAGATCCCGCTCTAGCGGCCTTGACAGTTCCAGAAATGTCAGATCCTGCGTTGCGAATCTTTTCCTTGTCCAACGACTAGGTGTCCGAAGGAGGAGATTCCTGATGCGCATGGCAGTTGGTGGCCGAAGGAGATGCCTGGTGCCCATGGCCGTTGGTGGCCGAGGACTCAGCCTGTTCCCGTCTCAATGTGTTGTCGAAGGAACTCAGCATGTCGCCGTTGAGCCGCAGCACGTCGCTGTCGATAAGCCTCAGCTTCAACTTCGTCTTGTCCCGCTGTGTTTGTGGAACGGGTCCTCGTCCGGTCTACGAGTTCGACAATAGTCAAGCGGCGGTCGGTTTTGGGAACCTGACGAGTAAAACACTGCCTCAAAGGGGATGGTTTGCTCTGGAAGCCCGAGTTTCGGTGTGTCTTCACCTCATAAACAAGGCGCGTATCCCTGAAATAGCCGTGGTCACGCATGATGCGAAACTTCTGACAGAACATCAGGACCGCTGCTGGCTGGTGATATTTCCTCGCGAAACTAACTATACGCCGAACATCCTTCAGCATTTTTTTCTTGGTTTTTTTCATGCTGCATTTGGGGGGGAGGTTGGGGTCACAGTTGCCGAGTAAGTCACGGTTGCCGAGTAAGGAAGATCCGTATACCAGGTTTTCCGCGCGGTAACGCTTGAATCGATCGATGGTGCGGAAACAAGCGTCGACGTTGGTGCGCATCCTGAACTGATCCCAGACGTGCTTCTCGAACTCAGGAAGAAAAGCGGCCTTTTCAAAGGGGGTAGGCGCCCTCTTGTTGGTCTGTTGCCATTCTAGCAACTTCGCGTTGACACCGCCCCAGAGCACTCCCCCCTTGACAAATTTCCTCTTTTCCTTGTCCGCGAAGATCAAGTACTCTTTGTATCCGTTCAAAAGTCTGCAATCGCCACAGGTAACATGCGCGGAAAGCATGACGTTGCCATTGGTCACCCTCTCTACTCTGCGGTAAGCCTCCCTCCTGCGACTTACCGCCTCTTGGATTTGTCTGTATTGATCGGGAGTAGGCGGTTTTTCATTGAAATCAGTGGGATGAACAAAAAGCGGATAGAAATACTGCTCCTGCGCAGACCGGAGCGCACGCAGAGCCTCAATCTGAAGTCGGGGGTGGTCGGGCTTGCGGCAGTGTCCGGGGCCCTGGCTCTGGAAATGGCAGCTGAAGCAACGGTGACGAAGCCCAAAGGAGTCATGAATCTTGTTCAGCTTCAGGCAGTGGCAGCATTCCCAGAAAGCCACCTTGGCGCGGTCAATATGGTCGGATAACGCAGCCGGGACGCCGATGCCAGACATGATGGGGTGGCGTTTGTGGTTGGTCAAAGCACATTCCGGGCAGAGAGAATGCGGAGAGGGGTCCAACTCGTTGCCTTCATGATCTCGCTTCCTGCTCCGACAGTTCACCCCAGCACAGGGTTTCAAATGGTCGGTGTTTCCAGGCTCAATCTCCGCAGGCTTGCCGTAGGCGTCGGGGTGGGTGTTCTTGTGCTGGCATTTGCAGCATGTCCAGCCGACGGGAATAATTCTGGGGTCACGGCGATCCGGAAAGCCATATCGAAGTCGGAAAGAAAGCGAACAACGGGCCCAGTCTGTGTCCACGTTCGGGGACTGTGATGGACCTGGGTCGGCCATGACGAAGCCGGCTTTGTTGTTGGTATCCTGAAATGATGGCGCCTTTGTTAGTCTGGGTTTCGAACAAGAGTGGTACTTTGATCTGGACCCCAACAGACAGTACCCAAGAACCAGTTGAGACAAGAAGAAACAACGTTATGATGAAGGGCAAGTCGAAGATGGTGTTGGAGATGTGGGAACACACTTACCAAAACTAAATATGCGATATAAGTATATCCTCTGGAACTTTGTGTGTGATGGATGACGCTAGAGCCGGGTAGCAGGAAGGTTGTAGGCAACGCCAACAACAGTCAGGTGGCTGTTAGTCCAAGACAAGAAGGCACAGGAGTGTTTGTGCCTCGGAGAGAGATCAACGCTGGGTACGAGGAAACTGTTCGCAGCCAATGCTGGTTCCAAGTACGCTAGGGATGGTTGCGGGCTGCCTTGGATAGATAAGTTGATCGCTGGGGGCCCTGGGGTGATGAAGCGCTGCCACGAGGAGTGATGGAGGTACAAGAGGTACGGGTTCAAGCTGTCACCAGAAATTGACCCATAAAAGAGGATTTGGAGAGAGACCGGACAGCGCCGCTGCTGGTGGCGATCTTCCTAAAGAAGGGCGTTGATAGCGATGCCGCTTCAGAGGGGTCAATAGGAGGGAAGCCAAGAGGCAGAAAGGGGTATGTTTTCATTCAAGCTAGGTTTAAGACCAAATAGCGATACTGTGTGGAGGAAGATGGCGATGACAGAGGTAGAAGGGGGCCAAAGCGGACGAAGGAAGTTGAGGGAAAGGTTGGATGCTCAACTGCGGCGCAGTGCCTGGATGAAGACGAAGAGTCCAAGGCTGATTGTCCAGTGGGAGGGAGGTAGGAGGTAGCCAAAGCGGATGAAGGACGAAGGAAGTCGGGGGGGAAGTTTGGAACTTGAGGGAAACTTGGAACCTCGACTGCAGTGCCTGGGCGAACAGAAAAAGTTCAGTGGGAAGGAGGTAGGAGGTGGTGGTCAAAGCGGATGAAGGACGAGCTTCAAAGGAAGTCGGGGAAAGTTTGGAAGCTCAACCGCAGTGCCTGGAGGAAAAGAGAAGAAGTCCAAGGCTGCCGTGGTTAGGGTTTCGTGGCTGGTTCCTTCTGCCACTTCCAAAAATAAAAAAAAAAAAATTTATGGTCGTGGCTCAAGACTCGGGGATTGAGGCGTGCATGGCATTGCATGGTGCAGACCTCCGACACTCGGTTTGGAAGGGACGGAGGGGTCGTGAAGATGCGAGAATGTTGGGAAAGAAGCTCCTTCTGACTTAGGCGGCTCCGGTAAGCCCCCTGAGATATGAAAAAGTAATGGAAGTTGGATGCTGGATACATCAAATCTTTCGACATGACCGTCACTTTCTGAGAAAGATAGCCCTTCCTGAGAACTCGTACTGACAGGGTCCTCAGAGGGTAAGTAGTCTCGCTGGACTTCTCACTCCTTATTGAGGTTGGCCAAGGAAGAAGTTATATGTGTCTGCCATCACCAGTGAAAGGATAGCTCCGGAAAAGGGTTGCATTGTGTTATGCTAATTCCGGAATCCAAAAGGCTCGACGAGTCTTGTCCAACTGTTGACCCACGAAACGTAGAAACGACTATCTACCTATGCAAGCTACCCCAACTATGTGCAAAACCCACAAAGCCTCACACCCTTGGCGTCTTCGTCCTGTTCGATACCAGCATCTGAGACAGAATAAAGTGGCACACATCTTCGTCCGCCCAATAGCTCATGTGCGAAGCAATGGTGTTGATGGGATTAAAGTCCAGAACGCTCCTGTAAAGCCCATGTTAGCCATCTGCCGTCTTAAACCACAATACTCGAGCATGCGGAAGTTATGACTTACTCTTGGATACTGTAATCCACTCTCCCATTCCTGTTCAGCGCCCGTACCTTCATCTCCTCCCTCTTCAACTTCTGGGCCTTGGCCTCCTCCTTGACCCATTCCTCCTTGGCCGCAGCGGTGCTGCCCCCTTCCTTGGCAGCGTGAACCATATCCAACCTCTTCCTCTCAAACTTGCTAAAGAGCGTCTCCAGCTCGTCGTCGATCAACGTCCCATCGTGGCCGGCGTTGGCCAGTTGGCGCATCCTCTCCGCCGTCTTCTCGCTCCGTTGTGCGTCTGACATCTTGGGAGATTCGGGAGATATGACACCGCCCGCGATGTTGGTACCAGCACCAGGACTGGGATTCTGGTTCTGAGCCTGCGAGGCGTTAAAGTTGGCTACATCTTCCTGGCTAAGACCGAGACTACGGTTGAGCAAACTGCTGGCAATACCGGCACTGAGACTGCTCCATAGTCCGCTAACGCTCTGCCCGACCTTGGCACCAATACCCGTGAGACCCTGAGGAGCGACGGAGCCAAAGATGCTCTTCTTGGTATATGGCAGAGCTTGGGGCTTGAGAGTGGACATGGCGGGGGAGATCAGAGGCTCCAGACGATAGGAGATGGGATCTGAAGGGTGGAAAATGTTGAATAGTTGAGCAACCTTGGGAGAGGAGATGCTGTACGGAAGGTTGGTGATAGGAGAGAGACTCTGATCACTGTTATGGTGGTGGTAATGGTGGTGCTGCGCTGTGGCGGCAAGGAAGAATGGGTCATCCATGTATTCGGGATTTAAGGGGCTTTCCGAGGGATAAGTGTTGGGTAAGTGACGAGCCGCAATCGTTCGTCCCTTGAGCATCTGGAAAAGGCCAATGGGAGAGCCGAGAGCGTAGAAATCTTCCACGTCAAACTCGAACGCAAGTTCCTTGAGTTCTTTCGATTCGTATCGGTCCTGGGTGTGTGTTGGCCAGAATTTGAGCGGGTTCTTAAACGGCTCAGTTTCTGGTCGCTTTTCCCGTTGCCGACAGAGGATATCAAACATGATGGCAGACCCAAGGGAATGACCGATGACGTGAACTTTGCCCTTGAAGTTAGGATTGCGGTCTTTGAACAGCTTATATATCCGGTTAGCTTCTCGAAGAACGATCTCCACAATCGTTTCTCGGTATGCGCTTTGGTAAAGCAGGACGTCGAGAGCCAGGTCGGATATGAGTGACCTTGCAAAAGCCACACCTTCGATCGTAATGTCCTCTAGGGATGGATCTTTTGTAACAGTTAGCACTGAACTTGTACTCGAACTCGCGACAGAACACGGGCACCACTTACATTCGTCCTCTTCGTATGGAGCAGCCTCACCCAAATCGTGCTCTCTTCTTTTCGGTTTGCGCTTTGGAAAGTCGAGAAGATGCCTCCAGACAACAGGCAAGACTTGCACACGCGAGTTGCCAGGGCCTTCCACTTCAATCTCGCCGTTCAGTGCTCGAAGATCGGCCGAGGAAGAGTATGTTTCCTTTAATGTTTTCCGAAGCATGTTCACGTCATGGACGAAGTTGACACTCTCAATCTTCTTTCCCAAGAGTTGTCCGATGCCGTGCGTGACGAGAATAATATGCTCAATTTCGCGGCCTTGAGTCTCTCCGAGTCGCGCATTGTAGTCGTCCCGAATCTCCTTCTCTTCTCGTTTCCGAATCGCTTCCGCCTCTGCTTCTGGATCTTTGACGCCTTCTATCAGGTTTGATATTTGGCGAGTGAGCCTGGCCCTTGTGCTTTCGATCTCCTCGGGCACATCCTCTTCGCCCTCTTCCTTAATCACCATGGCATCTTCAGAAAGTGACTGCGCACCTGCCGGAGCAGAGCGTCTCTTGAGGGTTTTTTGCAGCTTCTCGTCCTGTTCTGTGGAAGAACTCTTGGTTCCCGTGGGAGTCGAGGGTCGCTTGTCATCCTTGGGCTTCTTGGTTTCGGTATTATAGCCGCGAACGAGCTTCACGCCGCTCATGTAGCCACCTCCAGCGAACCTCTCGTACACGGTCGAGGTCACCCAAGAGAGCACACCCTCGGATGAGAGCCATGCAGTGTTTTCGTCGTGGTACGTTGCGATGTTGTTCATGTAGGCCCCAAATAGCCGGTATGTCTGGGGTTGATGCTGGGTAACCGCGGTCTCTGCTTTGGCTGGGGTCTCCTTTTGGGCGGCAGCAGCAGCCTTGAGATTGCTCACTGACGTCTTTGGTGTGACCGTCTTGGTACCCGAGTCGCTGCGCGTCCGTGTTGGGTACATCCACGGCCTTATCTTTAGGTATCCCTCTTCAAGCTGGGCTGCAAGATTTTCCTCGCACGGGCGAACAGTCGAGCCTTCTTGGTAGAACCAAGTTCCTCGACGCACCTCATATACCGGACCCTCCCAGTAGACAGGGGCCAACTCGCGATCGTCAAGGTCAACATCGAACAGGAAATCTTCGTTGACAGGGACTCGGATGTGATTCTTGGCCTCATCATCGGTCGACTCGAGGTTTGTGTTGTTTGCTTCGTCGCCCGAGACGACTCGAGGCCGCTTGGAGCCTAGACGGACACTGTTTGAGCGTTTCGGATTCGCCCTCTGCTGCCCCAACTCCTCGAGTCTTGCTTGGTAGGCGATTTCGAGTGCTCGGGAATCCCCGGAAGAGAAGGGCGCATATTTCTTGGGTTGCACCTGGGTCTTTTTTTCATCGTCGGTCTTGGACTGGAGGAACTTGGGCTTGCGCTTCGGGACCTAAACAAGTAGAAGTTCGCGTTAGAACCTTTCCTAGCCTGTACAAGCGATCAGACAGTCGACCTACATCTACCGCATGGAACCATTGGACGTTTAGTGGAGGGCAGTCGGGAGGATATCGCTTGAAGCTTTGGCCGTAAAAGGGATTGGTACTGTGATCGCCGGGATTCGGGTTCACGGGGACTACTGGTTTGGGCGGAGGCGGTTCCTTGGGTGTTGGAGTGGTGCTCCTGTTGGCGGCCCAAGGATTGATGGAGTCGACGGCAGATGCGAGATACGACTTTTCGGGCTTCTTGTCGGCCGCGCCGGTGCCAGTGCCGGTAGTTGGTGCCATCGGGTTTCTGCTATGACCAGAGGGCCACCAGAAGGAAGAAGAAGGCGAAGTAGAGAACGAGGCTCTGGGGCCTCCGCTAGACGTAAAGATAGAGGTAGTTGGTCTGAAGACTGCTGGCAAAGGGTAGAGAGCCTGACGGGTACGAGGACCCAGGCCAGTCCCGCGCAGACGCAACCTTATCGCGACAACAAGCGCCAACTTTGCTGAGTTCGAGTTGACAGGTTGACGTTTGTTCTTGACAGAAAGTCGCCGAGAAGTATTCAGCACCTGTATGCGCCCCAGGGGAGAGGATACGGGACTCGGTCTTGGCTGATGTTGGTTGGTGGAAGGGTTATCTGCGATGAAACCCAAGGTCGAATCCGTCTCTAATTCTGAATGACAGTTTGCTTCAAGTTCGATGTTTGGTTTCTAGGTAGTTGTCCTTGTATGAAGGAGTCTCATGGGTGCAGCGTGTTGTAACAACCGAAGCTTCCTCGGGAAAGATGCGGGCACATGCAAGCGAGAGACGGGAAGGAGGAGACTGCACCAAGGGAGCTAGCTCGCAGAACCAAAGGCAGGGAGGGAGGTTAGATGAACAAAGAGTACCTAGAGTGGATATATATACGTGTAGATGTTGTATGCGACAATGTATGAATGGTATGTACGGTAAAGAAGAATTAGAGTCAGGAGGAAACAAAGTAACAGCTGGTCGCTGGCTTGTGACTTTTCTCATCTTCCATGGAATGACAGGAAGGGCCAATGGAGCTCTTCGGCTGTCTTGGACAACACGGCAATGACGATTCCAGCAGATCAGAATCAAGCGGTGATTGGCAGGAGCTGGTCCTTGTCCCGCTCTCATCCACCAGTTCTGGGTACTTGTCAGGATAAAGAGGTACTTTTGTACACTCCTCGATTTGATAACAGCTTCCAGTACCTTTTAAACGCGACAGGTACCCCTACAAGATAACGGATGGTGGGGTATCAGCAGTCTGGAAGGGGCCGGTCGATCAGATGGATGCACCGCATGGTGGGGCACAGGTTTCGAGTCTGTCTCCAACTCGCGACAATTGGACCAATTCCAAGACGCGGAGTCATGCGGCGGCGACGGCGGGGGGGTTTCTTTCACTGCCGCCCGGGCCCCGCCCACCCCCCAGGCGCCGTTTTCACCATGGGTGCACCACTGGAGACGCAGCGCGCAGCGACAAAATAATTTTCAAGACGGGACGGGTTCGCGAATTCGTCCAAATTCACTTCCACATCAACGGCTATCTGCCACTTCATTCCACTTCCAACTCCCATTGTCTGGGATATTCAGCACACTACGACATTTGCTACGGCATATTATACACTACTACGACAAGACTTTGGTATTGGTGTCCACGACAAAATTTTATATAAGCCTCGGCCGATAGCGACGGGATTTCTACCCCGAATCCAACGCCACGTCTCGTCGCCCACCACACTCTCGATCGACAGCCCGGCTTCCACTTCGCTTTAGGTTCTTCACAGTAACCATTACAGAACGGGTCTTACAAGGACCCGACAACCCCGACTCGACATCGTCTCCTTCAAACAACCACAGAGAGCCCGCAATGAGCCGGTAGCAACATTGTATCATCACCAGAACAGGGCATCCGACTGCTCTCTTCCATTAGTCATATACTCTACCTGTTGCATATTCCCTCTTGATCGCATCGCTAGCCTCGACAACAGAAATACGGAAATCACATAATGGGCGCCGAGCAGAGAGCTCCTATCAAGGAGCAGCTGGCCGACCAGCTCCCCAAGCGCTTTAGGGCCCTGCAGTTCGGAGTCCAGTCACACCAGGATATAGTAAATCAGGGTGTTCTCGAAGTCTCCGACAACCTTCTCTACGATGTCGAAAACGGTCGTCGCACATTCCCCCACGGCCCTCTCGATCCCCGCCTCGGTACCTCGAGCAAGACGGGCACCTGCGAGACCTGCAACCTCCCTCTCCAGTCCTGCGCCGGTCACTTCGGTCACGTCCGCCTACCGCTTCCCGTCTTCCACATCGGCTATCTCAAGTACATCCAAGCCACACTCCAGAACATCTGCAAGACCTGCTCAAAGGTGCTGCTCGAAGAGGACCCCAAGGCTAAATTCCTCAAGGCTCTCCGCGCCCCTGGTATCGATAACCTCAAGCGATCAGCCATCCTCAAAAAGATCAACGATGAGTGCCGCAAGCAGAAGACGTGCCCCTACTGCGGCGACACCCAGGGCGTTATCCGCAAGTTGAGCGTCATGAAGCTCACCCACGACAAGTTCTCCCACTTCAACAAGTCGACTGCCCAGAAAAAGGTTCCGCCTGTTGCCAAGGCCGCCTTCGATTCCTCCTTCATCCAGGCAAAGACTTTTACTCCGGACCTTGAGAAGCACTCCAAGAAAGCTATGGACGACATGGACCCTCTCAAAGTTTTGAAATTGTTCAAGAAGATTACTGCCGAGGACTGCGAGTTGCTCGGATTGAACCCTTCCGAGGGCAGACCAGAGATGTTCTTGTGGCAATATCTCCCCGCTCCTCCCATCTGTATTCGCCCGTCGGTCCAGCAAGAAGCCGCCAGTAACGAAGACGACATCACCAGTAAGCTGTCCGAAATTATTCTCTACGCCGGCCATTTGCGCGAATCGCTCCTCAAGGGCGCCGCCCTCAACACCATCATGGAACAGTGGGAGTTCATCCAGCTTCAGGTTGGTATGTACGTCAACAGTGACGTTCCTGGCCTGTACCAGCCAGGATTCGGCAAGCCCATCCGCGGCTTCTGCCAGCGTCTGAAGGGTAAACAGGGTCGTTTCCGTGGTAATCTGTCTGGTAAGCGTGTCGACTTCTCCGGCCGCACAGTCATTTCACCCGATCCCAACTTGGGCATTGACCAGGTCGCCGTTCCTGAGCGTGTGGCCAAAAACCTGACCTACCCCGAGCGGGTGAACCGCAACAACATCGAAAAGTTGCGAAAATGCGTCATGAATGGACCCAAAGTCTGGCCTGGTGCTCAGGGTGTTATCAAAAGGGACGGCGGCATGAAGTTCAACCTCAACTTCGGTGATGAGTCCATCCGGGAGGAACGCGCGCGGGAACTCAAGTTTGGCGACGTTGTTGAGAGACATTTGGAAGATGGCGATATTGTACTATTCAACCGTCAGCCCTCGCTGCACAAGTTGTCTATCATGAGCCATCGTGCAAAGGTTAGACCCTGGAGGACGTTCCGTCTCAACGAATGTGTGTGCACACCCTACAACGCCGATTTCGATGGAGACGAAATGAACCTTCATCTTCCGCAAACAGAAGAGGCTCGCGCCGAAGCCATCAACCTCATGGGTGTACAAAACAACCTGATTACGCCGAAGAACGGTGAACCCATTATCGCCGCCACGCAGGATTTCATTACCGCCGCATACCTCCTGAGTAGCAAAGATTTGTTCCTCGACCGCAAGACCTTTACCTACATCTGCACGCAAATGCTGCTGGGTGAAACCCATCTCGACCTTCCCCCGCCCACCATCATCAAACCCGTCGAGATGTGGACGGGTAAGCAGATTTTCAACGTTCTGATGCGTCCCAACAAACGATCACCGGTCCTTGTTAACCTCGAGGCCAAGAACAAGGTCTACAAGGCGAAGCCTGGTGAGCTTCCGGATATGGACATTGACGATTGCTACTTGGTCGTTCGCAACTCCGAGGTCATGTGCGGAAGAATGGACAAGTCGACCGTTGGTGGTGGCAAGAAGAACTCGGTCTTTTATGTTATCCTCCGTGACTGGGGTCCGGAGCACGCTGCCGAGGCCATGAACCGTCTGGCCAAGTTGTGTGCTCGCACGCTAACCCTCCGCGGTTTCTCGATTGGTGTTGGCGACGTCTATCCGTCCAAGGATTTGACGGAGCACAAGGCTAAGCTGGTCCAGGATGCGTATGCACTCTGCGACGACCTCATCGCACAGTTCAAGTCCGGAAGGCTTGAAAAGGCTCCCGGTTGTAACATGGAGGAGACGCTCGAGAACAAGATCTCTGGTATTCTCAGTAAAGTCCGTTCGCAGGCCGGTGACTACTGTGTCGGCCATTTGAGTCGCAACAACTCTCCCTTGATCATGGCCAAATCCGGTTCCAAGGGTTCCGACATCAACGTCGCTCAGATGGTTGCCCTCGTCGGACAGCAGATTATTGGTGGCAAGCGTGTTGCGGATGGTTTCCAGGATCGTACCCTCTTCCACTTCCACAAGAACGCTCGCCAGCCCCCCAGCAAGGGTTTCGTGCGCAACAGTTTCTACACCGGTCTGGTGCCCACCGAGTTCCTTTTCCACGCCATCTCTGGTAGAGAAGGTCTAGTCGATACCGCCGTCAAGACAGCCGAGACGGGTTACATGTCTCGTCGTCTCATGAAGTCGTTGGAAGATCTCTCAACTCAGTACGACGATACCGTGCGGACATCAGAAGGAAATATCGTGCAGTTCCAGTACGGTGCCGACAGACTGGATCCCGCAGACATGGAGGGTAACGCCAAGCCTGTCGATTTCGAGAGGTCATGGAATCATGCCGAAAGTCTGACCATGAACCACAGTGACAAGTCGCTGCTTCCGGCAGAGATCTCGGCCATCTGTAGGGAGATTCTGGACGAGAGGCGAAAATTGTACGTGCGCAAGCACCTTGTCACGGGCGAGTTGCTGCACTACGAGGACAAGACGATTGCGGAAAGCGACGATCACGATGTGTTCATTGCGATCGATGAGCATGAGGGTGCCAGAGTCTATCTCAACACCATTCAGGCTGAGATGGACAAGCGTGCGCTCAAGCTGGCAAAAGCACGCAGGCTCGCCGGCTTGGATCCTTGTCTACCCCAGGACAACGCGGACCTGCTGAAGGAATTTGCTGCATGGGAGAAGAAGCAGAATGGCGGTGATATCAAGATGTTGGATCCGGAAGAGGAGGAAATCCAGCAAGCCCATGTGGATCGTGTCGCCAAGGTTTCGGAGGCTGCCCTGAGAAAGTTCATGAACCTCTGTCTTTCCAAGTTCGACAAGGCAAAGGTGGAGCCTGGCCACGCCGTCGGCGCCGTCGGTGCGCAGTCTATCGGTGAACCCGGTACGCAGATGACACTTAAGACTTTCCATTTCGCCGGTGTCGCCGGTATGAGTATCACTCAGGGTGTTCCCCGTATCAAGGAAATCATTGGCGCCTCGAAACTCATCAGCACGCCAGTCATCAGCTGCGAGCTCGAGAACAACCAAGACATCAAGGCCGCGCGTATCGTCAAGGGCAAGATCGAGAAGACTTATATTTCCGATGTTATCACCTATGTCGAGGATGTCTGGCTTCCGGATGTCGCCAAGATTGTCCTCAAGATCGATATGCAGGCTCTTTCGGACATGCAGCTCGGCATCGGTCTTCGCGAGATCATGGTCGCCATCGTCAAGGCCAAGAAGCTCAAGCTCAAGGTGGAGATGGATGACCTCAAGATCGGCCCCGACAACACCATCGAGGTCATTGTGAACAACGACTGGAAGGATCTGACCGCCCAAAAGAAGGCGGCCAGAGTTCGCGCCGCCGCGATCGAGAAGGGCCAATTGCTTCTCACCACCTCTGACGAGACTGCCGCTGACTTCCAGCTGCGCGTCAACTTCCTCAAGCGCATGCTTCCCGCGGTGTCCATCTCCGGCTACCCCGAGGCGTTCCGTGCCATCATCCAATCCAGCGAGATTAACGAACACAAAGTTCTGGTTGAAGGCTACGGCCTGCGCGCCTGCATGACCACGGAGGGCGTCATTGGCACCAAGTGCATTTCCAACTCCATCATGGAGTGCCGCGATGTTTTGGGCATCGAAGCCGCCCGCACCACCATCGCCAAGGAAATCGGCAGCGTCATGGGCGACATGGGCATCGATCCCCGTCACATGGACCTGCTGGCCGACGTCATGACCTATAAGGGCGAGATTCTCGGTATCACGCGCCACGGTCTCGCCAAGATGCGCGACAGCGTGCTGCAGCTCGCCTCGTTCGAGCGCACGCCCGATCACTTGTTCGATGCGGCGGCGGGCATGAAGACGGATCGCATCCTCGGTGTGTCGGAGTGTATCATCATGGGCCAGACCATGAAGATCGGCACCGGCGCGTTCCAGGTCGTCAGACGGTTGGGCATCAGGGACCATCAGGTCAGACCCAAGAAGTCTCTCTTCGAGGAGGTGTGGAAGAAGGACGAGGCCGAGAAGAGGAGGGCAAAGATGGATATGAGGAAGACTGCGGCTGCGGGGCGGGGGGGAAAGATTGATGGTATGATGCCGGCAGCGCCCATGGTGGCTGTTGCCTAAGCCTAAGTGAGCGTGTCATTTCGTTTCTTGTTTTGCATGGTATGGTGTTGTCGAATGGAAATTTTTTGCAAAAAAACATCTCAGGGGATATCATCTACGGGTTGGGATCTTGGGAGCCGTCAGGAAAAAAACTGGCTTCATTAAACTGTCTTGATGTCTCTTGATGAGGACGACAGAAAGCGAGATCATGCTGCGAGGAAGGATAAAAGTGATACCCTGAGGTTTTGAGCGTGTTGTGTGTGTGTGTGTATTTAATTATAGAGAATCGAAGCCGCGCGCGGAAAGGGAGGGTGGTGTTTTGGAGAAATCATTGGCGGTTACTTGTTTATTAGCTCTTTCGTGTAGGAAAAAAAGAATAGCACTTTTCGTTTGAACAGAACAGACAACCCGAAGGGGTTGAAGTGAGCAGGTGAGGTCGTTGGCGGTCACATGATCGGGCGTTCTGACCTTGCAGTGAGCAAAACGCGCGTCGTTAACGTTTCAAAGGAATGTTACGTCATTATTTCCCTTTTCACCTTTTCTTTTTCCTACCTGTCTTCACTTTCTTCCATCAACCGCAACTCCGCACCCAGATAATTGCCTTCTCATCAACACCCAGATTGTCACAATGTGCGGCAGGTACGCCATCAATCTGCGCCCTTCAGAGGTGCGCCGCATGTTACAGGCGGATAACATGCCTGTCGATGACGCGCCGGACGATGAAGGCGACGATTCCCCGAGACAGAGCTATAACTTTGCGCCGGGATATCGCGGGATTGTTTATAGAGCCAGGCTGGGCGGTGATGGTGGTCGTCGTGGGGCCGGAGGACGGAGGAGAGCAGCACACGATGGTAGTGCTCAGGAAGGAACCGAAGCGGAAGTTGAACGCGAGGAGGAAGAGCACCACCAGAGAGAGTCCCCAGACGAAGAACAACAACAGGAGCAAGAACAGCAAGAAACTCAACGCCCAGCGCATCAAACCGAACAACAACAACAAGACAGCGAAAAGCAAGAACAAAACCACCACCAATTCATCCTCCAACCAATGAAATGGGGTCTCATCCCCTCCTGGACCTTCAAATCCAAATCCAAATCCAAGTCGTCTTCCACCCATCAACAGAAACCAGGATCAACAAACTACACAACAACGCTCAAAACCATCAACTGCCGCGACGACTCCCTCTCCTCTTCTTCCTCCGGAATGTGGTCCAGAATCAAACACCGCCACCGCTGCGTGATTCCCGCCCAAGGATTCTTCGAGTGGCTTAAAACCGGTCCTTCAGGAAAAGAAAAGGTTCCCCATTTTGTCAAAAGAAGAGATGGGAGGTTGATGTTATTCGCTGGATTATATGATTGCGCTCACTATACCGACGAAGATGGCACCGAAAACCAAATCTGGTCATATACGGTGATCACGACGTCGAGTAATGAACAGTTGAAGTTTCTGCATGATAGGATGCCGGTTATTTTGGAGCCTGGGTCGGAAGAGGTGAAAAGGTGGTTGGATCCGGGGAGGAAGGTGTGGGATAGGGAGTTGCAGGGGGTTTTGAGGCCGTTTGAGGGGGAACTGGAGTGTTATCCGGTTGATAAGAGGGTGGGGAAGGTGGGGAATGATGGAAGTGAGTTGGTGGTGCCGGTGAGCGAAAAGAGGGAGGAGAGAAGGATTGAGAGTTGGTTTGGTGGTGGTGGGAAGGGGAAGGAGGAGGGTGTGAAGGAGGTGAACGGGGAGGAGAGGAAGGAGGAAGGGAAGGAAGAGGAACCGGAAGTGGAAGTCAAGACGGACACCGGGAAAGTCAAAGTTGAGTCCGTGGATGAGTTGGTCGACGAAGCAGGTCAGAAAGGGAGGGAAGTGCGGTCATCGCTGCGCCAAGGTATCAAGAGAGAGGCGTCTTCAGAGCTGGGTGATGATGAGAAACCGCCTGCTAAGAAGTCGATGGGGGCCGAAGGGAAATCGTCACTACCCAAGGAAAGTCAGAGTCAGCAGAAGCCGCCGACGCCGTCGAAAGTGAAAGGAAAGCCGATCAGTGCCACGAAGAATAAAGGGAAGGGGAGTCCGATCAGGCACAGGAATGCACCGCCGCCGGGGATGCAAAAGATTACGAAGTTCTTCGGGAACAGTGCTTGATGGGATGGGATGGGATGGTGTTGTTCTGCTGAGTGAACAACGAGGGTTTGATTCTTCAAATTTTGGGACCGGCGACAAAAGGGAGACACGCGTCGAAGCGGATTGAAGAGGCTCTGAAGATGCTAGAAAGTTGTAGTTCTGCGGGGGAAATGCAGACAAGGAAAGCGATTTCAACCCCTCCTTCTCTTTTCCCGAAATCGCAGCTGCAGTGGTGGGAAAGGACTTGGAACGAGCGATTAACCGGGGAGTATCAGAGTCCACCAACAACCAGGCGAAAGCATTCATCAAGTCGAAAGGTTTACGCCCGTGAGCTGCATCGGGGACCACCAGCACGGCGGCCACCGCGAGCGTCGTGGTGAAACGAAGCACTTCGTCTCGTCGCCGTTGGTCAAAGCGACCCCTTTTCTGTGCAAAGCTACTGACTCGGCCGAAGGATGAGGTGGTGGCTGGAATCGGTTTGTTGCTCTCCCACACAACTTGAAAGCGACAAGAGTTTGCGATTGGTGATCTCGAATGACACTCATAATTTGTCATTCGGGCATCGAACCAAAATAATCAGCAATTACTTCTTTCGCTCAAGCCAAGTCCCGAGTGGCCAAATCCAACATTACTATCTGTCTGTTTTCGAAATGTCAGGTTATCGAAAAATCGGTTCTCAGGATACGAAGTCGAGAAATTCCAAAAAATTAAAACATATCCAATCATTTGTTGCCTGGCGAGCATCGACAAGCATCACCAGCATCCCAGAGAAATCCAATGGTTACCGCCAGGCTGGGTACGTCTGCTGTGTAAACGGTTCTTGTGTCACCGAGTAACAACCCAGCCGGTCGGTCGGTCGGTCGGTCTGTCTGTCTGTCGGTGACCGGTGTCAGGTGTCACTGTCAGTGAAAAATGCTTTGGTCGGTCTTGCCTGCCTGTCGTCTACCTGCATCTCTTACCCCTCTTACCCCTGCAGCAGGAACGGGCATGACGAACGACGGTTATTGTAAATTGCGCGGCGTTTGTGTGGAAGCTGCCTCCATGAGATGACGAGGATTAGGAAGGACAATACGATGACGGGGGCGAAAATCCGTGATTACTGCCCTGGTATTGCTGTCGACTGTTGTGCAGGGAGAAACGCCCTACCATTCCTTTGCCCACCGCAGAATTCGAGGTTATGGGCGGATAAAAGGTTGGAAGGAGCAACTTTGGGTTTTGCCTGGCAGAGAAAACAGATGGGCTACACCATCACCAATTTCTACAGTAGTCTGCTCGAAGCCATCGCCCGAGTTCAAACTTTAGTCTTGTCTGCCTCTCTTTACGTGCCTCCATTTCGGTAGACACAGTTTCACCCCACAGTTCTTATTTTCGATATTGCGTGCAAGTCACCAGACATCACATTCCTGCCTAGAGAGCTTTCTCTCCATTTTTACTTGACGACTAGAGGCAGTCTGACTTTCCATACAAGCAACTATCCATCCAACCACCGACCCAAAATGGCAGACGAGAAGAACAATAACGACAATAACCACGGCGAGCACAACCCCGAGGAGCCCCAGTCTGCGACGACAACAACAACCACCGCCAACGGAACAACCACCAACACTACCAACGACTTCTACACGTCATCCAACCCAGCCTCAGACTTGTACATAGCCTCAAGAGAAGCCTTCGCCGCACTCTCCTTATCCTCCCTCTCTATAGAGGTACCCACTCCATCAACCACGCAACAACAACCAAACCCACAACCAAATCCACCACCACGCACACCCCTCCCCGCCTCACCCTCCGATATCCGCCGCCAAATCCGCCAACTAGGCAATGACTTCAGGGCCATGGCACGGTACTTTGCCGAAGACATCACCCGGTACGGTTCTCTGCAGAATGCAGAGAGGTTCAGGCAGACGTATGCGGTGTTTTATGAGGTTGCGGGCGGGTTGTTGACCGAGTTGGATGAGATGGAGGGGACGGTGGAGGGAAGTGATGAGAGTGAAAGCGATGAGAGTGAGAGGAAAAGAGGGGATGAAAATGGCGATGATGAGGAGAAGAAGAATGGGATGGGTGAGAGGGGGGCTGATGGAGAGGGCAGGAATGGGATTTGAGACGGGTATGGGAAGGGGGGTATTGGGGAGTAGGTCGTGAATTCTGGTGGGGTTTCTGTGCGAGTGTGCCTTTTATATCTCCTGCGTTTTGTTCCTTGTCTTTTGTCTTTCGTTTTCTTTTCTTTTTCCTTTGTTTTTTGTATCGGAGTGAACTTCACGATGGATGGCCGTGTTTCCCACCTCCATTCGATCGCACATCATTCTTCAAAGAGCATGTCGTGCTAGTCGTATTACTACACATGGGGAAGACTGCGAATCTTTTTTTACGCATTGACAGTTGTTGGTTGTTGGCAGTCGTTCCTGCTCAGATTCGTTTCTTTGTGCGCACACCCGCCAACTGAGAGTTGGGCGGCAAACTTTCCCTCCAAATAATCACGCCCAATTTATCATCCCGAATAAAGAGGTTCCCGGCGTCATATCTGCCACCAACAAGCCGTTCAAATGACTATACAAGACAACCGGTCTCCCGCACCGGTCCAGGACGTAGACGCCTTTGCGATGCGCCAGACGGAGCGTACCCTGCTTGGAACAACCTCATCTTTCAACCTCACAACTGAACCCTGGCTTTACGGTTTATCGCGCGCCTATCGCATAATAACTGCAATGATTACATTCACCTTCTATCGACAAGGTCACGGTGACCCTCGGCCATTCCTCACATGATTCAAGCAGACCAAGATGGGCTCCAGCCGGTCATGAATTGCTACAATGGAGATAAGCATGGGTCGTCGTTTAATCGCCCAGAATCAGCAGGTTATATCGCGTCCGTTCAGATCAACCACGGAGCGGTTGCAAGTTGTCACCCGATAGCAAGAGGATTTAGCAGGCTCAGGGAGTTTCTGAGACGTCGAGATTCGTCACATCCGCCATTTCCAACCTCCAGACAATGAACAACAGAGAAACAACAAGATGAATCGTTTTTGCCGTTGTATTTTGAGTTGTTGTTTTGATGGTGGTGACGATGTCCCTCCACCGACACAACGCCGCATCCCACAACACCCACAAAACCAAACAGCTCCCTATTTTCAGCAAGCACAATATCAGAAGACACAACTGCGGTCCCAATATCCCACAGAGTTTCAGCGTCGGGAGTATGGACACACATCGCCAAGTCCACCAAGACCGAAAAAGCCTCTACCTCCATCAAAGTCCCCGACATACCAACACCATCAGAAGAAAAACGACCACCAACCCCCAGCGCGCCCCATAAAAGAACGGCCCGCTCCCAACTTCAATCAGCAACCAGAAAAGATCTCGGAAAGGTCATCTTCCCCGGGGTATGACGCCATACCACAGGACTTTTACCTCGATGAGAAGCCAGACAACTTCCAACGATTATCTTCACCGTGGGATGACATCACACCACAAGACGGCTACCCCGAATCACCCGAGACCGACTTCGACCCCATCCTAACACCGCCGTCTCTATATCATCGGTACCCGCCCAAGCAAGAAGAACACCACACATCCCCTCAGCCAACCACTGTCTCTACACCGGCTACAGGGAGGCGGAATGTGCTGAGCAGCTATCACATTTCCTACTACTTCGGCAATAGCCCCAACGTAGTCACATCATGGAGACCACCACCATCACCACACGTTCCCCACTACGATGTTCTCAGTTGGGCAATGGAGGTAGAAGAAGAAACAGAAAGAGAAGAGCAGGGAGGAGAAAAAGAAGAAGAGACCAGGCGTCAAGACCCGCGGATCGTATCAAATGTCTCCTCACTGTCATACTACACAGAGGCTGGACCTCAGCACCGGCGGCCTGTATCAGATGTTTCTTCTGTGTCTTCGTATTACTCTGAGCAGCGAGAAAGCAGGGCGCTGACTCCCATTCCTGAGGTGAGGAAGTGGGGGAATGCTAAGTATGAGGACGCAAGGCGTGAGGAATCAAACTGGTTGTAGTTTTGGAAGATTCTGTGATTGTTTACGAAGTTATGGTTATGAGGCGTTGGTTTGCGGTGTCATACTTCGAGATTGAGGATGAAGGGTAGAATAATGCTTGGTATGTACCTTTGGTTATCTGTTGATAGACACTGCTGGGTTTAGCGGTGGGTAATGTATTTTTCTCTTTACATTATTGCACATTCCCACTGTTTTTCTGTTTTGCCGTTATCCTGTGAGGAAGTCCTGTCAACTTGTTTTCCCCCTTCCCCGGCTTGTAAGATGCCTCGGCCGGGGAGCCAGTCTTTTTACACTTCGACCTAACAACCGTACCCAGGCGGTTAACCGACATCATTCGTACACTCTAGCCGCCCATGGAAAAAAAAGGCTGAAGAACAATTCAGCTCACTAGATCAGTTGGCCAGTTCTTACAACGATGTAATCAGTTCCTGACAGGTGCGACACCAGTTCGTATATAGACCGGAACATATTCCGGCTTTCTCCACCATTTCAAGTCAGCCAGCCAGAACTCCCAATGCATCCACAACATCATGCGGAATATTACAACCATAATCGGCTGATAAACTCGACCTCTCTTGTTCCGACATAAAGCAGGCGATGATGGATGCCAACAAGGGGAACCCCAAACAAGCTTCTCCGGCGCAAACTCGTCAAAATGGGGAGGAGAGAAGTACATGGAGTCCCAATACTTCCGACGATAAGGGACACGAGAAACCTTCTGAAACGAAGACGTCGAAACTTTTAAGGTCACTCAGCAACACTTTCGGGAAAAAGTCAGACAAGAAAGATAAGCGACCCTCGACAGCATGAGCGAGTTCCTGGGATAGGAACGGCTTAAATTTGATATGGACCACAACGGTACGTCGACGTCCACGTTTTCCATCAGAAGATGGCGGTATTGGTCTTTGTGTTGAAATTATCGGTCGCATCTTGCTTTGGAAAACTCAAATACTGATGTCAATCACAGCGAGCGGCAAAGAGAGCGGCGACGGTGAGGAGGGGGAAAACAGACGGCACATTGCCTCTTCCCCTAGATACATCACGATTCCGAGGAGGGTGAGAAGGGAGGAAATGGAATCAAGTAATAGCGCATGGCAAAGCATTCGTTTTGATGCTCACACGGTAGGGGCAAGAAGGAAATAGAAGATATGAGAATGGAGACCAGAGGCGGGTTTACGTATCATGTAGGAGTACAGTAGGAGCGGAGGAAGGTAAGAAGGAGCTCGGAATTGTTTGTGATAAGTGCCGTAGAGATGAATTCTACCACTCGTCAAGACGAGAACTGCCTGCTTCTCCTCGCAATCTCCCGCGTCGAGTCTGGGTGCTTCTAGCCCTGACGTGTGCAAACTTGCGACTCATGTGTCACTCGCTCCTTCCTCTTCTTCCTGATACATTTGACATCCATATGACGCTCACATAGACCCATCTCGAAGCGTTTGATACGCCTCATCAAGTCCGCCGACCACGCCGTTCGTTGGTTGTCCCACGCAATCTGCTCGACGTCAACGGCGCTAGAACGAGACGAGACGAGGAACACAGAGGCATGAATCCATATAAACCCTCCCCCATCGCCGCCTTCGAATGCTTACTGACCATTCTTTTCCACATCATCACCTTCACACACCTATCACACACATTGTTCTCCACTGAACCTTAGCAAAATCCAAAAGCCGCTATTACCCTAACTCCTTAAATCGAGTCAAAATGAGCCCCTACACCTACGACGACCCTAATGACAACTCTCCGAGCCCTCCACCAAGCAACACTACCTACCAGAACCCGAACCGGGAACGGAACCGCAGCCCTTCGCCACCACACAATCAGAAGGGCGACGCAACTAGGGCGAAACAAGCAGAAGAGGAGAAGAAGAAGAGCGAGTCTTCTAGTAATGGGGATGATAAGTGTATGTGTCTGTGTCATTTCCTCTTCCACTGGGGAAAAATGTCGTCATCTTGTTACTTTGAAGATTTCTCCGCTACCGAGTTGATGGTTAGTAAATCTTTGGGTTAACAATGCTGTGTGGTAGCTTCCGAGAAGAAGTAGTCAGCCAGTTTAGCATGAGGCAGATCCAGACGATGATCATCGGGTACCTACGGCGGATACTGCTGACGAAGAAGAGAAAAGGAAGATGATAGAAGAACGGGGCAAGGGGGGAATGAGAAGAAAAAGGAAGGCCAGACGCCCGCAGGAAATGAACAAGGATTTGACTTGCGTTGCTTACTATTGACAAAAATGAGAGGGAGGAAGACGATGCGAGTGCGTGTTTGTAGAGGTATCTTTAGTCACAGCTGGAATTCAAGCGCCGTTCTATATTTCTATGCGAGGTCATTTCCTCCCTTCAGGTGATCATTCGGTAAGAAGGGCCCCTTTTTACAATGATCGAAGCATCTGGACCTCTGTCCGGCGCTAAACTTGCCCGTTCAACAAAGGTACGACACACGAGTACTGTAATGCCATATAAATACACTCACAGAGCACCATAACGTGGATTTCGAGCTTCATCCGTTATGTTCTTCTCAAGGGCGCTTATAGCGGAAACCCCTCTTTCAAAGTAAATCCTTGACATGACCCACGCGGTTACCTCCAGGGCGCGTCGACCAACAAGTCAGGTCTTCTGACAACATCTTATACAACATAAATAGAGCATCGCACAGGCAAACGTGTCGATGATTGTCAATATGTATATCATCACAGCCAGCGTTGTGCTTGTCAACTCACATTAGCCCTGAGCAATCCCAAGCAGAAGAAAACGAGAACAAACATAGGCGCCGAATATTTCTTTACTCTTTCCGTCCAACTCCCAGTCCCAGTTCCAGTCCCCGCCACCGCCAAAGTCATCAACAGACCATACGTACCCATCATGTCCTTTCCAAAGAACGAAAGCTCCAAGACCAAATCTCCAGACGTTGCACCTCCTTTGAAACTATCAACAACCTTCGACAACTCAAAGCAGCCCAGACATTGCCTGCCTTGTACACCCCTCAAACGCCACCGTTCTCCAAGCCCAAGCTCAAGCCCAAGCCTCAACTCGAGCACAAAGCGAGACCCGGATGATGAAACCGACGATACCCTCACCATCACATCCCCTGAGACGGACCCCTTAAAAACCAAAGATAGTCCTCGAGTGATAAAACCACTCCGCCGATCGAGGCCTCGGTCGCAAAAGTTTACCTCCAGCACGTCGCCTGAAGAAAATCATAGACGTAGCAACCACCTCGCTCAGATTACCGACGTTCGTACCGATGTCCGTACCACTACCCATGGAGATACCCCTAATACGTGTACTCCTGTAACATGCTCTCCCGCGACATCAGCAGAGTGGTGTCAAGCCAGCCACGAGAATCCCGACGCCGTCTCTTTGGCTATAGCTACTAGGGATATGACCGGTATGAGCGTGGGCTTGGGGGATATGGAGCAGGAAGAAAGGCTAAGAATGAAGAAGAGGAAGAAGAATAAGGAAGGGTTGGTTAAGGGGGCAATTGACAGATGGTTTGAATCGGTGGCGAGTCCAGAGGGGTTTGATCCTTTGCCTGAGGTGGCTTTTGAGGAGAGTATCTCTGCAGATGCCATTGCTGTAGAGGTTGGCGAGGAAGAGGAGGAGGAGGAGGAGAGTCACTAGGCGCTTGCCCATGCTCAACTTCCGTCTGTACCTACCGAATACCGCGCCCGAAAGCGGTCCATCGATACATCTGAAAATCCATCCGGCGTCCGCATCACCGCCATTACAAAGGCATTCACCAAACCATCAAAGGATTCATAACGCCGTACATCCACTCGCCCCTTTGTGCTTGTGCTCCTTTATCTCTGTTTAAATACCCTCAGTTCCTCTATGCACTTCGCACCGCACCCCCCAACGACTTCTACTCCACCTGGGAAGGTTTCGAGTCCTGCGCCGCGGAGCCCGAGGCCGTCCTCACAGCGTTTCTCGAGAACCAGAAGTCTCGTCCCCGCCAGTTCGACAACAGCAAGGCGGAAGAACGACGTGAGAGAATCGCAGCGTGGTACTCATTCTTCACAATTCACGATGACGAGATATGGGAAAAACGAGGAACTTGAGAAACTTGAGAGGAAACAACGGGGCCAGCAAGGACAAGGACATGAGTTGAGTGACGAGGACGATGAGGAAGAGGAAGAAGAGGACGACAGTGAAGATGAAGAGGAGGGCGAAGATCAACGCCCGATGCGAATGATGCAGCGTCAAGAGATCTTTGCGGACTGGAAAGCGGAGATGCCTGAGAGTGGGGAGGAAGGGGATAGGATATTTAAGATGTCCCTCATTTTCCACATTTCGAAATGGCAGGATTTTCTGGAGGATATTGTTAGGGCCAAGATGGAGAGCGAAGAAGACATCGACTAAAGTGTGGGCAAGAAGTGAATGCAGGGATATCTGGGCAGGATCGTAGGTAGGCGAAGGAAACGGAACGTCAAGATTTGGTCAATAAGGTTATATTCATATTTTACAACCAAATGGCAAACGCTCTTTTAACTGAACCATGTCCACTTGCGTAATAGATCTGGGATTCATGAAGACTTAAACTCCCAATCGAACCACCATTTCACCGGCCAAACACCAGGTAAAATATGCAACCCAACCAACCATAAACGACGCATTTCTTTTTAAACGTCAACCAAAAACAGAAAACGCAGGGGGAATCTAGATTATTCTTCGTTTAAAGCTCGTCATGGCCAGCGGGCTCATCATCGGCGCCACCGGGGCCACCTTGGCTGTAAAGCTTGCTGGTGATGGGGTAGGCGACGTTGGAGAGCTTCTCCTTCTGCTCATCGAAGTCCTCGGCGGAAGCAGTGGCGGCTGGAAGAAAACATTTGTTAGCGCCTAGTCTTATGTGTCAAGGCGGATCAGAATAAAACTTACCATTCTCCTCGAGCCAGTCCTGGGCCTCCTTAACGGCGTCAAGGATGGTCTCCTTGTCCTCCTCGTCGATCTTGCCACCAAGGCCATCCTCATCGTGGACCTGGTTCTTCAGGGAGAATGCGTAGTTCTCAAGACCGTTGCGAGCCTCAATGCGCTCACGGGTGGCCTTGTCCTCCTCGGCGTACTTCTCGGCCTCAGCGACCATGCGGTCGATCTCCTCCTGGGTGAGACGGCCCTTATCGTTGGTGATGGTGATGGACTCGGCCTTGCCAGTGCCCTTGTCGTGGGCAGAGACCTTGAGGATACCGTTGGCATCGAGCTCGAAGGAAACCTCGATCTGGGGAACGCCACGGGGAGCGGGGGGAATGCCGGTAAGCTCGAACTTGCCAAGGAGGTTGTTGTCCTTGGTCATGGAACGCTCACCCTCGTAGACCTGGATAAGGACGACGGGCTGGTTATCGGCGGCAGTAGAGAAGATCTGGCTCTTGCGAGTAGGGATAGGGGTGTTGCGGGGGATGAGCTTGGTCATGACACCACCAGTAGTCTCAATACCGAGAGTAAGGGGGTTGACATCCATGAGGACGATGTCCTCAGTGCCCTCCTCACCGCTAAGAACACCAGCCTGGACGGCAGCACCGAAAGCGACGGCCTCGTCAGGGTTGATACCCTTGGAAGCCTTCTTGCCGTTGAAGAACTCCTCAATAAGAGCCTGGACCTTGGGAATACGGGTGGAACCACCGACAAGGACGATATCGTCAATCTCGGACTTGGAGACCTTGGCATCCTTGAGGACCTGCTCAACAGGCTTGAGGGTCTTCTTGAAAAGGTCATTGTTGAGCTCCTCGAACTTGGCGCGAGTCAGAGTCTCGGAGAAATCCTTGCCATCGTAGAAGGCCTCGATTTCAATACGAGTGGACATCTGGCTGGAAAGGGTACGCTTGGCCTTCTCGGCCTCACGCTTGAGCTTGCCCATGGCCTTGGCGTCCTTGGTAACGTCGACACCGTGCTTTTTGTTGAAGAGCTTGGCGAAGTGGTTGATGATGCGCTGATCGAAATCCTCACCACCGAGATGGGTGTCACCAGCGGTAGACAAGACCTCGAAAACGCCCTGCTCGATGGACAGGAGGGAGACATCGAAAGTGCCACCACCCAAGTCGTAGACGATGATCTGACGTTCCTCGCCAGTCTTATCAAGACCGTAGGCGATAGCGGCGGCGGTAGGCTCGTTGACAATGCGGAGGACGTTGAGACCGGCGATCATACCGGCATCCTTGGTGGCCTGGCGCTGGTTGTCGTTGAAGTAGGCGGGAACGGTAACAACGGCGTGGGTGACCTTCTTGCCGAGGTAGGCCTCAGCGGTCTCCTTCATCTGTTGCGGGGGTCAGTCTCTGATTACTGTTTCATAGCAAAAATGATGCGACGTACCTTGCCGAGAATCATGGCGGAGATCTCCTCAGGGGTGAAGGTCTTCTCTTCGCCTTTAACCTCAACCTTGATAACAGGCTTGTCATCCTTGGAGACGACCCTGGGAATAGAGTCAGTAACGGCTAGACAGGTGGTAGTCTGTCGAGGGACCAGGGCTTACTTGTAGGGGAAGTGCTTGATGTCCATCTGGACGTCCTTATCCGAGAACTTGCGGCCGATGAGACGCTTGACGTCGAAGATGGTTCTGTGGGGGTTAGACGCAGCCTGGTTCTTGGCGGCGTCACCAACAAGTCTCTCATCATCGGTGAAGGCGACATAAGACGGGGTAATACGGTTTCCTTGGTCGTTGACGAGAATCTCGACCTTGCCCTTCTGCATCACACCAACGCAACTACGAGGTTGTTAGTTTCCTTGTCCCCAAAAACAATATGTATCGTGTGTCGAAACCGGGACGTGGCTTTGTGGTCGAGATTGGCAGCAAACGCCGCACACCCCGCGGGGTAATCGTGTTTATGATCGTGTCGGGGAGCGATTTCGTGCATAGGCAACTTACGAGTAGGTGGTTCCGAGATCCTGTACAAGAAGCGTTGTTAGAATGCTTTGCCCAATTCCAGGAATAGGGAGTGGGAGGAGAAGGGGATGGCTGGTAACTTACAATACCGATAACAGTGCCCATAGCCTCAGTGTCGTTGGCGTGGGCCTGCTGGACGAAGCCAGCAGAGAAGAGGAGGGCAAAGAAACCCAGGATGCTGAGGCCCAAGGCCCAGCTTCGCGTTCGGTGCTCCATTACTGGAAGCTCTGGCGAAGTGTAATGGAAGAAAGGAAGAAAGAAAACAACCCCGCTGCTGCTGTGATTTAAGGAATTGGGGATGGGTATTGTTGTAGCAAGAAACAGAAAAGCAGTGGTTCCTTAGGCCACTTTAAACTCTTCGGGTGTTTGCAAAAGGAAAGGGAGATTGGTGATGGATGGAGGGAGGTTGTCGGGTATTTGAAGGCGAGTGGGACCGGCAAGCTGCGTTAAAGGTGTGGTGTCCTCTTTCTAGCAAAGGCCACTCGTCAGGTTGCGGGCCCGTATGAGCTGCTACAGAAAATAGAAAGAATAGGAAATCTGTCCTCAATCGGATTGGCGGCCAGCCCACAGGGACTAGGGGGTCTGTGCTTTTCGGGGGGGGGGGGGTCTGGCCGATTGCCTGCATTGGCGCGTTTCTGACCGGTGCACTAACCTCCAACAACCGCGCTCTCGTACCTCCGTAACGCCTCATTGGGATGAAGCGCTGCTTTTGCGAGACAGACATGCCCTGTGTTGCGGGTACACTTCCTGGATGCAATGTTGGAAATCATTAAGGTGGATAGCTCTTCATATGAGGATTGCGGTATGAAATGGCGAGATAGACCATATGCCTAGGTTTGCCACTGTATGCCTCCCTTGAAGTACGGATGGCCTACCAAAGCGGAACAACGTTTGTGTTGGAGGATCTATAACGGGCATGTATACACCATAGGTATTGTTCAAGATCCATCTTCACTTTGGTCAGGTCACGGTATATCCAAGTATACTATTCAGGGCATTTCAGAATTGAGGTAAGGTTTAGTTGAGCATCATGATGTCTGCAGGTCACCAATTTTGGACCCCTCACTCCCTTGAACTCTTCTTCCCGTCCCTGCCTAACCTTATTTCTCTGTCCATCAATTTGTCTTCGCTGATTTCTTTGTTTCCCTCGAAGCAGCTCGTTCCAGCATTGTGTCGTCCCTTCAGTTGTACTGCTTTTCTTGTCTCATCCCATCATCAATGGGATCTTTCCACCAGTTTCTATGAAGCCCTCCGCCTCCGTTTCTTGCAAGGCGCCGCCGCCGTTAAGGTTGCATAGCCCTGGCCCAGGGGCGGCTTCACGGCAAAGGGAACCTTGAGCCCCACCAACAACAGGGGATAGATCGCCGCTGGAAGCTGAAGGTTCCATTTTGATCTTCGATACCTCAGATATCTCGATGTTTGCCTCCCGTTATGAACAGCGTGGCATCTTCAGAAGAACAGTCACGACAGGTTTGAAGCGAGTAACGACTCATCATCGTATCCAAGTCGTTGGAGTCATCAACTGGACTAGCCACGAGATGAACAGAAAGCGAACGAACTCAAACGGTCTACAAGATGAGGCAAGTTTTCATCTGTAGGGATGTGGAAGAGGAGACCCCCCCTTGCACCAAGGAAAGGGAACAGACCCTTGCAGTTAATTGTCAGCGCTGCGGCTGCGGTGCGGCTCTTCTGCCTCCAGTTCCCCAAAACTGTCCAATCCGGGAAGTGGACAAGTTGGCATTTTTGACAGCGCCGTGGTGAGTGGTGATCCGGGGGGTTTACGGAACTTCCAACCGTTTTCTTGAATTGGGCTAGCTTCCACCTCTTCATCACGGTTCCCTAGAATTAATGGCCGTGATTCATTCAACCTTTTCAAGTCGTCAATTCCTGGTTGATAACCGGGCTGCAATCAATCCTTGTCAAAGGTCAACGTCCAAGTTTCTCGAAGCCTGTGAGGAGTGAGCACAGACAGTGCCGAACAGGCTAGGAGGTGATCGAACCTTCTATCAATATTTTGTAGCGCAATCAGTTCCATCCCGGAAAGCCGATAAGATAACGAAACAGCTTTGATACCTGTAGCTCCCGCTGGCATCAACGTCACAGCCAACCTTTTCGCTTCTCCATGTGTTTCATTGCGGGGGTGCAGGGATACCAGGAGGAGGACAGGAAGGGACCAGATTTGTGGTCGATGTCCACATGCACAACCGAGTACCAACCTGTACTGCGTACTGTTCGACAGGGAGAGAAAGTGGAATCTCAGCCTTGTATTTGTTAACTTGATACGGGTTCCGTCCAAAACAATGTCCCATCTTATTCCGCTACCTCCGGCCGCTGTCCTGACTTCCATAGGTAAACCTGCGGCACGGCTGCCCCATTTGTTCCCCAGAAGCTCCCGGCCTGTATATTCGGGAACTTCATCTCCTTCCGTTTCTCATGGTTTTCGCCCTTTCTACCAGTCCCAGAATCCCGATCCATTAAGCCTCCTCCCAATTCATTCATTCCAACAAACCAGCTGCCACCGTTTGTCCACCACTCCTGAGCACCACCCTCTGTCCTGCCTCGAGTGGCACCTTGGAGTGCAGCGTGACCCTAACCCTAGAAACCGTTCCTGGCTTCACGATCATTGGCTTCTTCTTCGTCACCTTGCCCGTCACTTTGTCCAAGATGGCATCGATCGCCTCGATCTTTCCCGCCGCATGGAGTCTTCCCCTGTGCACATCCACCTGCATGGGCATGAGGATGTCGAACGCCAGAGCCTTGAGCGTGAACGTGTCCACGCACTGGATCGGCTTGGCAGGGTCGCATACGATATCTCCGACGCGCACGTGGATGGCGTCGATGTTGCTAAGGTGAAGGATCACATTCTGTCCGGCAACGGCCCAGTCCGCTGGTTCTCCGTCGTCGACCTGGAGGGACTTGACGTAGGCCTTCTCGCCGCTTGGTTGCACCAGAAGCGCATCGCCCATTTGGAGTGAGCCCGCGTCGATGCGGCCTGTGATCGATATGGGACTTTGAGGTGTGCGCATAACCTCCGAGATGGTCATCCGTAGGGGCTTGGCCAATGCCCTGGCACTTGGTTCCGAGGCCTCGAGCTCCTCCACCAGTGTGTTTCCCGTGTACCAAGATGCTGCTGGATCTGTGGTTTTTCGGACAAGGTTATCACCGTGGAGGCCCGATACGGGTACAAACGCGATGTTCTTGGGCTGGAACCCAGTCGCCGTCAAGAATCCTGATACCTGGTGCTTGATCTCGTCGAATCTCTCCTGGGACCAGTTGACAGTGTCGAGCTTGTTTACGGCCACGATGATTCTCGAGACACCCATGCTGCGGATAAGAAGAGAGTGTTCTCTGGTTTGACCCTTAAGACCAGACTCGAAAGCTCCTGTGCTTGCATCGATAACCAGGATTGCAAAGTCTGCCTGACTTGCGCCAGCGATCATGTTGGGGATAAAGTCCCTATGGCCAGGAGCATCAAGGATGGTGAAAGATGTAGTTTCTGTCTCAAAGCGATTGGTAGCAATGTCGATGGTGACGCCTCGGCTACGCTCCTCGTGTCGTTGATCCAGCACCCAGGCGAGAGCAAATGATGTCTTGCCGATCTTCTCCGCCTCTTTCCGAAGTTTATCGACGGTCCGCTGGTCGACAACGTTGAGGTCGAGTAGCAGTCGCCCCATCATGGTGCTCTTGCCGGCATCAACGTGGCCGACAACCACAAAGCTGGCAGTCTTCTTGCCCTTCTGCTTCTCGAATTCAGAGAGCACGTTGAGATTGCGGCTCTTTGGCAATGGCGTGTCGTCTATCTTGAGCTGGTTGACTTGGTTGGTCACGCCATCTGCGGAAGATGACCCTTTTTTGTTTTGGACGTTCGCAGACTTCTTTCCGGCTGTGGCGACTATTAGTGACCGCGTTAGTGCTGTTTCTTTCCCGTGAGCGAACCTTTCGCCTGAGCCGCAAGGACCACGTCATCTGGGCTGGGTTTGCCAAAGGCATCCGGGCTGTACGAAGAGATCGCCATGTATGGTAAGGCGAACACTTCGCGGGGTTTGCGCTTGGGACTATCCGATGAGGGGCCGAAGAGAGTCGACGCGAAAGCAGACGGATGAGCTTTTGGCGGTGCCACCACCGGTTCCGGCTCGATTGGGGCCTCCTCCTGGTGCTGACTTGGAGTAACCTCCGGCGCTTGAGCTTGTGGAATTTCGGGTCTTGTGGGCTCCGCCATAGTGAGAGGGATGCGTCCTTGAGCAGTTGTCTCTGATGTTTTAACCCGCTTGCCAAACAAGCCAGCCAGCGGACGATTCTCCTTGGATGCTTGGTTGTCGTTGACAGTGAGCTCCGTCATCTTGACTTGTGTCTGCTCAACTTCTTCTGAGGCGCTCTTCTCTTCGGCTTTCTTCTTCCGGGCGGCTGCTAGCTGCTGCAGCTTGGACATCTTCGGAGGCGCTCCTGAACCTCCAAGCAGACCTCCAGGTAGCTGCGGAGGCGGTATGAGAACCGCCTGCCGCTCGGGTGGAATATTTCCCCATGGCAAGTCCCGGAACAGGTGGGCAAATGACTCCCGAGAAGCACTTGCAATGGCCGCTTGACAGGACGTTGTCAATGAGGGTTCGCGAAGAGCAACGGGATATGACCGGCGGAGCGAAGTCGGCCACCACGGCCCAGACCCTTTACCCAAGATGCAGGTGCCTTGCGTCCGTTGGCAACGGCACTTGACTCGCTGTTCATAAGGAAAGGAATGGTGATGGAGGGGGCTGAACTTACCATCTTGCTTTGGCGCTGTCTTTGGAGGAGCAGTCTTGGCAGGCTTCTTGGGCGGGTCGATGTACTTGGAAATGAGGTAGGTGATGGTCTTGTCAACATCCCAGAAGTAGTGCCACAGCGACTCTTCTATCTGCGCCTTTGTGACTTTGTGTGCCTCAACTCCAAGTGCTTCCAGTACCTGAGCTGTGCCTTCCCTCATGCGGACCTGGTCTTCTGGGCTGAGCTCCTCCTCTTCCTCGTCGGAAAACGCTCCGTGCTCCTCGAGTTCTGCCTCGTAGTCGAGGTTTCGGATGTTTTGATGGCGCGCCATGATAATAACTTGTTATCGATATGTCTGGGGTATTTTTCTTCGGTGCCGTAGGTGGTTTGTTTGGACGCAGATGGGTCGAAGTAAGATATGAATTCCTAGTGATGCGGCTCTTGTGGCCAAGCGATTTTTGGTGAATCCTGGAAAAGAGTGATGAAAAATGCCTGAAGACTGAGAGGGGCGTGACGCTCTTTTAAAGCTGAGGCAACCCTGATTCCAACCACAGATACCTGCTTCGCTCCGATACGGCGACGGTGACGGAATGAAAGTTGAAGGCGTGGTAAAACAGAGTTCGGATGTTTAAATGAATGCAGTCGATGTGTATTTCGGGGTCCGATATGATATATGCGGTTCGGTCGTTCAAAGTCCGACTCGTGTACCAATTCTCAGGCTATGAAGCATCAGATCACCTCATGTTGAATGACATGAAAGACCAAGTTCCCGCAGCGGGAAGCTCCAGGCGGCCGTGCGAGCAATCAAGGTGCTGCCCCGCCACGACCTTGGATTGTGCCGGTTGACCCCACCAAAGCAGCGTCACAGAAGCTGCCTGGTCGAAAGCGGTGAGAGTGAGTAAAAGCCTAGGCGTTTTACAGTATTTGCGTCAAGCAGATGACCAGATCTGGTCATATCCGCTTATGCCAGAAGTTCTCCCAAGTACAATCGGACCCTTGCCAGCTGGCTTCCCCCCGTCACTTGCCGGGCAGCTTTCAAAGCACAGCAGAGCAGAGCAGACGCCAAGCATCAACGGCTATCGGTGGAGCTGACCGCCTTCCTGCTGGCGGGGCGGCTTCGTGGAAGCTGGGCTCAATTTTTTGAGATTGGCGTAGGGAAAGGTGCCTGCCAGCAGCGGAGGTCGCAGAGAGCTCCTGTCTGGCGCCCATTCCACCAGCGTTCAACAACAACACCATCCAAACCCAATCCTCTTCACCATACCTGCAACCGCCCCGACCGTCACGCCGAAGCTCTACGAGGTCGACCACATATTCAAACAATAATAGTGATTGCATACTACCGACCGCAGTCGTAATATTGCCCAAGATGGCGTTGAGTATGTCCCTTGAGCCCCTCCTTCCCCCCCCTTTAACCACCCCTCCCCACTTCCCTGAATACCTTTCCAGACCGCACCGTCCACCGAACTGCGACAGCATAACTAACTTCGAGATGTATAGATTTGGATTTGTCGAACGGTATGCCGTGACCCTTTTAGTTTCTCCGTCGACCATTCCGATCCCACGCCGGTCGAATATGCTAACGCCTCCCCGAAACAGCGGTGATGATGAAGGATGAGCAGGGCCGCCCTCTCATCGTTGTCAGAGAGTTAGTCCCCCTTTCCGCCGACATTTCGAGCCTTGGTCCTACGGTCTACTCTAACACGACAATTACTACTGCAGTCAAGGAAAGAAGAAGAGGCAATACGGAAACGAAGCCGTCAAGAACCACATTCTCGCCGCCAGAACCGTCGCAAACATTGTCAAGACTTCCCTAGGACCTCGTGGCCTCGACAAGATCCTCATCTCCCCCGACGGCGATATCACAGTGACCAACGATGGCGCAACCATTCTACAACAAATGGAGATCACAAATCACGTTGCCAAGCTACTAGTCGAGCTCTCCAAGTCCCAGGATGACGAGATCGGTGATGGTACCACAGGTGTCGTTGTGCTTGCTGGCGCGCTGCTCGAGCAGGCGGCAGAGCTTATTGACAAGGGCATCCACCCCATCAGAATCGCCGACGGTTATGACCAAGCTTGCGACATTGCCGTGGCCGAGCTTGACAGAATTTCCGATGTTATCGAGTTCAGCAAGGAGGAAACCGCAAACCTGGTCAAGGTCGCGAGGACAAGTTTGGGCAGCAAGATTGTTTCCAAGGCCCACGATCAGTTCGCCAACATTGCCGTCGATGCGGTCCTCTCCGTTGCCGACCTGGAGCGCAAGGACGTTGATTTCGAGCTCATCAAGGTGGACGGCAAGGTCGGAGGCGCCCTTGAAGATACTATCCTCGTCAAGGGTGTTATTATCGACAAGGACTTCTCGCATCCCCAGATGCCTTCCGAGGTTAGGGACGCCAAGATTGCCATTCTTACATGCGCGTTCGAGCCCCCCAAGCCCAAGACTAAGCACAGACTCGACATCACCAGCGTCGAGGAGTTCAAGAAGCTGCAGACCTACGAGCGCGAGAAGTTTATCGAGATGATCCAGCAAATAAAGGACACCGGTGCCAACCTGGCCATCTGCCAGTGGGGTTTCGACGACGAGGCGAACCACCTGCTCCTTCAGAACAACCTTCCTGCTGTCCGATGGGTCGGTGGTCCCGAGATTGAGCTGATTGCGATTGCCACAAACGGTCGCATTGTTCCTCGCTTCGAGGATCTCAAGCCCGAGAAACTCGGTAGGGCTGGTATTGTTCGCGAGATGACCTTCGGTACGACAAGGGAGAAGATGCTTGTGATCGAGGAGTGCGCCAACACCAGGGCCGTGACTATCTTTGTCAGGGGTAGCAACAAGATGGTAAGCGATTGAGTTCCGTTGTATCAGTAAGGTCTTGGCTAACTTTTATCACCCAGATCATCGATGAGGCTAAGCGTTCTCTTCACGACGCTCTTTGCGTCGTGCGCAACCTTGTTCGCGACAACCGTGTTGTTTACGGTGGTGGTTCGGCCGAGATTGCCTGCAGCTTGGCTGTTGAGGACGCTGCTGTCAAGTCCCCTGGCCTGGAGCAGTACGCCATGCGTGCCTTCGCCGACGCTCTTGACACCATCCCCATGACCCTCGCCGAGAACAGCGGTCTTAACCCCATCGCTACCCTCGCCGAGGTCAAGAGCCAACAGGTCAAGGATCCTGCTGGTCGCGGCCGTCTTGGTGTTGACTGCATGGGCCGTGGCTCGAACAACATGAAGGAGGCTTTCGTCATTGATCCCCTTATCGGCAAGAAGCAGCAGCTCATGCTTGCGACGCAGCTTTGCAGAATGATCCTCAAGATCAACAACGTCATTGTGTCTGGGTCGGGCGAGGACGATTACTAAGCGATGAGCAAAGGGGAGAGGGAGATGTGTGATGCATGAGGAAAGGGCAGAGCCTGTACAACCGACGAGTAATTCTCTTGGGAGAATCATGTGTGGGGGTTTGACAATAACTGAGTCAAAAACAAGAGTCGGGATGTCAAGATAAGATCTTGTAGGAATATCACGGTTGTAATGACCGCTTGGTTCAGGCCATGCAACGCATATAGAGAAGTACTTGTAGATACCAAAACAAGACGTGTGAAGACAAAGCATGAAGTCCGGGATTTGTTATGAGCGTTGTGCCAGGATACCGGGAGCTACGTGCGCCAAGCTTTCCCGTATCCTTTAAGAAGCGTCCGGAGATGAAATTTGAGACCGGAGGTGCAGAATCTGGGACATGATAGGGAGTTGATATTTTGCTACACAGTAAGAGGTGTAAGGAATTTCTTTTTTTTCTTGGAAGCGCATGAACCCAGCTTTGGATGTCTTTTACCACATACGACCATAGATGGTAGAAAACTCGGGATCCCGTCCGCTCTCCCATAGATACGAGTAATGAGAATAGCTGCTAGTCATGGGCTCATGGCTCATGGTGATTCAGGAAGATGAGGGGCTATTTACTGTTGTGCGGCGCTAAAACTTTCGCACTGACCGTGCGATCTGCGAAAACCGTCGCAGCACCGAGGCGACTTCCATGTCTGCCCAAGCACACCACCATCCTCACCATGGTATCAAATATCGCCAATCCTGCTGATGAAGCACTACCGGTGCACTTGATCAGAACGAACGTGTTTCGTCTCGCTCTGGCTACTTCCCACGTCACGCAGAGCGGCATGTCCGTATCGCACTACGATGTCAAGGACTGCATGTTCTCCGGAGATGTAAAGTGCCGGAGGAATGTTTGACGCACGCGTTGACGAAGCCCCGCCCCTTAGCCTGCACCAAATGAAATTCTGGTAGGTCTTTTTCTACCAATACACCTCAGTTTCATCGCTGCCTCGATCTTCTGCAACTCCAACCGACTTTATTCAGTGTCATAGAAGACGTCATATTCTAGAATCTCGACAAAGTGTCGCGCCAAGACGAAGGCTAAAAATTAGTATATAGTAGATTAATCTTAAGACTTATACTTATAGCTGGCTCTTAGCCTTACTTGCAGCTAGTTTGGCGATCTTCGGGCCGGCCGGCTGCGGAAACACCAGGGACAAAGGATTAGTATGCCTAGATCTTTCGGGAAGGAGTTTTTGTATGGCAACTACGGGACCCTCGATCTGAATTCTCAGAGCGGGGATGGAGAGGGTAAGGGGGGTTGCTGATACAAGGCGGGATGTGAAGCTTTGAAAGCCATAGATATCAAGGGAATCGAATGTTCGAGGAGCGGACGTTGATCGACTAGGAGATGGAACAGCTCGGGACACGAGAAGATGGGTTGGTGAGCCAGTACGTAAAGGCAAGCGCTAAGGCCACATCGCGCTCAAGACACGGGGGGAATCGGAAGGCGACCCCGAAAGCGGCTATTAGTGCCCCGCCATGATGAAACATATGGCAATGGCGTCATCCGCCTTTGCCCACTGCAAATCAGTCGTGGCCCGATATCGGGGGTAGTATGGAAGCTATATAACTCGAGCACCCGCATTGAGGGGTAACCTTGCCTTTTGCCCCCAAACAACTCGACATTTCGCTCCTGAATCAGTCCGTATCGACAGTTGACTCTGCTATACCATTGGTACGCGACCAGCGTCCGAAAAGCCATAACACCTATTACAATGGGAACTCCAGGATCGAGGTAAAGTAGACAAGACAGCTACCGGGTGTCCATATTGGTTTCGCCACAGTTCGTTCACTCTTATCGCTCTTTCATGCCTTGTATTCAAAGGTCTTTGGAATGAGTTTGATACGATGGGCCAACTGCGGCGGTACCTATTGGTCTGAGAAATACCGGCGAACTTGATCTGGATAATACCAGCGAAAGGATTGGCTTCTTGGGACTCCTTCCCCTCTTATTGAAGATCAACTAACTTTCGCAGCTTTGCTCGTGTTGCGCCAACATGTCTGCGGATAAGATAACTTTCCTCACCAACTGGTAAGCTCCAATCACTCATGTATGCCGAAGCTTGTCGTGTCAACCGCTGACGCAATACAGGCACGCTACGCCGTACCATGCACCGCTTTACCTTGCCCAGGCCAAAGGGTTCTTCAAAGAAGAGGGCATCCAGGTGGCTCTCCTGGAGCCCAACGACCCCAGCGTAATTCATGCGGTCTCAATGTGCTAGTTCCCGGGCACTGGCTAACAGAGCATGGCAGGACGTAACCGAAATTATCGGCAGCGGCAAAGTTGACCTTGGTTTCAAGGCCATGATTCACACTCTTGCTGTAAGATTCGCAACCCTCAGCCGGGGATTGCTCACAAGATGGTCAAGTGCTAATACTTCAAACAGGCCAAAGCCCGTAACTTCCCTGTCCTCTCGATTGGCAGCCTTCTGGACGAACCCTTCACCGGCGTCGTCTACCTCAAGGATTCCGGAATCACCGCCGACTTTAGGTCCCTCAAGGGCAAGCGTATCGGCTACGTCGGCGAGTTTGGCAAGATTCAGATCGATGAGCTCACTTCGCACTACGGCCTGACTCCCGCCGATTACACCGCCGTCCGCTGCGGCATGAACGTCTCCAGTGCCATTATCAAGGGGGATATTGACGCCGGTATCGGCCTAGAGAACGTGCAGATGGTTGAGCTGGAGGATTGGCTTGCTACCCAGGGCCGGGACAGGGCCGACGTCCAGATGCTTCGCATTGACGAGCTCGCGGAACTCGGATGCTGCTGCTTCTGCTCGATTCTCTACATTGGCAACGAGACCTTCATCGCGCAGAATCCGGACAAGGTTCGGGCCTTCATGCGCGCCGTCAAGAAAGCGACTGACTTTGTCCTGGCAAACCCGCACGCTGCGTGGAAGGAGTATGTTGACTTCAAGCCTGTTATGGGCACTGAGCTCAACAGAAAGATCTTTGAGCGCAGCTACGCATACTTCTCCGAGGACCTCAAGAACGTCGAGCGCGACTGGGCCAAGGTCACCAAATATGGTCAACGACTTCAGGTCCTGGGCCCAGAGTTCACACCAAACTATACCAACGAATTTCTTGACTGGGCTCTGCAGCCGGCTTCCATTGACCCTACTGGCGACCAGAAGCGAATGGCTGAGCTCCAGAAGAATGTGGCTGGCTGCGGTGGCTTCCGCCGCTTGCCTCTATGTCGCTAGCGGCCGGAAAAAGAGCCCCGAAATGGGTCGAAGGCGTGACTGGTGGAACGGGGTCGTCTTTGCTGCGGATGGCGGAGGGCAACCGAGAGTTTCCTTCCAAGCTTGGCTGCTATAGTCCGGGATCTTGTTGCGCAACCATTGGGTTTTGGTGGATAGAAGAGGCTCGTATTTCTGGGGACGGTCCGGAGTTGATGATGGCTTCGTCGACTCGGTTCCAGATGAGAGTATCGTGTGGATGATCGATGAGGGCCTCAAAAGTGTAGCGAGGGCGTCTGCGTCATTAGTAAACGTCTATTTCTCTAGTCTATCTTCGAGCTGCGCTCTGGGAAGTAATCATCTCTTTCCCTGGTGTACTTGCTCTCTTTTGATGATGGCAGGGGGAGTCATAACCTGGTGCGGCACTAGACCTACCTGTTCAATGTCAGCAAGATGTCGACAACTTCCATCCCCACCAAACGACGTCCCTTTCTCTCTTTGCCGTCTTTTACCAACCCAAGTACCTTCCACAGAGCTTTCGTTCTGCTCTACAGAGCCCATCCCGAACAGCTATATAACCACGCTCCGCCTTCCTTGAAATTTGATTCATTTTCTCTTCTTTTCTCTCTTCATGTTTGTAGCCGGTTGACTGCGCGGAGCTCCAGAACCCCGCGTCAGTATCGCGGAGGGCAAAAACCAAATTGCACACCGTGGTGTTTTGTCAGCGGCATGTGCTGTCCTGCGTAGCCTGGGGCAGTCCGGCCAAATCTTTTGGGCTTTTTTTTTCTTTCTCTGGCTGTCTGTCAGATGAAGTTGGATTTCTATCACCTCGATGATGGGAAGTCTGAAGGATAACAATGACAATGACAATGAGCCTTCTTTTCACTGTGGTTTGCTGCTTGAGGGTCGCGCTATGGAGAAGAGAACGAGGACCATGGCGAGCCTGGCAAGGTTCAGCGCGGTTCACAAAGGACACTGCTTTCGTTTCCGATGACCTTTCATGGTAGAACGTTGTCTGTTGAGTTATACGTACCTATGCTGAGGGAAATGTATAATATGTTGGTTATATGGGGTCTGGATGAGGGAAGTCGGTAAGATGGGTGATCCAAGGGAAAAACGTGTTGGCACAGGATCCGCCTGCGCGCGTTTCAGCGCTGACGACGTTCACTGAAAGGAGAAGGGAACCATGAAAGAGATGCTGCGTTAGCGGAATCGCAATGTAATGTGCAGGAGTTATGTTAGTGACGTAACTGCCAAGCGTCTCTCCCTATAATATCCTGGTCGTAACTTCCTCCTGCCGAAGTTCCAACCACCCGTGTCCAGAACATCTTCCTTTCATGAGTGATGGAGCAAAATGGCCAGACCGTACGATTTCTACTTTTCATCGAAGATTCAACCGCCATGTCCTCTGCCGTGTTTGACAAGTCACCAAACATGGGACATTTCGCCATGTTGGTCATCTTACGGACACATCACCCTCCTCGTCCTTTAAACAAGATCTGTGATGTTGGTGTCCCCATCACGTTTCTCATTGATCTTGTTTTCAGAACCCTGCACTATAACCAACGGCGGTTAACCGAAGTATCGAAAAGGCAGCTGTCTAGAGGATTGATCCCTAGCCCCAACCGGAATCCTTCCATGATTGTACTTCATGATGACAACAATACTTCGAGCAATGATGAAAGGACGATATGAGCCGGGATTGCTCGAGGCACATATCCCAACTCTCATTTCTCATATTCAAGCGCTCATATGACTTGGAGTTGGCCACGAAGCAGTAAGTTCATTGATGTTGGTGCCATTGCAGATAAAGGAAGAGATGTGTGATGGGAACCGCCCCTGGCACCAACTCGGTCAATGATGGAGAAGGACAGCAACAATGCTGGGTATATAAGACCGTCTCTGTGTCTTCAATTCTTTGACTGTAGGCTTCAATAACCGCATACATACCTTACGGAGCACAGATTAAAATACAAGCAACCATCGCGCTACATTCAACCATGTCTGGAACGAACGACGATAGTCTTCTCCCAACGATCTCGAGGGACGAAAATACAAGAGCCACTAACCATGAATCATTGCCACCACGCTACAACGAGAATTTCATCAGCGACTTTGAAGAGAAGCTGAAGGAGTTCAAACGTCAGGCCCACAGTAACCCACGACAAGCACTGGATCTCCCAGACGGACCCCCAAAGCACGACCCGAAGCTAATTGCCCTGTCTTCCGAGTTCAAGGTCAATCTGCAAAAAGTTGTTACGGAGAGGCCTGGGCTCAGAGGCCTTATGTGCTCCTTTGAAGTCAATCCGAACAACCATCCATATACCACCGAGCTGGTATATCCGGAATTCCATGAAGCTTCCTGGTGGCGAGGTGTACTCACCTTCCGCGAAGCTGGAAACCCTCATCGTGATAGGGAGGTTCCATCACTGGACCGGAACTGGCAGTCTGCGCAAGGGCTCCTGAAGGCTGTGCCTAAGCCCATGAGCAACGGGCACGCTTTGAGAGAAATATACATAACGTGGACGGAGCAGATTCTAAGGTTTCTGAAGCCATTTGACTCAGAGACTGGCCTTCATAAGGACAAATACTACATCCCATGCATCGAGATCCAGTATTGGGGGGTGTTTTGCTTCCGCATGTACGGAACGAAGTTTATGCTTGCAGACGACTCGGTTGGGCAAGAACATCAGGCCTCAACGTTTAAAGGTAAGGAAAACCCATTTGTTTCGGCCTTGGTAAACACAGATGGAATGGTTAACTGACCAGCATATTCACAGACTCGATTGAGGAGCATCACTGCTTGATTCTGAACATAGACAACAAGCGATCAAGAATAAATCAGGCTCGGTACGACTGGGACCATCCAGATGAAATATCGAGAGCAGATCGCGAAGCCCAGTGGCATGCAGAGAACTGTTCCCGGCACGGGTCCTCGTCACCGCCCTTCTCAGTGGACGGGCCTGGCCCATCCAATACACCAGAGAAGTGGGATGGAACATACCTTTCTCCAGGTGATCTGAAAACCTGGCGCCAACTCACGGATCCGGAGAGCTTGTTACTCCCCACTCCCGAGGGCGAAGAGGTTGTCCAGGATCAATATTACCCCTATGAAAAGTGGCTGAATGGAGTCCTGGACTTCTCCAACCCGCACACTCCTTGGACGACCCCGCCGCTGCCGGTCACCGATTCTAGCCACGATTCGCACTGAAGAGGTGACGGCAAGTTCTGCCGGACAATTGAATCGTTATGTAAGCTTTCAACATCTTCCACCTCTTGGAAGGGCCATAAGACTTACAAACCCAGATACAGACGGCTTATTGTTCGGCTGCAACACTTTCCCCTATACAACGTACTGGTTGCTTGGTGCTGGGGAAGTGGATTGCTCATGTTGGCATGAGCAAGATGGACGTAGGGACATGGAGTGAACTTGTATGGTGGAAGCACAAGGGGAGCGAGAAATTTCATTGAACAAGCTCGATTTAACTTACACGACGGTCATTACCTCTGGGCATATCGCAAGACGACGGATGGGGCGGGCTTTTGATGTTTTCGGCAATTTCATGTTGTTTTTGGTGCAAATGCTTCGTATCGGACCCGGTTGTCTGCTATTAGTGGCACATTCCTTTTTTCACCTCCAGGATAACATGAATGGTTTGGATAGTGAGGACAAATGCGTAGCACGAATTATTCTTCCTGCTTTGCGAACATCTAAATCCCCCTGGCTATTCCTCTAATTCGTTTTTTTTTGCTTTTACCTGTAGCTGCTCCGAAGGCGAATGCCCCGAGTTGCTCATTCCCCTGTTACTCATACCCGACCGTAAAGTGCCATTGCCCAATCAAAATACATATGCCAGGAGGCTCGATTGGTAATGTGGTATCTAGGTACAATGGATCTGACATCTACATTAAACCATCTCTGGAAGCCCAAGCGATGACTCAGGGTGTCATCAGGGCTCACCGCAGACAACAACACGAAGTCAGGAAGTTGGACACGAAGAAAAGATGAACGCGGGTCAAGGACATATTCCGGTGGTTGCACAGGCAAAGGTGACTTTTTCAAGGATACCTTACTTATACAAGATCTTCATCCACCTTCGTCACCACCAGTGATCATCATCGACACCCGCTTCTTCTCGAATTCCTGTCTATCTCCCCTGGCTGCTCCACGCACCACAGCACTACGAAGTACCTTCATTTGGTCCCTGCATCTGTCTCGCGTTCCGTGATATTGGAAATCTGTAGCAATTGCCGTTCCGGCGAGGCTAGAATAACGCAATGTCGGATCCTCTAAGGACACTCGACTGAAATCGTGGTAGAACGCCAAGGATCGGTTCGTTCCTTGTTGAAGGCGTGAAGATCACTACCTCTACTTTACGCAAAGACGTTTGTAGGTATTCCCCTTTCACCTATAGTACCTGTAACTGAAACGCAAGTGCTAATCACGGCGACGGCAGATTACTTCCAATCCCCGCGGTGATCTGAAACAGAATCAACAGGTGCAGAGGAAGGGACTGGCGCCATGTCCACGGATACTTTCCACCCATTCCCCCGCCTCCCATGGGACATCCGTCGCATCATCTGGGAAATGACGGTCGAACCACGGACCGTGGCCATTCGCCTCGGATATGGACCCCCGCTCAACCCAAACTCCAAAAACTACACAAGAGTTGTCTCGCCGACGCCGGTGCCAGCCACGCTGCACACCTGCCAAGAAGCCCGTGATCTGGGCTTGTATCAGCGGGTTTCCACGGACTCTTTCGGGTGCAGTGACCCCGAGCCCTACAAGTACTTCTGGCTGAATTGGGACACCGATCTGATTGACATTCATGATTGTCCTTTCGCTGCATTTGATCGGATTGCGCCGTTGATCAAGCGGCTCAAGTTCGAAAGCGATTTTTACCATTTTGCAACGGGCCGTGATGAAGATTATTGGGGCGAATTCAAATTCAAGGAGTTCTCCCATATCTTCCCCAATGCCGAGGAAATTCATGTAGTGTGCGCTGCCGCCTCCGGACTAAATCAATGGTCATTTGCTTGGTACAGGTTCCTCTATTTTATCGGTAAGGAAGACTTCTTCATTATTGATGCAATGGACCCCAGTCGCATCATGAACATTCTTGAACTAGAGTAATTCATTGGAGTTATATAACTATGCATATTAAAGCTGTTTTGCTGCCGGGCTGATTTGAGAGGAGGCGGTGTTCTTCGACGGTTTAGTTCGACAATTGAAATTCGAGAATAGGTATGTCAGGGCCATTGGTGTGTCTAGATCCCACCATATTCCCAGCTGAAGTCGCTGATCACCGAATGCCGTGGCCCGAGACAACAAACCGCTACACCAGCGACGGTTGCCGAAAAACGTAAGGGCGCATGCAGATAACTCTCCATTTGAGGAAGTCACGATCGGGATCCCTGAAAAGCTCAAAGATGCCAAGTCAACTTTGACTTTTGTCGCCCTCAACTTCTCTTTTCTCGTCTCCCAACTTCCACTTTGCTTTCATTTTCGTGCAAAATCCGAACCCACTGGACAACCTGTCTTACCCAGTCAGTATTGTAACTACCCGGAAGCCTTGGTTACCACAATTGATGATCCCAATTGCTGCCCACAACCACCCTCCTCGCTCCCCAGCTCGGTATGAGCTTGCTACCCAGCTTGACCATCAGCTAACTGGCTTTTCATAAGTGTTTAAACCAAACATATGACCGACACCGCGACCGCGACAAGCGATGACTGCAACGGCGCGGCCTAACAAAGGTGCGCATTGAAGTGGCGGGAAAATCAGTGGTCACCAGCGGTACGAAACGGTTATACCATTCCCAGGCACGGAACGGCCCATGGCGCTGCAACTGCAGTCTCACCCTCCCTGCGATAGCAACAGTGTACGACGAGCTTTCGCTTACGATCCAACCAAGGAACGCTCCGAAACAATCAGCCAATCGGTTTCACGACGACCCTTCTCGACCCCCACCGTTTCACCGCCGGGCCTCAAGCCTACGCTTCTTGTGTAGCCTACAAATAATCTGCGGCCTCTGTACTCAAAACCACCAAGACCCTTGCCCCCCTCGTGTCGTTGCTTGCAGACAACCCCCCAGTTTGGATGCTGTGGTTCGTTAGATCGCCAAGACCAAGCGCCTCTTGAGCCTCGGGGGTAATTTGCGACTTTCCCAAAAGGGCGGTTTCTTGGACTCTGATTGGCTGCTCTTCGACCACACAGATGCTAGACCCGTCCGGGGGTCCCGATACCTTGACCAACGACGACGGACAGTTGAGTGGTCGGGTGGCTAATGCCCGGCTTTGATAGTCGCCAATGGTAGCTCCAGGCGGCTGTCGCATCACAGAAACTCATCTTTGCTTCTTATCTGGTGGCGCAAGAACGGTCTTCTTGGACTCGAGCTGTTTCAAATGCCATTTGTCCATCCCCGGAGATCTTGTTCGGGAACCAACCCTCTGAAGATATTAGGGAGGGTGGCACACAATCTGAGAGTTTCTATGGGCGTGATCTATGCTTTGAAGAAGGAACGGATTGATAGGTCATTGGGAAAGGATGGCAAGCTTTCTTCAGCTGGGCAATACAGCTCTATATCCCCAAGCCCAAGCCCAGCTTGAACAGTGCGATGAGCCCCATCGCTTTCCCACTCTTTCTTCGTCTCGATAGAATCCCAAGCAGTTCATGACTCGTGCTTGAAAGCTTGGCGGTGTTCTTTAGTTTCTTCTTTGAACGTTCCTTTTCCCTGTTGATGTCACTCTTTTAGTACCTGCTGCATCCGAAATGTTCCCAAGCACCACATTCCTTTTTATTTCACTTACCTTCTTTTCTTTGTCTTCTGCCCTCATAGACTCTGCATCTTTAGGCGTCAAGTTCCCATCTCCCAGTGCGTTGCCAGTCCTTACTCTGCCATATGGCTCCTACCGAGCGTCGAGCTACCGGTCGAACAGCGATATGTGAGTCTTCAAGTCGTTCTTCTCGCTTCGGCTTCAACGCTGACAAACGCAGATACGTGTTTCGAAACATTCGCTATGCCGCTCCTCCGGTAGGAGACCTCCGTTGGGCGAAACCTGCGCCGCCACAGCTCAACAACACCATCCAAGACGGCAGCTATGGACCGCAATGCATCCAAACCGCAGTGTCTGGACTGAACCTCATGGGTCCAGGCAACAAGTCTCCCATCGGTGCTGCCCTCAACCAGTTGTATGTCTACCCATATCCCGTTGTCAAATGACTTCAACATTGCTGACATGAAATGTCCATTGAACAGTCTAGGAGGACTCCCCATCCCGCTCTTCAGTGGCGGTTCTGAGGACTGTCTCTTTCTGGACCTGTACGTTCCCGGCAAGACACTCCGCGACCTTTCCGGTGCTTCAAAGAAACCTTCGCCCCTCCCAGTAGCATTCTGGATTCACGGCGGCGCCTACCTCTTTGGCTCAAAGGAGTCTCTGCAACCATTCTTCTATGATGGCAGTTCTCTCCTCACCAAGTCGGTCCCAACTCCCGGCTCCATGATCTTCGTGTCCATCAACTACCGCCTCGGCACTTATGGCTGGCTCGCCGGCACATCGATGGAGAATTCTGCGGTTCCAAATGTCGGTTTGCATGACCAGCGAGCGGCTCTCCAATGGGTTAAGGATTACATTTCCCTGGTTGGTGGTGACCCGAAGCGCGTGACAGCGATGGGGGAGTCTGCGGGTGCGGGGTCCATCATGCACCACCTAGTGGCCGAGGGCGGCAAGCTCGACCCCATGTTCCAAAGGGCGATCTTGCAAAGCCCAGCGTATCAAATGGCCTGGGATCGAAACGGGACTGTGGATGGCATCTTCAAGAAGTTTGGAGGATTGGCAGGGTGCGGTTCTACCTCTGGGAAAGCAGTGGTAGATTGCCTCCGAAAGACCTCGCCCGATGCGCTTGCAAAAGCCAACGCCGCGCTCCAAGCCTCACAGACGCCTGGGACATTTGCCGTGGGACCGACGCCCGACGGAAAGTTTATTCGCCAGATGCCGCTCCTGGAACTCGCGCAGGGAAAGTTTTGGAAGGGGCCGTCGGGGAGCGAAATGAGCTTGGTAATATCGCACGTCAAGGACGAGTCGAGCCTCTTCGTGAGCGGCGCCATCAGGACGAACGAACAGTTTTCTGGCTTTCTCGACACCATCTTTCCGAACTATACGAGGGAGGGCGGGCAAGCTGAGAAGGTCGAACAATTCTACCCGGTGCCGGGCAAGAAGAGCACCGATGGGAAGAGGAAGTATGACAGTCAGGCAACAAGGATGGCGGCGTTTATGAGAGACAGTTGCTTTACGTGCAACGTGAGATGTGAGTTATCCATTTTTCTGTGTGTTGCTATCCCCCACCCTCCCCATGAAGCACATCATTATGTACCCTTGCGCTACCCCATCCCAAGGAGGCGCGTTCCAACCGCGGGTCTCTTCCTACCCTTTCCCACCCCTGCCACCCCCTGCGCAATGCTCAAGCGAGGATCACCTCAGCCGCTTCTGGTGAGACATCCCAGCTCGGGTCAAACAGCCTTAACCCAACGTCATACCATCCTCCATCAACACCACCAATTCCGCAAACCCTATGCTAACCAAACCACCCAACCCTCCAGACCTAGCAGAAGCCTACACCCCATCGCGGACCTACCTAATGCAATACTCCGTCTTCCCCTACCTGCACGCCACCGACCTTCTTCCGACTTTCTTCACCTCCACGCCCTCGCCCTCCTCTTCCTCCTCGCCGCAAACAATCCTCGACTGCCTCTCAACTCTCTTCGCCCCGGCCCTCGCGCCCTTCATCTCCGGCATTAGCATGGCGATGCAAAGTTATTTTGCCTCATTTATTGTTACTGGCGATCCGAACACGTACCGCAAGGGCCTGCTGAATCTGCCGCCGGTGATTAGCTGGGGGAAGCCTTCGGGTATTGCAACTGCTGGTTCAAAAACGGCTAGTACCGAGGAGAGACTGGGAGGGGTGTTGAATGTGGGCGATTGGGGGTTTACGACGGTTAGTGATGACCAGAATGAGAGGACGCCTTGCGAGTTTTGGAAGGGGTTCGCGAGGGAAGTTACCGAGGCGGGGGATTATGATGTTTGAGGCGAGGAGGCAGGTCGATGTTCCTAGTAAAAGTTGGATGTCAGGGCGGATATAAAGAAGATGATTGTTTAACATAGGACTTGGAGTTATACCACTCGTTTAAGACACAACTAATGTTTAATTCACCAATTACCGAGCCAAGATCTTGCTTGAGGTACATTACAAAGATGCAAAGTGGCAAAAGAAATAGGATGAAGCAGTAGAAGATAGTCAAGCATGACATCGTCAGTGGAGGACAAAATCTCCAATTCGGGCGTCCAAAGAGTGTCCAACACCGCCTTGATCAAAAGTACAAGACCGCCAAGTGATCCCACCACATTCCGCCCGACGAAACTTTGAGTGTTTTTAGACATCGCACTTTCACCCCTTTCTGCCGTCTCCCCCGCTTCCGTCCTGTGAACTTCCGTGTCCTTGATCAATTGCCATATTTCTCGCCACTGAACTTCATCACTGCCTGGCCGTTTCGTAGGAAAAGGAGAAATGAATGTGAAGGTGCCAATGACTTTCTCCGAGGTAGTCTCTTTTGTAACAGCACATGCAGCATACTTGCATGCTTTTTTTCTAACAAGGAACAACGAGGTACAACGAGCTCAGGGGAGGTACGTACGCTGCTTCCTTGTTTTCCGTTTGGTGTGTTGGGGTTGAGGATAACAGGTGAGTGTTGGTGATGGAAATGGGTCCAAGGCGAGGGAACGAGCTGGACAAGGTAAGGCTTGGTGACGGTGTCGCCTTCAGTTCTGAATGGATTTTTGTGTTAGATGTCGTACACCACCCCCGCATCCATGCTGTCGGTTTTGTTGCGGTACCTTAGAGGTATTCTTCCATGGAGGTGAAACCGTGAATCACCCGCAGTGCGGAAGGAAATTGTGGCAGATAACGAACCCACCCCCCTCGACCTACACCCAACAACCCCCAGAAAGGCACAGTGGTCGAGCGGTGTGGTGCGCAGCTTCCATTTGGTCCGATTTGGTTGCTGCCTTAAGCACCCGGGGCTACAGGGGGATCTGGGGCACAGGCGCAGTGGAGGAACGTGCTTGTGAGGCCACCAGAGCCCTCTGTGGTAGTACTGTAACTGGCGTCTTCCGGCTACGCAAATAAGGCTCTTCTACTCCTTTCCAGTTTGCTTTACGTCCTCCGTTCGATTCGCGATTGAGACCTTTCCACTCTTTCTTTTTGGCTTCCGTCTGATCTGAGTTGGGTGGGGGTCGGTGGTTGTGGGCGGTGCAGCTGGGTTGAGTAGTTGTTTCCGATGTGAGGTTGGTTGATTGATGGTCAGTCGTTGTTGCTGTTGCCGGCTCCGAGTAAAAGAGAAGCAGAAGGAAGCTCGCAGAAGAAAATGCCAAGTGAGAAAGGAAAGTGACAAAGGAAACGAATCATCAAGAGAAGGACCAAAGACAGGATATAAAAAAATTAGCCAGGTAGAGTTTGGCAGGATCACAAAACAATTTCAAGACCCGTACTGAGGAAAGCGCAGCTCGTCCTCCTCCTCATCAGGGGTCAACAAGCTCCTGGTAACCCTTCCATCACGCGAGTTGCCGCTCGTCCCCTCCTGGGACGACGCCTCCCCCGAATTTGGTTGGGGGTCTTGGTCATCGTCGATCGACAGGATCTGCCTAACGTTGACTAGGCTTTGCTGCCAGGCTTCTCGGCGGGATTGGGAGGTCTCGGTTTCCGCGAAAACTGTCGCGAAGGAGCTGTACAATCTCCATAGCCCTTGCCTCCTTCTGTTGTTTTGTGTGTTGCTCCTGCTGGGCTGCTGAGAAGGGCCAGCTGGATTGTTAGCCGGGATAACAGCTTGAGAGACGGCTGCAGTGGCGGCTGGAGCGAGGGCTTGCCCGAACTGATAATCGAACGGGTTAAATTCCCTATCGTAGTATTCGGAGTTCCTGGTCGATGAACGGGCTTGGTTGGGTGGTCTTAAGGGCTCCTGGACAGCGGCCGCGGGCGGGGACGGGGTGCTGGCACCGTACTCCCGGATCTCCTCCCACAGCTCGTCATATTCGCATCCAAGTACCTCTGGCGGAAATAAGGAAGTTGACATTGTAGCGTGCTAACGTGGTCAAAATATTTTTGGGGAAGGTGGGGATGGTGATGAGTGTTTGGTTACGTTTGACGATGAATGACAGAAAAAAAAAGAAGGAAGGTTCAGGGGACTTATAAGAGAGATTCCGGAGACAACTCTTGTAATTCTTTTTTTACGAAGCATGCTGTATCTACGTCCGGCACTTCAAAGGCTCACAGCGGCGAAAGAAGAGTCAGGTACTGCCCGACTCGGACGCATGATACCGGACATGCACTCTTCGAGAAATTGACTGCAACATATCCGATGCCGGCGTCTGGGCTCACCTCACAGCCTACCGTATAAACTTTCGAAATTCAGATTTTTGGAAGGGCATCCATGGGCATATATCTGTACGGAATGAAGCACATACAGCGCCAAATATGCTTGCCCAAATTTGTGTGCAAGACGGTGAATCTCATGCACCACTCCCTCCTCCAAGATTTCTCTGCAGTAGAGAAAATGGCTTTTATGCGAAACTTCATGCTTTCTGACCTCTGTGAGGAAGAACTGTTATTCCCACCGGAGTTGACGGGCATGAAAAGGCAGAGTAAACGTACATATCTGTGCCTATATGGTCAGTGAAGACTCGAGGCCGCATGAGGCCGGACAAAAGGCCGAAACATACGGGCACGAACGCATTTATTAGAATTTCCTGACATTGACCCGTGCATCTTTGGGTCCTTCTTTTCTGGCCAGATCATTACAAGTAGAAAGAGATAGGAATATTTTGATCATTTTCCACATTTTCACAGGCATCCTGGAACTACTTACAGAAAACCCCCCACACAACCAGGATCAACAACAGCATGAACAACAACAACATGAACAACGGAAACCATTTTCTCGAGCATCCGGCTGTAAGGACGGCATGGGCAAGTTTAGATGTTGGTAATGGAAGACAAGCAACCATTACCAGACCGGGGTCCTTCCTCATTACCCCTGAGCTTGATTTCTCCCTGGTCTCCGTACACACTCTCGCTCGCCTGGGTGTTGTTGGCTACCATAAATTTAAGCCCACCTCCAACCATATTGGCTATATTGTTAGTCCCTCCGGCCGAGACGTCCTCGCGATTGGATTCGTGAGGCTAGAGGTAGATTTGAGGGTGCTGGTCAACGTTCACTCGGTCGCACTGTTCAACGGCCTCGTCTGCTTCATCGTCTACCGAGAACCCCAGGTACCGGCGGATGGGTTGTTCTCGATGGGTCGGTGCAGCCTCCTTTGCTGCTATGGCTGGGACCAGATCCCAGTGCCCCACAATCCGAGTCTACTACTCCATGTACCACTGCCATTACAGCAGCAGCAACAACAACAACCGCAACAACAACAACCGCAACAACAACAACCGCAACAACTACAGCAACAGGACAGGAACGGCAACATCACCATCAACACCAACATCAACATCAACGCCAACATCAACGCCAACACCAACACCGACAGCGACAGCAACAACGACATCGACACCCCACCGACAGCGACAGCAAGTGCAAGTGCAAGTAACAACCACGGCTGGGCCAGCGACAGGGCATACATGAACGCCGAACCAGGAAACGGCACCTCAAGCCGCTGATTGTCTCTCACAATAGTAAGATCAAGATTCCGGTTCATGCGCCCAGACGCTCACATGAATGAATACAAGCTGACAAGCAAATGACCACAGTGTCTTAGTCGACGACTCCTTGACAACTTAACGAACGAGTTTGCCCACAAGTGGCCGAATGAGTTGTCAGAGACGCCAGCCAAAGCGAGTCGTTCATGTCACACACGATAAGGAGACAAAACAACTTTCTTTTTCCTTTGTGAGCAGACTGTTGTCGGCGGTTCGTGCCTTCAGTTGCGTTCCGTTCGCCGGCACTCCAACTCTTCTGGTATTTCCAGCTGCCCTCCGTGGTTTCTCTCTTCTGTTACAGCGATAAGAGCAGGCCCACAATTTTTCTGTTGTTGCCCCTTCCATCTTCGTCAATCATCCACCTAGGGAGAGGAAAGATGGGACGAGGAGAGGTCAAGTCGGATTCACGAGAAAACGCACTCCTTTTCGAGTTTCTTTTTCTTTTTCTTTTTCTTTTTTTTTTTTTCCCCAGTCGAGATTGGATATCTGGTACTCTCACTAGCTTTCGCAATACAAGAATATTCTTAGCTATCATAATCTGTTCTTTGAAGACCGCATCATCCACGTGTGCCATGTCGATGGGAAAATCGAAGAGACAACACAACGTTGGGCAGATTGCTCCGGCTTACAAGAAGGTCATGCAAAAAGGGACCTACGCTGCATGATGAAATTGTACGCGCATCTTTGTATCTCACCATGTAACTTGGTTGGACGGTTTTGCCGTGAAACATTGCTTGCAAAGATGCAAAATGCGAGTGGGATGTGGGATGGAAACTTTGATGTTGTAAGTTACCGGTCATAAGAATTGGTCCTCCGCGGAGTTTGCGGAACTCCGGGTGTATTGTTACAGTATTTTTACTTATCTTATCCAGGTGCTTCAAGCACGAGGTGCATCGCAGCTTGAATTTGCAGTTCGTGCAGCTTTTCGGGCAGTTACCATCCATCCTGTCACCTTGAGACTGCCGTGCAAGAACCAAACACCGGACTGTTGGTTTGCAGAAGGGAACTTGGGAAAGATGCCCTATGGCGAGTCTTTGGTTGAACTTTCCCGGGCTGAGAAGACGTCTTCGCCACTCCCCGAGAAAGCCATCCCATGCATGTCTACAATTATAAGAGTGCATATACACGAAGAGAAGTGCTCTATAAATATCGCAATTCATCTGTATGAATTTCGGTATACACATGTTTAAGCTATCGAGGAGTGTCTCATCATCAATCTTGACGATTACGGCCAAGATCATGTAAGAACCACGTACTTGCATGGGACCACTAACAGTTGCCACTCAGCAGCCCCGCTAAAATCCCGCTAAAGACCCGCTGTGCTGATAACGCACGATGAAAATTGTTAAGGTACATCTATCTCCGGAGCTGTTAGCCCAGCACATCTTCCCAGTAGCTGAGTAGTAACAGGAGATGCGTATTGTGGGAGAGGAAAATGGAGATTGTAAACGGAGAAGGGCATCGTTCCGCTGTGAGAGCCGCCTGTAATTCGAATAGAGGGTAGGTCTTCCCGTCCTGGGGTCGACGTCGTTCAATTTAAGTTCATCGCTAACAAGGTTCTGTTCACAGGGCAAAATAATGTTTCAATTGTAATAACCGGAATAGGCTCGTTTGTCCCATTGACAAGAGGACCTTGTGCTGTGAGAATAGTTAGACCGGTTATAGGACACGCAATGGATCCCCATACCCCACACCCCGATTGTCGGTTATCGGGTACCCACAGGCCACAGCACGCGGGGTTCCCTGAAAGCAGGAGCGGATCTTCATCACCAAAACATCCTATACTTATTCCGTTCCCTTACTTTCTGCAGCCAGGCAATTCCAATCCAGCATCTTTTAAAATGGACGAAACGCACAAGGATCCAGCAAAAGGATGCGACAGCAAAGCTGCAGAGCCTCTTCAGTGAAGGGGGCCGACAGCTGGCTCTTGGCGAACATGGACCCCTCCTTCTCCCACTATCAACTCGGCAAATGAATGGAAGTCGAGGCTCGAAAATACACCCGCCTTCACGAATCTTGCATGAGCCGCGCACCTTATCCACCGCCAACTGCCAACCTGCGTATATCATGGGTCACCGCCTAATTTCTTAACTCGAGACAGGAATTGCGACCCAGAGAGGCCTCCCAGGAGACCAGCACATCTCCGGCACCGCTCCGGCACCGCTATCCCGCGAGCAGGCCCCCAGGAGACGCGTGATCTCGATGCCTCGTCCTGCAATATCCCAGCGAGTAGGCAACTGGAGTGGAAATTGGAATGGTTCCAACAGCTTCCAGGTGGCACGTGAACCAATGCCATCCACATGAATCCACTCACTAATGCGGATAACGAGACCGGTCGGGAGAACCGTTGTAGGCGTGGCCGTTCGAACTACCGCAACTACTCACTCGTAACGGAGATGCTCTTTCGGGGAAGGCTACACCTTATGCAGGTGTTTTTAGCCCGCTCTTAGCTACACTGATATTTTGCGCGTCACCAAGGAGGAAAAGCGTCTTCACGTCAAATCTTCCTGTCGATCGTGTCTGCCAGTTATCACCGAGCGATGGGCTGTCTCTCATTGGTCCATATTTCGGGGGATGCTTTCGTTAAGACCCCTCATGCATGCAGCTCAAGTTTTGAGTGGGAACAACGCACTTGACGTGGTCTCACGCATCGAGGCACCGCTGTTTTTCCGTTGTCCGTATTGTTCCTGCGATATTATGGAAATCATAGTTTTGAGCCTATTCTCAATCCTTACAGCCTCCCCCTGCTCATTCAGCCGCTATAACTAACTCAGGAAACTGTTCAAGGTAGCGTTGCACTCTCACCAACGAGGCACGATAACGGACTAAGGCACTAATTTGAAACGGATGCTGGCACTAATGACAACCTGGTGCCTGAAACTGACCGACAGTGATGTTCTAAGGAAGAGATGCGTCAGAGATGGAGGACAAAACATCACAGTCAAACTGGGGTTAGTTCCGCTCTTCATAGAACACTTCTAGAAGTCATCTCTACCTTATTCAACGACTTTGGGAAACCCGAAGGATCAAGCACCATATGAAAAGGCCGGCACCCCCTCACTCTAACATGTAAAATAGCATAAGCTTCTCGTTGCTGTCTTCTCACGTCTCTCTCTTACGGTCCTTCTCTCACACTCCTTTCTCACCCTGCCACCGCACGGCAACTACGCTCATTTTACAGAATCATTCTATCGTTCCTGCCGCATTTTACACTCCTTGACCTCTTCGGTGGTTCGGAAACCAGAACGACAGCAGCCGTCTCCTCATTACCTTCATTGTCATCGCGACGACTCGATCTTGAAAACAGTCATTCCCTACAGCCACTGCAGCCATCGAAGCTTCAGTACAGTAACGCGGCCGACTCTTTGCAACCATTTCGACAGAAAGTCCCATCACCCAGACTACCTTACGTTTTTAACGCACGCCTGTTCGTCGTGGCCCCTCCAGGACCTCAAACATCCCATCCCATGAACAATCAGCTCCCGGGACAGCCAGAAAGACGCGGGCCAGGACGGCCCCCGAGGATCCCTGTTCAAATCCCTTTACAGCCAGTCCCGATAGCCCCCCGACCAGACGTCCGCCGACAAGACAATGCTCATTTGGAAGAACAAAGGCAGCATTCTCACTCGCAAAACTTTGGGCCGCCTACACCAAACGCCCTTGCCAGCACGTCTTCAGCGCCTACCTCTACCGGACACGCCCAACAAGAAAACCCGGTGCCTTACAGTCTGATCTGTGTCGGGACCACAGAACAACAGCCTCTTGCGACGTTGCTTTTCTACCACAGCCCTCTCGAATACAAAACCGACATTTCCATTATGCATGGTAATGGATCTCTACAGAACTTGCCAAACATGGCTCTTGTCAGCCGTCGCTGGCCCGACCAGTGTTTTATTGCTGCCAGGTGGCTTGAGTTGTTGGAATTACAAGCCATTCGCTTCCCGGACAATAAGCCCAGGCCAGTTGAAACACCGCACGGCACCATACTTGCCTATCGCCAAGTCGCCATGTGGTTTTCGTTTCCACACCTGCAGTATGGACCCGTTCTTCTCCAAGCCATTGTTCTCGATGATTTCGGGGTTGGGGTAGCGGCAATTTTCGGGGGGTCGTGGGTCGACTTAATCTTCAATGGGGGCAACTGGAGATCCGGCGGTGCATCGGCCATGGGGTTCATACGCTCGTATGGCCCCTAATGCTGATGCGGCCTGCCTCCACGCTGCTTCAATTCCCTCCCTCGCTATCACACTCACACGTAAATGCCCAAATAATATATACACGCGCACATATACACACACATTCATTGAACGACGGATAGTCACACTTGGTTATATGCGGCTCTTGTAATACTTTCGCTACCCTTGCGTTATTTTACCCCTGGATGGTTTTGCACAACATCGGACGGAAAGCTTTTCGAGTTTGGAGAGGAGATAACAAAGAGGGATGGATGGATTAATAGGGTCAGAGGAGTATGGGTTGGTTTACACGAAGGAATGTGAATTATGAGGCGTCGAGGAGTTTGCAACGGGAGGGCCGAGGGGAGGGTTTTGGAGAGACATATATGGATTAACCGTATTAAATACAAATAGATAGTAAATACACTCTTTGTAATCAGTTTATGACAAAGCTTTGACATGTATTGCCTACTTCTAAATCATATTCGGTAGGTCGAATAGTTGTAAGAATAAACTGAAAACGCTATGGTCTAATATATAATACCTTCAGTATCGTCTTGCACGCATCTTTCGGTCTTTACAATACCTTTTGACCGAAATTTTGAATATTTTCTAAACGTAAGAATCCCTAACAGTCTCTGGTCAACGTACTTCTAACATATTACGACGCATATTGCAGTTTTGTAATAGCCTTTCATAGTCAAAGAGAGCGGTTTTAGACTGTCCGTATTCGGTTTATTCTTACGAGAGGAACCACTCGTAGATATACCGGCAATCTACAGTCCAATACTGGTTTGTTTGTTAACTCGAGACCTCGGGCCAACTTCCCTAGGCGTTTTTATGTCTAAATGATTCGTTTCGTTCCATAATCAAAGCGTAATCTTACCTTGAATATGCTTTTTCCGAAATCAAGCATTAGATTGTATAAAGAAACATGAGCTTCAATATCTGGTAAAGAGAAGACTAACAGTTTCCCTCACCGCACCAAATGTTATTATCGCAACTATATCGAGTTGCATAGTTGCAGTGTAACGATTCACATGGACGTTATCCAGAGCTTGAAGCAAAAATGAGACGGCACAGTGGGCGAAGACATTGATTGTTCGGTGAAACCAAAGCCTGCCGTCGATGACCCAAGGATAAGGAAGGAACTGCTGCGCTCTGCACAAGCCAAACAGCAGGATAATAATGACCAATCAAGGGTCGCGACAGCATTGGCAAGTCATGCACTAGATATTTTTAGCCAATCGGGAGCACCGAAAGGCAGTGAAATGAGCCACTCACAGCCATGAAGAACGACGGGCAGGAATGCCGGCGTATTACTTCAGAGGCGGAACATCGCTACAAATGGGGACAAGACACACGCAAGGTTTGTACGCCTAGCATCTCCCATCTTTTGGTTCAGAGCAACTTACTTCGAGATCAAACATCTCACTCGACCTGAAGCCATCTGCCGAGTAATTTTGCATGTCAAGTGCCGGACCACAGGATGTAGTTCTTAATGCCTTTCGACCGAAAGCGAAAGTGCTTGCAGTTCCCAGCTGATATGTGGTGCCATACATGCAGGAATATGGCGGTCCCTCGCGGAAGGACTTCCGAAGAAGGCCTCTGGACTTTGTATAAAGATGTCACTTCATCTTTATAGAATTTTCCATGAAAGGACTTCAACAAGGTCCTCCCATTTTGCCAGCCATGATGCCATACAGAAGCAGTACATCACCGCAGACGTTGGCAGGCACAGGTAGCTTAAATGGAAGCCACGAGGTCAGCAGAACACCAATAACCTCAGTCAATGAACTGATCACGAGTTAACATGAAAGACAGATAAAAAAGGACACCATCTGCATTCTACACGTTTCCAGATTTGGCTCCAACGATAATACACCGGCCAATTCCCTAGACCACCATGTTGACGTATCCACCCATGAGTCGGGCGGTGTTAACACGGTATCAGCTCGATTCCTCTCCGTTCTCACGGGAAAGCCCATTGGGGAATATGTGGCAATGGGAAACAGGGAAGAATGCTTTTGCAAGGTTGAGTGGACGTTTCCAGAGCACAAGTATGGTCCCAAAATAACGACTCGGCATCTCCTCCAAACGGAATCTACCTCATCGGATCTGAGCTTTAGCGGCGGCCTGGACTGGGCCAAGAAATTGTTGGAGCACGTCAATTCTCTGCTGCCGGTCATGCATCCGGGCAACCACGTGTCCACCCCTGCTTCCTCGTTTGTTGCCACCCAAGAATCGGAGACGGAAAGAGACGATGAGGATGATGACCACACCTCAGCCTGCTCGGAAGCCCCATCGGCCACCAACACTACCACCATTAACACCACCAGTACCACCAGTACCACCAGCACCATCAGAGCAACAGAATCCATCAAGGGCTACGACTACGACATAGACACAAACATGCCATTCTCGGGTTCGGGCCATGAGCAGCAGCACCACCACGAGTGGAATAGTGACAATGGCGACCGCAATGGCGACAGCAACGGCGACGTCCCCTCGAAATCTCCGAAGGAGACCCAGAATCAGAACCGGATCGAGTTAGAGATCATCGAGTCGCTCAAAGAGCAAAGAAAGAAAGCCGAAGCTCTCTACGCACGCACCGGAGACGCGAGAGATATCATGGCTCTTCTGGCGCGGGCGAAGAACATCCCTGCGGCTTGGGAGCCAAACGGACGGGCGAGGTTTTGAATGGGGTGTTTGTCTCCATTAGCTACCTATCATGTACTACCTGTTCGTTTCTTTTTCTTCAGAAACGCGGGTGGAGCGTTGGATTTTCGCGCCGGTGGTAGAATGCGCCCTTAGCGGTAGGTTTTGGGGCCTTTTGTCATCATAATATTCAGGAGATTGTGGGTTCATTTTGGGACCCTTCCCTTCATTGTCAACTACATACGTTCATCTTTCGACTTCCGAGCTCTTCCTTCTCAGGGGATCATCAACGACATTCCCTCCTTCTTCGCATTTTGCTACCATCGACGACATCCAGTCAATTCGTGAGAGCTGCGGACTTCTTCCTCAGCCAAAACTTCTTTTTCCACATCAAACACCATTACACATCCCGCCTTTTACTTGTACGGTAGGGAGGTTTATTGTTTCGACCGTTTTTCCCTCTCCCTTTGTTTCATTCGTCCCTATCACACCGTCACTTCTGCCAATATGTACTTACATCAGTTGACCAGTTTTCTTACCCCTTTTCTTTTCCATCACTTTCCCTTTGCAGCGTTGGGACTACTATGCCAAATCACCGGAAGGTCGATACCTAACTTTTTTTTTTTTTTTTTTTTTCATGATTCGAGCTATTGGCGTTGAAAGTAAACATGCCATACTTGGCTGAGAATTCAGTTCATCTCTAAGTCTTTGCAAACAAATAGAAAATCTGATTTGATGTGGACTTCGTGATGCTTTACAGCTTTGCTGGTGATAACGGCAAGTTTTATAGGCGTCTGCAGACCGTAAATAGCTTTAACGTTCGCATACATGACAATGGGAGAGCTATGGACAAAAGTATAGTGACCTACAAAAGTATAGTGACCTTAATTTAGCTTTAAAGCAATTTTGTTCCATGCCATGTGATGAGTGTTAAACAACGCCCGAGTGTCCCTCCTTATCCTGATCAAAAGCATGCCATGTGCAAAAACGAAGAAAAGTGGCTCCAGTGTAAAATACTCGTTTTGAATATTCGCTATCTTTCAACCACCATCATTCGCCTTGTGGCTTTTCAACGTACAACGCCAATGCCAAAAACTCCGAAATAAAACATGCTCTAAAAAGATGAAATAAACGCATGATGCATGATCTATAATTGCTAGGCTGCTTCTTCGTCTTTAACACCGGACATCAGCGCATCGTCCACGGTAGCGCCCATATTGATATAACATCCTGACAAGTTTCACTCTGAACTTATTGCCCAGGATGGGAGTGAAGAGAAGTTCGAGATAGATCTAAGAGACAGAACTGCCTTGAACACCAATGACCAGAAACCTTGCCAATCGCCGTATTTCCGAACCAAACGAGGAAAATGCGAAACGGGAAAATTGAAACCAGACTAGAGCAGCCATTCGCCTTCTTGAGTTTACGGAACCGGGACAAAAACAAGAAGAAAAGGAAATCCCAGAAGAACCCACACCGAACCATGCTGTTGAAATGATACAGAGCCCAGGACTGACCCGCCATGAACCTGATACAACACCATTCCCCGAGGGTATGAAACATTTTCTCCCTTTTCTAGTCTGAATGGAGAGTCAATTTATGATAGTTAGTGCGAGGTTTGCGGCACATCGCAGGCGTAATGTGGAGCGAATAACATGCGAGGGATGTGCTGCAAGCCAATAGAGAGAAGAGGAACAAAACAGAAAAGCGGAAGAGAAGAGGCGCTGCCATTATTCCGCCATCGGAATCATTAGGATAGTCCACGCCGGTCCAGACCGTGTTTATTTGGTAAGGAGTCCAGACCGTGTTTATTTGGTGAGGAGAAAGAAAATTCAATGATACCCGCTTTTTCCCGTCGAGCCCACCATCATGCAAAACCTATTGTTCTTTTCGAGATATGGAGATAACGGAAGACACCAGGGAGATAAAACAAAAATGGAAATCTTGTTGCGGGGTTCGCTACTCTGAACCACGGAGAAATCTTGGTTTCCATGCCATCAAAGGCTCCGATATAGAGATAAAAGTTGAGATTGAAGTTCCAGCCAGTATTCCAATCCCTCTTAATATGGAAGGGATTCTGCGGTTCCACGCTTCCCGCCTAACCGCAATCTGGCAGGGCATTGCTCGGTACCGGCTAGCTAGGGTTCTGGATCAGGATAGACCGAGCTGTTGCTGTAGGAGCTCTGATCCTGCGAACCGACAGGGGAGTCCGGGCCACGATCCTTCAAACCGCACTAAGTATGATAGGAGGGGTTCTGCGGCTCCCCGCTCCCGAGACGTCTCCCAGTCCCAACCGCGCTCTCGTAGAACATCTGACCGGCACTGGCGCCGGGAAAGGGTTCTGGATCCGGATAGACATAGCCGTTACCGCTGGGGCTTTGAGCTGGAGATCCGACACCACCTGGAGACGCCCAACCAGCACTTCCAATCTGAGGACTGCCGGCCGCACTACCGGGCCCTTGCTGAGTTTCAACAGTAGGCTCCATTGTTGCGGGCGGAACATACCCGGTGGGGTGTGACGTGGGCCGGGTCAGTCCGTTGCTGTAGCCGGGCGAAGTCGTTGGTGCACTGGGCACATGAACGTCTCCACGAAGGTGGGCTGGAAGAGTGTTGTTTTGCAGATACTGCATCTCCATGTTGGCCAATCCCGTGCTTGGGGACAATGACATGGGCCGCTGTGCGGGGGAGGGAGTGGTCATTGGCGTCGCCTGATTGGAGATTTGTTCGCTCTCCGAGCGTTCCTTAGTCCTTGCCAACGTTCCCCTAGCAAGAGCCTCCGCTGTAGCCTTAGCAGATTCCTCAACAGTACCAGTGTGATGATTCTGGTGCCTGGTCAGTGTCGTCCGACGAGTGAAAGTTTTCTGGCAGTCCATGTATGGGCACTTGTAAGGACGCTTTCCAGAATGGATCCTGCGATGACGCGCAAGAGAACTGCTGTCACTGAAGGGCTGTAGCACCGTTAGTGTTTGTCTCGCTGTGGCTTTTAAGAGTGAAATATCTTACCTTGCCGCATCTCTCGCATTGATGGGGCTTCTCTCCCGTGTGCACGCGCTGATGGACTGTGAGGGCTGATCGCTGGATAAACTGTTTCCCGCAGCCGGGATAATCACAGACGTGAGGACGAATACCGCTATGGATTCGCTCTGCAGGATTGTTAGCAGAATCATTACACAGAAGAAAATCAACGGTCACTTACCGTGTCGAGCGAGATCACTTCTCCGTGCAAAAGCCTTGGCGCAAGTGGAACACGCGTAGGCCTTGGGAGGCGGTCCCGGTGGCGCACCTCCCTCCACCGGAGGCTTGTACGAAGGGTGGAGAGTAGGTACCATTCCGTTATTTGACGGGACACCTGGTACAGTAGGCATAGCAGGAATGCCCATCGGTGCAGGCGCCATTTGAGCATTGGGAGCCATCTGAGTGTTCGGGGCCATCTGGGTGTTCGGAGCCATCTGGGCATTAGGAGCCATATGTCCGTTGGGAGCCATCTGAGCATTAGGAGCCATTTGTGGATTGGGCGCCATCTGGAGGTTGTGAGCCATTTGGGTGTTAGGAGCCATCTGGGTGTTAGGAGCCATCTGCGGGTTGGGGGCCATCTGCACATTAGAAGCCATTTGTCCACCAGGAGCCATCTGTGCGCTAGGAACAGTGGGAACGGGCATTGCGGTTCCCATACCGGTCGGCGAAGGGTAGGACATGCTGGGTTCGAACTTCACGGAAGCGTGCGGCGAGCTGGCACGCTCCATGGGTTGCTGTTGTGTGAGCGGTTGCGAGGGTTGCTGTTCAGGTGTAGCCAGTTGGGGAACAGGAGTAGATTGTTCAAGCTGCTGTGTCGGTTGCGCGACCTGAGCAGCCTGAGCCGCTTGTGCGAGTTGGGCGGCACTAGCCTGGGCGCCCTTGGTGTTTAGTACGCTTCCGATTCCCATAGCGGCGGTAGCAGATTCCGGTTCCGACATTTTGGGTGTCGACCAATCTTGAGAATATCGTTCTAAGGTATATGCAGAGGATTCTATGTCTGTCGAGGCAAAACTCCGCACAACTGGACTGTAAGTTTAGGCCCTGATCTTTGATATGGCAGAAAACTGCAGGATGATCAAGTGCTGTTCCTGATATAGATAAGAGCTATAGCGAGAGGTCAGCAGGCGGTCGATGGTGACTTGAGCGGTGAGGCACCTCTGTAATATGGATCTAGATGCTCAAGGAGATGCCAAAACAGTTGATTGGGACTTGGCAAGCCGTGGACCCTGCACGCGTCTCCAGTGGCCCTGGAGGCATGAAATACAACGTTTTTTTTTTGGCACCTGCCGGGACTTGAACGATGAGGGGGGAAAAGTAAACAGGGGAGTTAACGAGAGACGAACATGAAAACTCTTACCTCAGGAGTAAGCCAGAAGCTTGAGAAGGAAGACCTCAAAAGGGTACCGGCAGTCGTGTTATTGGGCTTGATATCTAAGGCCGACTCTTGAAACCCTATGGCCTTGTCGTTGAAGTGTCGATGAGGTGAATCGTGCACGGTTCAAGTGCAAGCCAAACCAGGGGTCCTTACACGCGGGACGCCTTGACCACCGATCAATACCCAAATATGACGACGTCAATCTAGTCGTTTGCACCGTCGCAGTATCCCGATTGCTGATCGAGTTTCGAGGTTTCGCCGCACAGCCCGTTCGTTCTACGTGCTGAAGAGAATCTCAAAAACCGTGACCGAGATTTCCGGTTTCGTCAGTTGATAGGACAAGTGGGTCACAGGCGCTCCGCTTTCTCCGTTAGCTACGGGTATAAGCTATTCTCTTTCCGAAAGGACGGGAAATGCCGATGTTGCGATGCAGGATGAACCGTCAAACAAATGGCCTGGGCGGATCGTAGCAGACGAGCTTGGAATGATAGGTTCGAAGCGACCTGTCTCTTGCCGCTCAAAGAGAAGACCAATGCGAAGGCCTTAGCTTTGTGAGCTCAGAACGACCCGCAAAACAACTGTTGCTGAGCACCGACGGTTGTGCTGACTGACAGCTCGAGCCTTGTTATGTCCTGCGCTGAAACAATCGCCGGTCGTTCGCACGTGGTAGCTGCGTCGTGTTATTCAAGAATCGAACCGACAAAGTACGTGCACGATACTGCGTGGCCTTCGGATCGTTCTGGGGGGTGTCGATTGTCGAAGAGTTGACCAGTGACAGCTCCTGGGAGCTAGGGAGGAATGCAAGTTAGCTATTGGGGTTCCGATCAGATTGAACGGAAGGCGGCACAATCGAGAATGGCAAGAGTAATATCTATCAGTGCTGGAAAGGCGAGCGATGGTAGTAGTAGAGCAAGCACCGCAGGGTGGTTTGGGAACTGCCATAAGATATATAAATCTTTTTTGGGGGGAACGGAGAAAATGACAACGAGGACGATGCAGGTAGTGAAAGGCAAGCGCGCTGACCCAAAAGCGTGTGTATGAATATCGATGTCCGATGAGGCGATAGCCAGACACCGAGACAGTGCAGCGAGACCTGCTAAGCTGCGAAGTAATGCAAACAGCCAGCTCCGGGACGAGAAGATGCAAACGCGCGTTGGCCACCGGTGGTGCAATTGGAGAGGCGAGGAATGGGGATGGGAAAAAAAGATCGGAGTCGTCGGGTGTTCTGTTCGTTCGAGGAACTTGAAGCTGAAGCTGAAGCAGCACGTCTTGTACCGCGCTGGGCAACTCCCACTACTAGTAGTCCGTAGTGGTGACAGGGCGACGGGGGTAGGTGAGAGGTGCTACTGCGGACTTGACGATGCTCGGACCACTTTGTTGATATGAGTCCAAATGAAAAGCACGTACCTCTTTGGCACTTTGATATTCGTGAGATCCGTGTGTCTGCCGTCACGATGGAGTACGGAGCACCGCGTTTCAATGCAACACGACGAACCGCCTAAACAGGGTGACGTGGAATGAGCGCGCGGGTTTGGAGGTGCGAGAAAAATGCGTCGCGGGGAAAAACAACTCGCAGAAAAACCGAGCTGCTGGAAAATTTGACGTACGGTGGAATGTAATCGATGTTAAAGAGACAATGGGTAATGGAGCGCCGTGTCGCAAAAGTCGCTTGACCGCCCGGGAGTCCTGGACGTGCGTGTGGCCGTGTGTGGGTGGATTGGATGGTTGAGGTGGGCACGTGGAAGGCGCGGCTGCGCGCACAGGCCACTTGGTCATGGTATTTAACCGGGTCTCACGGTGGATCACCGTTAGTTAGCTCTACAACCAATCGCACACCTTTGTTTATGCCCCAAAAGAACCTTGTTGCAAGCACGTGAACGCTTTGCACACGGTCGAAAAATAAATCGGTGGAATCGAGGCTGCCAGTGCCAAGACGAAGGGCCAGCAGAAAAAGTAAAAACGAAACGGCTCCGCGGGAAATGGAGTGAATGAGTGGCACTAACGACGGGCGGATGCTAAGGTGAAGCATCCCTGCCTGCCCTTGTGGCTTGGCAGCTCGGTGTGTCTCCACCAGCTTTTTGGTTTTTGCCAAGCCTGTCCGTGCGTTGTTTTTCGCAGCCGTCCGACAGCTGGTGAAGTGTTGATATCGGCCAAAGACGGGCAAGTCCCTCCCAGACGCAGCTGGCAGAGCTAGCTGCGAGATATAGCTACGCTACGGACCTCCATTTATCATCCGATTCCTACGCGGCACACGCAATGGAGAAAACCTCTGCAAGCACAACACCAGTCGACCACTTCACCAGTTGTGCACGATCGGACATGCGTTTCGAGTGAATATCTGAAATTCAGATGCGAGAAAAAATGGGATGCGAGAGTCTGTGTAGGTATCTTGGCAGCTTAACCCTAATCCTTGACCAAGGTTTCCCAGCTCGCGAGATGTGTCCATATCGAGTTCATGTCAAGTGTCAACACCTTCAAGCCCACTGAGGAGTCGGGCACGCCAAACCAAACACAGAATCAATGGCGACAAACTCATCAAAATTCACCAATACAAGGTGTTATTCCGAGCCAAAAGCGGGATGCTACGTGGTAACTGACCAGGCTCTACTTTTATTGTTGCTTCACTGCTTTTCTTCCCTTACTTCAACTGCCCATGCTCAGAGAACGTCTAATGGTCATAAAACCTCTAGCCAATGAGGTTGCCCTTTGCGGCCCCGAATTACTCGAGATGCTTCTACTGACGGGTACGCACACATGCCAGGAACTGTTCATGTTGTTTATTCGCGAAGCGCGTTGAGCTCGGATCTCACGGTGGTAAGGGTCGGCCTCATCGATTTTCTCAAAGTTTTAAGACTGATTTCTTGGGTCTGCTGCGCAGTTTCCATTACATGTGTCCGTGTCATCATCGATTGCAAAGCCTTGCATACCTGAGCATATGCATCGAGCCTGGACCGGGCCTGTCGGTCATGATCGTTATCATCAAAAGGTATAGGTACACGCATAATCAGTACGTTGCGAGGACAGCCGGGCCTCACCACCACGCACGGGTAATATTAAATATTTGACGCCTGCTTCAATGTGCGTAGGTTGCATGCCCCATCGTTTGCCATCATGTCGTGCTAGTACCCGGAGTGTCTTCCCCCTTGATTCAGGCTATAGGACAGTGAAACAGCCCTAGGGTCCCCGCGGCAACCTCACGGCTGGAGAATGACAGCTGAGAAGACTTGAGGCTGGCCTCTCACGTCTTCGTCGTGGCTTCTTCGCGGTTGGATGGACGTTGGTGGTGGAGCCTGCCCAACAAGCCAGGCAGCCAAGCCCGTTTCCCGTTTGCATGAAATGGGCATTTCGGGTGGTTGCACTGAAAATGGCGCTCCTGTTGGACGGACTGCCATTTACACGCCGTGGATTTCTGGACAGGGGCAGGGGAGGCGCTGTTGTGGTACCTGAGATTGGCGAGAGATTGAAACTTGTCCTCTTGAGGAAGGTTTCGAGAAGGCTTCCAGAAGCCCCATGATTTCCGCTTGTTTTGGATGATGCACCTCGCCTCGCGGCAATCCATGGCTCTTGATGCAAGTTGCGTCCATCCTCTCATGCAAGCCATTGTAGCTACTGCCCAGAGGCCCTTTCCATCACAGATTAGTGCCAAGATGAGGTGGGTATGGCATCTAGATGAGAGAAGATAAAACGGTGAAAGAAAATGATCAAAAAGAGATGACACACGATAGAGGAACAAATCAAACATAGCGGCCTCTGATCGACACCACGATGATTCTTGAAATGAGCCCCAAATAGTATCTGGGTACAATCTGACAAGCTGGGTCTTGCTGCCATGGCACGCCTGGATCCATGGAAACGTGGAGGGCGGCAGTTCGGAACCAGGCAAGCAAGGCACCCAGGACAGGGCGAAATTGCCAGGGCAGGCCGACGTTCTAGGGGGGCACATGGACACACGGGGCACAGAACGTTTCGAAAGCTTCCAATGTTCGATGATCGTTCTATGAGGTGGACCCCTGGTTCATGCCACACGAGATGGATGCCCACTCAATTCTGTCAACTCTGGGCGAATCTCCATCCTCATCCGCCAACCAATCTCCTGTTACCGTCAGCTGAGGAAATCAATGTTACAAAGAATCCACGTTGGGTAGTCAACAGTAATTGGAATCCCAAACTATCGATCGGGATAACCAATGGACATCGTAGTTTCACACCGCCGCGTAACATTAACACAGGAGTGGAACAAGTTGGAAAGATCATGATGGCCGTCCACACGCCTTTCGTACTTCCCGCAAACCAAAGTCGCTGAAAGAATGGTTCATATCGGCAGAAATTTGATAGCCTAGTCGTCAAAGACGTTTCAACGGACGTTGTCAGTGGGATGGACACGGAGATGTTCCGGCAAGCGGCATGAGGTGCTGTTTTGGAGTTGGATGTTAGCACAGAACCCCGCCCTCAGTCTCAGATGACCCGACCTCCTCTGGTGAAACAGTACGTCAGATGCTGATCTGCCGCACGGGAAAATCAACACCACGCTCCTTTTCCCTTTTAGATGAATCGTTCGTGATGCTTCCCATGAGCGATCGCTAGTTCTTTTTCCCATCGTAAGGGGCTCAAACCAGCTGTTCCCGCCGGCCGCCAGAAGCTGAAGAACAGCATCCGTGCCCCAACATTTATTTCCAGAGGACGGTCTGACCAATCACAGAGCTGGATCTCTGCGCGACGAGAGCTTCGACAACGACACACACCGAACTCGGGGCATTTCATCGATACACGAACTATCGGTCTGGGGGACATGAAACTCTCCTTTTGCTCAAGATTTTAGCGGTGAACAAACCATCTTCTGACTATGAAGGCATCTCAACATGGTCTTCAGGTGGGAGAGTGATTCTGTCGCATGAACTCCCTTCTACCTTGATAGTTCGTCGAGTTCAACACCACAACCATCGAATGGATCCAATTCCATGTCACCACTCACAATATCGTCAGTGACCTGTAACCTACGTCAGAACTTTCGGTCAAACACCGATTCATACCGACAGATTTGGGGTTTAAAACCCCTTTTCTTCAACCCGATCGACATGCCAAGAACCGTTTATGGTCCACAATTCCTGGTCCCAACCGATCGCGCCGAAGCATGGCAAAAAGCAATGTTGAATCACTCGTATCCAAATTGTCGGTATCGCCGAAGCTGGGGGAGAAGAGAAGTCAGTTTCTCGCTTTTCACTTTCTGTCGTGGCTAAAAATAGAGAGTCTCAAAAGAAAGATGATGAGATTCCCAAATGTCTGTTTGGCTGGCATTCCCCAACGTTTGACGCCGACACGGACACTTCGTTTCACGACTGCCGAGATTCCGCGGATCTGGACGAGCCCCGGCCCGGTCCCACCTGTCATCACTTTGTTGACCGACCACGTTCCGTTCACGCTTTCCATCCCGGCCACCGACAGGGTCCCGACTAGCCCGACGACCGAGAAACTTACTGGATGGTCCGTGACATCCGTGACCGACCACGTTCGTTAGTCGACATGCGAACTGTATTTGGTCGGTACGTCATTTCTCGAACTCCTAAAAAGGGGAACCACGATACCACACCGCAATCGATCCCGCCCACCGGCATGGGTTCTTTTGAGACCGACTACACTACTGAGGTGCGGTGCCATGTGGCATTTGAATCAAATGAATTCTCCGAAATGACACGGATTGCTTCCATTCTCGTCAGACCGCGTACCTCAGCGTGCGATGGGTCAAAAAGAGAGCTTGAAATAGGGGATGCACATTTGGATCGACCTCTCCCACTTGTTTCATTCTCACCTCCAGCTCAAGGGCTTTAGGAAAGCATCCCACGAGATTTAAGTGATAAGTATTCTAACCACTTATCCCGTGCTCTATTCGCATACGACGGATAAAGTGACGTCATGCTGGGACTGGAAAGAGCCCCAGACAGTTGCTCAACTCGCTACAGCATATTCCCCAGCAAAGGAGGGTTCAGATCTGAAATTGATCGCGGTGGCAGGTCATTCCTTCTCGGGCTGTCTGTCTGACAGATAGCCAGGGCACCTCTACCATGCCGTGGCAGGAATTAGGTACCGCCGTGGTGGTACATGGGCTACCTAGGTGTTATGTACCCGATTTCAACGGTCAGTGGCACAGTGGTCGAGTGGTGTGGTGCACCAGTCCCGATGATATGAACGATCTTGGGTGATGCATCTCAGTAGGTGGCCCAAGGTCCCAATGAGGGAAACCATCCGGGTTCGACTCCTGGCTCGACCCTCCCACGCCATCTTTTTGCTGGTTTTTATTGCTGTGCATCTTGGCAGGTCATCTGAATAAGGTATTCTTTCTTTTTTTCCAGACTAGGCAGGCAATGATCCCGGGATCAACCTCCAGGGGGTCCTTCCGTGTGAGGAAGAGTCTGAGATCGCGAGGTAGGCACGTATTGTATGTGTATTGTACATTTTTGGGAAGGAACAGGCCGATCACATTGATCTATGTCGAAGATGATCACTAGTGGCAGCACGCACATCATGGGAGATCGAATCTGGGTCGAGCTCTCCCGTTCCGGATTAGCATACTCTGGAGGTTTCAACACGAGAAAATGGACCTGCCATCACGGACAGATAACAATCGCCTCTCTACGACATGCAACGTTGGCTGGCAGAGCCCAATCATGATCCTGTCACACCCAACAGCAGATAGCATGAATCTTGAGGTTCCATTCTCTTCGTCTCCAGTCTTGATAAGATTCGGTGCTTCAAGGAAGGCGCCCTCGTTATCTGGTGACTCCTCGTACCTTCCACCTTCTCAATCACTGTCAACCTAATCTTCGCTTGTAAAGGAAGGAACGATGTTGGTACGAAAGACCAAGCAGTCGTTGACTTGGCCGGAAAGGAGCATCCAATGTAGCCTCTTCTTTCCCACATTCCATGTGACCTGATGATAACTCGGAATTGGAAGTGTTCGTTAGAGAAGACAGAACAATCTCTCCCTACGTCCATCATCTTTTTCCAGCGTTTTCTGTGCTCACGGTTGCTTTCCACGAGATTGTGCTTTCTCGGAGGCTCTATACTACCATTCCAAATTCTAATATTCTTTCTCTTCTTGTAATACTCGTCGGTCGTTACACTTGACCTCACCTTGACCAGCTATCCCTGCTGTGGGCTCAATTTCGTCCGACATCCTCCCCGACACTTCAGTGATCGATCACCAATGCTCGAGTTACCCCTAGGTGTCCAACATGGATCATCCACCTCGCACGAGACCCTTCAACTTTGAGAACTCGGACGACAATGCAGCTACCGGGTCGACAAGCTATCAACATGCGCAAGCCAGCAGTGGAGACCAGGCACCATACTCGGGCATAGCGAGTCCCAACTCAGACCACAACGATGCATACCAGAACAAATCACAGACATCGCAAGATGTCATACAAGAGACGCCCAGAAGCTTGCCACTTGCTCCCGAGGAAATGGGGCTGATGGACAGACCAAGGATGAAAAGGACCTTCGAGCTTGAGCAAGAATTCCAGTTTGGTCCTCCACTCCAGATCAACCCAGGACAGTTCACGAAGCAGTTGAAGAATCGCGGCCCACTCTATCAGAATACCCAGTCTCCGGTTCTGACTGCTCAGCCAGCTAGTAAAGACAACACAAATCGACAATTCCCGTTTCCTCGGCAAGAACCATTGCCAGGGAAGCAAGTCGAGGAGAGGATCAGTAATGATGTTGTCTCTGCACACAACCGGCCTCCTCCTGGAGCAACAGACCAACCGAGTTCCGTCATCTATCATGAACACGAAGCGCAAGACACTGAACAACCTCCGGAACGGACGGTTGACACTCGCCCTCCACCAAAGGGACTCCCCTTTGCAGATGTCTCCCCACCGTCCGCCCAAAGAGCTTTAAAGGTCGCAGTGCCCCTGTCACGGCCACCTATCAGTATACCACGTGTGAAGACCAGTCGACATTCTACGTCAGGCCAGGATACGGATGATTCCCGCTCGCAAACCGATCATCGAGTCTCTGACGTTAATGCGTCAAGACTCCCACACCAGCACGGAAACCCTGTGACAACCGTTAACGGAGTAGACCTCAACATTGAGGGTGACCACGTTCGGGTGTCTCACGAAGAAGAGATTGCCCTTGACGGGGAGTATCAGTCCGAAGGAATGGCCGGCCAGTCAAAAGATCAGGCTTCACCTACGAGCTCTACCATGTCACACACGGGCAGACACCCCCACACCGATAGGCCTCACTACCAAGACACTGACATGGGCGACGACTATACTCCTCCTGACAACCCTGAGGCTGAAGATATTGTCAACGTGGAGTCTAGAGCGGCACATGTGAGATCTTTTGACCACCCTGGCACTCGGCAGCCCAAGAGCACCAGCCCATACCTTGGGTCTCTCCGTCAAGAAGAGCCGTCCAACAGAAGCCGCCAAAAACCCCACAGATCTCATAATGTCTCGGACACGAACACCACTGGCTCAGGCAAACCGTCCAACAGAGGAGCCGGAAAAGGGCATTCTTCCTCGAGGCCTCAGGCTGTCTCTCCAATCCGTCGTCGTGCAGCAGCGCCGGCCGCCCGGTTGCACAAACAGCACACGTCGAGGGACCCTAAAAGCGCACACAAACTGAGTCCTCGGCCACCTTTGGAAGGCTCAAATGTATCCAGGAGAAGGGCAGCCGTCTCTACAACTACACGGTCGGAAATAATCGATATCACGAGTACACCCGGTAGCGAGATAATAAGATCGAGCCCAGCCACCAACAACAAGAGTGTCAAAATCAGCCAAGAATTCACAAAGGACCTGGCTGGTGTTCTCAACCGATTCACTACTCAGCACAACTCCACCAGGCAGGAGCTGAGGGAGAGGTATCACAAGTACATCAAGCAGCTCAAGAAGAAAATCAAGGACCGCGAACATGAGGCCGAGGAATATCTTGCTCGGGTTGAGGACCAAGCCAGCGACATTCGCGAGCTCGAGCACTACAATGAAAATATGACCAAGAAGATCGAAGAGCTCGAACACTCCAAAGGAAAAATGGCCAAGAAAATCGCAGAGATGGAGGCAGTGCTTAAAGCCACCACAGAGCGAGGCTCAAAGGCGGAAGACAAATATCGCAAAGTCAAAGACCATCTCAATGCGGCGATTGAGGAACAACAAAAGCTATACCTCATGTCCAAGTCACAGTGGGAGAAGGCCATCAAGGAGGTTCGGGAGACCGAACGCAGCCATGGTGCTGCCTTGGAAGAGATGTTACAGAAGACAGAGGTGATAAGGCAACAAATGCTTGAAAAGGTTCGCCAGACAGTCGGTCAGTGTAGACACGACACCTCGGAATGTAAGTAAGATCTGTATTGCTCGAGCGACCAATTCTGACGGACTCCCTAGTGTACGGCCAGATCGACACCCTCAAACGCCAGATAAAACAAAAAGATGCCGAGCTAAGGCACGAGAAGGAAGCTGCAAGAATGTTATCACAGCAACTTGAAAACCTCAAGATCACGAACGAAGGTCTCGATGCGCTGGGGTCCCAGCAAAAGGACATTCTGGGCAAGATGGACGAGCAAAATGGGCAGGCAATTCAGAGACAAGCAAAGACCGAAGATGCATTCGGAACCAGGTGAGTATTTCAGATGGACCATTGAATGTACTTGAGCTGATTTCAATAGATTGGATCAGATTGCCGAACAAGTTGGGTCTGTTTCCAAAGCAGTGTCAGAGCAGCCTCAAGCGCTGTCAACTCTACAGAGCCAGCAACAAGAGATATTGGAGCTGTAAGTATATTCGACGGCCGTTCATTGCCTGTATACTGACGTCTTTAGCATCACGTCAAAGCTTGAGGCTGTCATGGAGTCTTCCGGCACTACCGAGAAAACGACAACCCAAATCTCGACGGACATCAAGGCCCATATGGAGAAGATCTTGAGACAGTTAGGCCTCGAGAAGGACCGTCTGAGTCAACAGTTGAACGAAAATCTCACGGAAAACGGCAGGCTTGCTGGCTGCATTGCCGAAAAGGAAGAGGCACTCAAGACTTGCCAGAAGGAACTGAAAGATTTGCAGAAACGCTTTGAGAACCAACAAGTCCAGTTCAGTCAACTTCAGGCGCATGCCGTGGAGCTGGAAGTAGCTCACGAGGACAACCAACCACTCAACCAACAACTCCAACTCGCTCAAGCAGAAATCGAGCGGCTGGAAGCAGAAGTTAGCTCTCGAACAGCAGCTATTTCACAACTTGAGAAAACAATCCGATCAAAGGAAGAAGCATACGTCTCCGAGGTCAAGCAGTTTGGTTCACAGGTCCAACAACTCAATCAACTGATAATGGACAAAGAGGCGACCATCGAGACGGCAAGCGCCAAATCGGTCGATCTCGTCCGGCGGGAGCTCCTTGCAGAAAAGGAAAAGGAGACTGCTGAACTAACCAAGAAGATCTCCCAGTTACGCAGCGACCGGAACGTCTTGGACGAAGTAGTGGCGCAACTTCGACAAGAGAGGACCAGCAAGGAAGAAGCCGAAAGACAGCAGGCTCGTACAATCGAGTCTCTGAAGGCCAGCCTGGCTATTGCTGAGAACAAATGCTCATCCCTCGCTGAAGAATTGAAGACAAGATCGGATGATCTCGCTGAATCTCGCCATCAGAGATCTACTCGGATCAGCACTTTGGAGGCAGACCTCGCTGTTTGGCAAAAGAAGGCAGTTGAGCTTGAAGCAAGCTACACTGGGCTGCAAGAGACCGAGAGGCAGCATACCGGTGCGATTGATTCTTTGAAAGTCACTCTTGCTGCTACGGAAAGCAAATGCTCATCACTTTCTGAGGAGTTAAAAGCGAAGTCACTTGAACTCGAAAAGTCTCATCAACGGAGCTCTTCTCGCATCACCGATCTGGAGAAAGAGCTTGCCAGTTGGCAGAAAAAAGTAGCCGAGCTTCAAGCAACATATTGGGAAGTACAGCAAATCGAGAAAACACGCCAGGGCAAATTGCAGGAGTGCTTGACCACCATAGAGCAACTGGCAGTAAAGGAAGGACTCGTTGCTTTAGATGCTGGAAGTTCAAAATTGTTCGATATTGGTATAACGTTGGATGAGGCATGGCCAAAGATTTCCAAGGCTGTCGAACAACTGATGAAGATGACATCAACGAAACATCAGGCCAATCTCGACGAGGTGCGCCAACGGCTCGAAGCACCAAAGGAAAGGGTCAGCCAGACAGGATCATCAACAAATGAAGACTCCCAAGCGTCGCTCGTCAATGCATGCAATAATCTTGAAATAAGGCCACTGCAAGAAAGCCAAGGCGGCAATCCAGATGGAGTCAGCAACATGATAACAAGTCCACCAAACACGGAGGAGACATCACCTCCGTTTCTGCAACATCGTGTAGTCGTGGGCCTTCAGGATCAAGAACGGCGAGTTGCTGTTCGACGACCAACATCGACGGAAGGTATACGCAAAGTCCCTTTGCCTCCGCCTCCTTCTGTTGCTCAGGAGAAGTCAAGGAGGAGGGAAGCTGTACCTCCCAAATCGATCATGAAGAGAGTGACGCGCAGTGCATCTCGGGAACAATTGATAGAAAATTCTTCGGGGAGTGGTGCGTTTGGGAGAATCGGGCCACTGGAAACCTTCACAGCAACTCCTCCTGAGAGTACGGGTGCTTTTTTGGAGCCAAATCCCGTGTCTCATGAGGTTACCTCCAGCCACTTTTCAGATGTCTCTGCTTCAGGAAGACCTAATAAGCGGAAACGATCTGATGACATCGTAGACTCTCCAGTAGTTGTTCGGCGCGGGAGATACTCGAGAGGGGCGGGCGGAAAGAGTACGACCAAAGCTGTAGCTTCCACCCCAGCTTCAGCATCGGTTCCTAATGGCTCAGATGAACGCGGCCCTCGGGGAATAGTACAGCCACAACGGATTTATCGAAGCCATCACGCCATGGATAAGTTGAGCGAAGGTTCCAAGCCCTCTGGAAACGGATCGACTTCCATCAACTTCAAGCCTTCATCTAGCCTCCCACCCGAGGTCCTGAACGGTGCCAACAGGTTCTTGCCACCCAGATCGGCACCGACTCGGACTTATGGCAGTCGAAAGTCCGTTGGTCCTGCGGAAGACACCAGCTCGGCCAGTCAAACAAACGGCGAGTCCCAATCACGCTCTCAGTCCCAGTCGTGGTCTCAGTCCAAGCCACTTTCGCGGTACTGGGGCGCCAATGATGAGACCCAGGACTCCATGACCCTCTCGCAAAATGCAAGTAAAGAAGACGGAGATGACTTGCTTCTGCCCCCGCCTGGGAATAAGTCATGATTCATATGTCTATGCATGACGCATTTGTTGTGATGTGTGAGGATTCAAGATTTAAGGTGTATACGATGAGGAGAGTGTAAGACAATATCTGATATTTTGGGGGATGAATTTGTGGCAATGAAGTCGATATTCCCGAAAATGTAAAAAAGAAAGGAAAGAAGAAAGATGCGATGGTAAGAATAGTTCAAAGATGTGGAACGGTCAAAGCAGATTGTCTGATCGGGTAGAAGAATCATCCTTACCACAACCACAAGAGAAGGGAGAGCCACTTGGCTGTGACCTGGGTCACGCCCAGCATGAACCGACGGTAGAGGGGCAGTGTGCTTATTTCTTGATTCCTTCTCTAAGCAAGCTGGTCCATCGCAAGAGCTCCAGAAGCCACATACCCTCCATGGTCCCAGTCCGTAGCTCATAGGGTGATGTTATACACTGATGGATCGGTAGTACATAATAATACACGACCGTGGACTGGAAGAAACGAGGAGGACCCCACCTTATTCTTCCTCCTCTCTTTTCCTTATATCCAGTCCAGTTCCGGTCCAGCCCCCCCTCTCCAGCTCCAGCTCCAGCTCACTCATCAGCACTGGCGATTGCCTGCTGATGACCTGTTTTGAAACACGTTCCGGTGGATATCATTACTTGGTGTCATATAGTAATCGGTGGAGGGGGTGCTGTAGCGTTTTATTCCTCGACGCTTCGCCGCTTCGATTTCGGTTTCCGTATCGCACCAGGCTCCAGCGCTTTCGCTCTCGTTCGTTCGACGGTCGTTAAGGGCGGGGGCGTAACCATTTATGACCTGCCCTTGCGTTTCTGCTCGAGGAAGAGGACCTTGCGGCGAACTGTATAATGGGACCGTATTAGCAGCTGTTTCTCTTCCCTTCTTCGTGATCGGTATGTGAGATTGTCATATCGTGCGCAAGGGTTTCTTCGTCTCTCTCTTCATTCCCTCCCTGGCCGGCGGTTGACTTTTCTTCGGATGTTTGGTCGGTGGTGTGGTAGGTGGTCGGTGTCATATCGTCGAGTCCGAGAGCTCTGTCCGTCCCGGTCCCAGTCCCAGTCCCAGCCTCAAGCTATCAAAAGCTCCCAGAACGTCCGATGAAGCGTATCCTGGATGCATGTTTCGTATCGCGCAAGCCGAGAAAGCCCACCACCGTTGACATCCTTTCCGCCGCAGAAGAATCTCCAGGACTTCCTATCATGTCCGTATCGTGTCATGTCGTGTCGTGTCGTGTCGTGTCGTGTTCGTCCGGGTTGTATCATGTTCGCGCTCGCAAGTGAAGATGTAGGAACTGTAGGGACGAGGAGAGTATGCGCATACCAATCGGGTCGTATTTCAGCATGCTCATAGGCAGCGAGGTACGGGGCCGGGTGAAGGTGTAGAAGTAACCCGTCATGGCCATGGAGATCAGGCGCACGTTGATGATGCGGGACTTGGCTGTTTGTTGTTTACATCAGTCATGATTAGCTTCTTCTGGTCCTCTGTTTTCTGTTTTCTGTTTTGTCTGGTTTCCGTTTCCGCTGCAGTGCGCCAACGACAAAAAAAAGTAATTGGGAATGGGTAGGTGGGACAAGGTGCTATTTACCCTTCTTCACCATCTTGAACGAGTTTTGTTGCGCTGTTGTGGTGTGCAACGGCGGCGACTGGACTGGACTGGATGAAGTGCGGTACGGCGACGGGCGGGCTGGGGCTCGTCCGGACGGAGAGGTTCGCGAACTACGGCGGGCGGATTCGCGGATTCGCGGATTCACGGATTCACGGAGCACGGTCTTTGCGCCGGAAGCTCTCCAATCGACGTCGGGTCGTTCCGCGCTTTGCGATTGCGATTGGGAATTTTGCCTGCCGGCCGGCCGGGTGTGTGGGACCGTTGGTGGGTCGTTTGGTTGGTTGGTGGGATTTGGCAGGTGTTGTCGGACCGGTGAGAGGGGACGGTGAGTAAGGTGTGGGCTGCTCACCGAAGCAACTCCAAAAAGGTCGCTTTGAGAAAATGGGAGGACGGGACATGCATGATACGGAAATGACCGTCCTATAACAGAATCTCCCCAAGGAAGATATCATTATAATAACCTGCAAAGGAGGGATTTATTATCTTCGAAGAGCATTAACATTTTGCCCATAGCCACCGGCAACCGGCCTAACTTCATGTGTTCCACCGACAAGGCCCAACCCGCGAGATGTCTGTCAACATTGTACAAACCCAGAGTCAACATAAGTATCATGATGGCCTGGTGCATCAATCAATATCTATTCAGAGCAGCTTTTTATGCCCTTATCATAATTCAAAATGGCCACCGTGATAGTATCTTGGCCATGATGTTGCCCGTCCGCCAACAATCCGCTGAAAGGTAACTGGTGTAAGTTGACTCAACAACCTATCGTTCCTGGAAATACAAATAGTCCATTGGTCCTACGAATATCGTAGCTGGAAGACAACAAATTGTACTTTGGAGCTTGCCAGCACAACAGCTTCCACTTACTTGTAGGTACCTTGCGGTCACGAAACAGCTCAGCGATAACGCCGCGTCACGCTGATAGCGGTAGAGATAAGGCATGTTTAATTGACTCCCCAATCTCAAACAAGGAAGTCTCGATTCCGCGACCCCAGCCAGAAATGGATCACGGAGGTTGAACCGGACCGGAACGAGGACTCTGCGCGACAAAAAGTTCTAATCACACCGCTTTCCGTCCTCCTGTTTCGGAGCTCATTAGTTTCAGTTCGGGTCACTAGGTGCACTGCAGTTGAAAAGAGGTGGGTTGTCCTGTGTGTCAATTTTTTCATAACACTCTTTTGCGGCTGCTGTGTTGAAAGAGATTCTGAAAACCACGACTCAATTGACACAAACCGGACTCAGCCCTAAATCACATCCCGGCCTCTCGGTACTTTCGATATCGGAGCTAGCGAGTCAGCGCACCTTCAACGGCAAGCCCTTCTCTCACTCACCTTTGGCATCCCCGGGAATCCCGTCTCTTATACCGAGCAATATCGAGACCCTCACCATCCACCAACAAATCCCAAAGCAAGATCGACAAGCGGACAGATGGCTGCCGGACTGTCAAGCGCCCTGAGGACCGCCCGTCACCGGGTGCCCAGCGCGGCCGTGAGAAATTATTCCCGTTCAACCCCTGTCCAGCAACCGGCGTGGGGTCCGGCTACATGCGGAGGTAAGGATTACCACCCACCCACCCACCGAAGCGGCGCGAGTCTCGTCCGACTTGGATGCGCTTTGCGTCGCTTCCGTTCACCTCCCGTCGCTTCCCCTCGCCCTGATCTTCCCCAACTTTCTTGGCCTTCTTTCCCCGCGTTTTGCAATACAAATCTCACGACTCTCACCACCTCACGGCGATTGAAAACGGTCTTGGCACCTGCCTGGCGGCTGTTTCTTCGCCTTCACTTTCCCATCCCCATGTTTGATGTTGCTTCGAGTTCATGATTCAAGTTGCATCCTGAGACCCCATCCCCAGAATGTCACCTCCACATTTCTGTCTTCCCTTTCTCTCCACAATGGAAATCACCGTCCCCGATTTCGGCAAAGCTCAGTCAAACCTCACATCCACGCGAACACAACACACGGGAGAGTTGCAGCCAAAATCTTCAACTCCCAAGAGCCTCGTGGCATGCAGTGCATGCATTGGTCCCTATCTGCTTGATGTCGATGCCTGCCCTGGGAGCACTGCAGTCTATCAATGTTGCGGTTGCCTCCCGCCGCATGGCAGAATACGTACCAAGAGGTACCCCATGCGCTAAAAGCGCCTCAGGGCGACAACTGAAGCATTTTGTTCCAGCCGTCCAAATCCCAAAGTAGTTGGTGTATTGGACATGGGCAACCTCAAAAAAGCGTGGGACGGGGATATTGCGTGGGAGTCATCAGACGACACGACAGGCGAGACATGCGCTGATTCTTCTTCAACCGCCCGTCTTATACACACTCACGCAAGAAAGAGCTACACAAGCCAACCATTTATCGTCGGTTTCGCTTGTGTGCTTGGTCCCTACTCTAGTTTTACCCCTCTTGAGCTTCCCATTTGTCATTCCGTTGAGCCGGCCTTCTCTCCGTGAAATAGGTTCACCAAAGCTGGTGAATCGTCTTCATAAACCTGATCACAATCTCTTTGAAATCGTTATCTAGCTGGTCCACGTACATACTGTTTGCTCTCACCCACCCCCTCCTGTTTCTTGGGCACGATATCAAACAAGCAACCCTTGCACATTCTCAAGATAGCGAGAGACGAGCTACTGTACCTCTTGAACGGGGAGTGTGGGTTCCAAACTAAAGTTTTCTAACGTGTGCCCACTCTCTAGCTTCCGGCCGTGACTCCTCCTCGGGACGCGTTGCCCCGCTGTCCAAGTCTAATAATACCCCGCCGGTTATTCACTCTTTCCCTCAACAAACTCGGTTCCAGTCCTTCACCCAGATTCGCAAAATGTCGTCCTCCAATACTCGCCGTCTCAACATTGACAACATCAACCCGCACGTCAGAGCGGCCAAGTACGCTGTGCGCGGTGAGCTTGCTGTCAAGTCTGAGGAGTTCCGGGCTGCCCTCCTCCGTGGAACCTCCGACCTCCCCTTCAACCAGGTCATCTCAGCCAACATCGGCAACCCCCAGCAGCTTGATCAGAAGCCCATCACCTTCTTCCGCCAGGTCCTCAGTCTCCTCGAGAACCCTCTGCTCCTCGAGAAGGAGGATATCCTCGTCAACCACCTCGGCTACAAGACTGATGTCATTGAGCGCGCCAAGTGGTTCCTCAAGAATGTCGGCTCCGTAGGAGCTTACAGCGCCAGCAACGGCGCCCCTGCTATTAGACAGCACATTGCCGACTTCCTCGAGAGTAAGCAGGCCTGCCCATCCTTGCTTATAAGCGTTGTGTGTTGCTAACAGCCGTTTCCTCTCTCCCTAGGGCGCGATGGCTTCCCTGCCGACTGGCAAGAGATCTACCTTTCTGCGGGTGCTTCCTCGGGAGTTAACACCCTCCTGCACATAATCTGCGCCGATGAGAAGAGCGGCATCCTGGTGCCCATCCCCCAGTACCCTCTCTACACTGCCTCGCTCTCCATCCTGAATGCCACCTGCGTCCCCTACCTCCTCGACGAGTCCAAGAACTGGGGTACCGACGTCAACACCATAAAGGAGTCGTACCAGAAGGCCAAGGACGCCGGCGTCGACACCCGCGCCATCGTCATCATCAACCCCGGCAACCCAACCGGCGCCTCCCTTCCCGAGGAGGACATCCGCGCCGTCCTCGAGTTCGCCCGCCAGGAGCGCCTCGTCGTCCTCGCCGACGAGGTCTACCAGACCAACGTCTTCATCGGCGAGTTCATCTCGTTCAAGCGCGTGCTCCGCCAGCTGCAGAAGGAGAACCCCGACGGCAAGTACGACTGCGTCGAGCTGGCCTCGCTCCACTCCGTCTCCAAGGGCATGGTGGGCGAGTGCGGCCACCGCGGCGGCTACTTTGAGCTGGTCAACTTCGACCCCGAAGTCCAGGCCGAGATCTACAAGTTCGTCAGCATCATGCTCTGCGCGCCCGTCATCGGCCAGTGCCTGGTCGAGCTCATGGTCAACCCGCCCAAGGCCGGCGAGCCCTCTTACGAGCTCTACGAGAAGGAGTACCGCGGCATCTACGAGGGCATGAAGGAGCGCGCCAACGCTCTCCACAAGGCGTTCGAGCAGATGGAGGGCGTCGAGTGCGGTGCCCCCCAGGGCGCCATGTACCTCTTCCCTACCATCAACTTGCCCCCCAAGGCCGCCGAGGCCGCCGCCAAGGAAGGCCGCAACCCCGACGAGTTCTACTGCATGAAGCTCCTCGAGGCTACCGGCGTCTGCGTTGTCCCTGGCTCTGGGTTCGGTCAGAAGGACGGCACCTTGCACTTCCGCACTACCTTCCTTGCGCCTGGTACCGAGTGGGTTGGCAGCATTGTCAAGTTCCACAAGGAGTTCATGGATCAGTATCGTTAAGAGGCTCACACCACTGTTGAGGCGTGTTTGATTCGAAACGGTACTTGATGGAATGACTTCTCTGCGTCCGTCATGGTGGTGATGGGTGGGTGTCGGGTGTCCTTGAGATGGATGGATGGTCTGACCATGTCGCTCCGCAAAGGGGGGCATCCGTTCATCGGTTCCTGCAGCCCCTCACAAGGGGTATCAAAGCTGTCGCGGGGAAACAGGGTGTGACCCTGGAGATATCTTCCCTTCTCCCTCCCGTGGAATGTCACCTGCCGTGTCCGCCCATCTACCTTAGGGATAGGTATGTTGCCCATCCTAGCGTCGGGGCCGGATAAACGAACTTGGGAGGAAATAAGGAACGGAAAAAGCGAGCGAGTTCTTGTTTACCAAGCGGAAACTCGGAGTATGAGGGACAAGAAGAGTAACTTGGTTCAGCTTTGGGTTGGTTGGTTACGGGATCTTTGATGATACCTCAGCGTTTTTACTTTTTGCCAGCCTTTTGCATTGTACGTACGTAGCCTTAGTTAGGGTATGAGGGGCATGCGAAAACAAAAGTGAACAGAAAGCTTGGACAAGAAGAATAACGGAGTCGTACGTATATATGACGCAGTGTCTTCTGACAATGAGGAGCAAGCACATGCGCAAGTCGTCTTGTCTCTTCTTTCGTCTGTCTTCATTAGAGCCGAGTTGGCCCTAACAATCCGATTCGATGTGATGGGTTGCTTCTAGACTATTCTCTTCTGATTTGTCTCATATCCATCCATCCATCCATCCATCCATCCATCCATCCATCCATCCATCCACATCCATCCACTCAATCCCTTGATCACCCATATCCCCTTCCTTTCTTCCTTAGGTAATCGCTAACGATAGCACAACTCGCTCATACATCATTAACCTTTCTTTCCCTCCCTCGTTCACGCCTGCCTGCCTGCCTGCCTCTACTCTACGCCCTTTCACTTCCCCTCAACCTAACGGCCTGTCCGTACTTCTGCAACTTGGTGATCAACTGATCACCCTGGCGGACCACGTCCTGATACTGCTTGTTCTTGTCGTCGGGCCTGTTGGTTTCGATGACGCCCTTGCCATTGACGCGGTCGATGGTGCAGGGGATGCGGCCGGCGGCGATGAACTTTGCTAGGTCACTGTTTTTGTAAGGGTTGGTTAGTTATGGACGGAACTTGTACATATAAAGGGGAGGGGAAGGGGAAAGAGAGAGGGGAAGGGAAGGGAAGAACTAACCGATCCAAGAAATCCACCGTAACACCAAAGTCATTGGCCATGCTATCCAGTCCCACGACGCGATAGCTCTGCAACAGCTGCTGGTACGCGCGCAGGCGCATCTCGCGGATGAACCAGTTCTTGTGCTCGTGCAGGTAGCGATCCTGGGTGAGGAACTGCTCCTCCACCAGGGCCAGCGCCTGGAAGAACAGCTTGTACCGGCCGTTGTACAGGCTGCTGACCAGCTGCGCGAGCGGGTCAAAGTCGACCGCCATCTCCGCCTCGGGCTGCTCCGTGCTGCTGCCGAGCGTGGTCAGGTTGACCACGGCCGTCCGGGCCGCCACGGGCGCGCTGTCGGCGTCCTGCATCGAGGCGTCGGCTCCCGGGCCGGCCGAGATGGCGCCGGTGAGCGCGAGCAGCTTGTCCTCGCCGTCGCCGAGGATTGCCTTGATCTCGGGGGCGTCCACGACCTTGGACTTGAAGTCGACGCGCTTGAGCGAGACGGAACCGGCGAGCACGGCGTAGACCACCAGGTTGCTGTAGGTGCAGAGCTCGTACGAGGTGAAGGTGGACAGACTGTCGAGGAGCAGGGGGGCGGCGCCGCTGTAGTTGCGCACGGTGAGGAGGTGCAGACCCTCGTAGGCCTTGAGGCGGTTGCGACGGTCCCAGTCGCCGCCGGACTCGACGAGCGACTTGGCGCGCTCGACCGTCTTCTGGACTAGCTGCTTATCGCCGAAGAAGAGGCCGAGGCGGATTATGGCAAGGACGAGATCGATCTTGGTGCCTAGGATGCCCGTCTTCTCGAGCAGATCTTGGTGCGCGGCGATGGCTTTTTCCTGGATAGGGAGAGAGACTTGTTAGTATATGTCGGCGGGAGTGAAAGGGTAGCATAAGTAAACTTTGTAGTGACCAACCTTATCACCAACTCGGGCCCAGAACTCAGCCCTCTTCCCCTTGGCAGCCTGAATCTCTGTGTCTCCCGCCTTCTCCACAGCCTCGTCCTCTTCTTTTTGGAACTCCTCGAGCTCCTTCTCATTCTCGGCCTGCAGCTGCTGGTACAGGTTCTCATCCCACGGTAGGCTTAAGCTTGTGGTGGGGTTGTGGGTTGCGATCATGCCGGCGGCGATGCTGCTCTTCCTACCCAACCTTCCAGCAGCGGCAGTGTTGGAGCTGCCTTCCCCAACAGAGTTAAGGACGCCCTCGGTAGGGTGCGCGAGGTATCGGTAAAAGGGCGCCATCTTGTGCTCGGTGATGGCATCTTGAAGGTTCTTGACGGCCGCTTGTTGGGCAGGGCGGGTGGCGTAGGGGTTTGTGAGGGTGAAGACATGCTGGGCGAGCGGCAGCAGAGGCCATTTCGCGTATTGAGGATCGGAGCCCATTTTGTAGTTGTGATGGGTTGCGAGGGAGATGGGAGAGGAGGTTGTAGATGGAAGACGGTGCTGGTCAGTGTCCGTCGTCTAGTAGAAGCACCCCGCTGGAATTCAGCAAGCAGCTATGGAGGTGGATGCCCGACTGAGATGGCAAGTTTCGCGGTGTTGAAAGCTCGTTGAAATTAGTTCGCAATCTGAGACTGGGACTGGCGCGGTGGTTTTGCCAAAGATGCCGGGTCGAGGTTGAGGCTGGGTGGTGTTGGTGTTTGTGGTCTGTTGCTCCTTGAATGGTTCGGAAGGTTGACAGTAGCTGACCTCACTGGAGACCAAAGGTGACCAAGGCCCCCAGAGCTCGCGCGTCAGCACTGGAAAGTGGGTCCCGAGCTTGGAGGGCCAGGCCGGCGAGTGGAGCCGCTGGAACAGTGCTCGGGCAGGCACTTCATTCGGCTCAAACACCGACCCTTGCTTGCATCCTCAAAACACTCCAGTCGCATCCCAACTTCCTCTTCAATTGCTTTCTTTCCTCGACAACAACAATAACAGTTGTTAACTTCGGCAAACCCGTTTTCGAGTCCCAGAAATCGTTATCGGGATTTGGAGCCAAAAACCACCAGTGTCGGCGTTCACATTAAATCGATATCAACAGTCAGAATCACGACTCACACCACTCACCGTCACATCAGTTATCCTACTGTTACACGAACCCTGGACGCCTGCCATAATTATTCTTGCCGATCAAGTCTCGTTGCGAGACCATACCAATAATCTCAGAAAATGTCCGGCTACGATGGCTACAGCAGTTACAGGTCCACTCGCAAGAGGCAACGCTCAGAATCCCCCTACCACGACGACCGCAGAGACGACCGGAACTACGACCGCGACTATGACCGCAACGACCGTAGCGAAGACCGTCGATACAAGTCTGCAAGGCATGACGAAGATGAGGACGACAACGATGTCCTCCCGCAGCCATTTGACGCCCGCAAATTAGCTCCGGCCAAGAGAACTCACACCCCCACTACCAGCGGCGAGCCTAGAAAGCAGAAGCGGCCTGGTCAACGCGCCCGCATCACGGACGCCGAGCGCGAACAGATTCGTCAACGCCAAATGGAGCGCGAGCGCCAGGCTCAGCGTGAGGCAGAAGCGGCAGCCGAAGCCGAGCGCCGCAACACTGTTAATGACGTCGTACGCGCCCATTACAATGCTGTACCGGAGCGTGGCCGCGACTGGCGCAAGACGGACAGTCGTATCAAAGGTCTACGCTCCTTCAACAACTGGGTGAAGAGTTGTATCATCCAGAAGTTTTCCCCTGACGAGGACCACTCGCCTGGCGCCCGTGAGCGGGGAATCAGTTCGAACAATCAGCTGTTGGTGCTAGACATTGGATGCGGCAAGGGCGGTGATTTGGGCAAGTGGCAGCAGGCGCCACAGCCCGTGGAGCTTTACGTCGGGCTGGACCCAGCAGATGTCTCCATCGACCAGGCGCGCGATCGGTACCGTAGCATGGTGGCTCGTGGCGGTCATGGCGGTAGGGGCGGACGGGGTGGCTATAATAGGAGACAGCCGCCGCTCTTTGACGCACGGTTCCACGTCAAGGACTGCTATGGCGAGTCGATTGAGGACATCGACATTATCCGGCAGGTCGGTTTCGCGTCGTCCAACATTGGCGGCCCCAGCCATCGGGGTTTCGACGTGGTCAGCATGATGTTTTGCATGCACTACGCTTTCGAGACGGAGGCCAAGGCGCGCCAGATGCTGAAGAACGTGGCCGGCGCGCTGAAGAAGGGTGGTCGGTTCATAGGATGTATCCCCAACTCGGACGTTATCAGCGCAAGGGTAGAGGAGTTCAACAGGCGATTGGCCGAGCAACAGAAAGCTAAGGAGGACCAGGCCCAACCCAGTGTCGAAACCGACGGAAACACGCCCAAGGAATCAGTTCCCAACGGTGACTCCGAGAAGTCCTCGTCAGGCCAACCAGAGAGGAAGCCTACTCCAGAAGACGGCGAGGCCTCGGAAGAGACGCCCAAACCTGACGAAGACAAGGAAGAAGGGGAGCTGGAGGAAGGCGAACTTGAACCTACTTCTGAACCCAAACCGCCCTCCGACCCAAACATCGCAGAATGGGGCAATGACATCTACCGCGTGCGGTTCAACGGCCCTACGCCCGCCGATGGGATCTTCCGCCCTCCGTTCGGGTGGAAGTACAACTTCTTCCTGCATGAAGCCGTCGAGGAGGTGCCTGAATACGTGGTTCCCTGGGAGGCCTTCCGCGCGTTGGCGGAGGATTATAACTTGGAGTTGCAGTACCACAAGACTTTCACGGACGTGTGGGAGACGGAGAAGGACGACCGGGAATTGGGGCCCCTGAGTGAGAGGATGGGGGTTAGGGATAGGATGAGCGGAAAGTTGTTGGTCAGCCCAGAGGAGATGGAGGCGGCGAGCTTCTACGTTGCTTTCTGCTTCTACAAGGTGTGAGATCGTTTTCGAGGTGGTTGTCGGAAGGGGACTCTGACGCTTTCCACGGGGTGTGATTATTTTCCCCAAGCCTAATTCCATTATTGTGCCATTGTTAGTTGGCCGCTCTTCCTAACTTGGGTTTCGCATGATCTGTTTTACCTTTTTGGGGCTGCAAAAGATGGCATTACATTGAGGAAAAGCGAAATGTGACCCGAATTTTGCCGTTTCGATGTCCTGCAGACTTCGTTATGCGACTCCAGTTGAAGGAGTTGGTCGGTCCGCGAGAAGATGATTATACTAGAGGCTAAACGATTTAGAGGGCGGGTTGGTTCCAAAATACATGGTAGGCTATTACCGAGGTCTTATGTCAACTTGTCGTCCGGATTATATAATACAGGACCGCCAAACCAGCTGTATTACGAGGTGTTCTTTTCATCGGTCGTTTGTATGTTGATCAACCTCAATCGCCAGACCCGACCAAGGCTGGCCCTCGCTTATCAATAAACGCCGACCGACATCGCTACGGTGCCGCTGCCCAGGGATATTTACGGAGTTGCACGGCATCTGCCCCACTACCCCACCAATTGTCAGCGCCCGGCGACGATGACAGTCTGGCGGATTCCATTTATCCCCACATGCATTGTTGACATGCCTCGGACTTGGAGACACTTGACACCTTCTTCACCTTCACTGATCAGGAGAGAGCTTGTGATTCGGGAACTGCGCCGCATTCACACACCAACAGCATTTTATCATCAGTCGGACGGAGGTTTGAGACAACAACGATCCGCAAATCCACCGACCATCCGCCAGCCTTGTTGGGATATATCAACTCTTCTCACCACCCATCTCACCCGACATACGACTCATTCTCTGGGTCACATCTCACAACCTCTCTTCCGCCGTAACCATTCAACCATCACCACCAAACCACCACCAAAAATGTCTCTCCCAAACCCAGACAACCGCCCCCTCCTAATCGGGCCTCCCACCGGGCCCGAGGCCCCCTTCCCCTTCCGCATGGAAGGCAAAGTGATCTCCGGCTTCGGCCGCGGCTCCAAAGAGCTCGGCATCCCCACCGCCAACCTGCCCGTCGACGACGAAAACACCTGGATCAAGAACATCGACTCGGGCATCTACTTTGGCTGGGCCTCGCTCAAGCTGCCCGCTTCGCATCCCAACTCGGTCTTGTACCAGAAACCTCCCACTTCTGAGCCCGTCATGGAGCCTGTTCAGCAACAAAATCAACAAGAAGAAGGAGGAGAATCAGCCCAAGAAGAAAAACTCCTCGACCAACAAACCGGCCAATGGCAGATCTACCCCATGGTCATGTCCATAGGCTACAACCCTTTCTACAAGAACACGGTGCGCTCGGCCGAGGTGCACGTTTTGGAGAAATTCGGGGCCGATTTCTACGGGGTGGAGATGAGGCTTTTCGTTACAGGGTTCATTCGGAATGAGAAGGATTATAGTGGTTTGGAGGCGTTGATTGCTGATATCGAGTTTGATTGCGAGGTGGCGAGACACAGTTTGGCGAGGAAGGGGTGGAGGGTTAGGGAGTTGGGTGGAGGGGAAGAAGAGGAAGTCGAGTTGGATGGGAGTTGGTTGGTAAGGTAAGGTAAAAGGGGGAAGGGAGGGAAAGGGATGAAGGGGAAATGGAGTTGGAAAATGTTAGAATTGTGCGACGAGTGGGAAGGGAACGATGACTAAATGGTCAAGACTACCTATAGAATCTAGAGATGGGAGGTTGGGCTGAAACGTCAGGGAGGCAAGAATTTCCATTCCCACTGAATAGGAAGCGGAGAGAGTTTGGAATATAAAGAGAGGGCGAGATACTGGGACATGTATTCGAATCTATCTTTATGAGAAAGATGCGTTGGCAAAGGCAGTCTTTGACATATGCTGATTGAGGTGAGTGTTTTGTCCGTTCTTCACAGTTTGTCATTTCTCCCAAAGGCAAGGACGACACTTACAACGCGACAATGCCTAGTCATGTTCAATTCCTGCATGGATATCTTCAAGTTGAGGTGAATCACAATGACAATTTTCAGCTTCTCTTATTTGGGAGTCGAGAATAGGATTCGAAAATGCAGGTAGTGACGACCAAGGGTATCACGTGCACGCCGTCTCGATTCGCCAATTGATAAGGTCGGAATCCTTCCCGTCAGTTTGTCCAAGTCCCATGTCGAGCAGGAAGGAGCGGCCGGTATCCGGAATTCTGTACGGGGTGGAGGTTGCTTTTGCGGGGCTGGTCGTTTGAAAACCACTTTCTTCCCCTCTTCATCATCTTTGCCTTGTCTGCCCTACCTTAGGCAATGGATTGATTGTCTTTGAACCTTCTGCACTGAATGCGCCGTCTTCTCGTCTTTTCTCTACACTGTTCCTTCTTTCATGGTACACGAAGTCGCACGATGGGCTAGTTACACAAGCGCCCCACTTTGAAGTACGATGTATGAATTCTGTCTAGCTCCTGGTACAAAAAGAGGCGGGCAACGGGCTGGCACGATGCAAAAGACTTCATTCTTTTAGCTACCTCGACCTCTCAAGATCATAGATCAGCATCAAAAGATGTCTACGCCAGGTAAGTTCTGCCAAATGGCGCCATGAGACGGCCATCGTATTCGCCTTACTGATGTTTTCTATGCAGTGACATCCTCGCATCTTTGCTCCGAGTGCAGCGAGAAGCTTCGTTTCCCGGGCTCGTCCTTACCTGCGGCTCCTTTCGGTAGTCCGGGAAATGACGCCGAAGACCATGAAGCTGGCATTGAACAAGAAGACGACGAAGACGAAGACTGCAAGCTACTGGAGTACACGCTGCGTGGTCACCGGGTTGACTGCGACTACACAATTATCGAGAGCTACCCAGATCTCGCTCTTTTAACAGCAAGATCCTCGGAATGCGAATTCTGTCGGCTCTTGCGGCAGTCTTTAACGTCGAGGGAGTTCCGTATCCTGGTAGAGGACCAAACCATCAGTCACGTTATCCCACTCGACCTCTGGATATCCTTGAACTACGTATGGGATTTCAAAGATACTGGGAAGGAGGATGATAGAGATGTAGGACTTTGGTTCCTGACAGCTGATTTATATGAAAGGAGTCAATGTAAGTCTGTTCTGTTTTCACTTGTTGGGGGCCAATCTTCTCACTCAGCGGATCAAACAGTGAATGGACATCACTTGGGGAGCATTTCCTTCCCCCTAACAACTGTTTCCAGTGAGTTACTTGGGCACATTACACAACTCTATTACACGTTGTTGACCCTTGCGTGCAGAATCCATAACAACATTTCTTGGAATGGGCCCCTCCATCTACCACGACCCCTTCTCAGAACGCTGTCTCTCCTTTATTCGCCGCGAACTGGACTGCTGCTCAAATTCCTGCACCCACCCCCAACCGTCGTCTACTTTCCTCCCAACCCGCCTCATTGCCATTACAAGAGACTCGGACGAATGCAGGATCATCCACTCCCGGGATCTCCCATCTCCCACCTCTAGCAAAAGTGAGACCCGCTATCTAGCCCTCACATACTGCTGGGGAAACGCCGAGGAGGCTTCACAACAGAAAAAGCTCACCCCCAGCAACGCTTCATCTCTCCACAACCCCGGCATCTCAATCGCAGATCTAACTCCCATCCAACGAGACACAATCAAGCTAGCCAAGGCCCTCTCGATTTCGTTTGTCTGGATTGACGCCCTCTGCATCTTACAAGGTGACAGCCAGGACTGGGAGCGTGAATCAGCGCAGATGGAAGATATTTACTCGAATGCCTTCTTCACTGTTTGCTCGCTGACTTCGTGGTCTTGTCTGGAAGGGTTTACACCCGTAGAAAAGAAGATATCGGTTCCTGTGGCGTTCCGGTCAGCATTTGACCCTGACATCCACGGTGAGATTGTCATAAATGGCAATTTTGTTGTCGGCAAGGATGTATTGAATCCTGAGTGGTTCTCAGGGGTAGATATCAGTCAGAGCCAATGGATTCGCAGGGCATGGACGTTTCAAGAGTTGGCGTTGAGCCCACGGTTTGTGCACTTTGGCAGGTCTGGCGTTGGTTTCCAGTGCAAGAGCAAGGCAATGTATGACTGGGGTGGTCTAAAGGGGTCTCCCATCAGGATGATCGGGCTCGGGTTGAATGCGGCTGCTGGAGGTGAAGACGACGATACCCAGAACAACCATGGGAATCAGGACTTCTGGAACAGAACCGTCATAGCCGCATACTCCCAGCGCAAAATCTCATACGCCAGCGACATCTTCCCTGCGCTCTCTGGGCTTGCCAAACGGGCAAGCAAAGCCATCAAGTCGAAATACGTCGCTGGGATGTGGAGGCGGGACCTTCCTTACGCATTGATGTGGACAAAGGAGCGCCCTGAAGCGTCTTCATTGTCAGAACACCTCAAATTCGTGGAGTCACAACCTGTGTTCGTCGCGCCCTCTTGGAGCTGGGCTGACTGTGGCCGTGTGTCCTTTAATGTCGGCGACTTTTTCCTGTTCGACGACGATTACATGTACTACAAGGGCATGTGCACCTCCCCGATACACGCAGAGACGGTACAAAAAGGCCTGGACCCCTTCGGAGCCATCAAATCTGCCAGCCTCTCGTTCGAGGCGATTGTTTATCCCTTGTCGGATGGCTACCACCTCCCGAGCGAGTTTTACGGATTCCACCACGGGATGTGTTACTTGGGGAATGAAGGGGACAAACCGCTGATCAACTTTAACTTGGATTGGATGCCCGATGAGACCGATAAGGACCTCGGGAAACTGATGCTTGTGTTGCTGGGGACGGCAATTCCTATCGAGGACACTTCGCATCTAGGACGTGGAAAAGATCGTTCGTTCTTGGAAAAGCCGTTTGGTCTTCTAGTATATCCCAGCATGGGGGAGAAGGGGAAATATGTAAGGGCGGGCACCTTTTCGGCGAAGAGCTTCCACCAGGAAGACGAGTTTCTGCCGCTAGAGATGAATTTCTTCGAGGGTTTGGAGAGACGGGTGATTGAGTTGTTATGATGATGGGGCTTCAGCCAAGCTCTCAGCAAATACACACAACTTGCTGTCGCTCATCCCCTTCAAAACAACAAAACCGTTCTTCCAAGCTGAACGAACCCACACGCCGGTACATAGGCGCTTCTTCATCTGCATCTCGCCGTCGATTGCTTCCGGCATTAGCACCAACCCGCCCTCGAACTTCACATCCTGACCAATATACACGTGGAAGTCCTTTCGCTTCCACAGCGCAAGCAACACGAGGAGTACTTCGTCGCCATCTTGTGGCTCCGCGTCCCAAAACATGGAAGGCTTCATGGCCGTCATCCAATCGCACCTGAATCTGCCTATCACCAGATGCCCCTACCACTACACCCCTCAGCACAGGAGCCAGAAAGCTGATTGTTGTGATATCACCTCCGTCGTCGGTACCAGTCCCAACGACAGGCGCCAAGTACTCGATCACCACCGAACCCTGATAATCGGGATGTACTACCAGTGCGAAGCGCTTGATTCCTTCCTTAGCCGCCCACGACCAGCTGGGAACTCTGAGACCTGTTGCTGTGTGGTCGACGAACCCAGACTCGCCGGGGCGACTGACCTGAAAATACATCCATAGCAAATCCAAAGGCCAGAACTCGCGCCAAGTTCCATGGACGTAGGTGAAGCCGCTGTGTCGCTGGAAAGTCTTGACGATACCGGCAAGAGCCATGAAGCGGTCGGTTGGGAAGGTCAGGTCCGCCTCGGTGTACCGACAGAGCGTATCCTGCCAGTAGTGGTAGAGGAGGAGGTTTCGATCACTGATCGGGGTCGGTGCTTTGGCCACATCTTGGCTGTCAGTGGAGGAAGCGTCGCAGAGGGCTCGGAATTTTCCTTTTGAGGAGAAGGGATAGGATGATTCTGTGGGATTCGTCCTTTTGATCAGCCAAGATTCGGACAGAGTATGGCGGCAGCACTCCCAGTAAAGCCGGTCAGCGCCAAAATAAAGGATCCGTGAGGTCAGGAGACGTTCCTGGAGGACCCAACCTCGCCGAAGGAGCGGTGGCCGGCGCAAAGCGGAAAGGGAGTACTCTGTACGGAGCAGCTGGGGGAGGACGTAGACACTGCGTCCTGTGCCCGGATTCTCTGCCTGGATACGACAAGGAATGATCTCCAACGGATTCCTCAGCGAAAAACATCCTTCTACTCCGTCCATCCCCAACACAGCGACATTGCAGGCCGAGTTCCCGTAAACGTCACCCATGGTGACGGCCTCGCGCTCCCAATCCTCGCGACTGTTCTGGATGATGCACAGCGAGTCAATCCAGATGTAGCGGTAGCCCAGACACCGGGTGATGTCGATGGCGTCGCGGAAGGTCGAGAGCAGACAGTGGGATCTCAACCTGCAGCTCGTTGAGGTTTTCATTCGTTAGGTTGAGTGATTGCTTGGATTTGGCCCATGAATGGCTTAGTTTCAAGTACTGTAACTGGGAGCAGTGGGTAGGTGGGAGAAATAAGCGCGGCGGAGGAGCGAGCTTGCCTGGTGCCGTTTCTTCAACGTTAACGAGGCGCGTTGGGATCACGCGTGAAGAGGACTGGTTGGGGCATTCTGGGTGATTTCGAAGGCAGTCATCTAGCCAGGTTTGTGCCAGGTTCAGAGTGGCTGAGGAGTTTGTGGAAAGGGGAAGGTTTCCTTGAGAGTAGGGGAAATCGGCGTCATCGAAGATGGCAAGCAATAAGACATCGCCGATTTGATCTGCGGCTTTCAGAGGATCATCCAGGTTGGTGAGGAGTTTGTTTAGTCTGTCATGTTTGTGGCCATGGTTGTGGTCTCCGGAGGCAGAGAGGCTAGCTGCTTCTGATAGGACTTGCGGATCGGGAATTCCCTCAAAGATCAGACCGACAACGGGGTCTTCGCCTACCGCGGCGCTCCAGAGTTGGAATCGTGCTTGGATGATGCCATCACTCTTGATTAGGTCTTCGTCGCCATTGCGTCTGAGGTCCTTGCAGAGCATGGAGCAGATATGGCAAGCATCAGGTGCGAAACTGGATGCTACGACCCACTGGAGGCTTTGGCTGTGGAATAAAGGTCAGAGAGGGAGGATTGGGCTCGTTGGACATATCGCAATGTTGTGAACCTGGGACCGGGTGTCGTGGTTTTTGAGCAAGCCGTGGTCATTTTCACGGTTTAAGTCGGCAAATCGCTTGATCAGATTGGACTTGGAAAAGACGCGGGAGCAAGAGGCACAAAGAATGTGTGCGGCTACTTCTTCGGAGTTGTAGCCGTAGTTGTTGCCACGTTCAGGAGACATTACAAGAGGTAGGTGTTGTTTTCAAGATGTTTGAGGTGTGTCGATTGTGAGTGGGAAGGAGGAACTCCAAAACGACAAAACCAAGCCGGTTGGTACTGTCCAGAACTCCATACTGCACAGTAGGTTCCTTCGAGTTCTTCGTAGTTAGTTCCTTCGAGTCCTTCCCAGTTGGTTCCTTCGAGTCCTGGCGAATGTGGCTGACGATCTCTTCAGCAGAAGCGTTGCTACTGCATCCAGCGAGGATAGTGGCGAGTTGATTGTGATTGGGGGCTATATCCGTCACTTCGCTCTCGATAATCCTCACTGTTCTGTTCGTATCGCTGTCTGTCTCGGCCGTCGCTGTTCGTGGCAGCGATCCGGATAGGAAGGCGTTCGCTAGCTCGAGTGGGCTCATTGAGAAGTCTCGCCCAAGCTCCCAGAAGCCCCAGAAAAGTATCAAAGTGCCTAGTGGACCAAGAAGACTGATTATGACTGCCACTTTGAGTTTGGCTTTATTGGCGGTGTACTCAGCCCGAACCTGATGGCTCGTGTACTTCACGGTCTGGAAAACCTCTGGCTTTCCCGTGCCGTTTCCCGCAGCAATTGCAGCGTTGTTCCTATCTATCGCATCGCGGATGGCCAGGCGCAATGTCAATTCGCGGTAGGTGTTTAGGATATCATATATTGGATCCTGAAAGGTTGCATTACACTTATCCCTGCGTCCTCGTTGATTCAAGTCGGGGAGGAGTCCGTCGCTGTGAACCCGATACTGGACTTGGTTTTTGGCATCTGCTGGATTTTCCGTAAAAACCGGATCATAGAACGCTCCTTCAAGTGTCCTCTCAATTGAGACGTTTCCCCACGCCACGGTTAGGGTTGTTCGGGCGGCCCAGAGTTTTATCAACCATCCCCCGGAAGTAGTTGGGTCTGGGGCTCATGGTATGATTTGATGATGGCACTAGCTGTCTTGAAGACATTAGTTGAGCGAGACTATACGATGGTAAGATAAACACATACCTTCCCTCCACAACGGAGTCGTTCCTCCAACCGTTCGGCAGGAAAGTTGCGTTCCCTCCATCCAGAAGTAACTCATGCTTTACTGACGCCGGGTATAGCAGACGTTGCGTCGTTGATATATTAGTATCGTATCCCTCATCCACCTTCCGCGTCACTGAGACCGTAACATAATGAGCATTTGCATAGCTTTCAATCCTGAAGATGTCTTCGTCATGTCGAGTGTCGTTCTTGGTAGCATCCGTTTCGTTGGGACGCGGACGCTCGGAAAGGTTGAACAACTTGAAACTGGAATTCGATTGGAAATAATCGAATCCGAACAACTGATCAGAAGACAATATTGGTTAGTAAAAAGCGTGGTACAGTTTCCCCATGAGCTATTCCGGGTGTTGTTTGCTATCTACTCACCTCAACAGTTACCGTGCAATTGTTGCAGGATTCGGCCCCAGGAATTTGTATGGGAGTCTTAGCCTGGTACTCGCGTACCACGTCCCAGAAGGGGTGTTTGAGATTATAATCATCGGTTGGCTCGGGATCCCGGACTTGGGTGGTTGGCAACACCCCAAGTTCCACGGTACCATTGAGCGCTACTTCAACGGTCTGAACACTCAATGCTCTCTGCATCATAGGGCCTCGGAGCAAGTTCGTTGCGTTCTATGAGGATGGTCACTAGGGCTGTGTTCGTTCAGGCTGTAGTACAGTAGGAAAAGCCCAGTTTTGGTGGCGGTAAGGTACAGTCTTACAGCTGCACTTTTTGCGTTCGGCTGGATTTTAGTAAAAATCTACAAGTCGCTGCATTACCCCAAAACTATATAAGTAATGTATTTGACCAATCAGAGGGCTAGATTTCTTACTAAAATGGCCGGATTTTTAACATTTTTAAAATACCCTGACCTTATGTTTATACTAGTAAGAATACGCTAAAACCAGGATTTTCAATACGTATATACCCTATATTTACAATACTCGAAGTATAGTTTATCGGACTTAGTGATTTTTATAAGTATATTGGAAAACCTGGTTATTATTAATTACCGATTTATTAATAAATACCCTCGTCTAGCCTAGTCTATTCAAATCCTCCTTCTTCTATCCTCTACCTTTATTATTTTTATTTATATTATCGTCTTTATTTATTTAGTAATCTTTATTAATATTATTATCTTTATTATAACGGATTCCGAAGAAGTAAATGAGTTTAATAAGTTGTAATTGCAATTCGAATTTACTACCTCTAGTACTACTACTATTATACACTTACTTATATTGAACAACCTTATCCCGTTGGAAGACGTACGAGCGGTATTCTACTAAATGAAATAGTTTTACTTTAGCGATTTGAGAAGCTAATATTGGTTTAGCCTTCCGGACGACCTCTTTTTCTAATAATATTATATATAGAAGTCTACTTTCGATACCCTTTATAATTAGCTAGTAGATAATAGCGGTCTTAGAAATAGGCGGTAGATTAATAATTATTAACGGCTATTTATTAGTCTAGATTTATTAACCTAAAAGTAATTTATAAAGGTAATTAGTATTGTATATAGTTATAGTCCTAATACTATTTATAGGTTAGTATCCCTTAATATTAAAATAGTGTTTCCTTGGGCGGAGCCGGATATGCCCGAGGAAGACAGTGAAACGCCCATTCTTCCTTCCACCTTAGGAGGTTTTTTTTTTTTAAAAAAAAAAAACCCTCCCGAGTTTAATTTTTTATTACTTATTTATTAAATATTTATAAATTGAAAATCCTTATTAAACAAAAAGCGGATTAATTCGTAGTTAGGTATAAAGTAACCCCCATTTTTTTCTGATTATTTTCGTATTATATTTCTTCTTAGAATCTTTTTCTTTTTTTTTCTAAATTTTTTTCCCCTTTTTTTTCCAGATTTCTTTTTCTTTCTTACTCATTCGGCAATTTTTTTTAAATCGGAATTTCTCCTCAACCAAAGGCCGGATAAACTTTTAGCCGGGTGCAAAATGACCGCCGTCTTTTTCTCATTATTTTGGTGCCTTTTTTTTATTCTTAGGGTTAGGGTTATTAGTAATTGAAAAAGACTTGGTCATTTTTCAAATTTTGGTCATTGAAAAAGACTTGGTTTTTTTGAGGATTTGGTCATTTTTAGGGTTAGGGGTTTTGGTCATTGAAAAAGACTTGGTCATTTTCGCGGACTTGGTCATTTTGGGGACTTGGTCATTTTGGGGACTTGGTCATTTTGGGGACTTGGTCATTTGCAACGATGCGACGGTCGCATTTCAATGAGAAAAACCACTCTTTTTGACTTTTCTCAACAACCAGACCTCATGACAACGTGCACAAAGTACCAAAATGACCGCAAAATTAAGGCGAACAATCTGCAATTGAGTGCACGAAGATGCATCTCCTGGTTGAGGAGAGGTTTTGATGCAAAGGTATATTTAGCAATTCTTTTAACAGTGCTATTAAGACTATATCCTAATGACGACACAATTTCCTTTTTGGGCGATTAGTAATCGCGCGCACGGGCCCATATGCGAACCGAATTTCTGCACATTGGGCCCGGATAAACAGAAATCGCCGCTCCTTCCAGTTTCGGCTTCGATAGGCCCACGGACCACGACCTTTGGTGTGGATTTCCATGGCACCTTTGGTGGGCCCGATCGAAGCGCCTCAACGGTGGAAGGATGGGCGTTTCAATAATATATATTACCGGTTAATTTGATTTATTATATAGAATTTTCTATAATATATTGAAATATTTTATTAAATTAGTATTAGCTTTTATTCGATAACCGGAACCCTAAGTCCAGCGTATTATTTTAGAATTAATAGAATATTTCTATCCGTACTTTAAAAGATATTTTAATATAGTAAATAGAAGGTTATTTCCTATATAGGTCTCTCCTAAAAAGAAATTTCCTTAAATTACTTATAAAAGCTTCGTTATTTAAAATATATTAAGTACTATTAATATTAATAGGCTTTTTACATATATATATATAGGTTAGGAAAGGTCTATTAACGATTCCTACGTCTTTTATAATATTATAGCTAATAATTTCCGAATCCCCGAGGGATAGTTTTATTTAGGGGATATTAAATACCCGGCGTTAAAGAGGATATTAGCCCTATATTAGAATATTCGGTATTATATGCCGGAATAGGGTAAGAATTCCTTTAAGAATAAAAAGGAATTATTTAATAAATATTATAACTTACTTCGGATTAAGATCGAATATATATAGGGTTTATTAATTAAGAAGTTTTATATTTATTAATTTTAATAAGAGTATTCTATATTTATTTAAAACGAGATTATTTTGGCTACGGTTAATTTCTTTAATTTCTTTAAGGAGTATAACGAATTGGAGGATAAATTTAAGGAGGAGTTTTAGATTTAGGAGAAATTAGTAATAATTATAGTAGAAGAAGACTCTAAGGGTTAATAAAGTAATAATTTTAATAATAGTGAATTCGTTTTTAGTATTTATAATTAAATAATACGGTTTTATAATACTATTATAGATAAGATATAGGTAAATTAATAAGTAAAGTATAAATAATATATAAAGTATAATTTCTACTTCTTTCCTTTCTTCTCTTTTCTCTTTATAATTAAATAGGGAATATATTATTTGCCCGCCTCTACCGGTATTATAACCTATTTACCTATAAATAATAGGTTAGAAGATATAGTATTAATTTACTTTTTTATCGGGTTAAAGTTTTACTTTAAATTAATAATTGTATTAATTATAGGGATAAAAAAGAAGAAAAGGGAAGAAGATAGAAGGGGAATCCTTAGGTTTATAATATATAATATTATATTTATTTGCCTACTTCGGCTCGGATTATATCCCTATTTGCCTGCGGGTAGTGAGGTAATATAGTATTTTAATATTTTTTAACGGTTTTAATCTTATATACAATTTATAGTTTAGAAGTATAATTTAAGGGGTAGAAGAGGGATATAATTAAATAGAAATTTATATTTAAGGGGGGAAGGTAGAAGTAAATAATTTATTAGGAATAAATTTACTTTATAATATAAAATTACCTTCTTTTAAAATATTTAATATCCTTATTCGCTAGTATTTTCGTTTAATAGTATTCTTATTCGCTAATATTCTTATTCGTTAGTATTTTTATTCGTTTAATATCTTCGTTCGCTAATTGTAGAGTTTATTAATCGTTGAGTTTATTAGTCGTTAAATTTGCTTATTAGTATTTTCGTTCGCTTTAATACCTTTAGCGAATTGTTATTAGATAATCGGCCGAGAATAATTATTTTGGAATTGAATATACGTTTTTAATATATATTTTTATATATTCGTATTTATATTTAGTTTCTCTTAATTATTTAATTACTAAATTTAATAATATTATTACTTATTAATCGTTAAATTTACTAATACTATTATTCGTTAATTATTAAATTTATTAATACTATTATTCATTAGTTATTAATCGTTGGGTAAAGTTTGATAAATCTATTAAGAATTAGTAGGAAAGGTATAATAATATAAGATTTAATAACCTTTTCGGTTAAGGGTTAAACAATTATATTAACTAAAATACTAAGCGGCTATATCGATTAGGGGTTAGATTTATTCGGTTTAATATAAAATATTATACGAAAATATAAATAGTAGTATTGTATTTCGTAAAGTATTTACGAGCTTTTCGAATTTTATTACCCTTATTCTTATTTTAATAGAAGAGAAATTAGCGGTTAAAAAACCGGTAGTTATTTAGATATTATTTAAAAGTATTTAAAATAGTCTATTCGGGTTAGGAATTGTAATCCTAAATAGGTTTAATCTTTTCGGTAATTATATTAATTCTTATAATAATTTTATTAAAGTAAGAGAATTAATAGTTTATTTTATAGGAATTTGCTTTCCTTATAATATATTTCTTTATTAAAAGGGTATAAATAGGAGAAAAAAGGTCGAATTAATTCTCTTAAAGAATTTTGAATCTTATTCTTAATAATTGGTAATTTAGTATTAATATTATTAGTATTTTTAAGCGGGTTGTTAAACGGGTTAATATTATTAATATTACTATTAGTAGTGCCGTTAGGAGTACCGGTTTTATTATTAGGTTAATTGGGGTTGGCCGGATAGGTTCTTTATAGGATTTTAATAGTATTCTTAGTATTTTTTAAATTGGTTTTAGGGAATAAAATTGGATATTATTAGTATTCCTATTATCGTTAATAAGAAGTTAAGATGGAAGAACGGGTAAATAAATTAGAGGGAATAGGATTAAGAATGAAGGGAAAAAGTAGGGGAAATGAAGGGAAAAGGGATAGGGAATAGAGGAAAATAATAGAGGGAATAGGAAGGGGAATAGGAATTAGGAATAGGATTAGGAATTAGGATTAGAAATTAGGATTAGAAATTAAGAATAGGAATAAAAATAGGAATAGGAATAGGAATTAGGAATTAGGAATAAGAATAAGAATTAAGAAGGGGAAAGGGGGAGGGGAAGGGGGAAAGGGAAAGGGAAGGGGGAAGGAAGATAAATTTATTTTAATTTAATTTTTAATAAGTAATTAGCCTTTAGTAATTTAATATATTTAATAGCTTTATTTAAATTAACGAATTGAATTCTAATATATAATAATATAGTTAATACTATTTAAAATTTTAGTATATTCCTTAATAGAGCCTATAATATCCTCGCCAACGGAAAATTTAATTTAATTTAACCTTTAACGGGTAATTAACCCTTAATAACTTCTTAAAGTATTTAATAGCCTTATTTGAAATAGTAATTATTCTCGATATTAATTAAATAAGAGATTATTATTATCGGTATTTATTGAGATCGATACATATAATTACTTTTTTAATATTTATATAAGTAGTTAAACCTTTTGCAAGGAGAGTATATATAAATATATAAATAATTTTTAAATAATAATTATTAATTAGTATTAATTTTAATAATTATAAACTATTTATATAACGCTTAATTATTTAATTTTAAGAATAATTAAGGCGGTTTTCGGCTTAAATATTTTTTTAGTTAATAATAATCTTATTCCTTAGCTATATATCTATAACGCCATTATTAGTATGAGGTACTTCTCCTGGTTCTCTAAAGGAAAAACCGTACGGCGATAAGCGCCGCCGGATAAAAACCCCCAACTCCGTTCCGGTCGTAGATAAACCGCGCCGCTCCTTCCTAACTTCTAATTATAATAATTCTTACCTACCGCTATAGCGAATAAATACGTTTCTTCTATTTTATTCTACTTAATATTAGAACTATCGCAATACTACTCCTTTCTTCCGCTCCTTCTTCCTATCCCTAAACCGCCGTCCCGTCCCTATTTGCCCTTATTTATTTATATTCGCTCTCCCGCCCTACTCCTTCTCCTTTACTTTCTTCCCCTTTATTTTATCCTCCCGTCCCTACTATAATTTATACCCGTATAAGGGCTTCCTCTACCGTTTATTTAAACTCTCCCTAAGCGCTAGCCTTAAACCTTCTTCTTCTTCCCTAAATTACTACGTCCCTAAAATAGCCTCCTCCTTATTTAGTAGCACACCCGGCTATATCCCTATTCGTAATATTCGTAACCTCGGCGTTCGGACTAATTAAAGCCTTAACTTTTCCTACTTCGTAAAATCTTCGCTTAAGGCGCCTTCTACCCCTCTCCGTACTCCCTAAGCTCCTAGTACTCCTATAATTCCTTTTTAAAATCTTATTACCATCGCTAACTCTCTATCCTATAATCCTATACTTCGGCTTCCTAATAACCGGTAAAATTCCCGCCTTTATACTTTTACGTCTTCCTTAATTAATTCTAATATCTAATATTATTCGTACTCCTCCCTACTTCGGCTATACTTTAGATTTCGCTAATTATATTATAAATACTTCGAATATCGCTAGTCTAAGCCTAGAGGGCTTCTAAATAATATTCGTAAAGTATATTTATATAGTCGATAAATAGGGTAAATATCCTTCCCGGTATTATAATATTACTTCTTTCTTCTAATATTATCTAAGTACTACGTTTTAAATTACTTAGTATTTACTCGCCGCTTTAAAGTATATATTCGACGTCCCCTTCGGCTATTATAATAAGTATAACTTCGTTTAAATAGTAATAATTATTATTATAAATATTCCGGCTAACCCTAATAAATTTATTAAGAACCTCTAGCGGGTTTATACGTCTTTCCTTAATATTATATATATTCGTCTAATTAATAATAATTTTCTAGATTAATTAAATACCCTTTCTTCTCTTTATTACTTTAATAAATTAAAGGTTGCGGATTATAAAGAGAAGGGTTATTGTAAGAAGTTTATAATCGACCGTCCTACTACTACTCTTCTTCGTATCGTTTCTACTAATTCGATTAGTAGTAATAGCGCTAGCCCTAGTACTAATAGCCCCCTGGGTTCGCCTATAGCATTTGATAGCCCCCGTACTACCGAAATAAGTCCCGGCTAAGACGAATAATATCGCTAAATTACCTATAACCTAATATAAATAATAGAAATACTTTGTATTTTCGTTAATTATATTTAAACGTTAATTAAATAATTCCTCCGCCGTTCTACTCCTTTTGCTAAATATAAGCCGGAATTAATTTAACCAATTTCTTTACTACTCCCTTCGTCCCTATATTTCGATATTTTAATATTATAAATAAATAAATAGTTTTATGTATACTACGTAAATTCCCTACGCTATTCCCCTTTTAATTCGACTATTAGGCAATATTTATTTAATTTATCTAATTTAAATACTTATAAAAGGATTTTCTCTACTTTAATTCTATTATTTAGGTAAATTTAGAATTCTTCCCGTATTTACAACCAATTGATTACTATTATTTAATATTCCTCTATCCGTAAATATTTAAAAACGAAGTATTTAAATATTTCCTCCCCGGCTCCGTATAAATAGAATAGCGTTATAATATCCGGTACCTTCTTCCGGAAGAAGAAGGACCGGAATCCGATAATTCCTATTCGGGTTTAAATAAGGAAAGAGCTCTATATTTTTATTAATAAGTACGGCTTATTATCGTCCTCTAATAATTAACTTTTCTTCTTCTTCTTCTTTTTTACTCTAATTATATACTATTTAATAATATCGTCGCTAAACTTCGTATTAAGGTTAACGATAGTAAATTTATACCGCCAATTTAATTTAATTACCGCCGCCGCTACTTAATAATTATAATATAATACCTATTCTCTTTTTATAGTATTCTCCAATTACTCCTTTCGGTCGATAGCGGTTAATTCTAATATTTATAATAGGAGTAAAAATATTCCCGTTTCCGAGGGCGGTTTTACCGCTAATATAATAAATTTCTCCGTCGGTACCCATTCCTTAGCCTATTTAATTTTAATAGTACCACTTTCGGGTTAATTAATAGATAATCGACTTCTTACTCTTATTTAAATATAATTAATTACTTAAACCGTAATCCTTTAGACGAATTTAATTTAATCTATTTGGGTAAGCCTTTCTTCGAAGGCCTTTACCCTTTTATTAAAGTAGAAATCGAGTAATAGACAAAATATTTCCGTTTCTAAATTCCTTACTAGTGTAATTTTATATACTCCGGCGATAACTTTTAAATATTTAATCTAATATTTAACTAACCCAATTACTATCCTTCGCAATTTCTCGTAGATTTCAATTGGTTAATAGAAGGCTAATACTCTATATATAATAGCGCTTCGAATATACTTAATATAAATTTCTCTCGCTCGTATAAAGGAATAACCCTAAATTTTCATTACTAACCGTATTAAAACGTTCGTCTATATAACTATCTTTTTTTTTATTATTTCTGCGTATATTCGATAATTAAACTTCCGGTTTAGCTAAACCCTTAAGAACCTTATCGATTCCGTTGATTAAAATACTATTCTACCGATTTAGAGAGTTTCCGTCCGTAGTTCCCTCGTCCGCGTAAAATATATAAGCTCCGTTTTACTTATTTTAAATTCTATCCCTCTCTCGGCTATTTATTCGGAGTAGATTTCTTATACCGCTTAGAAAATCTTGTAATTTTCTTCTATTATTTTAATTATTATAATAATATTAATATCGTCGGTAAAACTAATTATAATCGTATTTTTAATTATAATTAATTTGTAGTATAATAGGGTAATAAAGAGAATAAAAAGGATTAGTAAGAGGAGGGAGCCCTAGGGTATTCTTATTACGATATTATAAGGGTTCGAAGTTTTATTATCGAAGAAAAGGGAACCTTTTCTTCTAATAATAAAATTATCGACCTATTTAAAAAGCTATTGTAGGAATTGTATTTCCTATAAGGTATGTAAAAGCTATTTATAATTAACTTTATTGAATACGCCCTTTAAATCGAGGAATATAAGAGACGTTACGGCTTTGAGTTTTTAAATTGAATAGACTATATCGGTTATTACTTTAATTACGAACTCTATTAAATAGTCCGCCTAGTTATTTATTTAACCTTCCGGGAGGAGGTTGAATTCTTTTACTATTTACGTTAACTTTATAGTAATTAAAGCTTTAAGGATTTTTCTAATATTATTTAATAGCGAAATCGGTTTTTATACGCCGGCTAGTTTTTATTACTCGGCGCTTTTTCCTAATTTTTTTAGAATAATTATTTTTATATTTTTAAATTATTAGGGGAAATATCCGAGCCGAAGGCTTACTATAGCGAAAACCGCTATAATTTATTTAAATAGTACCTTGTAAATCTTTAAAAACCTATTTGAAAATTAATTAATACCCGGCGCTTTATTCGGCGCTATCCTTAAAAGGATTTCTTTAATATCCTCCTTAATAATTTGGTTATTAATAATTACTAGGGTATTGCTATTTAGTAGTTGAATTTAATTTAGTAAATAATTTATAAAAACGTTTACTTTAGGAAAGAATCGGTCGGCGAAAATACTTATTTTACCGCTATAATCTTCGATTTCGTCTACCCCTTCGCTAGGTTTAAAGGCTAATAATTTAAGCGGATTTACTAAACGGTAATTTTGGGTTCGAGCCTACTTCTCTAATAATTAGAACTTATTTAAATCCTTTAATACGGATACGATATAATTTTACTACTTCGCCGTTTAAATCTTCGAAATAAATCGTCTCTTCTTTATTACTACCTCTACAAACTTTTTCTAATTTAAAGGCGTTCTACTCCTGAATTATATTTACTATTTCCGTTGTATATCTTTCGTCGCCGTTTTATATTTTAAATTCTATTAATTTATTTATCTTCTCCGATTTTTCTTCCGGTATAGGACGAATTCTTTTATAATATTAACGAATTCTCTATCGAATTTATCGAATATTAATTCGAAATCTTCTATTATAACGATCTCCTCCGAGACCGATATTTACTTTTCTACTATTTCTTATACCTTCTCTACGTTTATAAGACTTTAATTATAACCTCCTTCCTCTTTAGCCTTCCTATTCTATTTTCTAATTCGGATTTAAATTTCTTAAGGATAATAATCCGAATTTATTTACTCATATCGTTAAATTCCTTAATATTTAACTTCAATACTACGCAATATTTATATATAATTAATCGTCTTATTTTTTTCGCTTCGTATTATATTACCGAACTATATTAATTCCCTACGAGGGGTTAATAGGTTTAACTTTTACTATTGTACTTAAATAAGAAATTTCGTAGTTCTTAAATTAATCTTATTCTTTAAATCCTAATTAGAATAATAGAGGTTAAAATCCTCGACGGCTATTTAATAGCCTTTTAAGGGTTTCTCCTCGAGGAGTTCGAAGAGGGGAAACCTTTATTAATATTCTAGCGTACTATTTATAAAGATAGGGGAGTAAATAGAGTAAACAGTCGTTAATTCCTATAAATTTTTAAATATTGTTATAGTTTAATTTTTCCCTAATTAGAAATTTAAATCCTTAAAATTCTACTTCTTATTTATATAAATCGCCGCCTTACCCTTTTCTAAATAATTAATATTATAATACCTACCGCCCTTCGGCTAGTAAATATCCTTATTCAAATTTCTACCCGGTTTTTAAATCGCTATAATATTATAAATCTCCTCCTATTCGAATAGAAATTTCCTTCTTTCGTACGACTTCCCTATATTCTAATAGAATATTTTCAATTAAATTATTAATTACCCTATAAGAAGGTTTTTTCTAATTTAATAGCGGATAAAATAGGAGTTATATCCTTAGCGGTAGTAGTACGTATAATAGTTATAGAACCGGTACGGATATAATCGCCGACGTTCTAAAAGTGTATAAAAGTGTTTATTAGGCTAATTTAGCCTATAAATTTCGGTTAAAAGCTATTTCCGACTACTTTATTCTTAAATTGGCTTTTCTTTATACTTTTAATAAATAATTTTTCTAAAGCTATAATAGAACGGGAATTAGAGGAGGCGTTAGGGATAGCGATGTTTTCTTTTAATTTAATTATTAATTCTAATATTAGTTTAATTAATCTTTTATAAGTAGTAAAGCCGTAAAGCCTTTCGGCGTATATAATTAAAGCCTTCGTATAGGCCGTTCTAATAAATAGGTATTACTTTTTATTGAAGGCGAAATACCCTAATTTCCTATATAATTTATAATAGATTAGGGAATTATCTTTATTTAAAAAGTAATTTTCTTCGCTAAAGCGAGTCCTACTATATTTAAATTAATTATAATGGTTATAAATATTCTCTAAGTAATAAAACCTCGCTGTATATCCAAATCCCTAATATTTAAAATATTATTAAACGGTAGCCGTAATTTAGAATGGTTTATATAAATAAGCCCCGCTGTCCTAGAAGAAGAGGTTTTTTTAGAGGAAAATCGCCGCCTTTACAATTATAACTTCTATTAAAATTATCCCCCTATCCTTTCTATTATATCTCTTCTAAATTTTTACGCGGATAATATTTACTTCTTTATTCTTCTCCCTTATTTCTTTTAATATTACGTTATTCGATCTTCTATTAAAATTAGCCTAGGGGACTCCTTTAATTAGAATTCTTATAATATTAAAGGTTATAATAATTTCTATTTTAAAGACCTCTTTCGTTTAAGTATAGTACTTCTAATACTATTCGTATATAGGTTCGTCGAAGATTATAATATAGTCGCCGTTTATTATTATTCGGGTAGCTATTCGGACTCTTTTATATTATTTTTCCTTTAAAGTGTTTTCGATTACTTATTTTGTATCTTCGTTTAATTATTTAATATATTGGGCGGAGATTGAAATTTCTTTAATTATAAATTAGTATTTGTAATTGGAGGGGATAAATTTCGGAGTAGTAATAGTAGTTAATTATTAGAGGGTAGCGCCGATTTTACCCGGTAATTTCGCAATAATATCGGCCTATTTCTTTAGCGCTTTTTAAATACCTTTTTTAAATTCCTTAAAAATATCCTTCTTTAAATCGTCGAAGTCCTTTTTAATAATAAATTAGTTCTCGCTAGCTTTATCTACTTTAAGCATCCGAGATTTACTTTTCTTTATTTAAATTTTTACGAACTCGAGAAATAATTTTCGAACCCAACGATAGTCCTTAGGCAAAACGGTATTGTAGTCCGTAAATTTATTCGTTTAGGCGATAAATCTTTTTATAATTTTATCGTCGTTCTCTATTTTTTCCGAAATCTTTATAGCGAATATAGCGTTGGGGTCGTTATAATTGAATATACCTCCGAAGGGGTTATAAATACTATTTTCGAATTTATACGCGCCTCTATTAATTATTATCGGTAGCGATAGCTTAATGCTATTATTATATTCGTCGTAGGATATTACGAGGGGGGTAAATGACCCTCCTAAGTCGATTGCCGTTGTTTGTTTTCGTTTTGGAGTACTTCCTGACTAGAAATCGGCGTTTCCGGTTTCAACGTCGTTTTTTATTCTCTTCTTTTGGTTTTCGGTTAATAAGTAATTATATTTTTTTTTAGTTGATAGTAGTAGTCCGCCGCTAAGTCCGGGAGAGAAGGGGAAGTCCGGGAGAGAATAGGAAGTTTCCGAGACTTAGAATACTCTATATAGTAGCGGATTAGGGGAGGTTATTATTTTTAAAATTGACTTTAATATTAATTTTAAGGCTTGGGATAGCCCTTTTATACTTTGATAAAAGCTAGTTCAATATCTATTAATGTAGAATAAAAGTAAATAAATAATTTTTCCGAATGCTAATAATAAAATTACGAATTAATTCTATTAAAATTATATATAAAAGATATAGAGTATAGTTCTTAATATACTCGTTATTATTATATCTAGGTATAATTTAATCGTTAGCGTAAAAGTTATTAAGTTAAGTAAATTAATCTTTTTCGTTATTAATTAATAGTTAAATAATTATAATAATATAGGACTTAATAGCCTTTTCGGTTAAGGGCTAAACGGTTATATCGGTTAAGGGCTAGACGGCTATATCGCTAATAGCCTGTTCGGCTTGAGAGTTAATAGTTAAATAGCTATATTTCGGGTCTTAGCATTGGCTTTAAATACGGCTTTACCGCTAGTGTAAACGTCGAAAAATCCGTAGTATTAATCGTTTTTATTATACTAAGCAATTTTATTATTAGATTACTTTTAGTTAGGAAATCCTATATTAATATACCCTCTAATTTAATTAAATTATAACCCTAAATAGGTCTAATCTTTTTAGTAATTATATTAATTTTTATAATAAATTTACCGAAATATTAATATTAATAATTATATAACTTTATAATTTTACTAGTAAATTAGCAGTAATTAGGCTATTTATAAGCATTAAAAATAGTAAAACTATTTGTTAAATCCGTAAGGAATTTGTAATAGCTTATTATTTAAATTCTAATAGGATTAGCCGTTTAATAATTCGCTTGTATTAGTTATAGAGCTTTTACTTATACTAATATTACTAATATTATTACTAATAATATTATTAGAAGTACCGGTTTTATTATTAGGTTGGTTGGGGTTGGCCGAATGGGATTTTAATAGTATTCTTAGTATTTCTTGAGTTAGATTTGGAGAACGAAATTGGAGGTTATTGAGGGGTTTAAATTTAAATTTTTATTTAAATAAATAAAAACGTTCGTCTAAAATTGGAAAGAAATTCGTCGGATCGTTTAAAGAAGTTTATAAAATCGTTAAAGGAAATTCGTCGGATTATTAAAAAAAGCTTATAAAATTATTAAGAGAAGGCTTATTATTTTAAGGGAAACGGGTTAGTAAAAAAAGGAATAATAAATTAAAATAGGAATTAGAATAGGAATAAGAATAGGAATTAGGAATAGGAATAAAGAATAAGAAAGGGAATTAAGAATAGGAAAAGGAAAGGAATAGGAATAATAAAAGGGAAAGGGAATAGGAATAATACGTTTAATATTTATAAAAGTGAAAATTAAAAATAAATTTAGTAACGAAATAATTAAAAAAAGCCTAATTTATTTTATTTAATTACTAATTATTTAAGATTTTTATTATAAAGCTTTTACCTATACTAATAGTAAATTTACTTAAGCCCTTATTTCGTTAAATCCGACTTTAGTTTTAATAAAGGTAAATTCGCCTAAATTAAATTTGCCCTTTTAGGAAAAAGCGTAAGAATAGCGAAACTCTCTCTAATCTACTATTCTTTAGTAATAAAGCGAAATTCTTTAATCTATTACTCTTTAATAATAAAGTTAATTTTACTTCGGTAGTTCTTTAATAATAAAGTAGATTTCGCTTTAGTAGCCTCTAAATTAATTAAATTAATAATTAAACTAAGTAATAATTAAGAGGCGGTAATAATTCGCCGGTACTTCTTTTTTTATAACGTATAGCCTATTATTATAATATTAATTATTTAAAGGATTGGTTTAGTAAAGTAATTTAAGGGATTAGTTAATTAGTATTATTTAAATTGTATTTATAATCCCCTACGGTTCGGATTTTAACCCTTAAAGGTATTATTTACCCGTAGGTAGTAGAACGATATAATATATTAGGTTTATAATAGGATTTATATATTTTAAAGGATTTATTATTATATAGATAATACTAGTTAATTAGTAAAGGGAACGTTAAATATAGGATATATTTACTTTAATTGCCTTATTACGATAATTTATATAATTCTATATTAATTTACTTAGTAATTATAAAAGGCGGGGTTAGTATAGGCGGATTTAATCTATTTAATAATTTTAGGAATACGGTTATTAGAGATAGACTAATTTTTAAGAATATAATAATTTAGGAAGAAATAGTAATAGGGGTTTAGAGTTATAAAGTAAATAAATATATAGGAGGTTAAAAGAGGGGAGGTTGTAAAAAGGTAAGAGTTATAATTAAAGATGAAAGCTTTTATAAAATTCTAGACGGTTAATATTTATAAGAAGGGCACGTTGTAAATTATATTTAAATAGGCGAAATTCTTATTTTAATAAAATATATAAATATTCTCTTACTATAAGATTGCTATAAAAAGGATTTTTATAATAATTTTAATAGCCTTCCTATATTTACCTATATATTTATTTGTAGATTAGTTAGGGTAGTTAGTATAGGTATAATTAATTAGGCTAGGCTAGGTTCTAAATTCGAATTTAGAAATTAGATTTTAAAATCGATTTTCGATTTCTCGACTTTTTATCGATTTTAATTTAGTTATTTTCAAATTTTCCTTTATTTATACCTTAAATTTAGGATAATAACTTTAATACTACTAAATTAATTGCGATTCTATTAGTTAAAAATTAGTAAAAAACCCCTTAGATTATTCTATAGGAATTTTAATAATAATTAATAATAAATATAAAATATATTTAGTAATAAGTAGTACTAAACCTTTTTTTTAATAAATTAATTATATACCTCTATTATATTTCATACGTCGTATACTATATTTATTTAATATAATTTTACTTCTACGCGATTGCGATTTATTTATTTATACTAATGCCGCCGTTAATTCCCTTCGATTGAATATATTCTTCGTAGCTTTATCCGTTCTTAGTTGCCCTTTATCTACTATCCTATTATAGGATAGTACTAAGGCTTATAGTTTTAATAATATAAATACTATAAATTAAGGCGCGCTTATTAAAGATTTTGGGATTGAATTTCGTAGTTATTAATATATATTAGTACTAGGCGGGCGCGCGGCTAAGTAAAGGGCGGGGTAGGTTAGATATTACCTTCCGAAGTAAATTGTTTAGTAATATTATTTAAGAAGAAGATTTTTTAGGATTTGTTTATTAAAACGAATTATATAATTATAGGTTTATACTATTATAAAATAAAGAATTCTTTTATAATTAGATTAGGTAGGCTCTTATATTTAGTATTAACGAATTTAAATACTTTATTAATCTAGTAACTAGCGATATTATATCCGTTTTTAATACGCTCTTATTCGAAGTTATTGCGTTTAATACGATTATTAATTAGGGTTTAGGCAATTTAAATCTATATTTCTATATTCTTAGAAATTATAAAGAGTATACCTAAGGCCTCCCAGCGGGGGTTAGCCTTCTATTATTTAATAGTATTAGTAATTTCGTTATTATTATTATTATTATTATTATCCCTATTTTTATACTTATTTATAATAGGATTAGTATTAGAAGTAATTATTCTACTATTAATAATAAATATACTTCCCTAAAGTTCTTTATATAATTTAGCCTTAGGAAAAGGACGGTTTCTAAAGGGTCGATACTCCTTATTCTTCTATTAATTAAATAATAATTAATTAAATCGGTTATTAATTAATATTATTTTATAAATATATGTTAATATAATATAAATCGTTTTAAACGTCGTCGTTTAATTTGTACTATAGACTAGAGCTATTTAATTTAATACTAATCTTTAATAAGGATTTTAAGTATTAAAAGATTTAATATTATTACGGTACAAAGGTATAAGGTAGGTAAGAACAAATGTAATTGTATAAGGAGAGGAAAGGGGAAGGTCTAAGGGTATATTCTAAGATTAACCTTTATAGGCTAATTTTAATTAATAGTTTTGCAATAGTCTTATAAACGCTATAGAATTAATACAACTATTATATAGCGATAACGATTAAAACTATTACGAACGCTATAATAGTTTTATATAATAGTTTGAACTATAAATTGATCTCTGGCTTAGACCTAGTATTATCGCTACTATAAACCGTTATAGGGTTAACCCTATAATACTACCCCGGGCTAAAAGAAGTTATATAGTTAATTAATAATATATAAAATATTAGAAATACCTAATAATCGCTTAGCTTGCGCTATAAAAGCTTCTACAACCGCCGTTACTTTACGCAGCGACCTCTTCCGCCCCTTATACTATCCGTTCTCTTTAATTTCTAACGGCTAATCCGCTCCTCCGCCCTATTAATCTACTCCGGCCTCTACTTCGCGGTCCCTCCGTTTTTCGGCGGCGGTTTAGGCCGGTAATATTAGAACGTCCGGGTTATTATTATAGAACTTTTTAATCTCCTCTAAATATATTTCTACGTTTTTATATAACTACTAATTAAATATATATAGCGGCGCTTATACAATATAGTATTTCTATTGTTTATTATTTAGGTTTTTCTAATAGTCGTTAATAGTTTTAAATTCCTATTCTTTAAAATCCTTCCTATTATTTATCCGCCTTATAATCCGTTCGTAATTCGCCCTAATATCTCCTTCTATCCTTCCTATTTAAAATTTAACTTTATTAATATAAAAAGTAAGATTATACTTTATATTAATTAATAAACGGAATATAATAGTATAGTTATAGATTTTAATAATTTCGAAAGGCCTTTTATAGAATAATATTAATTTTACGTACGGCTTCCTTATTTTGAAGTTCTTTATACTTAATAAAACCTTATTTTTAATTTTATATTATAAAACATTTAATTTATTCGTATTAGTATTATCTTTATATTATTATTAAACCTCTTTTACTTTAGCTATAACGAAATCTAAAATCGTTTTAAAGCGATTAATAATTTCTAAAGCCTTAAAATACTTATCCTACTAAATTTGTAATATATTTAAAGGGTACGGTTTAATTAGCTCTACGCCTATTTATAGATAAAAACTATAATTAGTGAAGAAGGGTAATACTTTTATCGTTTTTAATACGAGATTATTAACGGTAAATTCCGCTATAGGGAATTAATTTATTTAGTCGTTTTGTACTTAATTAATAAAAGTTTGCAAATATCTTTTTATTTCGGCGTTAATCCGCTCTATTTATCCGTTAGTAATTAAATAGAAAGTAGAGGAAGGAATTAATTTAATTTCCAATTTTATTAATAATACCTTCTAAAATTATAAAATAAATTAAAAACCCCTATTTAATACAATAGTATTAAATAGATTATAAATATTATAGACCCGTTCGATAAACCAATTAACTAATTCCTCTACTATTAAACCGATTATAGGAATAAAATACTATATTTTTATTAACCGGTTTATAATTACAACGACGTATTTAAACGCTTGCCCTCGCTATTTATATAATATTAACGGCGTAATATAGTCGATTAAAATATTTTTCTATAGCGTAAATAGTACTACTAATAGTTTAAATAGCCTATATAGCGTATACTATACTAGTTTTATCTTTATATATATTAAGTAATTCTTATAGTAAACCTTAATAGCGTTATATATCCTTAATTAGAAGAAAGATTATAGGAGGAAACTATACGTCTTCTCCCTCCTTAAATATTCTATACTTAATATATTATAGGCGTAGCAGATTAATTAATAGTAAATATCTATATCGCTAAAATTAAGGAGGATAGAACTACAATAATAGATCCGCCCCTAAATAATATAATATTCCGCGAATAAGAGCTTTTTAAAACTATCCTTTACCTCTTTCGATTATACTTTTTTAATTAGATTTAATATATAGGCCTACGCGTTTTATAAGAGGGTTGATTTCTTATAGTAGTTTATAATAAAGTTATCTATTAACGTTTTATTTATAATTTTAAAGTTGTAAATATATTCGGTACCGACGAAAACCGTAGAAATCTCCTCTCCTAACGTAGAAATCTCCTCTTTTAATATAAATACCCTATTAATAAAGACGTTTTTATCTAATAATACCTTATTACGTACTAATAGCCTCTCGTCTCCTATATCCTTTAAGACGTTTTTTAATTTGTAGTTTAGCGTATCCGGGCGGACCTATAAGGAGCCCGGCCGGTACTAAATAGTAAAATTGAATTATAATAGGAATTAAAATTATTATATATACTTTAGGATTAATTATTTATTAATTATAAAAAACTTTAAACTTTTATAATCGGTAATAATTTCTACTAGCTTTTACGCTCCCTCTAATTCTAATTTCTATTCTTCTAGAGCTTTAACAATAGCGAAGAATTCCTTATTATAAATATTATAATTATATTCTATTAATAAATACCACTAATTAAAATAAGTAATTAGTCTTAGCTCCCCCTCCTTATTATATTATAAGAGCGTTCTTCTATAAGCCTAATTTAATATATCTATTTCTATAACTATTTATTTCGACTAATCGAAAATACGTAGAACGGGTCTACTTATAAAAGTTTTCTTTAATATTTCGAAAGACTACTAGTAGTAATCCTTCTACTCCTAATCCTTAATATCCTTCTTTATTAATTCGTATAACGGATTAATTAATATAGAGAAATATTTAATAAACCGACGATAAAAATTAGCGAACCCTAGGAAGCGCTATAGCGTTCTCTTAGTATTTAGAGCCTCCTAGGAGGTTATAACTACTACTTTTTCTAAATCTATTTTAATACTTCCTAGGGTAATAATTAACCCTAAGTATTTAATACATTTAGTATAAAATTCGTATTTGTTAATATCGATTTACAAATCCGCGTTAATTATTCGTCTTAATACCTCGCTAATATACTTAATATACTCTTCCTCGTTTTCTAAATAAATGAAAATATTGTCTAGGTAAATAGTAGTATAAACGTTAAAGATATTATATAGGACGTTATTAATATAATTCTAAAAAGTCCTTAGCGTTCCTTATAATTTAAATAAATAAACCAATAATTTAAAGAATTTAAAGCGAATAATAAAAACTATAAGCTATTTATAGCCCTTTTTTATCCGTATATAATTAAACGTAAAGATTATATCAAGTTTAGTAAAAATCTTTACTTTATAAATTATATTTAATATCTCTTTAATTAATAGTAATAAATACCGCGTTAAATATTACATTATTAACGCCCTAGTAATCTACGTAAATATAGACCCCGCCCCCTAATTTCTTTACTAATAGGATAAACGCTATAAAAGCGGATTAAAAAGGCCGGATAAACTTCTTCCTAAAGTTCTCATCGATTTACTTCTTAATAATAATAACCTCGATAGGCAATATAGGCTTAGGTTTAGCGTATAATACTTACTCTTCTAATTAAAACTCGATTTTATAATTATAAAATCGGTAAGGGGGGAATTAATTTATTAATACTAATAAAAAGGTATCGACGTAAGATTAATAGTAAAGTAATAATATTTTACTAATCTCCTCCTTAATCCTCTATAATTTATTTGCTTTATTTATAAACTTCTATATATCTTCCTCTAAAACTTTAGTAAAGTATACGTATTGAATTGTCGTTTCGTAAAGCGGGGCGTCTTTTGCGAAGTCTCCTATTAATACGATTACTTGTATAATAATTACTATTTCCCGTTTAATATTAAATTTATATTTCTTTACTATATTATTAATAAAATTGTAAAGGGATAGTAGAAAGTCCTTCTTATATTACTCTCCTCTTCCTTTAATAATATCTTACGTTACTTCGTATATAAAATCTATTTTATTAAACTCCGAAAATATTGCTAGCCGTTCGAATTACGTATAATTAATTATATACGGCTAGAACTAATCTCTTTTATAAATAAAATTGAAGGTAGCGGTATTTAATTTACAAATATCCGTAGGGTTGATTTTATCGTCGACTAATTTACTAAACCGGATTAATATTCGATAATCCCCTACTAATATACGCCTCCTACCCGGTTTAGTATAAAGTTAATATAGCGCGTCCTTTTTAATTTTAATTAATACTATAGTAATATTAGTAATAAATTTAACCTTCGCCCCCGCTTAATAACCGATAAAAGTGTAATACGAAGCTAATAGTAATGAAATTTCCCCTTTATTTTTAAACGCAGAGGTCTACTCCTTAAGTCCTTCGTCTTTAAATTAAAATTCCCTAACGAATAAGTTTTCGCCCTCCGCTTTTAAAATCTCTTCCTTACGGAAATAACCTTTAGGGATAGTACTAGTACTATTCCTAGGAAAGGTATTACCCTTCTTATAAAGTATAGATAGTATAATAACTTTTTCAATAGAAGTAGGGGGAAGAAGTACTTTTTTATAAGTACGGGTAATAGTAATAGAAATAGAGTTAGAGAGCGCCCGAAATACCTCTATTTAATTATTAGAGAAACTTATTAGTAAATAGTAGTTATAGTAATTAAAATAATTGAATTATATACCGCCGCTCTTATAATTAATATATAATTTGTAAATTGCTATTTAAAGATAGCCTAAAATAATAAAGTATTTCTTATAGAAGTCGTATATTAAAAAGGTAATAATTTCTTTGTAATAATTAATTTGTAACCTTCCCTTTACTATTATTTTAATAATACCCTTAACGTTATTATCTGCGAGTACTAATTTTTTAGGATAAAGTAACGGAAAATAAAGGAAATTGTATTTTTAGACGAAAGAGCGGTCAATAAAAGTATATACAGAATACCCGCTATTAATAAGGGTAATATAATAGTCTTTACGTATACCAATAATTATATATATAAATAATAGAATTATATTTAGAAAAATAGTACTATTTAATAATTAAATCTATACTTCCTCTAAACTAATAAAAGGATTTTATTTTCTCTATAATATAATTAACCGGTTAAGCCCCTATATACGATTAAATATAAAGGCTATTTATTTCCCTAATTATTATAATATTTACCGCCTATAGTAAATTCGTTAGGCTTTTTAGTACTAATAATTCTAATAGCCCAGACTTCTACTACGTCTCTTCCTCTACTTCTTAATCCGTTCCTACCGTTTCTTCTACTACCCTAACCTCTTCGTCCTTTATCCTTATTCTTCTTCTTTTCCTTATTAATAGGGACCCCGTTAATACGAAGTTTACTACCCTAATTAATCGAGCTAAAGCAATTACGAATTATATATCCCTACTAATTATAACGATAATAGAATCCCTTCTCTTTATACTCTTTGAAAACTTCTAGGTCGAATATAGTAAATATATTTATTACGTCTAAATCTATTTGATTTCCTCTTTAGCTTATTATTTTATTATTAGCCGAAGCGGGAGGGGTAAATCTATTGCCGCCGTTGTTATTACCGCTAGAACCGCTACCGCCGCTCTTATTAGCGGAGTTAACCGAAAAGCCGGCTATAACTTTATTACGATATTCGGCGTCCTTAATCTTCCTATTGACTTTTTTAATTAATTATAATTATTTAATATATTCGTCGTTACCCGGGAAGTTTTAAAAGATTAAGGTTTAACAGAGCTTTTTATTAATTTTATTACAAAAGTAATAAACTTTTATAGTATTAATAAGATTATATTTATTTATAAACTTAGTAAATTCGATTTTAAAGCGCGAGAACGGTATACCGCCCTAGTAGAAATCGATTAAATATTTATAGGTATTTAGTTTAATATTTACGTTGTCGTACCGATTTGTTAAGTATTAGAGAAAGATTTCGCCTATCTTCTATAATTATTAATTGGAATTAGTAGGGAACTCTTTAATTTTAGCGAAGTTACCCTCAAATACTATACGTAAATTTAATCCTAAGTAGAATATAGCCCTTACAATTTTAATCCGCTCGTTAGGAAAATAAATTATATCGAACTCCTAAATAACTTTAATCTAATAGCGCTACAAATAAAAAGTATTATAGTATATAGTATTATCTTTCTCTTTACTAATAAAAATAGGAAGGTCTTCGATAATACGCTTAGAAAGGCGAATAATAAAGGCTATTGAAATTGCTGTAGGCGTAATTGGGGCGCCCTTATTAGAAGTAGTAGGGGTCGTTAAAGGGGTATTAGAAGATATAGTAGTAATTTATTTACGTAGGGTAGCGATAACCTATTAAGTTTCCTAGTATTACTATTAAACTTATTAATATTTTGTAATAACGGTATTATAATTAATAAAGATTTAAACAAATATTCGGCTAAGCGCATTAATAATAAATCGAAACGCCGGCTATTAGCCGATATTAGTAGCGATCTCCTAATATTCCTTAAGTACGGGAGAAGGGTAGAAATCGAATATAATACCGTTAACGAAATTCTAAATATTGGGAATAACGTTTAAAATAAATAGTATTACTTCTATAATAATTATATTATTAATTAGCTCGTTATTAAGAAATTAGGAAAGCGTACCCAAATTGTAAATATTAGGTTTAAATCCGGACCCTAAACTAGGCGCAACGTAATTAAGTAAATAAATATCACTACCGTTATTACTAGCGAAATAGTAATTGTAATTATAATTATTATTTTCTACTATATAGTTCTATAGCGATATAGAAGAATTATAGCGATAAAAAAGCGTAATTGTAATAACTAACCTACGTTTAGGTTATAGTTCTAATAAATCCGCAGCTTAACGAAGCGACTTTATATATCGGGGTCTACGATTAACGGCAACCTCGATATAGGGGATAGATTGTATAGCTAAACGCCGTACGACTCTAAGGGTCGAAAAAGATATACGTAAAACGCAATAATTTAAAAATATAATTAATTATTACAATACAAAAGTATAAAGTAAATAAAAATAAATATAATTATATAAGAAGAAGAAAGGGGAAGGTCTAAGGGTATATTCTAGGACTAACCTTTATAAATTAGTTTTAATTAATAGCTTTATAACAATCTTATAAACGCTATAGAACTAGTACAACCGTTATACAATAATAATAATTAAAGCCATTACGAACGCTATAATAGCTTTATACAATAATTTAAGCTATAAGCTAATCTCTAGCTTAGACCTGGTGCCATCGCTGCTATGAACCGTTACAGGGTTAACCCTGTGACAAATATTTCCTTTTAAGAATATTAACGATATTCTTCAATTACTTAGTATTAAATTAGGTTTTAAACGTATAATTAATTTTCTTAATCGCTTAAATATATATTTAGGTTTTAAAAGTACTATTAATACGTAAACTAGATTTAATTACTTTTAATATCTCTTCGAGGGCTATAATTTTAAAATTTAAAGGGTAATTAAATTTCTTATACTTTTTTTTATCAGTCGAAAGTAAAACTAAAATAAGGATAAAGTTAGTAAAAGGGTTATTATCGTCGTTATCTTCGATATTATCCTCTTTGTTTAAAGTATTAGGGGTTTGGGTATAGGAATCACTATTATTATTATTATTATTATCGACCTCTTCGACTTTATTTTCGATTTCTTCGACCTTTTCGACTTCTTCGACCTCTTCGACTTCTTTAACCTTTTTAATTTCTTCGACCTTTTCGACTTCTTCGACCTCTTCGACTTCCTCAATATTATTTTCAATATTATCCTCGACTTCTTCGACCTCTTCAACCTCTTCAATATTATTTTCAACTTTAATAACGTTTTAAATAAGGTTATTAATTTTAATAAAGTCTTCGTCGTTAAAATCCGATTTATACTCTAAGAAATTATCTTTATAATAATTTAATTTAATACGTATAATTTAAGAGCGAATTAATTTAGAGAGGGGGGTAAATTATAATTAAGATTTAAAGGTAGCCTTAGCCTTATTATAAACCGGTATTTCTATTTAAGAATTAGAACGACCTTTAGCGGCGGTTTTAGGGGTAGCCTTAACCTTACTACGGACTGGTATTTCTATTTAGGAATTAGAACGATTTTTAATAACGGCTTTAAGGGTAGCCTTAGAAGTAGTTTTAGGGGTAGCCTTAACTTTAGTATAAATAATTATTTCCTTTTAGGAATTAGAATAACTTTTAGGAGTAGAAGTAAAAGGGGGGGATTTCCTATTCCCGTTTTTAATAAGGCGGGGCGTAGGTATAGTATTAATAATATTAATAATATTAATTTAAGTAATAAAGGTTTATATATAGGAATAAAAAGGAAGAAGGTAATAATAAAAAAGAATTAATAGTTTATTTAATTAAATATCCTTACTTTATATATATACAATTATAATAATTAATTAGCTATTACTATAGTTCTTTAATAAATTAATTAATTTAATTAATACGGTTCTTACCCGGTATATTCATCTATATATTCGCTACGCTATTACTATAAATATATTAATTAAGATAAATATATAAACCGAAAGCGATTTTAATACTATACTAAGTATTATGATATTTGTACTAAAATAAACTAGTATTCTTTATAATAATACGTTCGTTAAGGCTATAAACTAATAATTTTTATAGTAATACGTTTATTAAGATTGTAAATTAGTAATTTTTATAATAATACGTTCGTTGAGGCTATAAATTAGTAATCTTTATAGTAGTGTGTTCGTTGAGGTTATAATGCGGTATAGTTATACTAACGAATATATAATTGTTATAGAGGGTTTTAGCGTATATTACCGTTGTATTACCGTATAGGGAGTGTAGTTGCGGACTATATACGGTAATGTGAGGTTTCCCCTACTATATTACAGCTTGAACGAATACAACCTAGATGATTATTTGCCCTGTTAACTAGGTTCAACCGGTAAATTTCCCAAGGTGGTTGAACTTAGGCCCTGTTCGGAATCCTAGTACACTAGTAGGGGAAATTAGGTTTATATAGTAATAAGGAACTGCATACTGCCGGCCTTTTTGTATTCAGCTGTTTTTTAGTAAAAAGCTGCAAGTCGCTATAAGTCGCTGCACTTCCCCAAATCAACTTCCAACTTCCCTAATAGAGTGCATCTGACCAATTAGAAGGCTAGAAATCGTTGGGGTTCTTACTGGAATTATCGATTTTATACTGCTCCCTACCCCTATAATTATACTAGTAAGAAAAGCCACTTTAGGGGACTATAGTGCGATACCCCCTATAAATATAGGGCGTCGCCCGCTGAAAAGACAATTGATAAGGCTATTCCCAATTGAAATCTACTATCTAAGCTCCACAGTGCTAACCACAGTGCGCTGGTATATATACACTATCCCTTCTTACTACTGCATTTTAGTTACTATATAGGAGAATTAATACAGACTATGTACAGTACAATAATGCAAGCTAGGGTATACTAGTGTACTAGAATTCCGAATAGGGCCTTACCCAAACTAATACAACCAGCTCTCCGGTGTCTTAAGTACGGAGGCTTATATCCTCAACTGTAAATTTCCCTACTTTGCTAAATGCTAGACACTTGTCACTTGTACAACCACACCCAAATTTCGTTTGCACCCTACAACCTATTCTCTACAACGCTATTCCGCTCTCACCTCTATATCGCCGCTATAACGCTTCTACTCTACTATACGTCCGTTAATCCCTACTATTACTCATTCCCAAGCCATCCGAGTCGCGTCTATTAACAAGTTATAAGCCCGGGTTTACTTTAGTAACCGTTCTGCTCCCGAGCCCAAGTACGAAGAATATATATAACGAATACCGGCTTTATAATAGTAACGTTTAAGAACCCCCAAAAACTTTTTAAAGAACTAATAACTATTAAATTATTCGAAAACTCTTCGAATAATAAAAAACCCTTTAAAAAATATCTTTATTTTTCTTATACTTATTTATTTCTTTAAGAAATATTTAAGGATCTTTTCTATTTTGAAAAGAATAAGGGTCTTCTTCTTTAAGAAGTATATACTTGTTTATATATATAAATAAGGATTAAAAATCTAAAAAGATTTTTATAATTATTTTTCTTATTAAAGAAAATAATTATTTTTTATATACTTTTATTTATTATTAAATAANATAAGGGTCTTCTTCTTTAAGAAGTATATACTTGTTTATATATATAAATAAGGATTAAAAATCTAAAAAGATTTTTATAATTATTTTTCTTATTAAAGAAAATAATTATTTTTTATATACTTTTATTTATTATTAAATAAATAAAAAGAAATAAGACATTAGTCTTATATATCCTTATATGTAAATAAGGAGTTAAAATCTAAACGATTTTTATAATTATTATTCTTGTTAAAGAATATAATTATTTTTAATATACTTTTATTTATTACTTAATAAATAAAATAAATAAGATATTAGACTTATTTATATCCTTGTATATAAATAAGGAGTAAAAATCTAAAGGATTTTTATAATTATTTTTCTTATTAAGGAAAGTAATTATTTTATATACCTTTACTTATAAAAAGGTTAAAAAGCAAAAGACGTTTGTCTTATAATTCTTATAGAAAGAATTTATTATTCTTAAAAAGAATTACGTTTAAAACCTTATAAAAATAAATAAGATTCTAAAAATCAAAAGGATTTTTGTAATTATTTCTTTTATTAAAGAAAATAATTATTTTTATATAAATTGTTATTTATATATAATTTAAAAATTAAAAATCAAAAGTAATTTTTATAATGATTTACCTTATTATAGGAAATAATTATTTTTAATAAGTGAATATATAATATTACACTTATATAATCTTATATAGAATTATAAGATTTAAAAATCTAAAGAAAATAGATTTTTATAATTATTTTATAAGAAAATAATTACTTCTATACATACTTATATTTTTAATTATAAGGTATATAATATTATTCGTATATATATATTCTTATATAAATATAAGAAGTAGAAAATCTAATAAGATTTTTTTTATTATTTAATAAAATAAATATTTTTATTCGTATAATAAATACGAATGAAATATAAGAATCAATCTTATATATTCTTATATATTAATATAAGAAGTAAAAATCTATAAAGAGATTTTATAATTATTTTTCGTATTTAAGAAAATAATTATTTTTATATATATTTTTATTTATAAAATGAATAAAAAACTATAAGACATTTATCTTATAGTCTTTATATAAGGAATTAGAATATTAATCTTAATTATTTTTATAAATAAATAAGAATTAAAAATCTAAAAGATTTTTACTATTTCTTTATTAAAAGAAGATAGTTTTTACACATTTATAAATAAAGAAAATTGAATATTTTACTTTATAAAAAGGATTTAGAAAGTCTTAAAGAATAAACGTTAATAATTATTATTCCAAAAAGGAAAATAAGTCTTATAAATTCTTATATAAAAATAAGAATATAGAATCTAATAGATTTATATAATTAATTTTCTTATTAAAGAAAATAATTATTTGCCTAGTTTATTTATATAAATAAACAAGAAGGAATATAGGACTTTAGTTCTATAAGTTCTTATATACAAATATAACTTAAAAATCAAAAAAGGATTTTTATAATTATTATTCTTCTTAAAGAAAATAATTATTTTATACTGTTATTTATTTTATATAAATAATTAAAAGAGAATTAAAAGATTATAGTCTTATAATTCCTATATAAGAACTAAAATCTATAAGATTATTATAATTATTATTCTTATTATAGAAAATAATTATATTTATACTTTCATTTATTAATAAGTAAATAAAAGGAATAAGATTTTAATATTTAACAATTCTTATTAATAAATATTTTTAAAAAATATTTAAAACCTTATTAATATTATTATTACGATAAATCTTTATATATATAAGGTCTTAAAAATCTTTACGATTTTTATAAATATTATTCTTATTAAAGAAAATAATTATTTTTTATACTTTTATAAAAATATAAAAGATATAAGATACTCGTTGTAGAGTTCTTATAAAAATCCGTTTTTATTAAGAAATCCTTTAAGATTTAAAAGGACTATTATTATAATAAATCCTTATATTACTATATAAAGTAAATATATATATTTATATATATATATATATATATATATATAAATCTTTAATATAGTTAAAAAGCATAAATATATATATTAATATTATTAAAAATAATAATATTAAAAAGAATCCTTCTAAGAAACTAGAGGCTAATTATAGCCAAGCTTTAAATTTAGGAATTAAAAAGCTATTTAATAGTTATCCTAAAAGTATATATTAAGGTTTCGTTTAATAAAACGATAAAAATAACTATAAAAGAAAGTTTTATAGTAAATTCTAGTTTAAAAGTTTATATAACCTTATAAAAGGAATTCTATTATATAATAAAGAAAATCCAATAAGGAATTTCTTAGGTTGAGGCTTAAAAGGAGCCTATATTAGAAATTGAAAATATATTTATATATTTCAAAGGTTCTAATAAGAAAATACTTTAAAAAAAAATTTTATTTTAAAAATTTGTTTTATTATTATATACTAAAATTAAGTATATATATTATTATATATTAGAAGGAAAATATAATATTATTTTAAATCAATATTATATAAAACGGATCTAATACTTTTAGTATTAGTATATAAATTAACGGTTTATACTTTTTACCAATTAATTTATAATACCTAATAATCGACTATTATAAGGCGATATAAATACTATTAATATTAATAGTATAATAAAGAAGAAAAATAATCGTATAAAAATAGTATTAAGAATAATACTATTATAAATATTATTCAAAAATAAGAATAATAATAATATTAATAAATATATTAATATTAAAAAATCGATTAATAAAAAATCGATCAATTTGAACGTACTATATAAGCATTCTACTTATTATAGTACGAATAATATTAGAAATATTATTAAAAATACAATTACTTCTTATAAAAAGGGTTATAATAATAATTATTCTAAATAATTGAAATAATTGAATAATAAAAAGAAAAAAGTATTAAAAGTAATACTATATAAAATTATAGTTAATTCTATAAAGTTAGCAGTGACTATTGTAGTCTACTTGCTATAAATCCTTATAATAATTATAAATATTTTATTATTTTTACTTATAAAGCTATTCGTTATATTAAAATTACCTTATTAAAATAAGGAAACAATTAACGAAGCTATAATTTCTTTAATAAATAAAAGGAAGAATAAAAATAATAAAGGAATAATATACCAATTAAATATTATTTATATTAAAAGAATAAAATAGTTTTCCTAAAAAGATAAATAGGATTTTAATAAAGAAAGTAAGAGCCTTATTATTAAACGCGAATAAAAAGCGTTAATAAAGGCCGCCTATTTATAAGAATAGACTACCTTATAAATCTATAAGGTTTAAAATATCTTATAATTAAAATATAATAAATATCTAATATTAATATATTAGAATTTAGGGATTAATAGTCTTTAATAAATCAAAGGGATTTAATATCTTAAAAGCTAAGCCCCTAAGCCGAAAAAGCAATTTTAATAGGCTATAGGGAAAATAATAATATTTATAAAGACTTTAGCTTCCAGAAAAATAGGGCATTCTAGAAACGAGATATTAAAGTATTAAAAGGTTTATACCTTAATACTATAAATAAGAATTTATCTATTTCCAATATAAAGAATAATATTAGTAATAATACTAGTATAAATAATACTAGGAATAATAGTATAAATAATAATACTATTAAAAGGTGTTATAGGGCTAGCTTATATTGTACGTGATCACTCACGTGCCTTGTACTAGCGTATAGCAGTTTTTAAAATTATTGTCGCGCTATTAGTTAATTGGCTATAACGGCCCGCTAAGGACTTACATCGGGTTTACCGCTAGCCGCCTTTATAAAGCTAGTCTTCTAAGTATTCGTCTATACTCTCCTCCTTTCTCCTTCGTACAATTATATATAATTATATTTACCATTTACCTTTTGCCTATAATAATTAATTATATTTTTTAATTATTGTATTTATAGTATAAAACCTCTCTTTTAATTAATTTATTAATCGCGCGCGTACAAGAATCGCCTCGTTAATTAAATCGCTAAGTCTAATACCTCTAAATATCGATAAATCGTAAAATCGCAATAATCCCTAGTCCTATTCCCCTTTATTTAATCAATAAGGGTAAATACTCTTTATTTAAGGGATAAGAGTTTCGCCTTTATATAATTACCCCCTCTCCGCTCACTCTTATATTTTACGACGAGAGTAGCGATTCTATTACCTTTTCGCCTATTAATAATACCAGCGGCGATTTCCTTAACGCTCCCCTAATTATATCCTTCAATTTGAATAACGTTTGTAAAGTATTTAACAAATTCGTTAATACTTATAATATAATTATTTATTATATTACGCTTCTCGAACTTCCCCCTTCCCCGGCTATTAACGATTTTATTACTAGTATTAAAAATAACGAAGAAAAGAAAGCCGTCCCCTATAATTACTTCGCGTCCATTATTATCCTTATTAATAATCCCGCCTTTTATTCGATTATTACCCTATTCAGTCGCTTTTACTATATTTAATTCGCCTTCTACAATAATATCGCTAGTAATTTCGAATATAACAAAGAGGAATTAAAGACTACTTATATAATAATTAATAAAGCCTAAAATAACTTCGACTAAAAGAACTTCGATTATATTAACCTCTTAACCGTATATATTAATTTCTAAAAATAGTACGGCGACTTTTTCGTAGACTACAACGCCCTTAAAATTTATAATACTAATATTCGAACTCTCTATAATAATTTCGTCGTAATAAGTAAAGATAAAATATCGTCTCTTAAATAAATAGTAGAAAACCCGCCTATTTTTATTAGTAAAGAGAATATTAATACTACTTGTAGATACGAGATTTTTAAGGCCTAACACTTTTATATTTAATCCTAATAGAAGTACAACCCCTTACTTTACATTAATAAAAACGTTAAAATTATTTATACAGCTATATTATTAGGCTTAGAAATCCTCTCTAATATTTAAAACGATTTCGATATTATTTAAATTAACAGTAATAAAGATATTTAGCGTTAGAAGACTAGTACTAAATTTATAAAATACTTTATTACCCGCTTTTAGAATATTAATTTAAAAATAGACGCCGGCCGCTATTTAGAGGAGTTCTTTATAAAGAATATATCCTTTACTAAATTCGAATTCGAATTTATTAATTTTATAAACCTATATAGTTTTAACGATTTTATAAAAGTCTACTACTTACAGAATAAAATTAATAAACATCTCCGTAATATATTAGCTTATTATAATTTCCCCGAGGCTAACGATTTTAAAAAGTAATTTACAATCTATTATACCGTCGCTAGCAACTTCGAAAATACTGATTATTATTATAAAATAAACACTTATATTCTAAATATTAATTTGGGCCGGTATTATTAATACAAAACCAACCATATTGCAAGGGCACAGTATAGGTGAGTCGAAGGCAAAGCTAAGATTCCATCTATAACAGAAGATTTTAAGTGAGGAGAAGAAAAGGAAGAGAATTAGATATATACGTTGCAAACCCGAATAAATACCCTAGTACGCAAGCGATAGCGGGACCTACATGCGGGTCGCTAACAGCCAATCCCTTCACTCGTATTACCCTTCACCTACATGACAAATAAGAATAAATACCTTCAATAGGCTTAGCGCCCGTCTAGGCCAGCCTTAGCGCGAACCTTCTATATCACTCGTTCCTCTAACCTTCGTAGTACCTTATAGCATTTTATAACACCAGTCCTCCTATAGGGGTATAGCGGGTATAGCGGTATAGCCGGACCGGCGCCGTTATATTACCCCCCCTTATATAGAAGACTCGTCCGCAAATCTTACCAAACCAAGACCCACTTTAGCCGTAATAATCCCTCACTTATATAAAATCCTTCGTAAATACCTTAGTCCTAATAACTCTAACAACTCGTTATCCTCGTACTCCTCCCAATCCTCGTTTAACTAATTTATTAAACGCTTAAGCGGGCCCGGGGCTTCTAAATTGGCTTCGTAGAACTCCCAAAATAGCTTTAAGGCGTATTTGAAATCGGAGGCGGGCTAATACTCTAAATCAAAGTCCCAACCTCTTTAATCCACATTATAGAGGAGCTTACTATTAACTACCTTAAAGGTATTAATCTTCTCAACTTCCCATTCAGAATCCTCGTCGTCATTAATAATTAAACTAAAACACTCAACCGATTAACCGGGCAATAAATTATTATCGTACTTCCTCAAACAATCAACGTAAAAGAGATCTAAGCCCTTCTAACTATCTAAGAACTCTAATCAATAGGAATACCCTACTTTCTTAATAATCTTATAGTAATTACAAATATTAGGAAAATCGAACTTATCGCTAAGACGAATCGTTATTAATTACAACCGCTTAATAATAATAATTTAGTCGCCGACGTCGAAATCTAAATCTCTCCGTTTCTTATTAATTTAATAAACCTATTCCTCCTATACCTTTATAATCATTTCTCTAACGAATTCCGTATACCCGTAAATATATTAAACGTATTCCTAAACTTACTCCCTAATCAACTACTCAATCTGGGGAATAGAAAGGTCCTAAATTCGGGCCTCTTAATCGAAGGGTATACGCATCGGGCAACCGAATATAACCTCGTAAGGAGAAAGGCCGGTACTATTTTAGAGAAGGTTATTTTATATAGCGTCTAATATTAGGATCGCTTCTAATTAATCGTCTTAATAGTAGTTAACGAAGGGACGAAATCGCTAATCGAAGTAGGCGTTTATAACTTCCGCTTACCCTACTATTTAATTATAGCCTACAATAGCCAACTTCTACTTCGTACCGGTTAATTTAAACATCTCATCAGTAAAGGCCGATATAAATTAGGGGCTATAATTAAAAATAACTTCTTTTAATATATTATAAACCCTATAAAGTCCTTCGTAATATATCCGGGCGGCGTCTTAAGTAATTACTTTTTCTATATAAGGTATAACCTATAACGATTTTATTAAGCGGTCTACTATTATAAAAGTATTATTATAACTGTATTTATCCTTAGGTATTTTCTTAAAGTCAATTACAATTAAGGTCTATTTCCTAGCGGGCAGCGGGATAGGGTACAATTTACTAGGAATCTTATCTCTAAGCACTTTACTAGCTTTATAAACCATATAGTTTTTAACGAAGCGATTAATATCTCCTATTATACCGAACTACTAGTATTATTCGATTAAAATCGCTTATATCTTATTCCGGCCGGGGTAGGCCGTTATTAGGGTAAAATAAACTTTATTAATAATACGGATTCGAAGGTTATCCTTATCGGAGATAGCGAAGCGACTTTAGTATATTAATAGCCTATTAACTATTATTATAAATTTAAAGTTAGAACTATAAATACGTACGTAATACTCCTCTAAAAACTCCTCTTCGTAATTAACCTTTATAATTACGTCGACTAATTCGTACCCTTTTAATTCGATTAAATATAATTCTAAATCGTTAATATCTAGTATAAGGATCGGTACCGATTCCTCTAAAAAGCCGTTCAATATAGCAATAGAAGCGAAGGCTATAACCTTAATTCCGTCGTCTATTAGGGGCTTAAACATCTAAAAAGTATAATACGCCTCTTTTTTATCCTTTTAAGTCCTAAAGTCTTCCAACTTTCGTAATAATACATTAGCGGCCGCATTCTTAGTACTAGGACAGTAAGTAATCTCGAAGTAGTATTAAAATAAGAACTCTGCCTATCCGGCCTACTGTAAGTTGAGTAATCGCTTTGTACCGAAATATTCTAGGGTTTAATAATCAGTAATAATTATAAAGGGTTTCGACTATCTTAAACTAATTAATTCGAATCGCTAAGTCTAAAGGGCTCTAATAACTATAAGTAATTCCTTATCGTAAATCGAATAATTGTATTCGGCTTATTATATTATTTCTAAGAAGTAAGTAATAAAGTACTATTCCTTCGTATCTTCCTAATATTAAAATAAAATTCCCGCAAGGACTTTATCGCTAGCATTTATTTCGACTCGTATTTCTATATTATAATTAAAATACTTTAATAAGGGGACGTTTATTAGTAATTACTTTAAATCGTCGAATACCGCCTAATATTTATCGGTCTATATAAAGGCTTTACCTTTCTTAATTAAATTAATAAAGGGGTAAACGATTCGACTATAGTCTTTAATAAACTTTTAGTAGAAATTATAAAACTTTAAAAAAGATTATACTCTATAGAAATTAAAAAATATAGCCTACTCCTTAATAACCTCTACCTTTTCAGGGTCGACAGAAATACCGTCCCGGCCTATAATAAAGCCTAGGAATTTAATTTTAATAACCTAGAATTCACACTTCTTCAAATCAATTTATAATCCTACGTCTTTCAACTTAGCCAAAACCTTATAAATATAATCCTTATATTCCTTAAAGGTATCGGAATAAATAAAAATATCGTCGATATACGTAATATAGAAATCTCCTAGGTAAAGCCCTAGAATCGAATTAATAAAGGCTTAAAAATTAGCGGGGCTATTAATTAGGCCGAACGGTAATACTTTATATTTAAAAACTCCTATACTAGTATAGAAAGTAGTAAACTCTTCGTCTTCTAGCCTTATACGAATATAATAGAAGGCCTATTGAATATTAATTTTAGTAAACTATTAAACTTTAACGACCTTAACTAGTATTTCTTCGATTAGAAGTAATAAATATCGGTCTTTTCTAGTAATAGCGTTGAATTTATAATAGTCGACGTAAAAATGAAGACTACTATTAACTTTTTTAACGAATAAGATTAGAGTAATTTAAAGGGACGAATTCGCCTTAATAAATCCTTTAAATAGGTTTTCTAAAATATACTTTCTTACCGCCTCTAATTCGTCTAATAATATTTTATAGAGAGGACTATAACCGAATTCCTCCGGCCGGTATCCTTCTTCAAATTCGATTTTATAATTGTATAGCCGATAATCTAATAGGACGTTTGAATCGAATTTACTAAAGATATCGATATAATTATAATAGAAGTCCAGTACTGTTTTCAAAACTTCCTCCCGAAATTCTTTTTCGTTACGGGGTAAAAGTTCCTAAATAAAGTCTTCTACTACGCATTTCTATTAAATAAATTAGTCGATTTCGAAAATATTTATCGAATATATTATATAATCGGTTTTAGTAGCGGACCTTATAAATAAGTCGCCCTTTAGAACGTACATCTATACCGGTTATTCCTTATATTAATTAATTAAATCTCTTTTGAATTTATATATACCTTAGCTATTAGAGCCCTATTTGCCGTCTTAGGGTTCGATTAGTTTAATTCGAACGAGTTAAACGGGTTCTGGAAATAATATTATAAAGTAGGTAAAATTAGCCAAATTCCTCTCTATTTTACTTAACGGATTAATCCGCTTAAAAATTAAATTAGAGTTCTAAAGTAGAACGCGGGAACGGGTATAACCTAATTCGCTAATATTTTAATCTCGAATATATTTAAAATCCGCTAATATAATAGGGACCGTCTTCTTAAATTATAATTAAAAAGCTTCGAATTCGTAAATACACTTTTCGATTTATTTTTAATATTATTATACCTTTCTTCGGTATTAATTGTAGGATTCTTAATCGAATTCTTTTTTACAATAGTCGGAGAAGGGCTAATCCGCCGGAATAAGTTTTAGAGCAACTATATAACTAATAGTAAATTTAAGTACTGTATAACTACTATTCTTACCGTCGGCTCGTCGCTTATCTTCTCGATCTATAAGTATGTCGCAATAGGCTATATCTTTCTAATAATTTAAATTTACAATACCAGAACTTCCCGGGCGGACTTCGAAATTAGAATTCCTTATCTACTCGGGGTCGGACTTCTATTCGGGGGGAAAAATTAATCGACAATTCTTATAATCTACTTAGATATCGTAGAGGTCGAACTATTTACGACCGATAATAATATTATAGTTTATATTAATGATTATAAAGTAATCGGGGGGTATTATTCGATTTCGGACTCTTAGGGCGGCCTTAACGACTTCTCTAATACCTTAACTAATTTTTCTTTAGTAATTATTAATACCTCGAATAGGAAAGTCGTTCGTTATTTCTACTAGTAAACGTTCTTTCAATTTATTAGCAAATATTATACTAATAAATAAATAGCCGTTTACTCCTATATCGATTAGGGCGTTAAATATAAATAAAGACATTCCATTATTAACTATAATATATTAAATAAATATAAGATCCCCTCCTAAATAGGGTATTAAATTAAATCTATCCTTTCCTTATCTTTATTTATCCTTTATCTATTCTATAACCAATACCTCCCCTAGGAAGGAATCTAATTCACCTAGAGCATTCAATTTCCCTATTTATCAACAGCGGGGGCGGCTTTAATAATAAGGGACGCCGGCTTATCACCGCTAATACCGCCATTCTCGTTAGCCAAATAACGCTCTACAATAATAATAATACAATCGCAGCGCTCTCGATCGTATTAATCCTTCTAAAGACAGTCGCGCTTAGTATAGCCGTATTCTTTACAAAGGAAATAACAACCCTCGTTGAACAAGCGAATAATCTCTTCAGTACGATCTATAATAGAACGGTTATTACCGCCGCCGCCAATGGGTTTCGGGGCCGAAGAATTAGAGCCGTTAAAACTACTAAATCCCTTATTACTATTACTTCCTTTATTACAAGAAGAAGAAGAAAAAACAGCCTTAACTTCATTAGTAATAGTCTTAAGCACTTAGCTAAAACCGGAACAATTAATACAATAAATTTCAAAAAAAATAGAAAAGTCGCGATACTTAGCGCCCATTTACTTCTTATATTCTACGGGAAGGCGTTAGAATAACTCGTACTTCTATTTAAACTTAAGGCGTTAATATTCGCCAACTATACGAACGAACTTATTCTTAAAATAATCGAAATTATCGGTATCCTTCATTTTAAACTTCGTAAAATTAACGAAAGCCTTTTCGTCTTAATTAGAATCGCTATACTCGTACTACAAATAGGTCATTAAATTAGAATAGGTTATAAGCTAATCGGAGTAAGTTTCGCGGAAATACAACATTAAATCTTTAAAAGTAAATCTAGTTAGACAACTTTTAATATAAAGGAATTTATCGCAATCGGTTAAGTAATAATTAGTATTAATCTCGAATTTATCCTAAATTAAATCGTATTAGGCCTCAAAGGGTACGTCGTCCTCCTTATCCTAATTATAAAACTTTAGAGGGTCGGCCTACTTAATTAAGAGGCGGGCACAGCGGAGGGGAACGGACATAGCCTCGTCGTCGTCGTCGTTAATAAATGGAATTATAACGAAACGGGTAATCGAATAGCGAAGGAGAACTATAGTAGGATCCTTCTCGATATTAGGAAGGACCGTATCTTTAATCGTAACCTTTACTTTATCAATTAGTTTGCGAATACCTTTAAAAATATTTAAATCGGTAATAATTTCTTTTAGGGTTTAAATTTCATCTTCTTTATCCGCCAAATAGTCTTTAAAGGACTAAACCATTTTAAAATCGGCGGTAAAAGTCGTCTTAGGGTCGTCGAATAAGGCATCCGCTAATTTAAATACCCAATCGTAGACGGTATAAAACTTAATATTTAAAAACGAAGTAACCTAGTGTAATTCAAATACTTATTCTCTCAAAGCTATAATTATTATAACCCAGAACTTGAATTTATAGAACATATCGGCTAGGCGGTTAGCGCACAATTCGGTAAACTTAACTTCGTTTAAATAATTATTAAACAAGAATTTTAAAATAAATAATAAAACGTAATAAGGGACGTAGGGGACGGCATTACAAATAAAGAATTTAGTAAACTCCTCTATCTTATCCTTTAAATCCTTAACGAAGTCCTTTAAGTTAAAAATAGTACTATATTTATTAATCTCTCTATTAATATACTAATCGAATAAATCGAATAATAGTTTAAATTCTTCCTCGTCGTCTTTACTCTTAACTAGCACGTCGGCTAATACTTTAAAAGGGGACTTAAATTAATTATATAAGTAAAGTAGGGTCTTCTTACGAAAAAGGGTAGATTTATTACGAAATCTCTCCTCGAAAGGGTAAAAACTATTAAAATACTCCTTATTAAAGTATATAAAGGCTTTCGCATTCTCCTTAATAATAAGGTCAACGCATTAAGGCTTTTTCTTATCTTTAACGACCTTTTTATCGACGCTAGGTTTAATAATAGCCTTATCCTTCTCTTTTAATAACTTAAAATTATCCTTATTGCCAACGTCTCCTTTATTAAAAGTCTTATTACTTCTATTATCGTTAAATCCAAAACTCGAACTCTTATTATCGTCGCCTCCCTCTTCGAAGAAGTCGGTATAATCGTCTTTATAATAGTTATCGCCTAGGCCTTCAATTCCAGCGCTAGTACTATTACAAATTAAACGCAGGGGTGCTATAGTTTCTATTAATATCGTAAATCTCGGTTCTTTAAATTATAACGGTCGGTTTAATTATCTATATCGGTTTCTAATCGTTGGGATTTAACCTTCTTAAGTATTATTATTGGGGTAACCTAAAATAATACAAGGGTATAATATAGGTAAGTCGAAGGCAAAGCTAAAATTCCATTTATAATAAAAGATTTTAGGTAAAGAGAAGAAAAGGAAGAGAATTAAATATATACGTTGCGAACCCGAATAAATACCCTAGTGCGCAAGCGACAGTAGGACCTATATACGGGTCGCTAATAGCCAATCCCTTTACTCGTATCGCCCTTCACCTATATAACAAACAAGAGTAAACACTTTTAATAGGCTTAGCGCCCGTCTAGGCCAGCCTTAGCGCGAACCTTCCATATCACTCATTCCTCCAACCTTCGTAGCACCTCATGGCATTTCACGACACCAGTCCTCCTATAGGGGTATGGCGGGTATGGCGGCATGGCCGGACCGGCGCCGTCACACATATACTACAATAGAAATTGTTGTAAATAGCTAATTAGAGTAATGCTAATGATTGTCGTGAACCTAAATAGTTGAGATGGTTAACGCTGATATTGGATAGAAAGGTTGAGGTTATCCTAAATAATAGAGAAAAGAAAGGAAGAATAATTAAGTTGTTGATATTTGAAATTTATGGTTTGAATGATTAATAAGTAAATGAAGGTATTTTCTTCTTGGAGAAAAAAAGCAAGTGATTAAGATGTATAGTTCGGAATGAAATAAATGATTAAATATTTTATGAAGATATTATTAGTAGAATTTAATTGAAAAGAGGTTTTAATAAAATATATTAAATTATTTGTAAAAGCTATATTGACGAGCTGATTTAGGAATAGCCACCGTCTTTCCTATTAATTACCCCCCTTCTTAAGAAAAAGAGTTGATATTTTGCCTTTTTTTTCTTTCCTATTCCTCTCCATTTCTCCTTCTTATTCCTATTTATTAAAGTAGTTATTTTATTAGGTCTATTAAGGCAGGTAAATAATTATTCGTTTAATTAACTTATATAATTATTCGTTTTCTAATCTTCTTTATAATCCCTGATTATGGTTAGCTGATTAGACCCCTCTAATTTTGTAAGCGTATCCCTAATTTAAATATATTGTAAAAAAAATTGAAAAATTCATTACAAAAAGTATAAGGTATACCACCCCAAATTAAATCTTCCCTTTGAATCTATAAAGATCTTCTGAATAAATTTACAACAATCTAATATATATAATCAATTCCTAGCATTTCTATTATTGCTATTATTATTATTCCTTAACTTCTTTTACTTTAGTTTTAAAGTCCTTTCTATAATTCCTTCTAAAGCTTTCTATTCGTCTAACCTTATAAGCTATTCCTTCTAAATTATACTACTTATTAAGTAATTAGCTATTTTCAAGTACGAGTGTATATTCGGGTCAAATTATTCCTTATAATCCGTAAACTAAGTTAGGGGATTTTCTAGATTATACTACTACAATTTTCTCAAATTATTTTCTATCCGTCGAATAAAATGAACTAATAAGTTTATTCGGAAAGTATAGTTGTCGAATTAGATTTGCCTTTCAATAGGATTAGGATTCTTAATAGGAGTTTGTCGTATAGAATAGAATCGGTTTGATCTATTGCCTAGTAACGAATTTTATTATATTTAAGTAGGTATAAATATTTATCTCCTTTAATTATTCTTCTATTAATTAGTAGGATTATTCGTCCTTCGAATTATTAGAATTATAAATATTTGATTATTAATCCTAAGACGTTTAGGCGTATTTATATTTATAGGAAATCTAATACTTTTCGGCTTACTAATATTTCTAGGGATTTTTAAAAAACTTTAAATATTAGGAATATAAAGATATCCTAATTTATTTTTATATAAGAGGGTAGGTAGGGATTGAATCTAGGTAAAGGGAGTATTAAAATATATATTTTCGTAATTGTTTGGGGAGTTGTAATTATTAGGTATTTAATACCTTTCTTTACGCAATTAATTATCGATCTCTCTTTAAATTTGATCCGATACGCTTCTTCTTAAAGATTAAGGGTTTAAGGGAGATAAAACCTTTAGTTATAAAAATTAATAAATAGCGTTACTAATTTTTAATCGTATTATAATTCTTTATTTAGTTAGAATTAATATAAATTCGGCTAACTAATCCCTATTTTAATATTTTGTAGAATAATTACTACCGGACGACGAATTAATTCTTTTAATTATTAAAATAATGGAATTAATCTCTAACTAGTAATTATTAATCGGTATTAATGCTTTTTCGATTAGTTTCCGTTATTTAAATATTTTATACTATAGAAGTTTAATTGTTAATAGAGGTTTCTATAATATAGGCTAGGGATAGAATTTTAGAAGATTGATAATATTCTAAGGTTTAATAATAATCCGATACTTATATTAAATTCTTTCTCTAATATAATTAAATATAATTTTATTAGAAATACTAATTCTATAACCTTTAGGTTATACTAATTTCTAAGGAATCTTACGACTTCTATATATTCTTTTTATTTATTTATTTAATATTATTATTAATCGATTATCCTTAATATATTTATTAGCCGTCTAATTTATTGTTAATATTCTAAAGGGCAGTTATTATTTAGTATATAAAGTATTGCAAATTATCCTTTAATATTATCGAATTATAATATTTTCCCTCCAAACCTAATTAAATATTTTATAATTATATTAAATTGAACTTTAATCCTAATTCTTTAACTTTATTATTTAGAAGGTAGGTTTATATTCTAATAGGCGTATACGAATAGCTTTTAAGACCTATAAGTTATAAGTCTAAGTGCTATATTATTTAGCGAAGTTGATAAATCGGATATCGATTCCTTTAGTAGCCTTATACTTATTAGGTATTTTTAACTATATTCCTCTATTATTTAAGACGGTTATTAGAATTTATTTTATTCTATTTGTAATTTCTTCTATTAATGTTGAGTCGTAGTAATCCTATTAATCTCCTAATTAATTAAAAATAATTATAGTAAAGTATTTGTTGTAGTAGATAGGCAAGATTTAAAACCTTTTTACTATTATTAAATTAAATACCCCTTTGCCTTCGAAAGGTGAGGCCCGAAAATTATTAGTATTATTATAAAATATCGCGTATTTACTTAATACGAAGATATAATTGACTTTCTTCCTAATTATTTATAATAATATAGTAATAATATTGTCGCTAGTTGAAAAGGTATATTTGTCGATACTATATTAGAAATTTGTAAGGCGTATAGTAAGTCGTTTCTAGTTTATTAGTATATTAATAGATTAAAGATTTATTAAATTAAGTTATAGGTTTAGGTGAAAAAGCTTGTTGAATATTTCTGCCTAGTCCTTAATCTCCTTATAGGGTAAATCGATATTAAATTGCCAATCTCCCCTTTTTATCTATTTTAAGTATTCGAATAGTATATATCCTCCTTTTATATTTCTTTTTCAATAGGGACCGAGGAACGGACGTCGGTTAAATTCGATATAAGGGTTGCCAAGTAGATTAATCTATTTTTAATTGGATTTCGGCTTTTAATTTTGTATTTTATTCCTTTTAAAGTATTCTAATTATTTACGGATAATATTAAGTACTTCTAGATTATGTCTTTAATAATCGTTAATATATATTACCTTAAATAAATTGAATATTTCTATTATTAATTAGGGAGTAATAGCTTAATTACCTTTAGGGTTTACCCGAAGTAAATTATTAATATTATACTAATTTAGTAATTTTTTGTAAGTTATTCTCACCTATTTATTTCGGTAAGTCGATTAATCGATTTAGCGGTCGATATAATCGGGAAATTAATTGATTTGGTTCGAATTAATAAATAGACGATTCGGGTTGGCAATTGTAGAGTGCGAATAATTTCTCGGGGTAAAGCCGGGCGAAGTGCTATAAGGAGATGAACTATTGCGAGAGGAAGGGGTATTACGAGGGGTAGTCTAGTTGGAAAATATAATAATAATCTTAGTAGACCGAAAAGAAAGGTAGAAGAAGGCAGGTAATGTTGGATTAGGTTTGTTATAGTAAAAGAATTAGTCTAGTGATTAATAACTTCTAACGTTATTAGTTGAAAGAGGAGAGGAGGAAAGGGCTAGAAAGAGGTAGGGGAAAGGGTAGTTTTATAGATCTTTTGTAAATAATCTATCCGCTTATAATAATTGTAGAAAGGTATCTTTTCGAAATTACTACTTATTTAAGTAGTAAGGCGGTACCTAATCTGATTAATATTTGCCTTTTGCCTGAATATTTCGTCCCTTTATTGAATACCTTCGTATTAGGAGGCAAATATTAAGTAAATTCGAAGATTGAAGGCGGAATTTTTTCCTGGAAATATCCTTTCATCTTTACTTTAATAACGGTAATAATTACTTTAATAATTATTCTTTTCGTTTATTATTTTCGGTTAGCGTTTAAGTAATATGCTTACTTCTTTTCTTAATTATATTTATATAATATAAGAGATTACTAATTAGTCGTTAATAATTATTTATTAGTTAGGTATAAAATACCCTTCTTCCCTTCTTCCCTTCTTCCCTTCTTTTTTTCCTTCTTATTATTATATCTTTTTCCAATTTTTATTCTTCTATTAAGATCTATCTTTAAGCCCTATTAAAATGTCTAATAAAAATCTCTCTAAATATTTTATACTTCTACGCCTCTTATTTAATTAGGAAGTAGGATAGAATATTATTAGATAATAACGGGATTATAAGGATAATATTCTTCTACTTCGATAAGGTTTACCGCCTAGGTATTTATTTTAGGTCGATTATTAGGTTTAATATAATAATTGTCCGAGAGTTAAGGACTATCTTTATTCCTGGATCTAATAGTAGTTTAGAGAAGGCCCGCTTTCTAATAATATTATTTAGGGAGTTTATAAACTGATTAAAGGTATATTAAATGCGCTTTAATAAATAATTTTCCTTATAGTTATTTATCCCTTTGAAATATCCTAATTGGTTTTGTAATAGCGTTTCCCTTGTTCTTATAATAAGTTTATCGAAATATTTAACGACTTTGGCGTTAAAGCCGGTATTATTAATTTAATTAGATAATACTAAGACGAATTAGAGCTACGATTAAATTAGGTTTAAGTTGAGTAGAAAGGCGGTTAGTTATACGGTTATTATATTTATATAATAAATTAAAGGGTAAATCGTTTAAGAGTTTTTATTATTTAGGTTTTTAGTAAAGTATAAATTATTTTTTTCTTCTATACTTCTTAATTAGTTTTTAATTAATTTTTTCTCTAATAATAGTAATTATTTATATTGTACTTATTGTATTAAACGATTTACCCGAAAATATATATTAGTATATACCGAAAGTATACGGAAATTCGAGCGGGCGTTTATTATTGCTCTTTTTGTCGAATATTGCTTTTTTTCGATTTTTGGTTTTAAGGATAGTATTTGTAGAAATTGCTTTTGGTATAGCTTTTAAATTACTAATTATTTAATAAGCTTTTATAATTTGAATTATATTATTTATATTAGATTATTAAGTATTAAATAGTTTAAACGGGGGTAAAATAGTAGTCGTAAGAGTTAGATAATCGCTAGTATTTATCCTTCCGCTTTCCGGCTTAGGGTTTATTTTAAGGCTAATAGGAAGTTATAGGTTAATTATTTAATAAGAGAACGGGAGTTGGGAATTAGGGGTAATAGGGTTAATTTATTTAGTAAATAGTAGATTACCGGTAGTTGATAATTGATTAGTTACGTTGTCTTTCGGGGAGTATTAATAAAAGTCAATAGAAAATGTGCGAAAAAATCTAGGTTTTCTATAATTCGAAATTATTAATCTTCGTATAACTTTTTAGTAAGTAAGACTATATAATTATAATCTTCCCTTCGAAAGGAATAATAATATTTACTCGGTTCCTTTCGTAAAAATAAAAATATTAAAATAAAACTTTTTAATATTATAATTAGGTTTATTATTACTAATTAAGTATTATATGCGTTAGTCTTTCTTCTAATTGCCTCGTCTATAAATTGGTTTCTAATTTTAAGGCTTCCCTTTATATAAAATAATTTCAAATTTCCTATTCTTCTATTTTATATTTCGTTGTATCTCTAGTCGTTATAGCTAATTAATTTTTAGTATAGGTCGGGCAGATTATTATTCTTTTTCCTCTAATATTATTCGTCCTATAATATTTTTATCGATTAATATTTCTTCTAAAGTATCTTTTAGAATAATTAATAATAATATTTTTAGGTTTATTATATTTTAATTAAGTTCTAACTATATTCCGTCGAATAAAAAGTATTTCTTTATTCTTTTTACTAAATACGAGGTCGTAATATTAATACTATTTAGTGTTTTTAATAAGTATTTATATTTAGAAGTAATTTTTCTAATTTTAAATAGTCCGAGCTATTGGTAAGTAAGCTTCCGAATAGAATTTATATTAATTCGTTGTATTGAATCGTAAACTAGTACTAGATCTCCTACGGTTAATTTGGTAATATTTAATTTAATTTTCCCTTTATTTATAATATTGCGGTATTTTGCGGCTTTTTCTCTTGTAATGGAGATTCGTTTTGCGGTTAAATTAAATTAATACTTATTATCTTATAGTAAACGGGCTCTAGTAAATATTAGATTAAATTTGGCTTTAAGTAATCTATTATCCTTAATCTTTGCCTATTACGTAATTCTTTAGGAAGGTAGGTCTAATTTAATTGGAGAGATTAGATTATATTTATAGTTGAAATAGAAGGGAGTAAAATTATAGTTTCTACGAATAGTAGTCCGATTAGTAAATAGAATATAAAGTAGCTAAGGTTTCTAGTCCTTACTGGTACTATTAGTGATTTTTGCTAATGTAGTAGTAATGGGAAAGTGATTAGATTTGTTAACGCTATTAGCTTTTAAATTATAAGGTAAGATTTAAATATAGGGGATTTCTAAAGATAAGAGTAATTTTTCGAAATTTTTCTTAAATTCTAATCCGCTATTGACTATTATTAATAATAGAAGCCCTTATCGATAAATGATCTATATTATTAGAAATTGAGTAATGTTTTTAGAGTTTATAGAAGGTAAAATCTTAGTTTTAATGTATTTTGTAAAATTATTTCGTATTTTGATAATACCGATTCGTTTTCTATTTCGTTTAGGCAGGTATTGAATATTTAAAGTCTATTTATAGAAGGGTTGAAGTAATGGATTAGTATATTAGAAGGCGTTAATAAATCGCTTGGGATTTTACTTCTAATAGTTTGGATAAGATTGAATACGGCTTTTTATATAAGTATATATCCCTTTCTAGTAATAATAGTCGGTAATCCGGTGGTAAGTGGATTTTCTTCCCTTATACCCGATTTTATTATAGTATTTTCGGAAAATTATATCTCGATTAATCGTATTATTAATTAATTTACGTAGTACTTGAATAATATTCCCTAAATATAATTATAAAGTATTATTTTTGAAGAAGAATTTTAAAGTTTCCGTTTTAAAATAGTGTTATTCTATTTCCGTTTTTAAGGAATAAGGAAGTTTAAGGGTTTGTAGGTATTTAATAATTAGTTGGGAGTTAATTAATTACCGATTTTTGAATAGTTCCTATTCTTTAATTACTTTTAAGTATTTTTTATTTAATTGGATAATATAGAATTGACGATCTACGTAATCGTCGATATCTTCTTCTTTTTCCTTATTTTTAATAGCTTTATTAGAGGGAGGTAAATATAATAGATAATTAGCTATAACGTTCTTCTTGCTTGGGATATATTTGATTTCGAAGTTAAATAGCTGAATCTAAGTTATTTAATATATAATTAGTGCTCTAGGAATATCTTTAGTAGTATTTTTTAATTAATATATTATGATTTGAGTATTTGTTTTAATAATAAAATGAATACTAAATAGATATTTTTTTATTTGTTTTAGGGTATAAAGGAGACCCCGAAGTTCTCTTTTTATAGTATTATATTTCTTTTCGGAATCCGATTAAATTCTGCTTTTAAATCGGTATAAGTATTTTATTTTATCCGGCCTAATTTGTTTAAGGATTGTACCCTAACCGATTAGTGATATATTTACGATGAAAAAGATTTGGTTATATTATAAGTCGTTATAAATAATCGGGGTTAAATAGGGTGTTAATGTAATTTTATATTAAAGATATTCTAGTGTAAATTGTTTATTTTCTATTTATTATTAGGTTGTTCTTTTTTTTATTAGAGTATAAAGGGGTAAGGCGATTAGTTTAAAGTCTTTAATCTAGATTCTATAATACCTTACGATTCCTAGGAAAGCTCTTAGTTATTGTAGTTCTTTCCCTTTTATCTTAGTGAGTTTATATTGTTTTTAGGTTAGGATTTTGGATACCTTTTTTGGCGATAGTCGTCGGCCGTTCTCTAAATAGAGATAATTAATTAATATAATTTCTAGTTAGTACTATTTTAACTTTTCAATTGTAATTATTGCGTTACTTAATTTAATATTAATAAATATTCTATTAATATTTACTAAGTGATTAAATACGTATTTTCTAATTCTAAGTTTAACTTCTTCTCTGTTATAATTTGTGGTAGTTGATTTGATATAGATATTATTTAGGTAAGGTCGGTAAATATAGGGTATTAGATTATATAAGATCTTCGTTATTCCTTATATAAATTGAGTAATGGAATTCGTTCCCCCTTGAGGTAATATAGTATTTCGGTAGGAATTTATAGGGTTTTGGAAAGTAGTAAGATTTCTATTCTTCTCGTTAAATTCGATTTGATTGTATTTAGAGTATAGATTAAGTAGCGAGAATATTTTATAATTATTGAATTCTTCGCTAAATTTTTTGTAATTTAGAGGGATATTCGAGTCGTAAATAGTAATTGTATTAATGCGTTGCGTATTATTGATTAGTCTTAGCCCGCTGTTTTTTTTTAATATTAGAAATTAATTGTTTTTGTAGGTTGTATAACTCTTTTCTAGAGTTCTACGTTTAATTCGGTCTTTTAGAAGTTTATAAACCTTTTTATAATTAGTTTTTAGTATAGGAATTAATTTGCTTTGCTATGCCGTATAAGGAATTATTCTGATTTTTTGCGGTAGAAAGACGTCCGGCTTAATTTTTCCTATATATTTAAATTCTTATATAAGGGTAATTTCCTAGTTCTTTAAAATATAAGTAAAGAGTTCCCGTTTTTTGGGATTCAAAGTATTTTGAATATTTGCTAATATAGTTTTAAAACGTTCCGGGTAAAGGCGTTTACTTTCTACTTCTTTAGAGAAGTGAGGGGTAATTATGTTATCCTATTAAAATAGATGAATTTTTATCCTTTTGTTAATTCTTTTTTGTCGTAATATAAGACGTTTAATTTTTTATTGGGGGTCTCCTTTTAGTTTTAATTTATTAGAAGGAGTATTATCGACCGGTATAATTTTCTGATCTTTACGCTTATATATAGTATAAGTAGTAAAGTTTTCCGATTTTTTTATTATATTATTCGTTAGTTGATTAATTGTATTAGAAACCGTAGAATTAGTTATATCCGAATTCTGTAGTAATGGTGAAAGATGTAAAAGATCTTTAATTAATTTCTTATAAGATTTCTAATAAGTTCGCTTTTGTCGTCGATTCTTAAGAACTTTATCCTAGTATTTAATTCCTTTATATAAAACGCCTAATACTTGTTTAATTGTATCCGTCTTATTATTTTCGTCGATATAATTAAATAAGCTATTCTCTAGTTTTTCGTCGAGTAGTGTATTTTGTAAAAGTTTTTAGATTATACTTCGAAGTGATTTCTTTAGCCGTTAAAGCCGCCGTTAAATATATTAAAGATATTCGAATAGTTAATTAGCTATTATATCTTCGACTTGACTGAGGATTATATTATTAATATTTTTATTATATTAAATTAGGATCGGTTAGTATTTATTAAGTGTAATCCTAAGATAATTAGCGAATTTTTCTATAGGAGATAGTTATTCGACGTTATTTTAAAATTGAGATAAGAGTATTAAAAGATTAGTTCTCTCTTTTAGTATTAGGGTTGCCTTTATTAATATCCTATTTATAAGGATATTTGCCGATTTAATTCCGTTAATTGAGTAGTTTAATCTTATTTGGGTATTTTTGAAGAAGGGTTGCCCGAGTATTAGATTATAATAGGGAAGATTTATTATTATTATAAAGAAATATATATTTCTAAATTGATTGGTTAGTTAGATCTTTATATAAGTCTTATTAATAAAGTTTCTTCGGCCTCTATTACTATTAGTATTAGATGCCTAGGTATTAAAGATAGTTAATCCGTATTCTATAGCTATTTTCTAGGTAATTGTATTTACCTTAATTTTAATATCGAATAATAATTTGACTTTTTTCCTATTATGCTAAAGGGAGACGAATAAGGTCGGTAAAATCGAAATTCTCGTTGTTTTACCTAATTAAAATAAGTATAATAATTAGATTAGGTAAATTTATAATTATTTTAAAGTGATCTTCTTTATAATATATAGAAGAATAGGCTTTATTATATCTTTTTTAAAGTAGTTGATATATCTGTTAGACTTTTTATTTAAATAATAAATATTTATATCGAATAACTTCTAATTAATTAATAACGTTTGATCTACCGATAGTTCTATTAGGTTTATAGCGTTCGTTTAAATACTTTTTCCTATAAGCGGGATAACTTTGTTAGTTTCCGCTAATTTATTAGTTATTATACTTCCTTTGTAGGATATTATAATTAAATTCTTATTTAATTTAGAGTTGTATTTAATTATTATAATAATAGTTAATGCGAAACGTTAGTTTATTTTATATAATTCCCGTAAAAGAGTTAGTATATTGGATCTTATAATCTTATTCGCTAGGGGATATTAATCTTTTAGTATTTCTATTACTTCGTTAGTAATAGCCTTTAGATTAAGAATCCGAATTGGTTGGCGTTTAGTTTTCTTTAGGTTTATTAGAACTCGTGTGGTTTAATTATAGTATAGTAGTATATTTTCTTTGTTAAAATCGGGTATTAGTAGATTAGAGGGCCTATTTTAAACGGTAATTTTCCGAAGGATTTTAATTAGAAGTATTAATAGTAATTCTCTTATACTATTAAAGTCGATAAGAGGCTATTTATTAAATATAGTTTCGTTATTATTAGTAATGCCTAATCTTCTTAGTCTTTTTATTCCTCTATTAAGAAAAGAGGTCTTATTAATATAGTTAGCGACTACTTCCTTCTTTTCCTTCAATTATCCAGCCATTTTGTTGATATTTGTTCTTATTTGAACTATTTCTTTATTTTCTTAAATATAATTATAAATCACCTAATAATTATAGCTTATAATATTATTTAATTTTTCCTCGTAAATCTTACGAGTATTAATAAGTTTTTATTCTATTGTATTCATTTTTAAAATTAGGTCGTTTAGCTTATTGTCTTCGCTATTAGGAATAGAAATTGGGTAATCGGAGATCGATATAGGTTTAGGAACTGGAACGGGTTAATTAAATATTAATATAAGGTTAAGAATTGAAATTAGGTAATTAGAGATTAATTTAAGAGGTCGTTTATCTTCTATTATATTTAAATAGTTGTAAAAGTATATAAATAGGTTATTCCTATTATATAAGTTATATACGGGTAAAGAAGGAATTATTCGTTAATCCAACGGCTATTTAGGTAAGTATTTATTAATTGTTTAAATATCGATAGTAATTAAATTTATTTTAAGTATTTTTTTAAATACTAATTTATATTAAATTAAGTTAATTTAGTTCCCTATTACTTGCGTAATGCTAATAAAGTGATAAGTTATATTATTAGGGAGTATAATAGATAATTAACGGGTTATTATTACCTCGTACTCCTTAGTACTTCTTTAAAAGACGTTTTAGTTAACGTTTAATCTGTTATTTATATATAAATATTATATAATATCGGTTGTATATATATTGATTTAATGTATTGGACCCTTTTTCTTTATATTCTAAATACTAAGAGCGGTATCCGGAAGTAGATTGAAATCGGGTTTGAAGTTAGTTTTCCGAACCGGTTTCTAGATCTCTTTCTCCTACTTATTAAAAACGGCCTTATAATTAGCCGTCTTATTATAAACGGTTATTTACGATTTCGTAAGAAAATTAAACTTTTTTTATTTATTAGCTCTAATAATTTATTTATTAGGGATAAAATCGCTCGTCTTTTCTTTATTCCTAATAGCGATAATTATTTAAGTCTTTAATATAGGAATTCTTAGTTAATACGTAGCGAGTTTGCCGATTTGGTAATTATTAATTATTTCCTAATAATTATATTAAAAGTAATTATTATTATATTAATAATAACGTTGTTAGTAATTTCCTCCGCCCTACTTTCTTCTATACCTTTGTTTATTAAAGCCTCCCTTTGAAGGCTAGTTTTAGTTAGAAGAATTATTAATTTTAATTGAAAAGTTGGATGTACTCCTATAGTTAATCTAGTATTCCTTAATAGTCTTTCTATTAAGTTTTTCTATTAATTTAATTTTTATTTCTAATGTTACAAGTATTAAATTAAACAATTAATCTACTAATTTCTCTATATCTGATTTATTAATTAAGTTATTAAATATTATTACTAGTGTTGTATTAATTTTTTTTTATTCCTTTTACGATATTACCTTCTTCTTAGTAGTTTTATTAAAATAATTATTTAAAGTATTGTCTTTTAATTTAATACTCCTAATTGCGTTTTTCTATTTTTTAGATCTCGTAGTAGTTATTTTATTACCGGATGAATTAGTAGAAGAATTAAAATCTTTATTATCGTTTTTATAATCGAATTACTTAATTATCGTTTTAGTAATTCGATTAGTAAAGTTTAGCCAATTTATTTTGTAGATTTTTTCTTTTAACCTAATATAATTTATAATTAAGTGCCTCGTTTTCTTATTTAATTTCCTATAAAAGCTTTATATTGTAATTAATTTCGCAAATTCTCTTTTTTTCGTAAATTGCTTTGAAAGTAGAATAGAATAAGTTAATATCGCTCTTACGATTTTTAATTTGTCGTACGGAATAGAACGACTATAGAAAACTTTTAAAGAGGTAATCTTTAAATTTGTTTACTTAGGATTTAAAGTAAGAAATTCTTATTTTATTAATCTTTTAAATTCTATTTAGGTAAACGTCTTCTATTTATCGAAGGTCTAGACTATTTTTCGATAAATCTTTTTTATATTATTTATATATTATTAGAATTAGGCATTTAGTTTTACCCGATTAGTTAATGTATAATTTTCGACGCGTTTATTAAACTCTTTAAAGTAGTAAATAATCTTCTTGCCTTTGAACTTTTTATTAAGTAGATAATTAATTATAAAGGTTGTAATAAGGGATTTAGTAATTAATATTTTAAATAAGTATTTTATAAATAAATCCTTAAGAATATTATTCTTAGGATTTATTGGCGTATTCTTATAAAATTCCTTATTACTATCTTTTTTAGAGCGGATTATATCTTTAATAGCTATAGTAGTTATATTGCTAATTCGAAGAAATTATTATTGTAAATAATAATAATTTCGATTATTAATAGTTGAAAGCTGTTCAGGCGAATTTTAATTAGGTAATAGTTAATTAGGGGCTGTAAGCCGATTAGAGGGTAAGAATAGTATTAAATAGGTAAAAGAGTATAAAAGTAAAGCGAGAGGAAGTAGGAGAGATAGAGTAGGTAATAGAGATTTAAAAGGTAATAGGGTAGGCGTTCTTATTGAATTAGGTATCCGAAATTAAATAAGTAGTATTAGCGGTTTAGATAATTTAAGCGGATTAAATAATTTAAATTATTTAGGCGTAGTAGGAAATATTAGAAATGTAATAAAGGTAATCTTTAGAAGAGGTAATTCTATATATAGAGGGGAAAGAAAAAGTTAAAGTAGTAGAGAAGGTAAAAGTAGGAGTAGAGGTAAAGATAGGAGAGGAATTAATAGAGGTAATTTAGAGATTAGTATAGGTGTTTAATTTGAAGTAATTAAATTAAAATTTATATTTAAAACCCCGAAGAAGTTGTTATTCGTACTAAAATTAGGATTATTATTACTATTTATCCTATCCTCCCTTCTCCTCCTAATTATTTCTAGTAGAAAGATTGTAAGATTTTTAACCTTTTTTAATCTTCTTTATATTAATATATTATTTTAATTAATTATTATTAATAAATATTCTTCTCTAATATCTCTTTACTAGCCTTTTTTAAGTAAAGAGAATAATATAAAGTTATATTTCGATAAGTATTTTAATAAATATTATAAGAATTACTACGATTATATTAAAGTAGTATCGGATATCGTTACGTTTTATACGAAAGAGGCAATTAATATAATCCTTTATAATAAAGAATATATTAGTTAATTATATTTCTATAAACCCCTTTAATTATAATGATTAAGATTATTACGATGTGAAAGTTCTCTAGTGATAATTAAAAATATATATTGTAAAGAAAGGTTTTAGTAGAAATACTTTGTAGAAGTACTTTATTATAAAGATAATTAATTATATACTTGTAATAAAATAGATTAAGTTTTATTTAATCTTATTGTATTTTATAAGGGGAAATAGACGTTATTTAAAGACGTATTAATATTGTTGTTTTGAATTTATAATTTATTATACGTTTATTAATATAGTCTATTATATTTATTAAATCTTCGTAATCTTCGTTATTTCGGTCGTCCGTTATTTTATTTACGTTTATTCGCTATTTTACATTATCCGATTATTTTATTAGGCTATTATTATTGTTTAATCGATTAATCGAGTATTTAATCGGGCTTTATTATTATATTTAAATAGTCGTCCCTTTTAATAATATTTATCTTCTTATAATATCGATAATCTAGTACGGCTATTGAAATAATTATATATCGGTATTGTCGAGAGCCCTAGATTTTTCGTATGTTTAGTTCTAAAAATGTTGTGCGTTCTTTAAAATGCTATTATTATGTATTCTAAGATAAATAATCAATTGTTTTTGCTTGGGAATGGGCAAACCTTAATGAGGATAGGAAGTTGTAGTTGTAAGTTTCCTATTTTCGTTTTGGCTAGTTTAGCGCTGAGTTTTTTAAAATCTATTTCGTCCTTATTACTAAATTTGATTTGGGCCGGTATTATTAATATAAAACCAATTATATACTATAATAGAAATTATTGTAGATAGTTAATTAGAGTAATGCTAATAATTGTCGTAAATTTAAATAATTGAAATGGTTAACGTTGATATTAGATAGAAAGGTTGAAGTTGTTTTAAATAATAGAGAAAAGAAAGGAAGAATAATTAAATTGTTAATATTTGAAATTTATGGTTTGAATAATTAATAAGTAAATAAAGGTATTTTCTTCTTAGAGAAAAGAAGTAAGTGATTAAAATATATAATTCGGAATGAAATGAATGATTAGATATCTTATGAAGATATTATTAGTAGAATTTAATTGAAAAGAGGTCTTAATGAAGTATATTGAATTATTTGTAAAAGTTATATTGACGAGTTGATTTAGGAATAGTTATTGTCTTTCCTATTGATTACCCCCCTTTTTAAGAGAAAGAGTTGATGTTTTGCCTTTTTTTTCTTTCCTATTCCTCTCTATCTTTCTTTCTTATTCCTATTTATTAAAGTAGTTATCTTATTAGGTTTGTCAAGGTAGGCAAACGATTATTCGTCCAATTAGCTTATATAATTATTCGTCTTCTAATCTTCTTTATAATCCCTGATTATAGCCAGTTGATTAGACCCCTCCAATCTTGTAAGCGCATCCCTAATCTGAGTGTATTGTAGAAAAAATTGAAAAATTCATCGCAAAAAGTATAAGGCATACCACCCCAAATCAATATTAACCCTTTAAACCCTAGTAGTAGTAGTAGTAGTAATAGTACTTCTAATAGTACTATTAATTCCTATAATACCGATAATCTCCTTATTAATTAAAATAGTAATAAAATAGATTTTAATACTATTAATTTCGCCGTCTTTATTTACAAAGACGTTTTCGACTAACGCTTTTATAATAATTTCTATTATTATTACACTAAACCTAGTTATATCGCCCGCAAATATACTACTTCTATTAATTACAGTTCTTAAAGCCTTTAATACGAAAAGGGTAAGAAGAATAAAAGTAAGGGTAAGGGTAAGAATTATTATAACTATAATAATTAAAAGGAAATCCGTACCGCTAATACTACGCCCGCCGCCGCTATTATAATTACTATTATCAAACCTATTATTAGCGGCGAATATTATAATAATCCGAAAAACGAATAACCTTTATACTTAATCGCGTATAAAGGCCTTATCGATTATCTTTATTTTAAAGACGAATTTTAAGCTCTTCTAAATTAAAGGTTTTAGAGGAAATTAGGATTTAATTTTTAAATAGTTCTACTTCACTAAATTTAATACTCTTATCTTCTTATATTATAATTAATTTACGCAAAGATTATTATATTTCTCTTATTAATACTAATTATTCCGCTTTCGCCTTTATTAATCGCTCGTTTATCGTCAAATACAACTTCTTTCGCTTTCGCCTCCTTCGGCCAAAAAAGTTAATTCTTACTAATAGAATAATCAAAAGTATTATCTCTAAAAGGGTAATAACTAAACTCCGTATTAATTATTACAACAAGACCTTTACTTTCTTAGTTTATAATATCTCTAAGAACTATTTAATTATCTTAGGCTTCCCGTAAATATAATATTATAAACCCGAAATCGATTGCGAATATTACAGAATATATTTTAATAACCCTATTTATTACGGCCGCTACTTACCCCTAAATTTCTTTAGAAAGTAGACCGCGGCCCCTAGAATTCTTATTAATAAAATTTCTACGGCTTCTATTCGAAAGAAGGCTATTTCCTAATCGGCGTTCACTTTAGAGCCTTCTCCCGTCCTTAAAACCGAATCCGCTTTAAAATCCGCTAAATCTATTTTAGAGCCTACTATTACTAAATCCGCTCTAAAACCCTTAGTCGTAGAATTATTTCCAATTATAATTAAAATCGACCCTAAAATTAATTACCGAACCGTCCCTACCCCCGTTAAAGCGCTAATAATTAGGAGAGCCGAATTAAAAATCGGTATTACCAGTACAACCGCTCTCCTTATTAAAATTAAAAGCCCCGTATTCTACGAACTTTATATCCGCTTTAATAACCGACGTATCTCTATAAGTACAAAGCGCCTTTACGCCTACTATTACCGCAACTCCGACTATAATTTCAACCTTAATAATATCCGAAAGTTTAACGCGGCTACTTTCAATTTCGTATACGAATTACAATAACTATAGCCGTATATTACGAATTATACTTAAATTAAAAAATTAGTAGCCGTAGTAGGAATCTAGGATATAGAATTAACCGAGGAGATAATTAATAATATTATAGAGGGGAATAATTAATAATATAAAAAAAGTCTTCCCCTTATTCTTTATAATTTTATTAACGAAATAGCTAGTATTTATATATTAGAAGAATTCTACGAAGCCGCAATTCTAATTAAAACTATTTATCTTACCGGAAACTTCGAAGAAAACTATCACAGGGCTAGCCTATATTGCACGTAATCACTCACGTGCCTTATACTAGCGTACAATAGCTTCTAAAATTGCTATCGCTATTAATTGACTAGTTATAGCGGTAGCCCGCCGGGTAGACCTATATCGGGCTTACCGCTAGCCGCCCTCATAAAGCTAGTCTTTTAAACATTCGTCTATACTCTCCTTCTTTCTCCTTTATACAATTACGTATATTCATATCTACTATCTACCCTTTACCCGTAATAGTTAATTATACCTTTTAATTATTACGTTTATAGTACAAACCCTTCTTATAATTAATTTATTAATTACGCGCGTATAAGAATCGCTTCGCCCGTTGAATCGTTGAATTTAATACCCTTAAACTTCGATAATTATAAATTATAATAGTCCTTAATCGGTCCCGCTCCCCTTTATTTAATAAATAAAGGTAAATATTTTTTATTTAAGGGATAAAAGCTTCGCTTTACGCAATTACTCCTTTACTCTTATATTTTACGACGAGAGTAATAACCCCGTTACCTTCTTATCTACTAGTAATACCGGCGGCGATTTCCTTAATACTCTTCTAATTACGTCTTTTAATTTGAACGACGTCCGTAAGGTATTTAACGAATTCGTTAATACTTACAATATAACCGTCTATTGCGCTATACTTCTCGAATTTCCCCCTTCCCCGGCCGTTAACGACCTTATTACCGGTATTGAAGACGACGAGGATATTATAGGGTTAGCCTACCTATAACCTGCCCAGCGCTGAGCACTACTATTACAATATACTAGAATACCTTAATATAATTTAGAACTATGCCATCCGGTTACATACGTAGATACGTAACCTCGGGCTAGCTCCAGGGCTCTCGCCTATATAGCTAGCCCTCTATATATACTTCCTTTCCCCTCCTCCGTATAATAATATATATTTTACCCTACCCCTAATTATACCTCTGCTCCGTAATAGTTTATTATACCTCTTTAGCACTACGCATACAAATAGGACTTTAAAATTCGGCCTATTATCGAAGTATAAATATAAGCTTTATCTTTCTTTTAATTGAATAAAAATTTATATTTTTATAAATATTATAAGGAAATTTTAATCCGCTTACTTAAAAACAGGGTCTATTCGCAATACCCGTAGTTCTTATCAATTAATTCGATAAGTAATATTGAACTCCTAGAAGTATTAATATTTAATACTACTTTTATAAATAATTTTATTACAGCTACCGCTATCGGCTTCTTTTAAATTACTAACCCGTATAACGCCGACTTTTATAAGACCTTCTAAATAATCCTTATTATTTCTAACGGCCTTTCTACTTCTATAAAGGAGGAATAATATACTATTAATTTCTTTACTAATATTATTTTCCGCGATATTTCTCTCTCTTTCGGCTATTTATTTAATATTAATTCTATCGCTACCTTTGCCTAATTTTAATTTACTTAAGAAGAATTCTAATTTCTTTACGAGGCGTATATTTAATTTAAAGTTAAAAACATTCGCCTTTTAAATAACAGCATTTTCTTTAAAGAAAAGTATTCCGTCTTTAAGAAGATTTACACTAATACTAATTAGCGCGCTAGCGAATTCGGATTGGATAATAAAACCCTCTAATAGGCCTTCAATTCCGCTATTAAAACTACTAAATCCCTATAGAAGAAATTTAAACGTATTAATTCTATAACTTCTATTCTTAAAGACGTTATAATATCTATTTTTATTATCGACGGTTTTATAAACTATTCTTCCCGCATTTACATTAAACCTTTCAACAGCGAAGGCGAAAACCCTTTAAAAAAGGTTAAGAAATATTATACCTAACGTATAAGGATTACTTTTATTTAATTAAATAACCCTTCGTTTTTTTTTAACGAGCGTAAAAAATTCTTATTTATTACTAAATCCTTCGAGGGCGCCCCCTTCTCCGCTTATAAAACGGCCCTATTCTATATCGTCGATTTCAATTTAAATAAGGAGAAATAGAAATAGAAGATTATTAACGCCTTTATTAAAGAGGAATTTAATATTAAATATAATAATAATAATTTAATTACTTTCGTCCGCCGCGAATTAAACAACCTTATTATAAGCAAGAATATATATTAATCCGACTTTAAAAATTAATAGACTTAAATTATCAATTACTATAATTTCAACGACGTTATAAAGGTCTATTTCTTTAGAAATAAAGTTAATAATAAAATTCGTACTACTTTTACTATATAAATTCCTTAACCTTCGGGTTCGGATTATTTTAAATAATTTACTTTAATTTATACCTTCGCTTAATAATTCGAAAATAATACCTACCGTTTTAAAATTAATAATCCCTTCTATAAACTTTATAGTTTTACCTCTAATACGGCCTCTTCTTCTACGGCTACTTACATTACGACTAATTATAGCGGCGACGCTATAGACTTCAATAAATTATCCACTATTAATATTATAGTCCGTACTATAATCTTTTAAAACGTCTTTAATTTCCGTATAAAGTCTAATACTTATACCCGCTACGGGCGCCCCAACTATTACTCCTCCGCTTACTATAATAAAATAAATTTCCGTAAAGAGTTCCCTCTTTCTACTTATAATAGCGGCCATAGCCGTAGTAAAAGAGGTAGGGGCGGCTCCTATAATAACTATAGCCAATAGTCTAGCCAGTCCGGGTACGGCTAGTAATCTAAATATAGTTAGTAGTCCGGATATAATTAGTAATTTTACTAAGTTAATACTATAGTCCCTAGCAGCACCTAATTAACTCCCTAGTATTAATAAGGCTTTATTAACCCCTTCTTAGGTAATAAATAAAGAATTATTAATTAGGGAAATATATAGCCTCTTCGCTAAATCGCGCTTAGAGGCCGGAGCCTACGGGAAGAAAAGGAGATATCCTTATACCGCTTAATATTATAAAGATAAATAAATCTTCTATAAATAGCCGTTATAAATAATTAAATACTTTAAACCTCTCTATTTACCTTTCCGACGGACTATATAAACTATATTGCTCCACTCTTATTAATAGCGGCTATACTACTCTTAATTTTATTAACCGTTCTTTTATCTACTACTACCGCTTATTAATTTACCGCTTTACTACCCCTAAAATCCTTTATTTCGTTAACGGAGGGGAAGTAAAAAGCAGTAATATTACCTACTTCTCCTAATTTACTATATAAATAAAGTTGTACTACAAAACTATTAATCTCTTTATTTATAACTTCGCCCTTAATAATTTAATTATTTTTAATTACCTTTAATTCGCCTATTACTCACTAACGATTTCGTAGCCCTTTAATACCCTCTCTTTTACTTCTATTTATAAAGCCTACAGCTATTTATTAACCGGTTTATATTAAGATTTACGCCGCGCCCTATTTCTATAAATAGCTTCTTAACCCTCTAATTTAAAGGCAATAAAAACTAATATAATAACGTACCGCGCTCCTATAATCGAAAATACCGAAGACGAGGGCGATTCTTACCTTCCTTCGCTAGCCGAAACTACTACCCGAGCCCTCTTAACCGAAGAGCCCATTCCTCTAATTTTAAATGCAAACCCTTCCCCAACTTTAATTATAGATTCCGACCCAGCCCTAATAATATTACGCCGCGCCTCCCTAGCCTTTCTAATTTAATAAACTTTTTACCGCCGCTTTAAATAAATTATTAACCAATTTAACCCTAGGCCTATCGGTTATACCTTTATAGGCCCGGACTAAGCGCTTATATTCTCAATAGCCTCCTTCGCTCCCCTCCGCCTTCCCTCCTTTCCTTACAACCCTATCGACCCCGAAAATATCGAAGAGTTCTTAACGCCTAATTTTTTCAAATTCATTAACCGCTTTAAACTTTAAATTATCCAAACAATTTAAACTAATATAGAAGAAGATATTAAATATATATACGACGAGGAATAAGTAGAAGATAATTTTAATAAATTAAAATCTTCTACTCTTAATAATAAATTAATAATTTAAATTATCGAATAAGTCCTCTTCGGTTACAACTAATAATATAAAAAGCTCTTCGGTTTTAATTTTTACCCGTAGATCGATACCTTTACGGGCTAAAGTATAGAAGTAGCCCTTTATACTACCCGAATTTTAAACTCTATCCCCTTTAATAATACGAATAGGAATTTTATTAAATATAAGGGGGTTATTAATAAATACTTTATAATTAATAGTATCGCCCTTAATAAAATTACCTCCGAAGATATTAATACTTTTTATAAAAAAGCGGATAAACCCTATAAGACCGACAATTAAATCCGGACTAAATTCCTTAATTAGTACTAGTACTATACGAATACCTTCTACTAGGCTATAATTAAAATATTTCTCTCCAACCGCGCTTATAATTTTAAAATTAAATTTAAATCCGGAGTAGAAGCGCCCGTAGTATACGGCCACGCTTTTAACCTAGACGAATTTAATATTATTAAACGGTAAATTGATAATAACCTTTAAAAGAAATTTATTCGGCCTTTTCAATCCTAAACCTCCTCCCCGGTCTTCCTCGTTAAAAAACCGGGAGGCGGAGTCTATATTTACGTCGACTACTATAATATTAATAATATTATACTTAAATTTCGTTACCCCCTTCCTTTAATTAAAGAAATATTCGACGCTATTTGCCGTATTAAAATTTTCACTAAATTCGATATTATTACTACTTTTAACCGTATTCGTATAAAGGAAGGCTACAAATAGTTTACTACTTTTATTACCCATTTTAATCTCTTTAAGAATTTTATTATCCTTTTCGGCTTTTAAAGCGCCTCCGGCGCCTTCTAAAATTATATTAATAATATCCTTTATAATATATTTAATATTTATATTACTACTTATTTTAACAACGTCCTTATTTATTCGGATAACGAATAGGATTACAAATACTATATTAACGACGTTTTCAATTAATTAGTAAAAGCAGGCCTTAATATAAATATTAATAAATATAAATTCTATATTAAACGTACTAAATATTTCGGGCTTATTATTATATTAAGCAATATCGAAATAGACCTAGAGAAGATTAAGGCAATTATTAAATAATAGGCTCTAAAATCTAAGAAATCCCTATAATTTTTCTTCGGCTTCGTAAATTTCTACTATCGGTTTATATATTCCTTCTCTTTAATTATAATTCCCCTCTACGAACTAATTATAAAAGACGTACTATAGATTTAGACCGACCGCTATTAAGCCGTATTTAACTCCTTTAAATAAATTTTTATAAATAGCCTTATTTTTAAAATTTACAATTAGACTAAAAAGATTATAGTAGAAACGAATACTTTAAATTAGGCCGTAAGCAGTACACTCTCTTAATACGATAATAAAGGTATTTTATACCCTATCGCCTACTTTTCGGCTAAGTATAGCGTATAAAAATATAATTACAATATCTACAATAAGGAGTTCTTCGCTATTATTAAAGCCTTCGAAGAATAACGCCCTAAGTTCGAAAGCGCTTAAATCCCCTTTAAAATCCTTAATAACTATAAGAATTTTATTACTTTTATAACAAATAAGTAATTTACCCAATAGTATATATATTAATTCTAATTCCTCTTATAATTCAATTTCCTAATCTACTATACTTTTAATCCTTAGAACCTTCGCCCAAACGCTTTTAATTATAAACTTAATAACTACTCTACGGGCGTAGAAGACAACCGCTTCGCCGCCTATTAAAAATAATTCTTCGACCCTTCTTAATTCGAAGAAGGTTGTTTTAAAATAAATAATCCTACGGCTACTTTTAACCTATATTTCCTCGGCTTTAACGATTTCAATAATTAATTAATTAATAACCTTATCCACATTAATTATAAGACCTCTCTATTTCTATAGGAACTTACGGCTTACTTATTAGACAAATCCCTTCGCTATTAGCCGTTATCGATCCGTAAAATTTTTAACCGCGCCTTTTCTAAATACTATATCCTCCTTAATAGAGTAATAAAATAGTATAATCGTATTATTATCGACCCCGAAAATAAGGAATTTTAATTTTAATTAATTAATCGGTAGTACAATTCGCTTAGCGTAAGGCATTTGAATAGAAATATTATATACGATTTATTTACTTGCGAATTCTTTTAAAAGGGTATATACTACGACGTTCGTCTCTTTTATAAAGAATACCTCCCGTACGCGAAGACGAAGTTTTTCAAATATAATTTTATAGGTTTCTTTAAGCCTACTACTATTTCCTTAGCCCTATAGAAGGATATTTCAATCGACTATATTATTCTACTACTATTTAGTAAATACTTCGGGCAAACTTTTTATTATATCGCCGTTATTATAAACCGGTTAATAAAAATACAATACTATATTTCTTATATTACTTTTAAAGCAAAGGAATTCGCCGATTACTTTATTAATCGAATTTACTCTTTATACAGTTTACCCAATATTATTACATCCAATAAAAACTCCTAATTTATCTCCCGTTTTTAGACTATACTTTATAACCGCTTCTCTATTATATAGAAATTTAGCTCCGCCTTCTACCCTTAAACCAACGCCCAAATTAAACGTATTAACGCGGATATAGAATAATTCCTATACCTCTATATTAATTAAATATAAATAGATTAAGTAAAATAGTTCTTACTCGTAGAATTTTCGAATAATAACGCCATCTCCTCTTCTATAAACGTCTCCCTATTTTTTACTAATTACGGCTACTACTTTTATATAAGTACTAAACCTCGCTCCCCACCGCCCCTTAACCTCTCCCCCGCCTAATTAAAAGAATACTACAAAATTACCGAACTCGCCGACTATTTCTAGAAGATTTAAGACTTCATTTCCTAATAGACCCGCCGTACTTAAAAATAGTACAAAACTAATACTAATAAATACTACGTAGACTTAAACAAATATTAGGTAAATAATTTAATCCTCTTCAACATTACTAACCTCGTTAATAGCCACCCCTATTAAAAATTCTTCCCCTACTAAAAAGGCCCCTTCCGTATTATTAAAACTAATTTTTATTAAGTCTACTTCGACTTCCTAATTAATATAAAATATTCGCTAGTTTTCTACATCTCTATAATCCAACGCTAAATCGGCCAAAGCCTTCTTAGCCAAAATATCTCTTCAAATATTATTATTAATAATAATTATATTATAATATAAATAAATAACGGTATAGACGTCGTCGAATAAAACTTTAAACGCCTAATCGACTATAATTAATTCGGTAAAAACCGCTACTAGTATTACTAAATTAAATAGAAAGGGGACTACTCCCTTATATAGGAATTTAAAAACTACGTTATCGATTACGAAGAAAAGGTTTTAAAATTCTATTATAATTACCCCTAAACCCCCGTACCCCTAGAAGTCCACTCCTAATTTAATTACCGGCTATAAACGGACCCTACTAAATTAAAAACAAATTCGGACTTAAATTCGGACCCGGATAGTCCTAAACCCCTATAGTACTACTTAACCCCTAAATTATACCGCCGCCCCGCCCCTAAGCCTCCCCAACGCCGCTTATCCTATTTATAGTAATTACCTAAGATTATTATTATTATTACCCTATCCTAACGCAAAGAAAAAGGCCTTACGAATACAATAATATAGATTTTAAAGAAGTTGTTAAACGTTTAGAAAAAGGGGAATAGTATATAATTAGATTTTTCTTCGCTAAATAAATAAAAGGGGGGGATAATATTATAGGATTAGCCTACCTATAACCTGCCCAATATTAAATACTACTATTATAATATACCAAAATACTTCGGTATAGTTTAAAGCTATACCGTCCGGTTACGTACGTAGATACGTAACCTCGGGCTAGCTCTAGGGCTCTCGCCTATATAGCCAGCCCTCTACGCACACCTCCTTTCCCCTCCTCCGCACAATAATATATATCTTACCCTACCCCTAACTATACCTCTACCCCGTAATAGAGGAAAAGAAAGCTGTTTCTTATAATTACTTCGTATCCGTTATTATCCTTATTAATAATCCCGCTTTTCGCTCGATTATTACCCCGCTCAGTCGCTTTTATTATACCTAATTCGCCTTCTACAATAATATCGCTAGCGATTTCGAATATAGCGAAGAGGAATTAAAGATTATTTATATAGTAGTTAACGAAGTTTAAGATAATTTTAATTAAAAGAATTTCGATTACGTTAACCTCTTAATTGTATACGTTAACCTCTAGAAGTAATATAGCGACCTTTTCGTAGATTATAATACTTTTAAGATTTATAATATTAATATTCGAACTTTCTATAATAATTTCATTATAGTAAATAAAGATAAGATATCGTCCTTTAAATAAACGGTAGAGAACTCGCTTATTTTTATTAGTAAAGAGAATATTAATATTATTTATAGATACGAAATTTTTAAGGCCTAGTACTTCTATATTTAATCCTAGTAGAAATACGATCCTTTACTTTACGTTAATAAAAACGTTAAGATTATTTATACAGTTATATTATTAGGTTTAGAAATCTTCTTTAGTATTTAAAATAATTTCGACGTTATTTAAATTGGCGGTAATAAAGATATTTAGTGTTAGAAGACTAATATTAAATTTATAGAGTATTTCGTTACCCGCTTTTAGAATATTAATTTAAAGATGGACGCCGGCCGCCGCTTAAAGGAATTCTTTATAAAGAATATATCCTTTACTAAATTCGAATTCGAATTTACTAATTTTATAAATTTGTACGGTTTTAACGATTTTATAAAAGTCTATTACTTATAGAATAAAATTAATAAATATTTCTGTAATATATTAATTTATTACGATTTCTTCGAAATTAACGATTTTAAAAAGTAGTTTACGATTTATCGTACCGTTATTAGTAATTTCGAAGATGCCGACTATTATTATAAGATAAACGCCTATATTCTAAGTATTAGCCCTTTAAACCCCGGCGGTAGTAGTAGTAGTAGTAATACTTTTAATAGTACGGCTAGCTCTTATAATACCGATAATCTCCTTATTAATTAAAGTAGTAATAAAATAGATTTCGACGCTATCGATTTCGCCGTCTTTATTTATAAAAACGTTTTCGATTAACGCTTTTATAATAATCTCTATTATTATTACGCTAAATTTCATTATATTGCCCGCGAATATACTGCTTCTATTAATTATAGTTCTTAAAGCCCTTAGTACGAAAAGGGTAAAAAGAATAAAGGTAAAGGTAAGGGTAAAAATTGTCGTAGCTATAGTAATTAAGAGGAAGTCCGTATTATTAACGCCGCCTCTATTATTTTAACCGTTCCTATAAAGCCTATTATTAGCGGTAAATATTATAACAATCTAGAAAACGAATAACCTTTATACCTAATTGTATATAGAAGCCTTATTAATTATTTTTATTTTAGAAACGAGTTTTAAACTCTTCTAAATTAAAGGTTTTAGAAGAAGTTAGAATTTAATTTTTAAATAGTTCTACTTCGCCAAATTTAATATTCTTATTTTCTTATATTATAACTAATTTATGTAAAAATTATTATATTTCTCTTATTAATATTGGTTATTCTACTTTCGCTTTTATTAATCGTTTATTTATTGTTAAATACAATTTTCTTCGCTTTTACCTCCTTCGATTAAAGAAGTTAATTCTCGCTAATAGAATAGTTAAAAGTATTATTTCTAAAGGAGTAATAATTAAATTCTATATTAGTTATTACGACGAGACTTTTACCTTTTTAATTTATAATATTTTTAAAAACTATTTAATTATTTTAAGCTTTCTGTAAATATAATACTATAAGTCCGAAATCGACTATAAATATTATAGGGTATACTTTAATAATTCTATTTATCGCGGCCGCTATTTACTTTTAAATTTCTCTAGAAAATAAATTATAGCCCTTAGAATTCTTATTAATAGAGTTTTTACGGCCTTTATTCGAAGGAAGGCTACCCCTTAATTAGCGTCCGCTTTAAAGCCCTCTCCCGTCCCTAAAACCGAATTTATTTTAAAGCCTACTATTATTAAATCCGCTCTAGAGCCCGCTATTACCAAATTTGTTCTAGAGTCCGCTATTGCCGAACCTACTTTAAAACCCTCGGTTATAGAATTAACTCTAATTATAATTAGGATTAACTCCAAAACCGGTTATTAAATTGTCCTTACCCCTATTAAAATATTAATAATTAAGAAAGCCGAATTAAAAATTAGTATTACCGGTACGGCTATTCTCTTTATTAAAATTAAAAGCCTTATATTCTACGAATTTTATATCTATTTTAATAGTCGACGCGTCTCTATAGGTACGAAGCGCCTTTACGTTCCCCGTTATTATTACAACTTCGATTACAACTTTAACCCCGACAATATTAGGGAATTTAATACAATTACTTTTAATTACGTCTACGAATTATAATAATTATAATTATATATTACGAATTATATTTAAATTGAGAAATTAGTAGCCGCAGCGGCGATTTAAAATATAAATTTAATAGAGGAAATAATTAATTATATTATAAAAGGAAATAGTTAGTAGTATAAGAAAAGTCTCCCCTTTATTCTTTATAATTTTATTAATAAAATAGTTAGTATTTATTTATTAGAGGATTCCCGCGAAGCTGCGATTTTTACTAAGGCTATTTACTTTATCGGAAACCTCGACGAAAACGCGTTATTCTATAAGGAGACGATCCGACGAATATATTTAGCTAAAATTTCAAAGGAGGACGTAAAGAAGTTTTTCAATAAAGTAGATTATTCCGTAAAGATTAAAGACGAAATCTTCGAAATTTTAAAGAAATTAGAAGGCTGCTATTATATCGATAAAGTAATAGCTTTCTTCCTCTTTTTAGTAAATAAAATCCTTTTATACCGCTCCTACAACTATAAAATCGAATTTAAGCCGGACGAAATATTTTTTAACATTCGATTATAATAAATATTATTTATCGAAGCTATTGTAATTAAGAAATAAATTAACGATAATTTAAGGAAGAACTTTATTCAATTATTATAATTTATAGCCGTTTTACTTATCCTATTAATTAAGAAATTAGGCAGCAGTATTTATATTTGCGTAGACTATTGCAATATTAATAATATAACAATAAAGATTTGATATCTATTACTATTAATTAAGGAGACCTTCGATATTATTTATAAGGCTAAAATCTTTACTAAATTCGATATAATTACTACTTTTAATAGGATTTACGTAAAGGAAGGATATAAGTAATTTATTACGTTTATTACCTATTTTAGACTTTATAAATCTATTATATACCCCTTCGGTTTATAAAGTATTCTAAAGACCTTTTAAAATTATATTAACGATATATTGTATAATATATTCGATATTTACGCTACTATATACCTTAATAATATTTTAATTTATTCGGATAACGAAAAGGAATATAAAAAGTATATTAAGGAAGTTTTACAACGGATAATTAAAGTAGGACTCTAGATTGATATCAATAAGTACGAATTCTATATTATACGTATAAAGTACTTAAGTCTTATTATTACCCCGGGAGGTTTCGAGATAGATTTGGAGAAGGTTTTTACAATTACGTCTTAGGAAGTTCTAGACTCTAAAAGGGCGCTATAGCGCTTTTTAGGCTTCATTAACTTCTATCGTCGTTTTATTAAATACTTCTCGATTATTACCGGCTTATTATACAAATTAATTAAAAAGACGGTTGTAAACTAATAATAGACTAAATAATATTAAAAATCCTTCGAAGCCTTTAAAAAGGCCTTTAGTAGTAGCTTAATACTTTATATTTACAATTAGTCTAAATAGACTATTATTGAAACGGACGCCTCAAATTAGGCCTACGGCGGTACCCTATTGTAATATAATAAAGAGGGTATTCTTTATCCTATTGCTTATTTTAGTTAACGATATTCTTTAGCCGAATATAATTACGATATTTATAATAAGGAATTGCTAGCGATTATTAAGGCCTTAGAGGAGTAGCGCCCCGAATTAGAGGGAATATAAGAACCTTTCGAAATCTTTATAGATTATAAGAATTTAAAGACCTTTACCGTTAATAAATAATTTACCCCCCGCTATATACAATAGTTTTAATTCTTCTTCCGGTTTAACTTTATAATTAAATACCGATTAGGCTTACTATAAGTACGCTCCGACGCCTTAAACCGGAAATTAGAAGATTTACTTAAAAATAAAGCCGATGAACGGCTATTAACTAGGAATAAAGTCCTATTCGATTATAATATTTTCGTTAATAGAGCTTTTATTTTAGAGGATAGAGGGGAGGAGGTCGACGTCGGTATTAAGTATATTTATAAATTAAAGGCTATAGACGAGAAATTTACCGATAATTTAGTCGCGGAAGGATATAAGAAGTTAATCTTTTTATAAAACGTCGTAATTTATTTGTTAAACCCTAATTAGAAAGCGTAATTTAAAGAAATTAAGGATTAAATAAAGAAAGTATCCTTTATTAAATATAAAGTAATTTAAGGACGGACGTATTATTGTAGTACTATTTTTATTAACCCTATGGATATTGAACTTTAATTATAATTCCTTCGCTACGTCTACAATTCGCCTTTAATTAAATACCCGGGTCGCAAAAAGATTTATTCGTTATTTTCGTAGTCTTTCTTTTAATTAAGGATATACATTACCGTTAGAACTTATTATAAGGCTTATTTAATATATATTAAATCTAAATTATTATAATACGCCTCTTATAATTTTTTAAAGTCGTTAGTAATACTATTCGTATTATAGAAGGATATTTTAATCGACTATATTATACTACTAATACCTTATATCTATTGAAGTTAAGAGTTTAAATATATTATTATAATAATTAATCAATTGATTAAAATACAGTATTTTATCCCTACTATTAATTTTACAGCTGAGGAATTAGCGGATCGCTTTATTAAAAAGGTTTATAGTATTTATAGATTACCGGATTCCGTTATTTCTAATTATAGTTCTCAATTTATTTCCCGGTTCTAAAAAGCCTTATCGTCTTATTTAGAAGTAATTTTTAAACCCTCCTCCGCGTTCTACCTAATTATTAACGGTTAGACCGAATATATTAACGTAGAAATAGAGAAATACTTTTACCTCTATATTAATTAAGTATAAAACAATTGGGTAGATTAGTTATTTATTACGGAATTCGCTAATAATAATTTGGTTTTTAAAATTATTAGTATTTTTCCCTTCTTCGCTAATTACGGCTTTTACCTTCGGATAGGCGTTGAATTAATTAAGCCTTACCCTTTAAATATATTTGTATAGTAGTAAGTAGAGTATTTTAAGGCTAACGAAATTATTAATCGCTTTAAAGAAGTCTTAGACTATATTATAAGCTAAATAAAGCGAATTTAGTAACGGTATAAGGATAATACTAATATTCGCCGATTAGATACTCCGAGGTATAAAATAGGAAATAGGGTCCTATTTAATATAAAGAATTTCGAAACCGGTCGCCCGTACGCCAAATTCACGCCCTTATTTGAAGGTCCCTTCGAAATTTTTAAAGCGGATAATTATAAAATTACATTCAAATTCTTAATTAATATAAAGTGCAATCCGACTTTTTATATTAGTAAGGTAAAACTATAAGACGAAGTCGGTATTCTAGAATAAATAGCCGTAAAGGAATAAAACGTTTGTATAAATTATAGTCAGGTTATAAAGAGGATTAACGATAGGGAAGATTTAATCGAATACGACTTCGAAAAATTCGATAGCTATTAGAAGAATGAGAAAGGCCTTTAGGAATATTATATCGTTTGGGTACCCCTTTATAAATTATTATAGTAACTGCGTATTAATGTAGTTATAGCCCCCGATGAGATACGGAGGTTCTACGAGGTATACCCGGAAGAATTATACCCCCTAAATTAGGTAATAGTAGAGAAGAAGCGGAAACGGTTATTAGAAAAGGCCGGAGGGACGGAGGTCCCGGTAGGAGGATATAAGAAAGACGGAGCTCCGGGACGGAGGAGGTTACCGTAGTATATAGTAGCGGCGGCTATAGAGGTATTTCGAAGGCGGACTATTCGTTTAATAAGGATTTTTATTATTTTATATAATTTTAATCAACTATATAGCTTCTTTTAATTTAGGAAAGTATTATAGGGCTAACCTATATTATACGTAATTATTTACGTACTTTATACTAGCGCACAACAGTTTTTAAAACTACTATCGCTATTAATTAACTGGCTATAGCGGCGGCCCGCCGGGTAGACCTATATCGGGCCTACTATTAGCCGCCCTTATAAGGCTAGTCTTCTAAGTACTCGTCTGTACTCTCCTCCTTTCTCCTTCGTACAATTACGTATATTCACATTTACCATCTACCCTTTGCCCGTGATAAAAACGTACTACTATACAAAGAGACAATCCGACGAATATATCTAATTAAAATCTCTAAGGAAAACGCGAAGAAGTTTTTCGATAAAGCCGATTACCTTTTGAAGACTAAAGACAAAATTCTTACGATTTTAAAGAAATTAAAAGGCCGCTACTATATCGACGAAGTAGTAATTTTCTTCCCCTCTTTAATAAATAAAATTCCTCTATACTATTCGTACAACTATAAAATCGAATTTAAATTAGGCGAGACGCCCCCCAACGTACAATTGCGATAAATATTACTTATCGAAGCCGTTATAATTAAAAAGTAAATCGACGATAATTTAAAGAAGAATTTTATCCGCCTATTATAATTTATAGCCGCTTTACTTATTTTATTAATTAAGAAACCGAATAGCGGTATTTATATTTACGTAGACTATTATAATATTAATAACGTAATAATAAAGATTTAGTACTTATTACCGCTAATTAAGGAGATTTTTAACGTTATTTATAAGGCTAAGATCTTTATTAAATTCAATATTATTATAGTATTTAATAAAATACGTATTAAAGAAGGCTACGAATAATTAACGGCTTTTATTACCCGCTTTAATCTCTATAAATCTATTATATACCTATTCGGTTTATAAAGCGCGTCGGGAACCTTTTAAAATTATATTAACGATATTATATAATATCTTTAATATTTATATTATTACGTACTTCGATAACGTTTTAATTTATTCGGATAATAAAAAGGAATATAAAAAATATATTAAGGAAGTCTTATAATAGATAATTAGAATAGGTCTCTAAATCGATATCAATAAATACGAATTCTATATTACCCGTATAAAATATTTAAGTTTTATTATTACCCCGGGAGGTCTCAAAATAAATTCCGAAAAGGTCTTTACAATTACAACTTAAGAAGTTCTAAATTCTAAGAGGGTACTATAATACTTCTTAGGCTTCACTAACTTCTATCGTCGCTTTATTAAATATTTTTTAATTATTACCGGCCCACTATACAAATTAATTAAAAAAACAATTATAAACTAGTATTAAACTAAATAATACTAAAAGTCTTTTAAAACCCTTAAAAAGGCCTTTAATAATAGCCCCGTACTTCGCATCTACGATTAGTCTAAATAGACCGTCGTCGAAATAAATACTTCTAATTAGGCCTACGGCGGCACTTTATTATAGAGTCTTTTCGGACAGTCAAGAAAGTCTTCAGGGACAGTCGCCCCACCCACTCCCCACCCATCCCGCCCTCGTCCCGCCCTTCCCGCTTTCTTAGCCAATAAAAATCGGTGCATCCATTTGAGTCTCCATCTTCCACTTTTTCCCCCAAGTGCCTCGAATTTATAGGGCATTTCGCTTCTTCCGACAGCGCATTCGCCCCCAAACTCTAACTTTTCGCCCAACAGCGTTTGAAACGCGATTGAGACAGCGATTGAAACAGTAAATGCGATGCAATTGAATGCGATGCAATTGAATGCGATGTAATTGAATTTGAATGCAATGCAATTAAATGCGATGCAGTTGATTGCGATGTAATTGAATGTGATGCGACGGGAATACGTTGTTGGTGAGAGCGAATACGCTGTCGGAGGGAGCGAATGCGCTGTAAAGGGAGCGAATGCCCTGTCGGGGGAGCGAAAGCTTTAAAAAAGATGAGGGTGGGTCGCGGTTCGGATGCACCAATTTTTATTGGCTGAGAAAGCGGGAACGGTGGAGAGAGAGCGGGAGTGGGTGGGGCGACTGTGCTTGAAGACTTTCTTGACTGTCCGAAAAGACTTTCTCTTATTATAATACGACGAAGAAGGTATCCTCTACCCTATCGCTTACTTTAATTAATAATACTCTTTAGCCGAATATAATTATAATATTTATAATAAAGAATTACTTATTATTATTAAAGCCCTAAAGGAGTAGCGCCCTAAATTGGAAAGAGTATAAAAACCCTTCGAAGTCCTTATAAATTACAAAAGTCTAAAGACTTTTATTATTAATAAATAATTTACCCCCTATTATATATAATAATCCTAATTCCTCTCCCGGTTTAATTTTACAATTAAATATCGATTAAATTCGCTATAAGTACGCCCCGACGCCCTAAATAGGAAGCCGAAGGACTTATTTAAAGATATAATTAATAAACGGCTATTAGCCAAGAATAAAATCTTATTCGACTATAATATTTTCGTTAAGGAATATTCGTTTTAAAAGACGGAGGAGAAGAGGTCGACGTTAATACTGAATATATTTACAAATTAGAAATTATAAACGAAAAGTCTACTAACAATTTAGTTGCGGAGAATTACAAGAAGTTAATCTTTTTATAAAACGTTATAACCTATTTATTAAACCCTAATTATAAAGTATAATTTAAAAAAGTTAAAGACTATATAAAGAAAATATTCTTCGTCGAATATAAAATAATTTAGGGATAGGCGTACTATTATAGTACTATTCTCGTCGACCCTACGGATATTAAGCTTTATTTCTAATTTCTTTACTGTATTTACAACGCGCTTTCGGCTAAATACCCGGGCTATAAAAAGACCTATTCGTTATTCTCGTAGTCTTTTTTCTAATTAAGGATATATATTATTATTAAAATATATTATAAAGTTTATTTAGTATATACGAAGTCCAAACTATTACAATACGCCCCCTATAGTTTTTTAAAGCCCTTAATAGTACTATTTACGAATTAGAAGGATATTTTAATTAATTATATTACGCCGCTAATACCCTATATCCGTTGAAGCTAGGAATTTAAATATATTACTATAGTAATTAACCGGTTAATTAAGATATAGTATTTTATCCCTACTATTAGTCTTATAGTCGAAGAATTAGTAGACCGCTTTATTAAAAGGGTTTATAATATTTATAGACTATTGGATTTTATCGTCTCTAATTGTAATTTCTAATTTATTTCCCAATTTTAAAAAGCTCTATTGTCCCGCTTAGAGGTTGCTTTTAAGCCTTCTTCTACATTCTATCCAATTACTAATAGCTAAACCGAACGTATTAACGTAGAGATAGAGAAATATTTACGTTTTTATATTAATTAGGTATAAGACAATTAGGTAAATTAGCTATTTATTATAGAATTCGCCGGTAATAATTTAATTTCTAAAACTACTAATATTTCCTCCTTCTTTACTAATTATAGCTTTTACCCCCGAATAGGCATTAAATTAGCTAAACCCTACCCTTTAAATATATTTGTATAATAATAAATAAAATACTTTAAAGTTAACGAAATCGTTAACCGCTTTAAAGAGGTCTTAAACTACGTTACGGACTACGCAAAACGAATTTAATAATAGTATAAGGATAACGTTAATATTTAATAATCGGATATTCCGAAGTATAAGGCGGGAAATAAAGTCTTATTTAATACGAAGAATTTTGAAATTAGGCGCCCGTATACTAAATTTATACCTCTCTTCGAAGGTCCCTTCGAAATCCTTAAAGCGGATAGTTATAAAGTTATACTTAAACTCCTAATTAATATAAAGTATAGCCTAACCTTTTATATTAATAAAGTAAAACTATAGGACAAAGTCGGAGTCCTAAGGTAAACGGCTGTAAAAGAATAAAATATTCGTATAAATTATAGTCGGGTTATAAGGAGGATTAATAATAGGGAGGACTTAGTCGAATATAATTTCGAAAAAATCGACGGCTATTAGAAGAATAAGAAGGGTTATTAGGAATACTACGTCGTTTAGGGACCCCCTTATAAACCGTTATAATAGCTGTGTATTAATATAACTATAGCCCTAAATAAAGTACGGAGATTCTATAAAGTATACTCGGAGGAATTATACCCTCTAAATTAAACGGTAGTAGAGCGGAAGAGGAAATAATTATTAAAAATAGGAGGGCCGGCCGTAGAAACGGAGGCCCCGGTTGGAAGATACGGATATAGAGGACTAGAGGCGGAGCGGGAGGCTCTAGCTCTACGACGAAGGTCATTGTAATATATAGTAACGGCGGTTATAGAGGTATTTCGAAGGTAGATTATTCGTTTAATAGGGATTTCTATTATTTTATATAATATTAATTAATTATATAGCTTCTTTTAATTAGGGAAAATATCATAGGGCTAGCCTATATTATACGTAATTATTTACGTGCTTTGTACTAGCGTATAATAATTTCTAAAACTATTATTGTACTACTAATTAATTAGCTATAGCGGCCCGCTAAGGACCTACATCGGGTCTACCGCTGGCCGCCCTTATAAGGCCAGTCTTCTAAGTACTCGTCTGCACTCTCCTCCTTTCTCCTTCGTACAATTACGTATAATCACATCTACTATCTACCCTTTGCCCGTGATAAAAGGGATTCAAAAATTATTATTAAAAATTATAATATTTAAATTAATAAATTAGAAAATATTATTATAAAGAATAATATTAAAGATAAATCTGATTCTGAATCCAGAATTCGACTTATATATAATAACTCGAATAATAATAATATGAATTACAATATTAATATTAAAATAATAATAATAGATTATTATATCCTAAATTATTATTAAAGTCTACGCAAATTACTAAGAATAATTAATTCTAGTAATAACTTTCCAAATAAAAAGTATTATAAAAGTCTACGCGTAGTAATATAGGAAGAATAAGGAATATTATAAAAATTCCAGTCTATAGCTATATAGACAATTCTATCCTTAATATTATTATTTATTTTAATAATATTAAAAACGCTTCTACTTAAAAATAGGCTATAGCGAGTTCCTATAGTAAACAATAGATAAATTCTATAAATATAAAAGTAGAAGAATAAGGAAAGTCAAAAAACTATTGGGAAATAGTAGACCTACCCAAAATAAATAAGCTTTAGAGGGCAAATAGGTATATAAAATTAAAAGCCTATAATAAAAATACTAGTATAAAGACTAGTAAAAATAATAAGAGTTATAATAATAATAATATTCTTAAAAGAAAGGAATATAAAATACTAGAAATATTAATAATATAAATAATATTATTAATAGAAATAATAATAATACTAATAATTAAATTAGTAATAATAAAGGAAAATATTCTTTATTATAGCTATTATTATTAGCTAAGAATTATTATAATAAAACGTTAACGCTTTCGTTTACGGGTATAAAAATAAGCGTATATATATTATACCTACATCTAGTTATTATTATAATTTATTACTTAATAAAAAGTATAAATTAAAGAAAGCCTTATATAGTTTAAAATAAAACCCTCGACTTTAGTATAAATATTTAACTAAAGTATTAAAATCTTGGTTTCGAAGTTTTTCCCCTTCGAAAATAGTGCTTTTATAAATAATAATTTAAATATTATTATTTTCGGTTATCTCATATTAATAACCAAGCCCTAAGAAATCTACTATAAATAAATAGTAGAATAAAAAGGTTTAAACTCTTGAAAAGGTCGCTACTTTCTTGAGTATTATATTAAAAATAAAATCGAAGTAATACACTAATTTATATACACCAATATAACTATACCAAGAAAAAAGCTTGAAAAAATAAGTTTTTTATCTTATACTTCTATAAAAACATAGATAAATAAGATTTTCCTATACAAAATAGGTTTTTGGTATTTATTACCTTTTTGCCTATAATAAGGTTTTTGGTATTAATTACCTTTTATACCTTATATAAAATATATTATATATAATATAATATATTAAAAATAAATTAAATAAAAATGGATTGAAATCCAGCTTCTATACTAAAGAAATAAGGTTGAATTGACTTTGAATAAAAAGTCAAATTTATAAAGGAATAAATAGACTAAATATTAGGCTAATTATATAAATATCCTAAATAAAAAATAACCTTAAAAGAGGAATAATAGTAATTTTTAAATAAAAGATTATAAGAATAGCAATTTTAATTGCTAAAAGTCTAAAAAGATTTATTACTGAATATTTACTAATAAATATTCTAAGCCTTATACTTCCTATAATAAGGATAATATAGCCGGTTGGCTAATAATCCTAAAAAACATTATAAGGAAGGCTATAAATAATACGGCTGAAATTCTATAAAGAATAATTAGCTAATATTTTAATATAACGCTAATAGATATTTAAATCTTATAAAACTATTATTCTAAAATTGGTTTAGAAGAAATATAGGTTTTTTATCTTATATTTATATAAAGCTTTTCTATACGAAAGGTTTTTGGTATTTAATACCTTTTTACCTTATATATATAAATATATTATTAGAATAATAATATATAAAATATATTAAATATAAATAATAATTATAATTATATTATAATTATAAAGAAGAGTTTTTCAAAATAAAATAATTTTTCTCTTCAATATAAGAGTTTACATTTTTCTCTTATAAAATATATATATAAATTATAGTCTTATAACCTAAATACTACTATTGTCACAGGGTTAGCCTACTTGTAACCTGCCCAACGCTGAGCACTGCTATTACGATGTATTAGAGTACTTCGGTATAGTTTAGAGCTATGTCGTCCGGTCACGTACGTAGACATATGACTTCGGGCTAGCTCTAAAGCTCTCGCCTATATAGCCAGCCCTCTACGTATACCTCCTTTCCCCTCCTCCGTATAATAATATATATCTTACCCTACCCTTAATTATACCTTTACTCTGTAATAGTTTATTATACCTCTTTAGCGCTATACGTGTAAATAGGACTTTAAGATTCGGTTTATTATCGAAGTATAAGCGTAGGCTTTATCCGTCTTTTAATTAAATAAAATTTAATATTTTTACAAATATTATAAGGAAACCCTAATCCGCCTACTTAAAGACGGAGTCTGTTCGCAATACCCGTAATTCCTATTAATTAATTCGATAAGCAATATCGAATTCCTAAAAGTATTAATACTTAGTATTACCCTTATAAATAACCTTATTGCGGCTATTATTGTCAATTCCCTTCAAATTACCGACTTGTATAACGCTAACTTCTATAAGACCTTCTAAATAACTTTTACTACCTCTAACGGCCTTCCCACTTCTATAAAGGAAGAATAGTACACTATTAATCTCTCTACTAATACTATTTTCCGTAATACTTCTCTTTCTCTCGGCCGTTTATTCAACGTCGATTCCGTTATTGCCTTCGCCTAGCTCTAATCTATTTAAGAAGAATTTTAATTTCTCTACGAAGCGTATACCTAATTTAAGGCTAAAAACACTCACTTCTTAAATAATAGCGTTCTCTTTAAAGAAAAGTATTCCGTCTTTAAAAAGACTTACACTAATACTAATTAACGTATTAATAAATTCGGATTAGATAATAAAGCCCTCTAATAAGCCTTCGATTTTATTATTAAGACTATTAAATCCCTATAGAAGAAGTTTAAACGTTTTAATTCCGTAGCCTTTATTCTTAAAAATACTATAATATCCGCTTCTATTGTCGATAATTTTATAGACTACTCCTCCCGCGTTTATATTAAACCTTTTAATAGCGAGGGCGAAAACCCTTTAAAGAAGGCTAAGAAATACTATATTTAGCGTATAAGGATTACTTTTATTTAGTTAGATAACCCTTCGTTCTTCTTTAACGAATATAAGAAGTTCTCGTTTATTACTAAATCCTTTGAAGGCGCCCCCTTTTCCGCCTATAAAACGGCCCTATTCTATATTATCGACTTCGATTTAAATAAAGAGAAATAGAAATAAAAGATTACTAGCGCTTTTATTAAGGAGGAGTTTAATATTAAATATAATAATAATAACCTAATTACTTTCGCCCGCCGCAAATTAAATAACTTTACTATAAGTAAAAATATACGCTAGTCCGACTTTAAAGACTAATAGATTTAAATTATCGATTACTATAACTTCAATAATACTATAAAGGTCTACTTCTTCAAAAATAAAGTTAATAATAAAATTCGCGCCGCTCTTACTATATAAATTCCCTAGCCCTCAGGTTCGGATTATTCTAAATAATTTACCCTAATCTATACCCTCGCCTAATAATTCAAAGATAACGCCTACTATTCTAAAATTAATAATCCCTTCTATAAACTTTATAACCCTACCTCTAATATAGCCTCTTCTTCTACGGCTATTTATATTACAATTAATTATAGCGGCGATACTATAAACTTTAATAAATTATCCGCTATTAATATCGTAGTCCGTACTATAATCCTTTAAAATATTTTTAATTTCCGTATAAAATTTAGTGCCTATATCCGCTATAGACGCCCTAGTTATTACTCTTCTACTTATTATAGTAAAATAAATTTCCGTAAAGAATTCCCTCTTTCTACCCGTAGTAATAGCTACGGCTGCGGTAAAAGGAGTAAGGGCGGCTCCCGTAGCGGCTATAATTAGTAATCCGGCCAATCCGGGTACGGCCAATAGTCTAAATACGGCTAATAATTTTACTAAGTCAACGCTATAATCCCTAACAACACCTAGTCAATTCCCTAATATTAATAAGGTTTCGTCGGCCCCCTCTTGGGCAATAAATAAGGAGTTATCGACTAGGGAAATATATAACTTCTTCGCTAAATTATATTTAGAAGCCGGAATTTATAAAAAGAAAAAGAAACGTCTTTATACCGCTTAATATTGTAAAAATAAATAAATCTTCTATAAATAACCGTTATAAATAATTAAATACTTTAAACTTCTCTATTTACCTTTCCGATAGGTTATATAAATTATATTATTCCACTCTTATTAATAATAACTATATTACTTTTAATTTTATTAACCATTCTTTTATCTACTGCTACTATTTATTAATTTATTATTTTACTACCCTTAAAGTCCTTTACTTCGCTAACGGAAGGGAAGTAAAAGGCGGTAATATTACCTATTTCTCCTAATTTACTATATAGGCAAAATTATATTATAAGACTATCGATCTCCTTATTTACAACTTCGTCCCTAATAACCTAGTTATCCTTAACTACCTTTAATTCGTTTATTATTCGCTAATAATTTTATAGCCCTTTAATACCCTCTCCTTTACTTTTACTTATAAAGCCTACGGCTACTTACTAACCGGTTTGTATTAGGATTTATACTACGCCCTATCCCTATAAATTACCCTTTAGCCCTTTAATTTAAAGGTAATAAAGGCTAATATAGTAATATACTGCGCTCTTATAATCGAAGATACCGAAGACGAAAGCAATTCCTACCCCCCTTCGCTAGCCGAAGTTATTACCCGAGCCCTCCTAATTGTAAAGCCCCTCTTAGACGTAGAGCCCGCTCTTTTAGCCCTAAATGCGGACCCTCCTTTAATTTCAATTATAAACCCCGACCCAGCCTTTATAGTACTATATTATACCTCTTTAACTTCCCTAATCTAATAAATCTTTCGCCGCTACTTTAAATAAATTATTAACCGGTTTAGCCTTAAGCCTATCGGCTATACCTTCGTAGGCTTAGGTTAAACGTTTATACTCTTAATAACCTCCTTTATTCTTCTTCGCCTTCCCTTCTTTTTTTATAGCCCTATCGACCCCGAAGATATCAAAGAGTTCTTAACGCCTAATTTTTTCAAATTCGCTAACTACTTCAAATTTTAAATTATCCGAATAATTTAGGCCAATATAGAGGAAGATATTAAACGTATATACGACGAAGAATAGGCAGAGGATAATTTTAATAAATTAGAGCCTTCCGCTCTTAATAACGAATTAATAATTTAAATTATTAAATAAGTCCTCTTCGGTTATAGTTAATAATATAAAAAGCTCTTCGGTTCTAACTTCTACCTGTAGATCGACGCCTTCGCGGGTTAAGGTATAGAAGTAGCCTTCTATATTATCCGAATTTTAAATTCTATCCCCTTTAATGGTACGAATAGGGATTTTATTAAATACGAGGGGGTTATTAATAAATATTTTACAATTAATAGTATTACCCTTAATAAAATTACTTTTAAAGATATTAATACTTTTTATAAAAAGGCGGATAAACCCTATAAGACTAATAATTAAATCCGGACCAAATTCCCCAATTAGTACTAATACTATACGAATACCTTTTATTAGGCTATAATTAAAATACTCCCTTCCAACTGCGCTTACAATTTTAAAATCGAATTCAAATCCGGAGTAAAGGCGCCCGCAGTACATAGCCGCGCTTTCAACCCAAATAAACTTAATATTATTAAATAATAAATCGACGATAACCTCTAAAAGAAGTTTATTCGGCCTTTTTAATCCTAAGCCTCCTCCCTAATCCTCTTCGTTAAAAAACTAGGAGGCGGAATCTATATTTACGTCGACTACTATAATATTAATAATATTATATTTAAATTTCGCTATTCCCTTCCCTTAATTAAGGAAATACTCGACGCTATTTACTACGCTAAAATTTTTACTAAATTCGATATTATTACTATTTTTAATTATATTCGTATAAAGGAAAGCTATAAGTAATTTACTACTTTTATTACCCGCTTTAATTTCTTCGAAAGTCTCGTCGTCCCCTTCGGCTTCTAAGGAGCCCCTAACGCCTTCTAAAACTATATTAATAATATCCTTTATAATATACTTAATATCTATACTATTACTTACCTTAACGACGTCCTTATTTACTCGGATAATAAATAGGATTATAAACGCTATATTAACGACGTTCTCAACCGATTAGTAAAAGCGGGCCTTAGTATAGATATTAATAAATATAAATTCTATACTAAGTATATTAAATATTTAAAGTTTATTATTACGCTAAGCGGTATCGAAATAGACCTAGAGAAGGTTAAAGTAATTATTAAATAGTAAGTTTTAGAATTTAAGAAGTTCCTATAATCTTTCTTTAACTTCGTAAACTTCTACTATTAGTTTATACGTTCTTTCTCTTTAATTGCGGCTCCTCTCTACGAATTAATTATAAAAAACGCGTTATAGATTTAGACCGCCCGCTATTAAACTATATTCGACTCCCTTAAATAGGTTTTTATAAACGGCCCCGTCTTTAAAATTTACGACTAAACTAAGAAGACCGTAGTAGAAACGGATACTTCGAATTAAATTATAAGTAGTATACTCTTTTAATATAATAATAAAGGTATTTTATACCTTATTACCTACTTTTCGGCTAAGTATAATATATAGGAATATAATTACAATATTTATAATAAGGAGTTCCTTACTATTATTAAAGCCTTAGAGGAGTAACGCCTTAAATTCGAAGGCGCTTAAATCCCCTTTAAAATCCTTAACGACTATAAGAATTTTATTATTTTTACGACGAATAAGTAGTTTACCTAGCGGTATATATATTAGTCCTAATTCTTCTTATAATTTAATTTCTTTATCTACTATATTCCTAGCCCTTAGAACCTCTGCCTAAACGTTCTTAATTGTAAGCCCAACGACCGCCCTACAAACGCCGAAGATAACCGCTTTACTACCCGCTAAAAATAGTTCCTTAACCCTTCCTAATTCGAAAAAGGTTATTTTAAAGCCGATAATCCCGCGGCTACTTTTAACTTATACCTCCTCGGCTTTAACGATTTTAATAATTAATTAATTAATAATTTTATCTGTATTAATTATAAAACCTCCCTATTCTTATAAGAATTTACGGCTTACCTATTAGATAAATCCCTTTACTATTAACTATTATTAATTTACAAAGTCTTTAACTACGCCTTCTTTAAATATTATGTCTTCTCTAATAGGGTAATAAAGTAATACGATTACGTTATTATCGACCCTAAGGATAAAGAATTTTAATTTTAATTAATTAATCGGCAATATAACTCGCCTAATATAGAGTATTTAAATAAAGATATTATATATAATTTATTCGTTCGCGAATTCTTCTAGGAGGGTATATATTACGACGTCTATTTCTTCTATAAAGGCTATTTCCCGTATACGAAGACGAAATTTTTTAAACGCAGTTCTATAGGTTTTTTTAAACTTACTACTATTTCTCTAGCCCTTTAAAAGGATATCTCAATCGATTATATTACTCCGCTACTACCTAACGAATACTTCGAATAGACCTTTTATTATATCGCTATTATTATAAATAGGTTAATAAAAATACAATATTATATCCCCTATATTACCCTTAAAGCGGAAGAATTTATCGATTACTTTATTAATTGGATTTATTCCCTATATAGCCTACTTAATACTATTACGTCTAATAGAAATTCTTAATTTATTTCCTATTTCTAAATTACCTTTTACAACTGCTTTTCTATTATATAAAAACTCAATTCCGCTTTCTACCTTCAAATTAACGCCTAAACTAAGCGTATTAATATAGATATAGAATAGTTCCTATACTTCTATATTAATTAGGTATAAATAGATTAAGTAAAATAATTCTTATTCGTAAAGTTTTCGGGTAATAACGCTATCTCCTCTTCTATTAACGTCTTCTTATTTTTTATTAATTATAACTACTACCCTCGTATAAATACCGAACTTTATTCCCCGCCGCCCTCCAACCTCTCCTTAATTTAATTAAAAAAGTATTACAAAATTACCGAATTCGCCGACTATTTCTAAAAGATCTAGGACTTTATCTCCTAATAAACCCGCTATATTTAAGAACAATACGAAGCTAATACTAATAAATACTATATAGACTTAGACAAATACTAAGTAGACGACTTAATCCTCTTCGATATTACTAACCTTATTAACAGCCGCCCTTATTAAAAGCTCTCCTCCTATTAGGAGGGCCCCTTCCGCATTATTAAAGCTAATTCTTATCGGGTCTACTTCGACTTCCCGGCTAATATAAAGTACTCGCTAATTTTCTACATCTCTATAATTTAACGCTAAATCGGCCGAAGCCTTCCTAACTAAAACATCTCCTTAAATATTATTATTAATAATAATTACGTTATAATACGAATAAATAATAATATAGACATCGTCGAATAGAATTTTAAACGCCTAATCGACTATAACTAATTTAATAAGAATTACTATTAGTATTACCAAATTAAATAAAAAGGGGACTACCCCTTTATATAGGAATTTAAGAACTATATTATCGATTACGAGGAGAAGGTTCTAGAATTCTATTACGATTACCCCTAGGCCCCTATACCCCTAGAAGTCCGCTCCTAACCTAATTACCGGCTATAAACGGACCCTATTAAATTAAAAACGGATTCGGACTTAAATTCGGACCCGGGTAATCCCGAACCCCTATAGCGCTACCCAACCCCTAAACTACGCCGTCGCCCCGCCCCCAAGCCTCCCTAGCGCTATTTATCCTATTTATAGCAACCGCCTAAGACTATTACTACTATTACCCTATTCCGGCGCGAAGAAGAAGGCCTTACGAATACGATAGTATAGGTCTTAAAGAAGTTATTAGATATTTGGAAAAAGGGGAATAGTATATAATTAGATTTTTCTTCGCTAAATAAACGGAGGGGGGGGATAATATTATAGGGTTAGCCTACCTATAACCTACCCAACGTTAAGTACTACTATTATAATATATTAGAATACTTCGGTATAGTTTAAAGCTATACCGTCCGGTTACATACGTAAATATGTGACCTCGGGTTAGCTCCAGGGCTCTCGCTTATATAGCCAGCCCTCTGCGCATACCTCCTTTCCCCTCCTCCGCATAACAACATATATCTTACCCTACCCCTAACTATGCCTCTGCCCCGTGATAACTATAATTAGTTTACGGGGGACTATAAGATTGAAAATATATATATATAATAAATTATAGACTTATAATGGATTTACAAGTCTATATTATACTTGATAAAGTATAAGGGTTAATAATATAGTAATATATACTATATATATAAGCCAGATATTTTTGGTTGATTTTATTCGATTAAATTCGAATTAAAAATTCAATTTCTAAATTCTTCTATATATAACCCTAACCCTAATGTGGCCAGCAATGGTCAGAAGGAAGGGAAGAGCTTCTAGAATTATTCTAGAAGGTTCAAAAGACTAGAATCCTTATAAGGCTTCTAGAAGAAATTTGGAAGAAGTAGACGTTGGGTGGCGATTTTCGAAGTTGAACTTCGAAGGCGAATTCTTCAGTCCCCACTTAACATACGTCATCAACTATAATATGGGAAGTTGCAGCGGCGATGTGGAGGTGAAAGCAGAATGGCGTTGCAGAGAATGGGTTGCGGGGTGCAAACGAAAATTGGGTGTGACGTTAAAACGGTTGACAGTGGCAAAGTGGGGACATTTACAGTTGAGGATACAAGCCTCCGTACTACTCAAGGCGTCCAATGCACTCAACGCACCAGTTGCCGCTTTCCAATGGTAGTGAAGATTGGTCAAGGGCACATTACCTCGGATCGCCTGTCTCCAAAAGAACTTGGCCGCGCCTGCGGCGAGGGCAATTGTCATGAGCCAAGTTGCCGTGGTTGACGTGTAAGCCAGAATTTCACTAGGCTGTAGACGTAGGGGCCATTTTGATTACCGGCGGATAAAATGGAATAGAGTGATTTCGTTATTGAAAACAAGGGAAAAGATGGGAGAAAGAGTGAAACGTAAATGAATGTACACCAGGCCTGCTAGTCGTAATGTAAGGATGATAGAAGATAGGAAAAAGCACAGCTACTGAAGAGGAAGAACGATACCATCAAGACATCAACCACTCGTCTATATCTATATACTCACAAAACCATCACCAACGTCAGCCATCAAACAACAGAACACCGGCGAGAAATGAGGCTGAAACCCCCCTTTATCTGTAGCCGCCAGCCTTATCCCACATCAGTCCACTTATGGGAAAAGGTCTCAGGCTGGAACTCACCATTTTCCGCCTCAAATCCTTTCGGATGGCATAGTCAACATTGAAGAGACTGCCAGGACCTGAAGAAAAAAAGTATCGTGCAAATTCTCCCAAAGATGCCACTCTGAGTGTAGAGATATACGCCACCGCGGCTATCAGAAAGTGTTCACTACTGCCCATACCAAAGGATTATGACAAGGCTCCGTCTGTCTGTCTCTTTTTAATTCTGTCTTTCTGTCTAGCGCCATATCTTACCGACCTCCCAAGGCCGTTCGAATGAACGAATGCCTCGTACATAGAGGTATGCAAGTTCGGCTAACTTTTTGAACTGAGTGGATGCTGAAAGGCCTACAAAATGGGTTAGGGAAGGCGCTACCACACTGGAGCCTGCTCCGGTGGCCTTCAGCCGACCCTCAGCTGGCCATCTAGCTGAATTTCTCGAGGTGTATGTGCTAACTCCCATCAGATCTCGTCAACTCACCTTCTTCGTGCAGATTCTCCAGTGTTATCGGAATCAAACAATAGGTACCTCGACCTTTATTCCTCCACGGGCGGCATGGAGGAGTCGGGGTCTTATCAGCCCCGGAGGCTCGGGGGATGTGGAGACTGTTTGGTGCTTAGATCTCATAAATTGCCAGTCAAAAAATACTGTCACTCTCCCAGACGCCAGACACACCAAGAGGCAGGACAGTTTTTTTTTTTGACTGTCAGTGTACCATTTGTACGATAATTTGAGGATGAATTCAGAGAAAGACTTATTGCCAAGAATATCGTGATGATAATAAGTATCCAATGCAAGCTCAGCTGACCAACAACTGCGAACAATGTTTCCAAGAACGACGACACCCTCCCTTATCACTTGTTGCTTACTATATACTATGCACAAGAAGTAAAAGTTCCGACACCTCGACCGACCACTTGTCCGCAGAAAGTAGACCAGAAATATGAAGCAGCAAAATCCAAAATGTCTAAAGCGCCCGAGTATCCCAAAAACTGATGACAATGATTCACCCGTAGCTAGTTCACCTAAGGGGAAACAACAAGTTGAAAAGGGAGGATGAAGGGAGGCTTCATCGTAAGAGCACATAGGATGATATCTCCTAGTTATCATCTCCATGTTGAGACTGAGACGGGGTAGATGAGTCGTCTGATGGACGGTTCCATGTTCTGACGTGACCTGTTTACAGGATTGATTAACTTTGTGCCTCAAACAGAAGGGGGTGTCCGTGGTCTGTCTCTACATACCAGACTTGCAACTCGTCACGATCCCGTCCTTGGTAAAGTCAAGCCAGCAAAGCGGGTCATCATCGACAATTTTACTCTGTTTTGGTTCCACCACCGTTAGATTTCATCCCATCATCACAGCTGTAAGCACAAAGGTGTATAAGCAGGAAAGCAGGCACGTACCAAAACAGGGGGCAACATGGCCGTTCTCGCCCTCGGCTCCACGGGATGCGGTTCAACCTTTTGCTTTGGGGTGGTGGGCACTGGCGTCTCCTCGGCAGCCGCGTCTCCCGAACTCGACAGGTTTGAATCCGATCTCAGACGATTGCTGATTGTGGTATTCTGCGTTTCGGCCCTCTGAAGAGATGCAAAACGGGACGAGAAGGAAGATCCTCGCTGTCTTACTGATGCCTGTGATTTTACACAGAGATCAGCTATCAGGTCGAAATAGTAGTTTTCAGATGGATGACTGGAGGCACCACTTACAGCTTTGGGTCGGTGTAACATGCCGACGCTGAAATCCCACAAGCACAACCGACAGTCCTCACCAACACTTCCAAAACGGTAGTTCTTTCCGTCGCACTGCCAGGGGTCAAAGGCCACCGAGGTCACCCACGAATGGTGGCCCTGACACCTGGCAATGAGAGCAGATTCAGATATACACCAGATGGAAATGAGGTCATCCTGACCGCCGGTAAGGACGTACTTGCCGTCGGGCGACCAGCAGACGCACATCAGGCCGCCATAATAAGAATAAAACAGGTCAATCAACCTAGCGGGGTGAAGTTAGCTTTGGCAGAGCCGGAAAGGTGATGATGGAGTACTGACTCTTCCTTTAGATAGTCGATTATCCTCAATGTGCCATCTTCCGAAACCACGGCAAGATGCCGATGGTCAGGTGAAAAGGCAAATGCGTTGATACGATGATTTGAAAGCTTCCACACAGCCACTGGATTGGCCTTCTGGTTCTTTGAGTGAACAGATTTGTGGACGTGGATTTGGCTCGTGTAGTTGCAACCCTTGACGCCGTTGGGAACTCCATTGCTGTCCCCGCTGGCGCGAGTGGCGGCCTCGTCTTCCGGCGAGAAACTAGCATCCTCTTTCTCCTTGTCGTAAACGACTAATGTTCCATCCATGTGCGCTGCCAGAAAGAGGTTCTCTGATCCGGGGATCCATTGGATCATGGATACCGGTGTTTTGTTGATAAGGCCCTATTGCCCGTTGTGTCAGCTTGACAACCAACTCACAGGTGCTGCTACGACGTCACATACCTTCTTATTTAGACGAGTATATCGTTGTGATATGGGTTCCCACCAAATAACTTCGCCAGTCGAAAAGCCCATAATCACATCAATGTGTGACGAGGTCTTGGTTAGTCTGTTAACATCATGGCAGAGACAATGCGCTTTGGTGAAAAGGATTTTCGTCAAGTAGTCGGCCTTAGAGGCTGAAGAAAGATCCAGCCACTGAAAGGCTCGGTTAATGTTGGCAAACGCAAAGAGGCCGTCTGCTGGTCGATCGTTTAACCTCTTGTGTAGGGACTCGTGGACGATAACCCTGGAGATAAACGAAGAGTTGCTTTTTGTCATGCTGTTCTTTGGCTTCTTTCGTTTATTGTCCTTTGAGTTTGTTTGAGCCAAAAGTGTGTTTCCCTCGCCAAATGCCGGCGTATTGGAGAAGATGGCACCGGCATCGCTGGAAGCGGCGCGAGCACCCTCGCTGCTCCCACGTACCCCGGAAGACGACCGGCTTTCATCTGGATGTTCTTGGATGCTCTGCTGGACTCCATTTGCTCGAGAACCGACCCTAAACAAGCCTGGCGGTGGAGGACGTATATCGAGGTTGACAACGGAAAGGCTGGTGCCGGCAGTGGCAGGTTGGGGGGTCGTCGCGAGAGGGTTTGGATTAATGACTGGAGCTTCGGATGGATGTGGTGGGGGAGTTGCAAGATGCAAGTCTTCCTTGAGCGTATACAAGCCCTCTCCAACCAGGAATTGGTACTCGGGCCCCGAAGGGTGCGACAGGATATTGTTGGTCTCTATCATGGGCGCAACATAGCCAGGGACGAGCCCGTATCCCACCTGGCCTGGATACCTCGGCGGTGGAGGGAGGACACTATGGATGGAATAGGTGATATCAGCCTGCATGCTCCGTCCTGCTTGTTTTCTGTGTCTGTACGGCTACGTCTTTGGGTGGGGGTTTGTGCTTTGCGCTTTGTCCTCCGACTTGGGTATAACAAGAAGTGGCAGCTGGTGCGTGTATCTCTCAACTCTCAAGGAATTGGTACAAGGTAGGTTTGCTTACAACATGGCTGCTACTGCGGACTCCAGTTTGTCGGCTTAACGCGCTTTATGGCGCTGGACTCGGTAACCTCGACAACAGCTATTCGCTGGGATAGCCTAGAGAGGCGGCTGGGCGGACTTGGTGGATGCGGTTTGTCTTGGCCGCACGCAGGCGCAAAGTCGCAAACAGCAGGTGGTCGGCAAGCTGGGCTACAAGAGGTCGAAGGCTCGAGAACGGAGGGCTTGGAATGGATGGGCGTGGGCGGTTGTGGTGTCGTCGGCGAGTGAGAGCTTCGGGAGGTCGAGAATCGAATCCGACTCGTTGTCGCAAGCGGGATGCCAAGATGGATGGAATGTGATGGCACTTTAGTTTCAAGCAGCCACGTTCAAGAGTGAAGGAAGCTCAATGGGGAAAGCAAAGATAACGGAAGATAACAGTATCCAAGAAGTATGGGAAAGCTCGAGAGTTCAAGTATACAGAAGGCGGATCAGGACGGAAGGTGATGGAGGAGGACGGAATTGGAAGAAGGGAAGGAGAAGAGACGGCCTCAAGCTGGAATTGAGTTCGGGGAAAGACACAATGCGGGATCGACATTGTTTAAGGATAAGGTACGCTGACGCGCCAACACGCTAACAGCACGACATGATGTTGGACTGGGACGGACAGGGGGGTTCTTTAGTCGCATTTTGGATGCTTCAGAAGGCTGGGGAAGCGCGGATGGGGAACTGCGGAGCGGGCGGGAGCCGCTGGGACCGCTCCTCACTGGCCGGCTCGCCTCGAAAACCACGCGGGATGAATGGATCTCCGGAAAGTGTGGGGTAAATCGGCTGAATGAGCGACGACATCGCCCGGAGCCTCGGCGGCGGCCCGGACCTTTGGTGCCCGTTGGGTGTTTGTCATTCCTTCTAGAAGCCTTGTGTCAAACCAATGAAACACCGTCTCTCTCACTCTCTTCACAGTCACAACAGAAACACTTCAGCCTCTGAAGTTTATAGAGTACAGACAGGACGATGATGTATGCACATAAAGGTCGCCTGCAGATGCACAATTGGGGTAATTGGAACCGTATCAATGCAACGCTTAGCCGCCCCTCTTCCAGCCTTCGACGTCGTATCCAGCAACTTGAAAATCATATCAATGTTCACATGAACCCTTATTAGAGGTTCACATCTCTAAGAGCCATGATGTCACGCTTTGGTGTTGTTCATTGAGCCAAAGACTGCATCAAACATGACAGTCGTGCAAGCGCCGGCGCCGATCGCGGTATGCTCGGGAGAGAAATTCCATCACCTGACGGCAAACAACGAGCTCCTTCGTACCTGATCGTGGGATCCTGGCTGGACGATGTAGCTCTCTTGCATCGGTAACCTTGGCATACTGAGCTTCATGGTCCAGGTCAGTCATCATGTCTCGCTCTTCAAAGTTGTCTGAATCGAATCGTAAATACACATTCCCATGTACCAGAAATAGAGAGGCTTGACCTCACGATTGTTTACAAGTGCAACAATAACCGAGATGCGGTTGTCAAGACAACTTTAGCCAGGCGGGGAGGTCTGGACCCACCGACCCCAATTCGCCCAACCAGCGCTCTTTCTGAGTGGTCAGTTGAGCAAACGAGATTCCCCACTTTAAGGACCTCGACGACTCCTTGGCTTGAGCAACTTGAAGCTCGTTCGATTTCAACAAAACCATCCAACCACCTGCACACCTGCATAACTGACACGGACAGTCTGCACATTCGACCTGTCTTCCTCGGTTTCTCAACCATCTAACAAAACATTCCGATCCTGTTGCCGCGTTGAGCATTGCGCCGCGACTTCAACCTACTGAAACAGCACATACAGGTTATCATGGAATAGCAGCCCCGTGTCTTGCGGCCACACCACGATGTCTACTGGTACGAATCCTGATGCTCTCCCTTGATGTCCTGCGCACAATGTCAACATTTCCAGCCCTGCGTATTGCTCTGTTGGGCTTTGAGTAAACAACTCACCCCCAGAACCTGTTAACCTAATACATTGTAGCAGTTCGAATCTGTGTTTGCGGCGACGAGGGGACCGGCAAGTCCAGCTTGATCGCCTCCCTAGTCAAGGGCGTCTTCGTCGCCAACAAGATACAGGCCGTCCTGCCCCAAGTTACTATTCCCCCAACGACCGGGACCCCCGAGAATGTCACCACCACCATCGTCGATACCTCCGCCCGCCCACAAGACAGAACCACCCTGCGCAAAGAAATCCGAAAGTCCAACGTCATACTCCTGGTCTACTCCGATCACTATAGCTACGAACGCGTGGCTCTATTCTGGATGCCATACTTCCGATCCTTGGGAGTCAATGTTCCCGTTGTACTATGCGCCAACAAGTCGGACCTCGTCAGTGATGGGAATGCTGCACAAGTGGCCGAGGAAGAGATGCTTCCTGTAATGGCCGAGTTCAGGGAGATCGATTCGTGCATTCGGACAAGCGCAAAGGAGCAGAAGAACGTAATCGAGGTGTTCTATCTATGCCAGAAGGCCGTTACGCATCCGATTGCTCCCTTGTTCGACTACAAGGAAGGCCAGCTGAAGCCCGCTTGCGTTGATGCGTTGAGGAGGATATTTTTCCTGTCCGACAAGGACCAGGATGGGTACCTGAACGATCAAGAAATGCAAGATTTTCAACAAAAGTCCTTCGACAAGCCGCTTTCACAAGAGGATCTCGATAACATCAAGCTGACAGTCAGCAAGTCGGTACAGAGCTCTAGCACTGATAAGGGTCTAGATCTACGAGGGTTTCTGCAGTTGAACAAGCTATATGCAGAAAAAGGGCGGCACGAGACGATATGGATCATTCTTCGGAAATATCATTACACAGACAGTTTGAGCTTGGAGGACAGCTTCTTACACCCACGATTCGATGTCCCCGACTATGCGTCCGCAGAACTTAGTCCAGCAGGGTACCGGTTTTTCATGGATCTCTTCTTGACTTTCGACAAGGACAACGATGGAGGCCTCAATGACCGGGAGCTTGCTGCCTTGTTCGCGCCCACCCCAGGACTCCCACATTCGTGGGCCGAGACTTCGTTCCCCTCCACCACCGTCCGGAACGAAGCTGGGCACATCACTCTCCAGGGCTGGCTCGCCCAGTGGAGCATGACTACTTTCCTAGAACCCAAGACAACTCTCGAGTACCTCGCATACCTCGGATTCGAGACACCAAACGCTCGCGAGACGACAACAGCCGCCCTCAAAATCACAAAACCCCGGAAGCGGAGACGTCGGCCAGGACGCGTCGACCGCAACGTAGTCCTCTGCTACATCCTCGGCTCCTCCGGCGCCGGCAAGTCCTCCCTCCTGGACGTCTTCCTCAACCGGCCCTTCGACACGCTCTACCACCCGACCATCAAGCCCAGACGAGCCGTCAACAGCGTCGAGCTCCAGGGCGGCAAGCAGTGCTACCTGATCCTGGAAGAGCTCGGTGAGCTGGAGCCCGCCATCCTCGAGAACCAGGCCAAGCTGGACGCCTGCGACCTCATCTGCTACGCCTACGACTCGTCCGAGCCCGACTCCTTCTCGCACATTGTCGAGCTCCGCAAGCGGTACCCGCAGCTCGACGAGCTGCCCGCCGTCTACACGGCCCTGAAAGCGGACCGCGACAAGACGACGCAGCGCAGCGAGCTGCAGCCGGACGCGTACACGGCCGCCCTCAACATGAGCGCGCCATTGCACGTCAGCGTCACCTGGAACAGCATCAGCGAGCTGTTCGTGGCCCTGGCGGAGGCGGCGACGAACCCCAGCACGGCGTTCCCGAGGAGCGAGGATCCGCCGGCGGATAGGGCCAGCTTGTACATGGCCCTGGGGGCGACGGCGTGCGCGGCGTTGGCGGTGTTTATGATCTGGAGGAGGTCGACTTCGAATGCTGCTTAGATTGCAGAGTGCTGCGTTCGTTGGTGTATGAGTTGGTTGCATGGGATCGGGTGCGACGTGGTTTCCCTGAATTGGTTACAGTCATACACTTCCCGCGAAACTCTTCTCCGGTGTCTTTTTTTACCTTTATTTTGTTTCGGGTTGCTGGTGGCATGTGGGCTGGCTGGTCGGTTGGTGTTCAACAAATACATACATAGCGCGTTGAATTGATTCATGATACCCTCTCCCCTGCCTGACGCTTTTCTCTTATCAGGGTTCGCCGCACATATGATACATAGAATGAACACACAGCCTCAGCGTAGTTTTCTCTTCGAGGCATTCCTATGTTGCACAGTGTCGTTTACCGTTCTTTGAGCTCAAGGTTGAGATCTATAGACGTCAACCACAAAACACAAATAGTGAGTTGTTCTTATTTCTTCATATTACTACTACAAAGTGATCACCAAGTTGTACGTTACATGAACAACTAACTCAAATGTCGTATGCACAACCACCAACATTTCATATCCGAACCTGCCAAAATGGAAGGAAGGATTGAAAACATGAAATTGATTCGACAACGCTTGTGACCTGGAAAAAAAGGAGAGCAAAACCATCATGGTCCACCGATTGATAGTGTCTTCATGGCCATCCAGATGCTCAGATTCTGACATTGAAAAAAAAAATAAGAGAGGGAAGAGAAAAAAAAAAGGGGACAAAGAAAAAAAGATTGTCAAAAAGAATCGATCCACCCAGGGGTCGAACCTGGAACCTCCTGATTCGTAGTCAGACGCTCTGCCATTGAGCCAGCGGACCTGTATCATTTGATATTCTTTTCTAGAATTTCCTTCGCTTATAAGGTTCACCAGTTTTCACGAAGATTGCTGTGTGGTGTGGTGTCATGTGGTGTTTTTCGTTATGGCCCGTCGTGTGGCTTTTCGACAGAACAACCGAACGGCTTTTTTTGTACAGGGGAGGCAGGGATTTCAGATGTTCAGGGTCCTATTGACTTTACTGTGCATTGTGCGGTGCGGTGGTGTGCAGCCGCTGCATCAGTTGTTCGCTGCAGTTTGTGATTTTGCGAAATGCCAAATGTAGAATGCGTAGAAAAAGGATGTGGTGACGTCGGTGGTTTTGGGGGAGCTTGGCGTGGCCGGTTGTCGGTTGACGGTTGTGCATCCGAGAGATGGGATTGGGAAGAGCGGGAAAGGAAGGCTGTTGGTTGGTTGGTTTGTTGGCTCGGTTGTTGGTCCGCTTGAAGCTTGACGGTTGATCATGGATCAGGGTTGGGGTTGGATGTGTGAGATACTGTGGTGTAAGTGGGCGAGTTTTGTTTCCTTGTTGGTCAGTGGTGACGCTCTTAATGGTTCAACCAAGTTAGATCTCATATGATTTGCATCTTTAATCATTGATAAACGTTAATGAACGGTCTCTGTGGCGTACGACGATGACAGAGTGACAAAGTTTAGCGCCGCTTGTCCATTGGTTGGAGCAGAGAGGATTCTGTGAATCGATGTTTCGGTTTCTTCAGAATCCCATCTCCATATTACCTTACCTTTGAAAAAGGGTAAGGAAAACCGAAATGTTTCATGCCGAAAGGGGCAAAGAAAGAAGGTGTGACAAACCCGTCCTTGATTTGCCTGTTTTGGATATACCCTCTGAAAACGCACGTGATACCTGATACTTGACTTTGGAAGACTTTTTGGGCTTAGGTGGTATGCAGAGCCGATAGCTGTCACAGCGCCGTGGCGTGTTGATGAAGAAGATGAAGGTGTCTGGTTTCACCTTTTGTATGTTTGGGCAGCAAGTTGGAAGGCCTATTCAGGCGACAAGTCGTCCGCAGGCGGAGCGGAAGGCAATGTGATAACTGCGTATATTCATGTGTCGTGGTATCCTGTAAATCCCATGTCGACGAGAGGCAGCCTACCTCTCAGTATTTCCTTTCTCCGCGAGTTTATGTGCGATTTTCGACTTTCGCAATTCTGTAATCAACACTCTTGCCATCTCACGGTGTCCAACATGGCCACACTCATTATGCAAAATCGCCGTTGTCTCGGAATGATGTGGGAATTCATTGTCCCCGCTTGAAATAACTGCTCCAAATCCAGATACTTTTGGTCCTCGTAGCCATGATAGTCCTCGCGTTCCTTATCCTGCGTCCTTAATCCCTTCCTTGAATCCTGATACCAATAACTCTTCTACTGCTTCTTCCATTCCATCCCCTACCAAGCCCGCCCGCCAACTTCCCACATCACAACGTAAAAGCCGATAAAAGCGCCTCATCGAAAGTCCCAACTCGCTCGCAAAATGCCCTGTTCAAAGTAACAAGATATGAAGAAGATCTAACGCAGGGCCAAAATGCCGCTCTGTAATCTGAACAGGTAATAATGTAACAATAGTAATGCGGAAAAAGAACACCCAAACACCGGATTGGTTCTTTTTGGGAAACGACAGAAGTGAAGAAGCCGATGAATGAGTAATGATATATATATGAAAAAAAGAAGAATAAGACGAATCTCATCGTCATGCCCGATCGCAGAATAAGACGCCTTTCGCAATGATGTTGATGTGAGCTCCCAAGCCAAACGTAATAAACCCCGGAATGACAGCAAAAAGCAAAACCCTAAAACGCCCCGACGTGTGCCAGATGATATCGTGTCTAACCCTCTCTCCCTTGTTTGTTGTTGATGTTGTTCTTGTTGTTGTGGTTGTGGTTGTTATGATCGCGCGGTGTGGTAGTGTAGTTACTGTTTCCTCTCGTTCCCACTTCTCTCTCTTTCCTTTCCTCTCTTCTCTTCGTAACTCTCGCCGCTTTCATTCCTTTTCGCACTGGAAACCCATGCTGTACCGGTATTCCCCTGTCTCATCTCGCACCGGGATCATCGTCAAGAGGTTGACGAACCGTTGACCGTTCTTCTTGAAGTTGACCACCTCGACCTGCACCTCGGCGTTCTTGTCGATCGCTTTCCTCATCTTCTTGATCGTATTGGGGTCGACGTACTTCCTCGTCGATTTTGGCTTGACCATGCCGTCGGGCGACTGAAGAAACCGGCAGTTCCTCCCCAGAACCTCCGCGCTGCTGTACCCTGTCATGTAGAGAAAAGCTTCCGAGGCGTACACAATTGGCTGGTCTTTTTGCTTCAGGTCGCACATAATCAGAGCGCATGACGTGTCAACCGGGCCCAAGTCCACCTGGGGGTTTGGCCTGCTCATAATCTGAACCTGTAACGGGGTGTTAGCCGCTTTAAACTCCCCTATGGCAATAACGGACAGGCTCCGAAGATGACTAACCAGATAGCCCATAATGTCGTAGCCGCCGGGAGCGTAGAGCGTATGGAAGAAGAGAGGGTTGGCCGTGGGTGCGGTTTGGTCATAGTGGTATTGCTGGGGGGTTTTTTGTTAGCAGGGGTACCGCCACCAAGCAGAAGAAAGGAGAGCTGTTTACCTGATACGCCTCAACTTCCCACGGGTTCATGGTGCTCGAGTTCGCGGTACGGCTCATGGTTGCTGGCTATGAGACAGTGTGTTGGTAGGGTAGATGAAGGTTTCTTTAGCCGGCTGAAGAGGCTTTCAAGTAATCGCACAGGCGGCAGTCCCCTAGCTGGCAAGGGCTGACTGTTGATGACGATGTTCTAGGCCGACCTGTCTGGGACAAGTGAATCGGTAGTGTAACCGGGATAGGTTATTGCATAGGCCAATGGAGTCGAGGACTAGATTGTGCTTGTTTGGTATGATGATATCTTGGTTGAAGGCATCCACGGTGGCAAGAAGCAAGGTAAAGGAAGAATGACCATGAGGTTAAAGGAAGAAGAGGGTATTTAAGAAGGCCCTAAGACGCAAAAGTCTGGTTGGGGCCGGGCGTCGGAATGCCGTCGATCGAGATCTAGGGTATCCGGAGCAGGAGTTGGCGGCGGAACGAGGTTGTGTCAGAGCAGATGTGAGTGCCGAAAGGTGGAAGCAGCCTAACGAGGACACAAGCTTCGGTGCGATAAACGAAGTCAAGACGCAAGGCTCCAAACAAAGTCTGTATCGGGGATCCGATAGACCTGGTCAACAACCGGTATCCTGCTGGTCCAAAGTGGGAGCCGGGGGTGTTTGGGAGGCCCAGGGTCCTGTATGGAGAGACACCACAGCTCAGGAGCCAACGGGGGGGGGGCCAGGGACATGTAGACACAAAGAGAGACAGTTGCCAGAGACAAGACGCCGATCCAATCGAACGGTACACCACGACTTTACACGTTCCATGTACGTAGGTAGCCAGGGTAGCACACAAGGAGGGCCACGGCTCGGACAAGAGATGGGAGCTCTTTGTGTGAGCCATTGACGATACGCGGGAGCCAGGCCGTGGGTGGTGGGTTCCAGACCATGTGGATGCCAGCGACATGTTGGCCGTTTCGTTCTTTGCAGACAGACTGCTTGCTGCTGTCCTGGTGCTGCTTGCTCTGTTGTCTCCATCATCCCGTCTCAGCGCCGAGGCCAGGATCTGGGGGGTTTCCTGATCACAGCCTGCATCGGGAAGCTCTTGAGATCGGGAAGCTCAAAGGGCACACAGGACACAACGGGAGTGGCCGGTTGGCGAGCACTCGGATGGATCCAATGATGGGACCGTATTTCCTTTGAGACTCTAAGTGGAAGACCCTGGCATTAGACAGTGTGTGTTGAGCGGATTGGATTTCAAGAATCCCCATCATGTAGTACCCCGTCTTTATCGACAACTTACACCGTATCGAGTTTTTGTCGTCACGCTCATCATCGACGCTCAGGGCTGACCACCCCCTTCCACTTTATTTGACCATTGCACCCCCAACCCAAGACCAATGGCACCATTTGCCATTGAAGATGAGTCTTTATCTTCTTTAGTCTCTCAATGAGCTGATGGTGCTATATCTGCTTCACTCTTTAGACGGCAATTACCGTGGTGGCTTTCATTGTCCAGATCGACGGCATCTTGGGGTCTCGTCTATCAGGACAGTGTCCAGAAATGAATACTAACAGAAAAGAAGAAAGTACATATAAGCGTTACCAATTACGAGAGGAGGTTGACGAGAGATCGGTGAGGACTGCCAATTGTGGAGATGCAGAGGGGCCCTGAGAGTGAAGAAGAGTCCGAAGGGAGGAAAGAGAGGCCGATGCAGTCATGGACGTAGCAACAAGTCGGATCCAGGAACCGAAGAGGGTCATGGCCAAGAGGCCAAAGGAAACGTACAAAGCGTACCGATTCGCGGACAGTACGGAGACAAATAGGAGAAGAAGGAGCAGACAGCGTGCGAAATGCAAGCGAATCTGGATGCCAAGGAAAATCCAATGGGTAAAATGGGGACAATGATGAATGACCGATCGCAGCTGCAAAAACATTGAGGGTCCCAGATCCATAGCGATCGCACCGGCGCCCTGGATCGAACCAAAGAACGGGACCCACGCGCCGCCAGCATGAACAATTGGAACAGCACCAACCACTGCAGCCAGCGGACAGTGCAGATGGAAAAGAAAACCACGTTCTCTCACTGCAACGCCAACCCTAGTGCTCTAGGGGCTTAGTCACTTCCGTCTGCCGTCCCGTCCTTTTCGGTTCCTTTGTCCCGTCACCGGTTGTCAAATGCGCACTGCGCACCACCACCACTGGACCTACTTACCCACGACACCCGCTTGACACCTTGACCACCAACGTCAATCCGGCCAACCCGAGGTCGGTGGGGAGGCAGGTAGGTAGAGGTATGTAAGTACTCAACACCACCCCTCTCAGCGGGACCGCAATAACGGGACCCATTCTCATGTGTGTTTGGAGCGCTTGCTGATATCGTTGCGCTAGATACATGTGGTGGTGCCTTGGTTCTGGGCCCGGTGTTATGGTGTTCTCATTCCATCTGCTCCCTTGTAGGCGTTAAGGCTGAACCCCCAAGCAATGGGCTCAAGCAGGCCGGCCGCTGTTGTCTCCCTTTGCGCCAACCAGCCGTGAGGTGACCCATGCTTCACGCTTGTATGTCTGGCAGCCAGAGACCGGATCCAACAGCAAGCGGGTTCTCACCGGGTATCTCTACAGTCAGTCTACTGTATGGTGATAAAGCGGGCGGGGGATCGTAGGGGTCTCCAGGAGCGAAGGGTCCGGTAGGTACTGTACCTCTAGGCGGAGGCGCATGGGGGCATGAAGTGGTGGAGGGACAAAGAAGGGGGGCGCGCCCCAGCCTGGGACTGGGAGATGACCATGAACAACAACAGGGCGGCCTGGTCTCATGCAACTGTAGGGACGTCACATGGATGCGGTCGACAAAAATGGACAAAACTATCGAACCCCCCCTCTCGGAAAGTCTCAGACTCCTCATCGTGATGGCAATGAGGGGAAATGGAACTTGACAGATTGGAATGATCACCAGCAGGACATGGGAGGCCATGGGAGGCCGCGAAGCAAGCTGGCATCACAGGGCTGGCGTGGAATGATGCTTTGTTGCGTCGGTGTGCGTGAAAGAAACATGACGGCGTCGGCGTCGGCGCATCACAGAGGAGGGGGGGGGGAGAAGTCACAACACGAAACTATCGCAACTTCCCCTTTCGGGATGTGCTCGGGTTGCGTCTGTCCCCAGATGCTTGTCGCCCATATCGCCTTGTCCTTTTTCTGCGCATTCCACTCGTTTCCCATCCGTCTGCAACCGCAAACGGGATGGCCTTGATGTGCCAACTTTTCAGTACGAGACTTTGCCCATCCGGTCGCTTAATTTCCAATCACTTCCATGATAACCGGTGACTGCACGACCGCGGAGCAGTTTGAAATCTCGATGTGATACGGCGCACAGTTCCAGCGCTTGGTTACACCGAATAAGCAACGGCAAACCGGGTATTCGTGGAGGTTGCCTGTGTTGCTAAGTCAGCGTTGGATCTCCAAAGAGGCCCATTTCTATTTTAAAAGAAACCAACAATGTCCGGCCGGAGTTGAAGACGGTGTGTGTTTGATGCCACTGCATCGCCGACCAGGTGAGTGAGTGTGATGGAGATGATCGTCGACGGGGAAGCAAACGCGCCAAGAGCGGGAGATCCCCGTGGGCTTCGACAGCCAATATCCCCCTTGTTCACAAACTCATTTCCCTTTTCCGACAGAGACGCCAGCGACCTCGAAGGAATGAGGGTGGTTGATGAGTGCTCATGATGAAGCGGGCACATCGCAATCCCGTCGCCTGCGTCCTGTCTCGGTCATGAGCCAAATTCGCTACCGCTAAATAGACTTGTCATGATCCGCCCGCCCGGTTCTTGGGCGGTAATCTGTAATCTGTAGGACCGGCGACTCGCTCGGCGAGTAAGAGCAAGTCAGCAGCCAGGATCGAGGATTCACATTTCACAACAATCTCTCGTTCGGGCTTGTAGTGTAAGGGTACCTAAGCAAAGCTGGCTACTAATGCCCGAGCCATGTGTGCATGTGTGAAATGGCACTTGTAAGCTGTCCCGACGCAAGAAGGGTCTGGCTTGTTTGAGAGACAGAGAAAGAACTCTGCCACCCATGGCCACTCATAGCGAACAAACAAAGGTTGAGGCTGAAGCTATGTTGCGGGAAGCCCCTTGTGCCTGATGTCACACATTGACCGCCGATTGATGTCAGTTTGGAGATCGGGACTCGTTCCGAGATCTGCCACACAAAAAATACCCTCAAGTACCGGGGTGCAGTGACAGGCCCGGCCCTGCATTTTGGGGGCAGTGAGGGCAGTCCCAGACAGTCTGTACCGTACTCAGCTTCACGAATAGAGTCTTACAGATACGGATGCTTCTCGTATACTCGCAGAATCAGTAACACGACGGGTACGAGTTGAGATGTCCTTCTATTGCTGGATCGCTTGGATGAGTGGATCGTCTTGTTCAGGGGACTGGGTTGATAATTTTGTGCACAGCAGTGTGCGGCAAAAGACCCTATCGCGCTAGTGGTCTTGGCGTCATTCTCCCTAGCCGGACATGGTCAGTGGCTCGAGCTTCTTCTCCCAAACCCGATTTCGACGCAACCACTCCCAGTCTCCACCGGTTCTTCTCCATCGGCCTCCACTCTCGCTTCCACTTGGACCGAGACGCAAACGTTCCAAAGTAGAAAGTTGGATGGTCGAGACGCGTTCCGCTGATGGTAACACGCGTTTTACGATCCCGACTTCAACCCCGCTTCAATTTCCATCCAACATTCACGATTCCCATCACCAAAGGACGAGGAATACCATTGCCAGCCGCCGAGACGTCTCGATCGCCGTGTTCGATCTCTGTTCGACGCAGGTCTAACAGGGCTACACAAGCAACCAAACAAGCAACCACACCCCAAACCGCACAACGGCACAGGCTCGACAGGGTGTTCAACAGGGTGTTTAACAAGTCATCGTACCACATCTCCGTCGAAACTCGCATGTTTTAGACTCCCTGATCGCTAAATATCCCGAGACTCCACGGCAATCAAGAACCCCTCCGGCCCTTGTTTCGCCTTCTTCCACCCGCCTTCTACGCCTCAACGGTCCAGTTCTTTATCTGCAAGGCAACCCAACCGACGCCGTTCCTGCGGCACACTGCTCACCTGGGGATACACAGTGGCACTAACTGCCAAGCCCCCCGGCCAGAGCTACACAGCATCATATTCGATTGAAGGGTCCATAGGCACGACAGCGGATCGCCCAGCACAGAGCAAGCTATCACGGACAGCCAGCGGCCACCTACACCCAGCCGAGCCAGCTCAATACCGGCCATTCCAACATCATGCCACCCGGACGACTTGTTCAGGGTTCGCGCCGCCCTCAGTCAACCGCCTCTGCGTCGACATCAGCCCACAATGGGTCCGACCTGCCCCCCTACGAGCCTCCCTCGCATCCAATGAACGATGCTGGCAGACAGGCCCTGGCCAACATCACCAACAACAACGCTGAGATGCGCAAGTACGAGGACCATCTTTCCAAATCCGCTACCTACTTGCGAGAGGCCGTCGGCGCCATCAACGATACCCTGTTTGCTCGTAAATCACAATTGACGAGCAAGATCGAGAAGCGACGTGGCCGCGGCGAATCTGAAAAGGGGGAGGACGAGGCCGAGCTCGAGGAATACGTCAACAAGCTAAACGGAGATGTGACCCATTTGACTGATGAGATTGAGGCTGCCTTGCGACAGGTCATTGACTACCGTGCCGAAGTTCAGGGCGAGAAGCTGGTTTTGGGCTCGGTGGTGGACCAGGTACAGAGCCAAAAACCCCGCCGGGAACGCCCCTCACGAAAACGGAAAGCCGCCCAGCGGGTCAGCGACGATAGTGATGAGGAGATGGGTGGTGTCGATGACGAGCCTGAAGAGGCAGAGGCCGCTGAAGCTGAGGACGAGGCCCCTCTGACCGGCGTGCGCGAGGCACTCCACAAGACAAGAGAGTCCAAGGCGAGACAGTATCGTGCTACGAGTGCCTATGACCGTTATGCCTCCAACAACGAGTACATCGCTTTCAAGAAGATGTGGCATGATGCTCAGCATCCCGAAGACCAAGTGCCCCTCCCCGATGCGTCCACTTGGTTTGATAACCAAGGCAGGCCTATCCGGGACGGTGCTCCAGTGGGTGATGAGGACCTCATTATTGAGCGTGAGGTCCAGGACCTCACTTGCAAGTTAACGCTTCGACCTTTGAAGGAGCCATACGCCAACCAGAAATGCCCACACGTGTTTGAGAAAACCGCAATAATGGAGTACTTGAGAGGCACTGGCGGCAAAGCACAGTGCCCTGTGTGCACCAAGGTAAGAATAGACGTATCATTTTATGCAACGACTCTCCAGCTACTGACATGTCACCACAGGAGCTTCGCATCAAGGACCTGTATCTTGATGAACTTACGTTGCGCAAGGTCAAGCGAGCTGCTCGAGCAGCAAGGGAAAGCGAGGACAGGAGTTCCAATGCGGATTCCGACGAGCAAATGGATGAAAGCGTCCTCGTGGGCGAGAGTACCCAATTACGGTCCGGCCGTGTGAGCAACGAGATCAAACAGGACGATTCTGAATGAGACTGTTCGTCTTTTGCATCGAACTAATGAGGGTGGCCGCTTTTGAGCAAAGCTTATCCCACTCTTGATCACACCACAGCAGGTGAATGGCTCCTTCAGCATTCGACGCGCACTGTTTTGTTGTCACCTCAGTAAGGACTTTGCAACGCCTTGCATTCCATGTTGATCATATTGAAACCAGTCTCGGGTAACCGTTTAAAGTGGTTGGTGGGAAAGATACATCCTCAAAACTTTGTTTGTATGTGTACATCAAATACCCCTTTATTGTACTGCTTCTGGGTACAACGCCCGCTGTATAAAGATTCTCCCGCTGCGAAATCACCAGGTATGGACTCCAAGTAAAGGGGACAGGCTTTCTGTTAGCAAGAATGGGTTGACCGGCAAGTTACTCTCACACGACCGTTGAACGGTGAACGCCACTTCTCTAGTGGGTTATGTCCGTTTCAACCCATGCAGGGTTTGATAACGGTCGACAGCCCATCATGCCCAGTTGGATCACTGTACGGGCCGCGGAAAGCGGTTTGCTACCCTGTCGGGGAAGCAATGATCGAGAAGCGGTTGAGAACACCCCTTGATAAACTTGGCTTGGAAGACGGGGTCATGGACCAGCCGGTAAATGCCGGTGGCACATTGCCCTTGATGGTCAGGCGGGTACCGAAAATTGTTCACAAGTGCTCCTTGGCTCGAATGCAGACCCGAAGCAGGGAGCAGTCCCGCGAGGGGGTCTGTATGATACAATTGCCGGGTTGGTTCAAAGATCGGGAGGCCCGAGGGGCTAGTATAGCAGGGAAAAAACATAGTCAGCACCATGGTATTCTTCTTCTTCCCACAAGATACGACACCACCCTTCATGCCCTCCCTCGTCTCTTGTTGCCCTTTTGCCGATAACAGTCGGGAACAGATAAACTCACGTCAAAAAATCTTCAGTTGGTGTCGTCGATTCGTACATGCCCGACCCGATGTAATGGATCGACGAATGTTCTTGCGGACTGCTCACCCTCCTGTGGATGTGGATGGGACTCCGTGGTGGTGGCGAACCGGTACCATCATCTGATGACTCGGACATCACAGACTTGTCGGATTTTGCTGCGAAGGAATCTCTTCGCTTGCGACATGTATACTTGCGGACCCTCCATCGATCGAAGCGCGACCTGTATGCCCGGATTCTAACCCACACGTTACGCGTTAGAGACAGATACGATTATAGTCAAAGCAACGAAGAGAAACGAGAATCGAGAATCGAGAAACGAGCCCCGAGACTCAAACATGCCCAACGAAGAAACCCCACGACCACTATGATAATGGAACGAGAGATAACAGATAACATATTAGACGCAGAAATACTCACGACGCTTTAAACCGATACCGTTCCTCCATGAACTTCTTCACCTCATGAAGAGGTTTGTTGTTATCCTTATACTCCCGGATGATGATATGTCTGTGGTCCTCCCATTGCTTCGTCATCTTGTCTTTCTTCTTCAAGTTGTTCAAGTTGTTGAGAGTCGAGATTCACGGTTGGTGAGTGCGCTACTAACAGGGCCAACAACAAGGTCGTTGTCGGCGCTGAAGTCGTTGGATAGTAAAAGCTGATGGGTGACTAGGTCTGCCATGCGATTGAGGAAAGCCAATTCTTCGAGGTGGTGGTCGCAAGGGTTGCAACCACAATGACGGATAATATGTTTGGGATACAGAATCACGAAAGGCAAAACAAGGCCTTGGTCAGCACTAAAGATGGGGAGAGACTTGCTTGGGACGGCGATTATCACAAACGAACGGTGGTCATTGTCTTGGGTCTATATAGACTCAAGACTGGGATTTGGGATATCGGTATCATGACACCAAGTCACACCCTCCCCTACTAGGACATGAGGAGAGCGATATCGATCGGATAGGATACCTTACAGCCATGACTGTGTTTATAGCCAGTGCCCGGCATGGCATGCAGCTATGGCCTATGAGCATGGCAACCATTACTACACTCGGGAGAGTTTGCCTTGGGAGCGCACAAGGCTACCAATCCCCGGGTCGGTTGCGTTACCAGAGACCGAATGGCATCCAGCCCTACCTACTCCCTGCCTGCCTGGCTTGCCATCCTCGAATTGCGGGGAGAGCTTGTTCAGTCATGAGGAACACTCATCGGCAAGCATCTACCTGGCTTTGAGCCAGTCAACTTTCCGGGAGCCGACCGAAGACTTAGCGACACTGGGCAAGACGTAAACTAAGTCGGGCTGTGAAAGTCGGTTGCAGTCGTCGGTGGAACACACTGACCGCGATACACACCATCGGTAACCGGAAGTGGTTCCGAGTCGGTCGTGTGCCATGAATGGTCGTGACTGGGTGGGTGAGTACAGGTTAGGCAGACAGCTAGGCAGCCTCGGCCTCGGCAATCCAAAACGTGGGCGGGTAGGCAGGCAGGGCAGGCAGGCAGGGCAGGCAGGCAATGCAAGACGACACAACGACTATAGTAACGATAACCACACAAAGTCAACGATAAACTTGTTATGTAAGCCCGACAATATCTACCAAGAGTTGATTGAGGCTTCCGACAAGGCTCCGAAATTCCGGTGTAGGATAGTCCTACATGCCTGGCTAAATCGGGAATGGAAAGGCTTGCAAAAGCCACACAACAAAACATGACTTTTATAGGTGCGAATGACTGCCACGATTCTCAAACTTGCGCCTCAGGCTCAACGGCTATAGATGTTTCAACTCAACCGTTTCGCTACCGTGGGCTGGACGCATCTGCGGAGTGGATGGTATAGTAAGAACTGAACGAAGCCGCCGGGTTGGGTATGGACGACGAGGAAATGAGGCTGTAATGGATAAGGAAGGAAGGCTTTCATCTGTCTTCATTGGTGGTTCTTTCCACATGCATGCAAGAATCCAAGACTTGCAGATTACTACGCCTCTTTTCCACGTTTCTTAACGTATTCCCATCTGGCCAACCGTTCAACAGGCTCGTCTCAAATCCACTCGTGAGTTAAGAAGCATGTGAGCTAAGACTATATAAAAAAAAACAACCTAGATTAGACGCCGGAAGCAAGAGCCGACCCAGGCGGCAGGCGCAGTTTCGGAAGCGGGAGGACGGTGAGCTTTCCTCATGTAAGTGGGTGACATCCACACATATCAAACATAAGGTATCAACGGTAAGGCAGGCACGGCCGCAAGAGGGGAGGGTGATACCGGAGAAGGCTTCGCCCTTCCCCACGATTGGACAAGGCTTGGCATGCTTCGTGTTACATCCATCAACACAGCCTCACCGAGCCTGCTTCGTGCCTGATGAATGAATGGCACCTACCCGCTCTCGCTTTCTCTCATGCATTTTTACATGATGGCATGGAACCAAAATGTCGAACAACTCCCGTATGTCCTCAACCCGAATACCCCAGATTTCATTGGAGGCCCTCCGCCTCCTCCTCCTCATCGTCGTCGTCCTCATCCTCCACGCGACGAGCCGACAGAGCCTCCTCCACACCTCCCCCCCCCCCTCCTTTCCCGAACGTCACTACCGCCAACCAATCCTTGCCCATGCGGCTGGATGCCCTGTCTGCCTAGCCTTCAACCCGAACACTCTCTCGGGTAGTTTCCCTCCTGAACTTCTTCCCCACGTTTCTAGTCATGTACGTGTGCGTATGACCCGTTATTTTTATACTTCTTATGGCCTTTTGGCCTGGGCTGCTTCCGTGTGATTTGTGGTTTGGGGTTTGTGGAGGTCCGCAGCGGTTACACAAATTTTGAGTGGGTAGTGGTTTAGGTGAGAAAATGCGCAAGGCAGAAGGCGTAATCCAGGATCTAGGCCAGGAATCTGGACCGTCTAGACATAGGTGAGTGGATCAGGATCTAGTGTAGAACTAGGATCTAGACTGGTGGGTTGATAAGTTGATAGGTTAATGCAGAGACCACAGTAAGAAGGCTGGAAGGGTAGGTAAGTGCTAAAACACTTGATTCGAATACCAAAGACCACCGTTTGGCGGATAGGTAGAGAGAGAACCTCGAATGTGACTTAACAACACCCAACCTGGGCGTGAAAGCTGAACAACCATCTCAACTTGGCTGCATCGAGATTTTGCTTCTAGAGATATGTAGGAACCCGGGGGCTCTGTTTGAGGTAATGTCAAGACTCAGTCAGGTATAGTTTGCGAAAAACTAAGTCAACCCTCCATGAGAAATGTGATCATTGTAACAACTCGCAAAGATTTCGTTCGACAAGGCTCTCCCAATTCTGAACACAACACCCACTACCTTACCATTCACATCTTCCCCTCGGTAAAGACTGCGGTGCAACATCCCGAGTTGGCCTAACTAGTACATGGCTGAGGAAACTACAACCAGAGGCATTTTACGAGTCGACTTGTCCAGTAAGGTCCAAATCCCGCGATGGACGACGACAAGACCAAGCATCGAGCGAAAAGAAAGAACGATGTGAAAAGATTGGGATGATAACGAAGGAACAATGTCTGGCGAAAAGGGGGGAGTTCATAGGCAAGTATCGTACTGCGCAGTCAACAATTACCAATTCGGAGCCCATAAGCATATGATATCAGATCTTTGACGCATTCTTTTTCCTTGCTCCCGTAGGTAAACCCCTATCCTTTTTCCTATCATGGCAAAAAATTACACGAACCTTATATACACCTTTGAATGCTACCTTAAAGACAAAAAGGGATTTTTTACGTCAACCAAACCTATCAAACGCCATAGCCATCACCCTATTGTCTTTCCACAACCTCCACCGTTCCCCATCGTCTCCATTCACTACCACCATCAGAATCACATAAAATCCTCCTCCTCCGTCTCCTCCGCATCCCTCTGTCTCGACCCACTGCCACTTCCACTCCCACTTCCACTCCCGCTTCCAATTCCCGACCCACTCGGCGACACAAAAGGCGGCTGACCAATCGCCAACCTAGCCGCCTCGTCCGCCAGCGTCAAGATGTCCTTGAACAAATCCTCCGGTCTACCGCCATGGTTGCGCACAGCCTGCATCATCGGGTGATTCAGATGTCCACCGACACCGGGAACACCGGTGGCGGCGCTGTGCAGCGGCGGGAGCGCGTTCATGTACGCCTTGGTGAAGCGCTCGTAGTCCGAGGGGGAGACGGACATGAGCGGGGAGGCAAGGGAGGGGAGGGTGAGTGCGGGAGGAGGGGGTGGTGGAGGGGGGGCGGGGCCGTGGACGCGGGGGGGTTGGTGGGTGTGGGTGTTGTGGGTGTTGTGGGTATGGGTGTTGCTGGCGCTGGGAGCTGCTTGTGCTGAACGATGGTCGTGATCGTGGGTGCTGCTGGAGGTGCTGGTGTTGGAGTTGGTGGTTGTCCCGCTGTCGTTGCTAGCTGCGCTGGACGGGCGGGGGGGATATTGTTGGTACGCAGCCGACGGGTGACGTTGTTGCTGGGCAGCAGAGGAAGAAGAAGAGGATGAGGAGGGTTGAGCGTTGTTAGACTTGACGCGGACCTTAACCTCGCCGGCGATACCGTCGACGCGCAGAGGGACAGGCTGAGTGAGTCCGCTGGCGTCGGGTGCGGGCTGGAGATTGGGCGGTGGCGAGACGGCTACCAGGTCGTGCAGAACCTTGTTGGCCTCCGCGGAGCCGTCCATGAGCCACTTGAGGCAGATCTGCACGCGTTCACGCGCGAACCTGTTATGGTCGTCGTAAACGCAGCAGTTCAGTAAGCTTATGATACCATTGTGTTGGAGAATCTGCTTTTGGACCACAGGGTTGCCGGGCCCACTGCGTCCTGCTTCTGGCTGTAGGAGTCCAGCGATGATGTGAAGGATTTGGCCTTTGATGCCAGCCCAGGGGAACTTGTGAGCATGTTCCTGAATGGGGGGAGGAGGAGGGGGCGGAGGCGGATCGGCGCTGTCGTAGTCATGGTCCCGGTCATCGTCATGAGGCGGAGGGGGGCGCCGGTGAGCTGAGCGGTCAGGGAGATCAACCATGGGCTTCTTTGGCACGGCAGACTCAAGACTCTTGAGGAGGACGAGAAGATCGAACACGGCCTCCCATTGAATCAGGCATGTCCTCCACTCGATGGGCTCATTCACCGTCATGAGCAAGTCAAGGAACTGCTGGAGACCGTCCTTGGCCCTTTCCATATCCCAGCTGTCGACAGGGAAGTCGACAGGATCGCACACCTCATTGCGAATTTGGGCCTGAAGGTGCATGAGAGCGGCACACTCGGGAACTATGCGAGTGCGGAACTGGATGTAAAGAAACTGGAGGAGCTTAATGTCCCGCAGATGCCCCTTGGAACCGGGCTGTATCGGGTCCTGAAGACGAGTCCGGAACATGTTGTTCACCAGACGAAGCAAGACGGTCTGGGCAGGCGAGATAATGTCCTTGGGAATACGCAACGACTGCCACGCAAAGGGGATCAAAGCACTGTGGTGAATGGCTTCGACAATCTGAGTGGTAAGCTGGAAGATGAGAGATTGCTCACTCTTCTCCCATACGGCAATGAAAACCAAGATCTCACGCAACAGACTCCTGCCGCACTCGAGAGACAGGAACATTCTGCATCTCGTTTTCTGCAAGTTCTCGCCGGCCCGACTGAGCGAGATACCTGCACTGTCAAGAATGCAGGACTTGACAATCATGTGAAGTGCCTCGATCTGCTTGGGATCAAGGATGTTGGGAACCTCAGTGAGCAAGCCGCTCATGGGACCCTCGCCGTACGACTCGTCATCGTCAACATCCTCGTCCTCAATCATGTCGTCGTTATAGTCCGGTAGGTTGTAGTGACGGTCGTCCCGAATTTCTCCCTCCGGACCTCGGTGCTCGGGCATTTGGACATTCTCGGCAGAATGAACTGAGCCCTCTTGGTCATCATTGCGATATGATTGGGGATAACGGTTTAGCGAGCTAAGCTTGCAACCCTCAATAAGCTGGTGCGCCTTTTCGACCGAAGGCATGGAGATGATCCATTCGTCGTAGTTTGGATCCCGCACCTTGAGCCACCAGGTGTCGACTTCTCTTGACACGCGGCCGTAAAGCCTGTCTTGTTCAAACTTGTCTTGTTCGTCCTCCTTCCACTGTGGCATGATCTTGGTCTCTTCACCGATATCGTCGGCTCGCGGACGAACATGCGGCATCCAGTTCCACGACAAGACGGAATTTTCGGGTAGACTTCCAGGGGGCGATCCGCGAGACCCCAAGTTCTGTTGGTAATCAACCAGTAATTGCCGAGCCTTGTCGCACATCCTAGAGTTGCGCTCGATCCAGTTCTGAACCTCCATCTTGGCGACATCGGGGCGGAAGTCGGCAAACTGGGCACCGGCATCCTGCTGCTCCTCGCCAGACTCGTCGTCGAACAAAACGGCACACCAAAACGACATCTTGTTCCGGTCATTCTTGGCGATCCAGTTGTGGGCTTGCTGCAGACAAGTGATGAGGAGTTTCTTATACAATTCCGTAATCTCGCTGAGCTTGTGGCGAGCAGTCTCCTCCAGGATATCGCCATCGTAGGCCTTACTAGTGACGTTAACACAGAGGGTGATTGTCTGGTAGAGCATCTTGTCGAACTGGGCAGCAGCGCACAGATCCTGGGGAATCTCTGGTTCGGGGACGACCAGCAGGTTCCTTCCAATGTGCATCAACTTGATCAACAACTGCAAGTCCTCCTTGAGTGACGTGTAGTTTTTTGTGATCAGAGCGGTGCTCTCCTGGGGGGTAACGCCCTTTTCGGGGTCATTGAGGCTCTGCAGAGGACCAATCGACCGCGTTGTCAGACTAGGAAGCGCGGCGGCGAAGGACTTTGTGAGCCACACCCATACTTCCACACTCCTTGACAGCGTTTCTCTGTGTTATATGTTAGTGTCATGAGCTTTGGAGGAGAGATAGTTTTCCTTACCGGACTTCTTTCAAGTTGTGTGTCTTTTCCAGAGTCCTGGAAATGAACTTGGTCACGTAGGACATGGTACGGGGGCCGATAGCAGGGTCCATCTTGAGCCACCCCTCAAAGCAGCTCATGGCAGAGGCAAAGCAGAGCTCCTCGACCGTGAGGGCAGGGCGATGGTCGGCTGCCACAGCGCCCTCGGGAGCGGCAGGCGTCGCCATGATGATGTGCGGGCGACGAGTTTCCGCTCTGTCTTTGGATATTTTTGTAGTTGGAAAAACTATATTGGATAATGGCGTTGTTGGGGTTACGAGCACCTGGATGGATGACCAGGGTTCTTCGAATAAGTGAGGGGCCTTGGAAGAGCTGTCGGATGTATTAAGATGCTGATATAATACCGTGTTGTAAGGTTATCAGTGGATAAAATGGCGGTATTCTTGCAGTAACAGAACAGCCAAATACACCACACCCCAATGAGTGATGTTGCAAGATGAAATACACTCGGAATTCAAGTGAAAGAAGCTCTTGAAGTTCAGAAGAAGAGTCGAGGAAAGAGCAATGGTCATTGGCCAGCGGCAGGCAAAGTGGTTCGCAAATGGATTTTCAAAAGTGGAGCATCTTCAAACTGACAAACCGCAGCGCCAAGACTTTTTGCTTTGCAAAAGACGTTTGACCCCTGCCGCATTGCTCAACGCCCCCGCACATGTAAGGTACCTTGAAGGAGTCCTTATCTTATCGACATAATCGAGGGGTATCATCCAAAAAATTAGGTGATACGGCAGCCGGGACGACAGAGCGATTATCGTTAGCGAGGTAATTCGGGGGTCTCGTTGCGTGCGCTTACACATCTTCTCTCTTTTCTATTCTTGTCTGCTTCTTAATACGCGTTTCTTTCCTTCGTTTCTTTCTTTCCCGGCATAGAGGTATATACCCGGCGTTCAGTTTTAGTATACTTATACCAATCGCCAAAATGGAGAACCTTCCCACCACTTACGATGGTAAGTCCAAGTCGTTGCCGTCCTCATTCCCTTGAATGGATTGATTACCATATGGTTGCTCTCAGCGCCAATTGCCCTGTCACTATGGGCTCAGGAAGCAACAACAACAAGAACACCAGCTAACAATACTTCCCCTCCAGGCCCCGTCCACATCGCCGTCATTGGCGGCACCGGCCTCTCCAAGCTCGACGGCTACGTCCCCGTCGCCGCCCTCCACCCCGTCACCCCCTGGGGCGCCCCCTCCTCTCCCCTCATGATCTTCGAGCACAACGGGCACGCCGTCGCCTTCCTCGCTCGCCACGGCCTCTACCACCAGCTCGCGCCCCACGAGGTCCCCGCGCGCGCCAACATCGCCGCCCTGCGCTCCATCGGCGTGCGCACCATTATCGCCTTCAGTGCCGTCGGCTCCCTGCGCGAGGAGATCAAGCCGATGGATTTCGTCATCCCCGACCAGATCATCGACCGGACCAAGGGCATCCGCCCCTTTACTTTCTACGAGGGCGGCGTGGTAGGACACGTCGGCTTCGCCGACCCCTTTGACGCCGGCTTGGCTGCTGTGGTTGAGAAGTGCGCGTCCGCGATGAAGGGCGACGGTGTGGTGCTGCATAACAAGGGCACCATCATCTGCATGGAGGGACCCGCGTTCAGCACCCGCGCCGAGAGCCACATGTACCGCTCGTGGGGCGGTAGTGTGATTAACATGTCTGCGCTCCCCGAGGCTAAGCTCGCGAGAGAGGCGGAGCTGGCTTACCAGATGATCTGCATGGCGACCGATTACGACTGCTGGCGCGACGAGGCTGGTGAGGATGTGGATGTTGCTATGGTTATGAAGTACATGGCTGCCAACGGCGAGAACGCCAAGCATCTGGTTGGTGCGGTCCTGGATGAGCTGCTTAAGCAGGATAACAGCGATTTGGTGCTGGCGAAGAAGTGGCAGGGTAGTGCCCAGGGCGCGGTCAAGTTCATGACTAAGCCTGAGGGCCGTGATCCTGAGGCTATGAAGAGGGTTGAGTTCCTCTTCCCTGGGTTCTGGGAGGAGAACTAAGTGTGACGTGGGTTACAAAAAGGGGTCAAGTGGGAGTGTGGATATTCATGAAATCTGCCATGATAGTGATGGGACATGAATTGGGCTATAGATACGGGAGGGCTCTTCAGGATTGGGAAAAACGTGCGTAGACTTAGCGTTGCGTTATAGATAGCGGCATAGATATCCTTTGGTTCAAACATTTTGACGACATGCTTTACATCTCAACTGATGTGATTTACACTCTTCCGATTTCCTCTCCATCAACAGCAAGAGTCCTAAATGAATTGCCCACAACCCATGGACGAAGATGAAACCTTTTTGAAAGCAGTGCTGATCTAGAAACTGCACAGGAACCAGACTGGCAGCATGAAAAACGATTATCGTTGGGAAATGCTTTGATACACTTGCTATATACCTAATCCTTCTCCATACCATTTCGACAAAGTCCTTATCTATGAACCGAACATGAAAAAAAACCCTGAATTGCGCCCGTCCACGGCAACCAGCCATCGTGGATATGCTTTGCTTCAATGCCTTGTACAACAAACAGAAACCCGGTTCATCAACCAATACTTGCTCATTCGATCCTTTGGTAAAATTCCTTCGCAAGGCATACTTTCCTTACTCAGCTATAACACGCTCAAGCAATATCCTATGAACGACAGCCTTTCTCCAGTCTCCATTCTTTTATACAATTTCACTCCCAACCCATCCACCACACCAACATCCCAACAACCTCACATCAACAAATAAAGCGCCCTAACCGTCTTCTCCGCCGCCGCCACATGCCACGGCCTGACATCCGTCTCCCGATCCACCACGCCCCTCACCCTCGCCAGCGTCCCCAGCCCGCGAAAGTGGGACAGCATCTCCTTGAGCAGCGCCTCGTACACCCTCGGATACTGATGCGGCTGCGGAATGTTGGTGCCCTCGCAATGGATCACGTTCACCTCCATCGTGACGGGCACGTCCTCCAGTTTTGGGCCGCCCCTCTTGACGAGATAGCCGCTGGCGAGCGCCTGGTTGAGTTCGGTGAGGGAGGTCGAGTTGTTGAGACGGTGGGCGGCGATGACGGCCCATGTCATGTCTAGTTGGTCTACGAGCGTTGAGTCGGCGTCGGAGTCGGTGGTGTTGGTGTTGTTGCTGTTGTCGTTGGCGGCGTTGGCGCCGCTACTCGGGCCTGTACCGATCGGCGTTGGTGGACCCAGGCCGCTTTGGTCGGGTGAGAGAACGGAGGCTTGGGGTGTGGAAGCGGGACTATTTGAGGATAGCGCAGCGGACGGGATCTGGATTCTTTGCGCTGGCGGGATGAGTTGTAGCGACGGGTTGGTGTCGACTGTTAGAAGTGTCAGGCTGACATTCGCGTAGGTTTCGGATTGTTGCAGGCTGGCCCAGCAATCGATCTCCTGCTGTTCCATAGGGCTGCACTTGGTGACAACGACCCGCCAGTGTACTCGTGCAAAGTGAATGTGGTCCATGGTGGTCTCCCATATCTGCTGTATGATCTCGGTTATAGACCTGGTCAGTGGCCTGTCTCGCCTACCAAGGCAATATGATGTGGTCATCTGCCTCGTTCCTCGATAATCCGTCCAAGCGGCCGTAATCCACCGTTCGTCTACGCTTTGCGCATAGGCAACGTGCATACAGGAGTTTTCCTGGAGGAGATTCGGGGATGGATTTGGATTGAGCTTGAAGTCGATTGCTCGCAAGACCTGTGGCTCGAGGACGATGGCAGGAGCTGGCATAGGACCGCCAAAGAGCGTGCAGCGATCGTAGGTTTCTAGACACAGTTTGATGTACTCGAAAGGAGACATCACCGTCACAGTTGTGTCTGAAGCAATGGAATCAAGCGGAACCAGCTGAAGGACTAGCTCACTCGTGATCGGCTTCCTGTTGTCTGCCATACACCTCTTGTAGCGCTCGTAGAGATCGTGGAAGGCGGCACATGTTTCCACGACCGAACTTGGCTTATCATCTGGGTAGACAAAGAAGACGACGTAGTTCTTTTCCGTCATCTGGACACTTGTTAGTGCGTCTGCGAGGCAGCTCATGGGCCCATCAAACGGTGACACAGCCCATTCGTCACGAACAGTCGGTTGTTGAATCGCCATATATGACAGCAGCCCATCCTCGAGCTCCATGACTGTTGGGAGGATGTCGAACGTCCCTAACTTCAGGGATTCGTAAACACTGCGTAACCGCTGCAAAAAGGCAGAAGCACTGTCCCGTATGCCGTCAATGTTCGGAAATACACAGACTGAAACAATATCCTTGGTGCCTTTTGCCGGACTCAGGCCCAAACTTTCCCAGAAGCTAATGGCTGTTGGCAGCATCGAGAAGGGAGTTTCATAGCGGCGGATTTCTATATGGGGTGTTGGTATCGGGTAAATGTTTCGAGTTGACATTTCTGGTCCCATAGGCTTGGCCTGGATACGATTTGGCTGTGCCAATGCTATCAGAGGCACATCTTGCACATCTGCGTATGGTTTGAGCGAACACTCGACCGCATCGGCCAGTGACCGTGGCAGAGCCTTCCGTAATCCTTGCATCGAGTACCGCACTGCTTTGGTCAAAGTTTTGCGCACATCCTGGGGCTTCCGGCTCAGGATTTTGGGGGCGATTTGTAGCGAACCGGTCGCCACTTGTTCCGTAAGTATTTGAGCAATGGTAATAAAATCCATATCAGAACAAGAGACCTGAAGCCGCGCTGGCTCTGGGTCTGCAAAATATTTGGCGATAGAGAACTCGGGCACCTCGGGGTGAGACAGCCGAACCAAATCAATCGACCCATATGCTGGTGTATCTGCGACGACATTTTCAAGGTCCTTGAAAGAAGCAGCAGTTGAGAGGACATCGTCGTCTAGACGTCGTCTCGATATGCCCGACTTGGCAAGAGAGGGTGCGTAGTCGCTCGTGTCGCTTGAGTCGTCTTGATCGGACGCCCAACTAGAGTCATCAGTCTCTGACGGAAGTTCGTCGCGGCCTGTCAAGCTACCGCCGATTCCGTGAGCTATCCTCGCTAGGAGAGCCCCAAAATTAGTTGGAGGTTCCTTGGGAGGTTTTTCGACTCTCGTTACTAAAGGATTTTGCAGTTCTAATCGCGCTTTTTGCATTTCTTGTACGGCCGGAATCATGTAATTGAAGGGGCCGTTCTCGGCGTACTTTTTGTTGACCAGCGATAGTGAAGGGTCGAAATCAACCTTTTCAAATTCACTCCTTCGTCGCTGAGAAACCGCTGTAGTAGGAGATCGAGGTTTCGGAGGCGACCGAAGTGACGCCTTGATTCGCTTGTACACAGTCTCTCGGTTAAAGGGGCTGGACTGTCTTTTAATTCCTATCGTGGAATTACGATTGAAGCTCTCTTGATTTGCTTGCTGTCGACTTCCTTCAGCGAGAGTACTGCGTGCATGTTTAAGCTCGGGTTTGGTGAATTCTGGCGGCGCTGGCTGCGGATTCGTCTTGTGTTCTTCCACTCTGTTGTTAGTCTGGGGAGCTGAATTAGTTGGTTGGCCCGTATCAGGAGACAAATCCATTGCCGTTCCCAGCTCTGGTATTGCGCCGAGATTCATCTCGACACCCTCGGGTTGTTCGTTGAGTTGTTCGTCGAAGAAGTTAAAATCGGCGTCGGTAAGCTCGTTGCCTTCGAACATGTCTTCCCCGAGATCGCCGAACATAATGTCGCCCTCCAAAAGATTCCCAGCCTGTTGCTCCCGCTTGTTGTCACCGCCTTCCCAGCCATTGCCAAAGTTCTCCGCATGGGGGGCGTTGTTCTGTATCACAGCATCTATGCCAGCCATCGCATTAAGCTGGGGTTGATTTGCAGGACTGGCAGCGAAGCCTGTCTCGACAGAGGAAGCCATGCCTAATGGTTGAATTCCGTCCGGAGGTGTCGGATACATTGCGCTGGAAGCGGCTATGGCCCCGCCGTTGCTCGGCCGGCGCAGCGCCATAGGCGACGCAGCACTAATCTGGTTGTTCTTTGAATCAGCATCAGCAATACTGCGAGACACGGCTGCTAGCGCCTCCCTCTCATCTTTTTCCTTCTTTCGCTTTGCGATCGTCTCTTCTCGCTCAGGAAATCCTTGGCACCATTGCCTCGCGTCATCTACCGGGTCTAGCGATTCGGATGCGCTCGCCACCAGTGCCTTGGATGAAGCCCCAGCATCGATCCTTGGTTTTCTAAAGCAAAGCACCGATGGCCAAGCCGCGATTTGAGGTGGGTTCATCAAAGGAGCTCTCTTGGCGTCTTGCCTGTGTTCATATGGTTTTCGCTGCAGGAAATGAACATTGAACCAGGAGCAGCCATTGATCAGCGAAGGCGAGATACCACGCATTTGGAGTACTTTGCAACAAGTTGCCTTCCATTGTGAGAGCCTATCGGTTGGATCCGGCCTTAGACGACTGATTTGGGTGTCTGGCGATTGGCCATACCCGCTATCAAGTCCATACACGTCTCCATCCACTGGGTTCATCATGGAACCGAATGCTCCAAGAGGAGCAGCAAGCACCACTGGATTTGATGGGAGCATATTAGACCGCGCCAGGTCCGCAAAAGATGCCAGTCCCTCAAGCAAAGAGACGGAAAGAGAAATGACGAGTGTCCCGGTCGATGTAAGATAGACGCGAAAAGTACCCAGGGCAGAAGTATGAGGCTTCGGGCCTAGGATGAACTCGTCGAAGTAGGACGCTTGCGAGGGAAGCAATATCGACCTGTGATCCAGTGGAGTTGCGCCTATCGTGTGGCACAACGAGGAGGACAGAGATGCCAGAGTCGCAGTGATGAAGAAGTCGTATTTCTCCTTAATGGGCACGTGGGCGAAGCGATCCGAGTCCGACATGATGTGCGACGCGCCTTTATTATCCATAACTGGAGCGCCGGGCATAGCTCCTGCTGCCGTGGGGAAGGCAGAGGCTTGCGGATTCCGAAATGTTGCGTCAACGGCAGAACCGGCAGATGACGAGCTGTTTGGAGTGTTGAGAGAGTTTGTCCCGAGCTGTCTGCTTCTGAACAAGCTGCTGGGCTCAAAACCGCCTTCTCCAGACAAGCCTAACGAGTAACCGCAGACCTCCATCTTGGCGGTGAGCCCTCTCTCCTCGGGTCCCAACGACGAGCCATCCTTGGTGGTCAGGTAAAAACACCATATACATCGCCGGGTAGTATCGACGTGGACGAGGTGGCCATCGCGGCGCAAGGCATCTTCGACGACCTGTGGCTGGAAGGTGTAAGAGGCCGTGTTGGCGGCAACGGGCTCGTAAACGCGAAAGGCAATGGCGGAAAGATTATTCTGCAAGAGAGACGCGTGAGTAGGGGGGCGGATGGTCCAAGGATGAGGCAGGCCAGCATACAATTAGCAAGGTATTGGTATCATAGTCGCCAGTGTCCATATCTGAAATAGAGATGCCTTTGTAGGCGGAGTCGCAAAAGTCGTAGTGACCATGCACCGGGCGCAGAGACGTGTTAGCGGAGCGGGAGCAGGGCGCATGTAGGCCGGTGACGGCGACCCGATGGATGGTGCGATGGCGTGTTGAGATGAAAGTCTATTGTGGCGGCGCGAACAAGTGGAAGCTGAACTACTTCAAGCATGGATGATGGACTCGGTAGTTGTTCTTGTGTGTAGTACGGATACGTCGTTGGGATGCTGGACTCCATGGCAGCAAAGGCCCCTGTCCAACAGCAGCGCGAACCGTCGCGAATCACCGACGATGCGCCCACGAGGTCATTTGCGGGTTCGGGAGATGGGACGGAGGAGCTGCAAGGCGGGGGACGGATTGCGATGGATGGGATGACGGGATTCGATGTTTGTCTTGGGACTGAAGGATGGACTTCGGTCCAGGTTTGGGGGTCCAGTTGCGCTGGAACGAATACGGTGACGGCGGGCAGTAATCGTGACTTCACAACCAGCATCGAGGTCGGCTCGAGGTCCAGTAAAGTTGCAGTTGGGTTCCAGTTCGGGATGCCGATGCGACAGGCGAACAGCCAGTTCGGATCAGCGACGGGGGAGGACCCACATTATCCACAGCTTTGGGCAGTGACCCACTGAAAAGGACCCTGCCGCCAAGTACAATCCATGCCTGCCAAGTGCAATGCTGACGCCCGGGCCCGGGGGTCAAGCTTATCGCCTCATCGCTTTATCGCCGGTGGCTGTCCGCCTTCCTCTTTTGGCCTTGATGGCGCTTCTCAAAACTTTCGCAGATTTCTGCCGCAAAAAGTTCAGATGCGGGTTAGGGTTGTTCTCCCAAAACTTCCCTTCAGCAAGTTGAAGCTTTCTCTTTCCCCAGCAACTTCCATCCTTGCCCCATCCATCATCACCAACAACACCACCCATCATGAAGTTGACAAATCCCGGCACGGTGCCAGTGTACGTCTACTGGTCCTTGGAAATAAAGACCCGCTGTGAAATGCTAACTGTCATCGCAGATACACCGTATCTGGGCCGTCGACTGCGAGACCCCTTCCAGAATGGCTCGCCCGCCGCAGAAAGAGATCGGCCAAGTACGAACCCGAAGAACTCAACAACTTCGAGCTCCTCCAAAACTTCGACTTCGAGGAGGCCAGTAACTGCGTCCGCGTCAGTGAAGATGGCAACTGGATCATGAGTTCCGGTACCTACAAGCCCCAGTTCCACGTCCATAACACCCAGGAACTGTCGCTGTCCTTCGCTCGCCATACAAAATCCGAAAACACCACCTTTATCATGCTCAGCCAAGATTACACCAAGAGCGTACACCTTCAATCCGACCGTTCGATCGAATTCCATACTCCCATGGGATGTCACTACGAAGTTAGACTCCCACGTTTCGGCAGAGACCTCGCATATCTTCGCCAAAGTACAGAAGTGCTCATTCCCTCGGTCGGTTTAAGCGCAGATGGTTCTGGTATGGGTGAGGTTTTCCGCCTCGATTTGGAGCGCGGCCAGTTCTTGAGGCCGTGGCAGGTGGATGTTGGTGAAGATGAGCCCGGTGCTGGTCTTCAGGGAAGCATCAATGTCGGAGCTGTCAATGTCGCCGCCGTCGCCGAGTCCACACACGGTCTTTGCGCCTTCGGAACGACCCTCGGCACAGTCGAGTTCTACGATCCCCGTAGCAGGAATCGCGTTGCTGTTTTGGGCGGCCAAGAGGGCGAGGTTACTGCGTTGGATTACAGCAGGGACGGCCTCTCCCTTGCGCTCGGAACAGGCACGGGTATTGTTCAAGTTTTCGATCTGAGAAACCCTCGCCCGCTTATGAAGAAGGATCAGGGCATGGGTCTTCCCATCAAGAACATCATCCACTTGACGACCCCTACCGAGGAAAAGAAGCTTCTTACGGCCGATAAGAGAATTATCAAGCTCTGGGACGAACAGACTGGCGACCTCTGGACCTCGATCGAGCCGACCGTCGAAATTAACCACGTGGCGCATGTCCCCGATTCCGGCATGCTATTGACCGCAAACGAGGGCAAGCAGATGCACAGTTTCTTTATTCCCAACCTCGGCCTGGCTCCCAGGTGGTGCCATTTCCTCGACAACATGGTCCACGAAATGGAGAACGAGAAGCGCATCGACACATACGACAACTACAAGTTCCTTACGATACCCGAACTCAAGCAGCTCAGCTTGGCTCACTTGGTTGGCAAGACCAACCTGTTGCGTCCTTACATGCACGGTTACTTCGTACATTCCAAGTTGTACGATCAGGCTCGTCTCATTGCCAACCCTTACGTCTGGGAAGAGGAGCGGGCCAAGCGCGTCAAGGAGAAGGTTGAGAAGGCCCGTGAGAGTCGTATCAGAGGTGTCAAGAAGGTCAAGGTCAACCAGAAGCTGGTCGACAAGATTGTCGATCGTTCCGGCAAGAAGAAGATTGCCGCTGGTGTCTTGGGCGATTCTCGTTTCGGCAAGCTGTTCGAGGATGAGGAGTTCAAGGTCGATGAGATGTCTTATGAATTCAGGGCCCTCAACCCCAGCACCCAGGTTGGCGGACACGAAGTTGCAGTACAGCACGTCAAGGACGACTCTTCAGTTACCAGCAACAGCGACGATGAAAGCGATCAGGAAAGCGAAGTCGAGGACAAGAGCAAGAAGAAGAGCAAGGATGACGTGGTCATGCAGGTTTCGTCGTCCAAGATCGCGGGTGGCAAGGCGAAGGACACGGCATTTGGCCAAAGAGCCCCCAAGACTGGGCGCGTCACCAAGGCCCGGACGGACGTGGTCGGCGAGCAAAAGGTTACGTTCGTGCCCGAGTCCAAGAAGAAGAAGCAGGCCGAGCCCGAGGCTGCACCGACACGTAAGAGGCACGATGGGAGGAGAAGTGCAAGCACGAACACCTTTAGACGACTGTAAAACGCCAGAACCCTATCGGTCCAACCCTATATATCATACATGTGAAAAAGTCATGGTATCTTTCATGTCAACTCCCCAGGCCGTGGTGAACCGGCTAAAAAAAACATCATTGCCGTCTACGGCATTCTTCTTTCCGAATATGAGTCGCAAAGCAATAGGCTCGCGCGACCAGCGATACCCAAAATATACCCCAAGCTTGCCATTTTCGTCACCAAATGGTTCATCATTATCTCAACTCGTGCTGTCCGATCTCGTCCCCTAGTTGCCACACCGGCTCACTTGCGGCTAAAGTTGATGCGTGTTTTTCCCGACTTCTCCGGCTTCTCCAAGCCCTTCTCCAGATCCAGGTGTTCGGGCTTGATGCGCGGTGTTGGTGGCACGTCATCGATCCTCACGCGGCCCTTATTTTGAGATCTGGTTGATCGGAAAGATCCCTTGACTGATCGGGGGAATTCGCTGCGTCGTGGTGTCAAAGCCGTGACGACCCTCTTTGCCGACCTTCGAATGGTCTCCCTGACCTTCCACTCATTCTTCTTTGCCAGGAAGAAGAGAACTGCGCTACCGACTGTTGAAGGGAGTGTCAATATCATGTTCGGTCAATGCGGTATTGCTGGTGGGCTAGAAAGACTTACCACCGAAGATAGTGACGACACAAACAACCACAATGATGGCAATCAGACCACCTTGGGATAACCCGACGTTGTTCGTCGATGTTCCGGACGCACCGGCGATACTTCCATCGTCTCCCATGTCTGGACCAGCACCGACGCTTCCCGGGTTCGCATCCGGCTCGTAGTTGGCGTTTGAGGACATGACTGCGGTTCGGGGGTTCTCCTCCCTTTATATAACTGCCACTGTTGTCTCTTGTTCCGAAGGCCCGGCCTCGTGATGATGAGATTATGAGATGTCGGTCTGATGTCGAAGCGGTCAATATGAGCTGAGGTGAGACCACTTTTTGCGTTGCCCGGGCGCAAGCAAGAGACGAGACCGATAGGAAATGCGACGCGCGACTGTCAAAGTCGGGTGATGGATGGTATGACAGTGAAAAGAGGAAATGTGAGAAAAATGGAACGGAATCGGGCAGGAGGCGGACAAAAAGGGAAGAAAGACAGGCGTTTGGGAGGTAAAAGATGTGGTAGGTAGGGGTAGGGTAAGTGGATATGTATTGTATAGACGCCGTATGCTTCGGCGGCTACTCATACGCAGTGTACTCCTCCCAAAACCAAGAGAGGTATATATGCAATGTTAATGGTCGATATGGTGATTCGACAGTTCAACTTTCTCCGTACCTTCTCACTCGCTAGTGGTTGCCTCTCCAAGAGTCCAGAGGATCTAGTGTATCTGCTAGTGTAGTCAAGGATGTAGCTTAAAGGGACCCAATGCCCCCCTCCAAGCACGCCCAGGCACGGTAGTGAGGGTTAAACGCAGGCAAATCTCGGTGTCACACAACGACAGATGAAGATCTCGTCCGCATTGAAAGATTGGGCATCGTCAGATCACAGTACCTTACCTAGCGGGGCCGAACCTGGTCAATGGTCACTGGTCATGTTGTCCCACTCGAGTCTCGACAATATGTACCATCACCATCACCTACAACGACCGTTGCATTCGGCACTTTCTCTTTCCATTGCTATATTAAAGAACGGCTTTTCGCTTTCCCGAGTCGATGACCATCCAAGCGGCCAGCGGCCTGTCTACCTTGCGCCTTACCGCCGCCGCCGCTCCTCCAAGTCCCACGTGTAAGTCCCTCGAGGATTGGAAGCGAAACGCACTTCCAGTCCCTTATAGCAATTTTGCCAAAGAAAAAGAGTTAAGCCATTCCGTTTGGTGGGCATAGAAAAAGAGAGAGGTCCAGATACCAGTAAACTTTTGAACCCCTGTCCGCCTAAGCAATGCGCCTCCATCTACCTCTACCTAGCGCCGTCCACTCCCAACCCATTCACTGTGATCCTTCCCCTGGCGACCCTGAAACGATCCAGGTACGCTAGCAAATTCAGGTCCTGATTGGCCAAAAACCCATAAAGACTCACAACTCCCGGCGCTTGCAGACCCCCATCGTTAACCAATCAGAGAGGGGATTCAGTTTGGTTGCCGCTGTACAACGACGTCCGAGTGGGTGTCCAGGGGTGGAGGATGTGACGAGATGGGTGTGACATGAACATGGGGTGGTTTTTTCGACGACAAGTGAACATGATACCTATAATGATCCTGTCTTCTTTGTGTTTTTGTGTGTGTGTGTGTGTGTGGATGGAGTTGGTTAATAAACACCATGTGGGTTGGTCACTGTGACTGTGATGGTCACTTTCACTTTCACTTTCACTTCTCCATTGCACTACCTATTGTTATCGGACGGACGGGTCAGTCGATTTGATAGTGCGAAAGTATATAAGGTGATGTTATGCTTCTGTTCTGTTTGCATCAGATGTGATGTCCCCGCGTGGTGATAGTGATTGATGCTGGTGAGTGAGGCACAGATTATCCGTTTGGAGATGTGGTGTTGAGTGATGGAATACATGCAGAGAGTTTGATTCTCATATGCCTTGTTGGAATGGCTTCCCTGGCGATATGCGATGTTATCTTCGTTCCCGTTGCTACCCCTCTCTTTACTTTATTTTGTGATTTGAGGATGGGTTGACAGTTCTAGCTTTGGCGGGTTGTCTTTTGTTGCGTTATCATTTTTCCACAATTTATTGAAACACCGGCAAGGTGGTTATCATGCGGTTACTCTTCTTTCCTCCGGCTTCGGGTCATCAGGCTCATGAGAATTCCCAGATTTTCACAACCGTGGAATCAATGCCCCCCCTATAACATCGCGCCATCCAAATCCTCCATGCTAACGTTGCGCCTCGAAGAAGACGCCACGATGATTGGAGCACTGGTGTTGTCAACATGGGAAGTCGTCCGAGCAAGTGTCACTTACCGCCGACCCGAGCAGCAGCCACAAGTGTAACCGGATATGAAACCAAAACCACAGCAACTTCATGCCTGTGATGCAGCCCATCAATCGAACCGTTGGTGTTGTCAGGTCGTATATAGCTTTGTGAGGAGTGTGCAAAGCATAGGAGGGAAACACAGAATACCGGTTCATAGCGAACCCTTTCGTCTTTTTACCCAAGTTGCCCACGCCACTCCTTGATTTCCACAGGGACTCCACATGATTGCATGATGGACCACCTATTCTCATAGCAGTGATGCTTTGAGAATGTTCACATTTGTGAATGAGTGCCGTTGTCGAGGTGCCTGAGAAGGATAGGCCGAAAGAGTGATCGAAACTGGACTTTTGGTGTTTTTGCTTCAACGCCTGCCCTACCGATAAGTTAATAGTACATACGGACCTCTGTGTAATCCGTGCTTTGCAGAGCACGATGCAGATGCTTTTTGATGATGGGTTTTCCCCCGATAAGCTCCCTCATGTCCAAAGACACAATGCTCCCCATGTATTAACTTTTCCCTTGACATCCAACTCCAAAACAAACCCCTTCCTTACACCCTCTCACTGACCCAAATGGCACCTCTGCACCCCGCCCTAATCACCCCCGTCAACAACCAATGCGGCTCCGCCTTCTGCGCATCATGTTCAACCGCATGATCCAGATGCTCCAGCTCCTCATCCCGTATCCTCCTCAACGTGTTAATCAGATCCCTAAACTCTCCTCCGACCTCGTACCCCTCAGCCTCCCACTCGCTCACCATCTCCAACAGCCGGCGGATCTGCGCATTATAATGCCCGCCAATCTCCGTCTCCACCGCCTCGGTGCACGCCATGGCCGCCTCCTTGCCCAGCATGGCGGTGCCCCAACCTAGCCCGGAGGCCATGACCGACCAGAGCGGGTACAGCGCCGTGGGCCGCACGCGGTGCCGGTAGATCAGGTCGTTGAAGGTGCGCAGATGCGCCGCCTCTTGGTCGTACATGTGCTTCATCAGCGGACGCAGCGAGGGGTCCCGGGTAACGAGGGGCGGGGTCTGCCCCGTGTAGATGAGGGTGGCGGCGAGCTCGCCGGCCTGGTTGACGCGGAGGGCGGACGAGAGGAAGGCGCGCTGCTCGGCAGTGAGGGGTTTTTTACCCTTGGAAGAACTTTTCGACGACTTGGAGTGTGGTGGTGGTGGTACTGGGTTGGTCTTGGGAGTTGTGGAGGGGTTGTTGATGTGCGAGGAGCTGGTATCAGGCGATGCCGGGGAGGAGAGGAAGCGCGCGGCGCATTGCCGGACTTGTCTAGTGGCCGCCAGGGCAGGTCTGGTTGCTGGACGAAGCATTGTGGCTGTGACAGTCTTGTCGGTCTTTCGTGTTAAAGGAAGACTTGCGATGAGGTGGTGGAAATTGATGTTGCACGGACCGGACGGAATTGATGTAGAGGGCAGTGAGCTCGGGGGAGATGCGCCGAGGCCGAGTAAAAGACAGGACCTCAGACCGGGTTCTAGTTCTAGAAAATCGGCCCACTTACAAAATCACGGGCGCGCGCCGGCCGGCCGGGGGAAGCTCCATTGCTGCTTTAGTGCTGCACATGCGATGACGTTGGTCGGCCAGGGGTCAAAGGCCAGATTCAATTGGTAGTTGCCGGGCCGGCAACAGAATCCAGTCCTTAGGCGGTGTGGAACTATTGGGCGCTTTGGCCACCCATTAACTCCGCCAAGCACTGGGTGGACATGTCTGTCGCGCACGAGCGGGTGGAGTTCCAGGTCGCGCCGCCCAGTTCCACTTGCCATTTACCATCAGCCTGGACCAGACCCCATGAATTCCTACTGATAACTGCTGGACAATAGGAGAGTTCACCTCCCTTTAAACTTTCTCTCGCATCCCGACTTGGACTTTTTTTCTTGTCACCTCCTCAGTCATTCGTCGCTCCCGTCGCCTCATTAACACCACCCGATTGAATAACGACCCATCTCTTTTTTGGCGCATTGTTAATCCACACTTGGGAGAAGGTTGTTGGTCTCGATCATCGACTTACAACAGTACATTCGACGAAGAAGAACCAACCGGGCTTTTACTCGACGCATCTCGGCATCTCGCTCACTATCTGCATCCGACGGTTTAGCATCGAATCCTGTTTTTACAGTGGATGCGCGAGGCATTGCATAGCCCTAGCGTTACAGACACACAGAAACAACCCTATAAAGAGACCGATAGACCCCGACAGACAAGCGACCATGTCGGATATCGACGACGAGTTGCTCGCTCTTGCTGGCGGTGACGCCTCCGACGACAGCGGAGATGAGGCTATGGACATGAGCAGGGACGATTCCCGCTCCCCGTCACCAGAGCCTTCGAGGAAGAAGGATACGTCTACCAGGGGAACGGCGAAGAAGTCAGTGGGAAGGAAACGTGCCAGAAGCGATGACGAGTCGGAGGACGAGGGCCAGGCGTGAGTGATTGTCTTTCCCTTCACCCAGCTCTCAGGCACCCCTAAGGCTGCCGCTTTACCTGTCACCTATGCGCCACATCAACCTCGGCCTACCGCTCACCTTTATCACCTCCTCCTTCTCCTCTTGCATCCTCCTCTTTCCTCTTTTATTCCGTCAACCACTTCGCCCACCATGACGCTCAAAGCTATGATGCTCAAAGCTAACGAATTTCTCTTCGGCAGCTCTCCGCCGGGGTCCCCGGACTCCCAAGCTTCTGCCCCCATGGACGAATCAGACTCAGACTCAGATGCCTCGCCGGCGAGGCGTAGTGTTGACGATGAGGTGAACCAGTACCCTGTCGACGGTCTCTTCCGCGACTACGAAGAGAAGGAGCAGATCATGAGTATGCGCGAAATCGAACGAGAACAGATCTTGGCCGAGCGTCGAGAGGAGAATGAACGTATCCGCCAGAACCGCATGCTTCGCCAGCTAAAGGTCAACCAAGAGAAGAAACGCAAGGCAAGCCTAGCCGAGCTCGATGATTCGTCACGCAAGACATCACGGGCTCGCACCAAGGCCGACGACAAGATGGATTCTCTCCGGCGGGCCCGGGAGGAACGCTCCAACCGCAAGGAGCAACGGGAGCGGGAGAATGACCGTCGTAAGCGTTCGCCTTCATACCGACGCAGCCCCGGTCGCGGTGATGATAGCGATGTCGACTGGGATGGCCCGAGCAAAAAGAAGCACAGGTCTCGTTCGCCAGAGAGCAGGGAGAGCCCGCCGGCCGAGCTTCGAGACTTCGAGCGTGTTCGTGTTGGCCGTAGTCGCTTTGCTGAGGTTGCTTTCTATCCCGGCTTCGATGAAGCTCTCACAGGATGTTTTGTTCGTCTGAACATTGGTCCTGATCCCGACACTCGCCAGGATGTCTACCGTATGGCTCTGATTAAGGGTAAGATAACCCCTGCGACACCCTTGTTTCACTTTCATGTCACTAACATCCAGGGTCCAGGTTTCACCACCGGTAAGGCTTACGCCTTGGAAGATCATCAGGGTCATCAAATGGTCGTCGATATGTATGTCAAGGCTGCCCACGGTAAAGCCGTTCGGGAGTGGCCTTTGATCACATGTTCCGACCGAAAGTTCACAGATGTATGCATACCTTTCCTTTCCTCACCTGTTTATCCTCTCTAATAAGATTCTCAACAGGCCGAGTACAACCGTTACAAACAAGTTTGTCTTGCCGAGGGTGTCCCCTTCCCGGACAAACAAACCCTCATCGACAAAATCGACGACATCAACCGCCTCGTCCAACGTACTTGGACCGAGCAGGAGCTCTCAGACAAGCTCAAGCGTCAGAACGCCCTACAAGCCAAGTTCTCTGGTGCCCAGCGCGACTATATCAAGAAGCAACTCGACCATGCTCGCCAGGCCAACGACGAGGCCGCCATCGCCCGCTACCAGGAGCGTCTCGAGAAGCTTGAGGTTCCCCGCCTCGCCTTCCGCACCTCCCTCACCAAGAAGGACGGCAAGAAGGAGCTGACCCAACAAGAGAAGCTGGCGCTCAAGAACATGGAGAACCGCAGGCGCAACGCCGAAGAGGTCCGCAAGGCTCAGCTCCGTGAGCGTGCCAAGGCTCGTCAAATCGAGAGGAAGATTGAGCGTGGCGAGGCCGTTCAGGAGGACATGAGCCGCAGGCTCATCACCAGGCCCAAGTTCGTGCACGACTCGTCTGAGAAGGCCACCCCTAGTCCGTCCAAGGCTGGCACGCCCGCGCCGGGTACGCCGTCGAAGGCCGAGACCAGGAACAGCAACGGGGTATTGCCGCACATTGCAAAGTTGCAGGAGCAGCACAGGCAGCAACAGAAGAAGAACGGCTTGCCGGTCGTTTCGGCGCCGTTGATGGACGATGAGATCATTGGCGCGATGGATCTGGGCATTGATATTGAGCTGTAGTGGGGAGATCTGGAGTGAAATTTTCGGGGACGTTAGTGAGAGCCTGGTCTAAGTTTATAGACATTCATATGCTTTCGGTCAGGGGCCCGCTATCGAACTGCATAGTTTTTGGGAAGGAAGACCGATATCACTTGGGTCTAAGTTGATAGTTCCATAAAGCTTTTGGTCGTCTTGGCTCGGCTTCCATTTGCTTGGCTGTTATGAGCAAAAGGTTGGTCAGGCTGAGAACAAGCGTAGAGGTATGTATTTAACCTGAGCCTACATTGGTTACGGCAAAATTATGAATAAAAGCTTTGAGGATACCTACCTACCTCCTTGCATATGCCAGCATGTGTGTAAACTCGCCTTCATTAGAATAATGTCTTGTTGGGTGTTACCCCCAGCGTGCCATGTTGTGTGAACAATTTTTTTTACACGAGCATTATTGACATCCCTTTGGCCTCCCAGATGCGTTTGTATACTGTAATTGCAGGTGATGTCCAAGATCTTCAGCCACAAGGACACCTAAATAGTCGTCAGGGCTCAAATAGCCCTGTGCCTGTCTGACTAAAATCAGGAGGCGCTTCGAGACCCTGACGAGTACCCAGTCGTTGATTCAAGAGGTAAGTAAGTATACCCAAGAACAAGTTTGTGTTCTGAGTCAGATATAATATATCAACAATGAAGTTGAAATGGAATATGAGCCAACTGGGTACTAAGTATACTACATGCTATAATTAAAGAGATATGATATACATACTGCCTGCGGGTGCGCGCGACCTTGTGTGAAACGTTGACAATAGTAATAGTAATAATAGATAGCTGAGAAGGATGAATAACTCGAGAAATGCAAAAGGTGCCACCAATTTCCGACCAAAAGGGGGAAACCCAAAGGAAAATGTATCTAGATATGTTACCCACCAAACCAACAACGCCTTGCCATGAATACTTGAATGTTACTACATATGAGTTCGTTTTGTGTATCTTCCGCCCCGATTATATGTTATTGCGTAGATGAGTAAAACAGAGGTAAAGGGCGAACTGAATGGAACGATAGGCGAATATGTGAGAACAGGAGGAAGGAAGCATATATGTTTTTGTTGGATTCCGGCTGTCGGCTGGGAAGTCCACGACCGTTGAGTAGCACGCCAATAAAAGATTTAGTTACTAAAAAACACCATGGTTAGCCTTGATCACTCACGCATTTCGTCCATCACGGGCCAAGAAACTTACTAAATCTGCAACGGCGCCACTTGATCAACCTGGAACAACCAATTCCCGTTATTCTCCTCCGTAACCAGCCAGTCATACGGGAACTGGACCAGCGTGCCCTGGCTCAACCTCAGCGTCTCCTCGGCCTCCGCCGGGTTCAGGGTCTGCGCGTCGAAAGGATTGTACCCGCGTTTACTACGGCCAGTGTTCGCCCTACGACGCTGCTGCCTGGTAGACGCGGCTGGCTTGACACCAGCACCATTAGTGCCCGTGGCGGATGCGGTTGCTGTGTTGTCGGAGGACACTGCGGCGGCGCTGCCGTTGGTGTTGGGGGTCGCGTTGCTGTTGTCGGCCATTGTGGTGGTGGAGCCGCCGCTGGCTGAGGTGGTAGGAGGGTTAACCTCTTGGTTGTTGGAGAAGGTGGCGTGTCGCTCCTTGTTGTTGTTGGTGTTGTTGGGGCTCAGGAAGTCTCCAGATGCCCTGGTGTCGTTGTGGTTCGAATCAGCGCTGTCCTTGGGTGTTGCTGTGGACGGGCGTTCGCCGTTGTTCTGCGACGCCGCCAGCATCGCGACCTTCTCAGCATCGAGTGGGAAGGTCTGAGCTTTGCGGGCGTGGTCCTTCGTGGCTCCCTTCTCGTCCAATGTAGTAGTTGACCCTGTACGTTCCCGAGCTCCCTTGTCACCACCGCCGCTAAGCTTGGATACAGGGCTGACCAGCTTCTCCGTCAAGCTCTTGCTGAGTTGAGCCGGACCAGGTGCGCCGATACCGGCCCCGGCAGTGGTCTGCGCATGCTCAGCAGCCACTCCGTTCTTCTCGTTAACTTCCTCGCTCGTCTTGCCACCTTCGAACTGCTTCTTGAACTCCCGCTCGTTAGCCTTGAACTCCTTGTACTCGGCCCAGTTCGTTACTGCAGAATCTGGCATGACGTGGAAGACGCGGCGGTAGATCTTGGTGTTATTCTCAGCGACGCGAGACCACACATCATCATAGAAGATTGGATTGAGAGGATCCCGCATGCAGTCCTTGTCAATGTTGGCGAGCTCGATGTTCATGGCCATCTGGCTGTGGGACAGAGTCCCATTTGCTGTGATCTGAACAGGCGGTCCACCAATATCAGTATCGTCCACAACAGGCAAGACAGGCAACTGGTTGGCTCTGGGAAGACCAAGCTGCTCCGTAGTCCGTCTATTAAACGGAGGCATTGGCGGCATGTACTCGTTGCCGATGCTTTCAGAGGGAGAGGCGGCATCACGAGGGCGGGTGCGAAGCTCGTGAGGCTCGTGCGGGCTGCCGAGAGTACCTCTGCCCTCCGCAGCGATATCGTGGACCAGCACTTCACGACCATTCACCACGACAGAGTCTCTGCCCTCATCGATACCTTGCATTTGAGCAAGCTTCCAATGATCAGGACCCAGTCCTTCCACGTCCCTTCTGTGCCTCTCATCGCCATGCCCATGCTCATGCCCATCTCTGCCGGCAACAGATTTGCCCTTGGAGTCTGGCCTTGAGAGTTCCTGCATCTCAACGTCATGATTGAAACTATGCGCTCTATGACGAGGGAGTTGCGGCGGAGGCGGGGTGCTGGGTAGTATATGAGACGACATATGCGATGACCTCCGTCTCCTGGACGAGCTCTCAGGGACCATGGAATCTTCTGAGTCGTCATTGAAGTCGCGATGTTCCAAGTTCGGATGCTCCACGTGGTGTTCCGTGCGCTGTTCCATCTCAGCTCTTGCTTCGGCCTCATCAAGCTCTGCTTGACGTTCTTCTTCTTGAATCTCATCGACATCCAAGCCCAAGTGTTCCCTCATCAGTCGGAGACGCAGGGTGTGAGCGAAACGACCAACTTGGTAAGGCTTCCCACCCATGGTGGACCAGATCATGTCAGTGTCACGAACAATCGCCGCACATTCCGAATCACGATTGCCAAGCATAGACCGCTCATTGATGTTGGCTGATCCAATCAAGGCAATACGGTCATCGACAATGATACACTTGGCATGGATGTAGAGTTGTTCGGTCGTCAGGGAGTTGTTCTTAAGTTTACCCCATTGACGCAGACTGAAGAATTGGATGTAGTCCTCCGGGTTGATGCCAGCGGCCTTGAGACGGCCAAAGATGGAATGTTCTCCGCGGCAGATACTCCGATACTGACACTGCAAGATCAAACGAACACTGGTTCCGTCTTGGTCGTTGACTTCGTTTTGGAAGCCTGGCATCAGTGGGATAATAATGACTGCGCGCCAGTCCTCGCCTTTTTGGTGCGCACGGATAGCGCGCTCAACCAGAGCATCGCCAATACGATTGACGATCTTCACGTTCAGTGTCTCTGTGCTGGTCACGAAGAACTGATTCTCCATGTAGACAAAGTGATCAGACTCCTCAATCATCTTGACATATGCGGATTGGATGCTGTGTTCAGTCTCATCGATGCCGATCGACCACGTCGATGCTGAACGAAGCATTTGCACCTCGCAGGTTCCATTCAAGCCTGCGGCCTCGAGTTCCTCTCTGCTGCAGTCAGGAGGTGGTAGCAAGAATGGTGTAGGCCTCGTTGGCTTCCGGCCACGTCTCACATAATTCCATCTTTGAACGAAGTGGCGGGTGAGATCTCTGGCTGGCTGGCCAACAACCTGCATGGCGATATCATGCCACGGCATTCTGGGAACCTTGGACCTGTCGTACATCTCCTCATATGGCTCATGGAGCCTGACGAAGTCCTGAACGCGAGGATTTGAGTAGTCCTTTCCTGGGAACATTTGGCAATTCTCTGCATCCTTGGGAAGATTATACGAATCGGGCTCGAATCCGGTGGGCTTGTCATCGGTCACTGGGTGCTGCGGTGTGTCCCATCGACCGAAACACAGATCTATACCGCCGACAAATGCAATGTCGTGGTCGACAATGACCAGCTTTTCGTGGTGAGCGAAGAAGAACTGGTTCTTCTTGAACTGGTTAGGTGATCTTTGAACAAAGATGTTAGGGTGGAGGTTCAACAAGGAAAACTTGGTGTACTCCGAGTCAATCGGAACCGCGGCTTCGACATTTCGGTAGACAATGACGAAAATCTTGACGCCTTCCTGGGCCTTTCTCTGGAGCAGACGATCGAGACGCCATTTCTGACTGATACAAGCGGGTCGCCTCATGTACAGTTCTGGGCTCAGCCACCAGTCGTGAATGTAGATAACATCCTTGGCCATACTGATGGCTCTTGAGACGTTCCACATGTAGTCCCGACCGTCGACCAGCCATTGGGCGAACACACCAGTTCGAACAGGCGCATAGCTTCCAAAGCGATTCCGCTGATGCCATGGTGTACTTTTGAGCATCTCCAAAATGGATTCCTCGAACTGCTGTATTAGATGCTGGCTAGAGGAGAACAGCTTGATCTTCCTCTCGGATGTCATGATCTTGAGCGTATGGTGATTGGAGGACTTGGACTTCTTGGCTGTCGTTGGGTCGAAATTCTCCAGGTCCTCCTCGCCTTCGTTGCCGTTTGCTGTGAGGTATTTGTTCTTGTCCTTCTTAGAAACAATCTTGAACTTGGGGTCGACAAGGTAAACGTCGTAGATGTTCATATTTTCCGGCGATTCGACACAGACGATATAGCTCTGACGAACAAGGAACCACTTCTTGCTGTGCCTAGCAATAACCTTGCCCGGTGTTAGGACCCGCCGGAAATCGAGCCCCTTGGAGGACTGGATGTGGAGGTAACACTCCTTGCCGTGGTAGCTTCCCTCGGCAGCAAGGCGGACTCCAAGAGCAGAAAGCTCCAAGAATCGACAAAGTCGGTTGCTGTCTGCCCTGAACATGAGCCAGCGAACCATCTCTTGCAAATACTTTTCCAGAATCCTCTGCTGCTGTTCGATATACTTTCTCTTCTTGGCGGCGGCGTCAAGGGCTATTTGATTCAGATCACCCTTGGAACCCATGGCCGAGTTCTTGCGGCGCCCACCAAAAGCACCCATTCGAGACTTCTTTTTCCGTACCTGCGGCCTGCCATTTTCTTCAACATCGGTGCCCTCAACAGCCGTTTCCCCGGCAGTGGCCTCACCAGCGGGATCCTCAAGTATACGAGGAGGCTCAAGTGGTTCCTGCTCCTCATCATCTTCCAAGCCTCTTACTGCGCGCAAGTAAGGGAAAGCCGAAATAGGGAAATTTGGCTGTTTGGGTCGAATACCGCCCTCTGGCCGATGTATCGTCAGCTTGTCTTTAGGGGGGTTGATCTTGTACTTGAAGTGGAGGTTCATGATCTCTTTTATGTGACGTTTGACCGTCCACTTCATTTGGCTGGGACCGCTGCCGTACTCGAGCTCAATGGTAAACAGCACATGTCTCTCGCTATCTTTGCCGGGAAGAGGCGCACTGTCCTTGATCCGGAGTCTTAGCTGTTCGAGGAGGACGGGGATTCTTTTGTTTCCATGTTCGTCGCGCTGGATCATACTGGCGAACATCAAAACAGCCGGGGTAACTGCGGTGAGCTCGGCCATGAGCTCAGCAGATTTGAAGTAGTCGTACTGGTCGTCCCTCTTCTGTCGTAATAGCCGCAACGTGCTTTTGACTTGACGCCATTTTTGAGCACCAAAAGTTGCAGCCCTGTCCGTGCCGAAAAAGGGCCTCCTCGGAGTGGCATCACCGTCAGAAACCCCACCGCCGAGATTGGAGAAGCGCCGAAGATGCTGACCGATCCTACGGGGAGATTCAAGTTCGTCGCCCTCACCATCTGGCCGATTCGACATCCATAGATTCGTCCTTCTGTTGATGCGCTGTCTGGCGATATGATCCCTGCCTTCACCCTCGGAAAAGCCTCCACGGTCTCCAATATCTGATAACGTGGAACGGCGTATAAAGCCGAAGCGGGTATGTCCACCGGGTGTGGTCGGCTCTTGCTCGATTCGAGGCGTGTTGGGAGTCGAGAACGATTCGAACTTTGGTCGCCTAATCCGTCTCTTTTTCTTTTGTCGAATTTGTGGCTCCCCTACCCTCTCATCGGCAGTCTCCTCTGCGTCGGCATCTTCGTCGCTGCGGTCGTCAACTGATCGGGGATGGCGGTGGCGTGAGACGGTTGGGGAGCTAGCTGTAGAGTTAATCTCGGGAGGATAGCTTGGAGACTTGAAAGTCTGCGAGGTGCTGGGGCCGGCGAGCTCCTTCAACTTGGTCATGAAGCTGGACCCTCGGATCCTGTTCATGGTATCTTTGGTATCCCATGAGCCATGGCGCTCGTGGTGTATGACGGGTGGGGGTTCGAGAACGACATCATTGTTGGCAAACTGTACGCTGCGCTCGGAGTAGGGCACATTGGAAGGGCCTGTGCCAGCTGTCGGAAGGGTCGAGGGGACGGAGGAGCGAGTAGTGGTTGCGTTGACATCTTGAAGCGGCAGCCAGGCGGGCGGGCCTTGATCGGGTACGGGAGAGACACCGTCGTTGTGTGGCTGGCCTCCGTTCAAGTAGTCCGAGGCGGACGGGCTTTCATTAGCTCTCGGTGTCCTCGGAGAGCTCGCCTTGGTTGCGAAGTCGAATTGGTCGGAGCCGATGGGTGACGGAACGCCGAACACTTGGGCCTGGGTGATTGTTGGTAGTTCCTCAAGGGTCCCTGATTGCAGAACACTCTCTTTGCGCGGATGGGTTGGCACAGGCAGAGTGGTCGAACTGGTTCGGGTCGGGTCGGCCATGGTGGAAGATGGGTGGTTGACGGTTGGTCAGCCTACTGGGGGACTAGTGAAGTATGCTGTTGCTGTTGTTGTTGTTCTTGGTGTTGATGTTGGGAAACCTGGACAATTTCTTGAAGGAAGAAGGTGTAAGATCCTCGGTAGCGCAACATGCCGTAGCTCTCACGATCGTGGGAAGCGGTTTGACCCTCCAGGGGCTCGAAGACGGCGGTCAACTTTTTGTTGGAGACGATGATCGGAATTGCTGGTCGGGTTGGGGCCGGACGAGCCAACGACGAAGAGGAGAGCGGTAGAGTGGTTCCAATCAAACCACCAACAGGGTCGGTGAAAGAAGGAACGGCGGCGTGGCTAGTAGGAAAGGTGGTTATTCCCTGGCTACCTACTAAGGTGAAGTTCGCAGGATTAGGGGGGAGGTCGAAGTAGGTAAACCAAAGATGAGGTGACGTTGAAGATTGAAGCAAGGTGCAAACTGTATGCACTACCACAGCGGGCATCCCCGTAAGAAACGTAGGCGCAAAAAGGGGCAGGAGAGAGAGAGGCCAAACTTGGAAGTTATTGTTATTGGCCGCGTCTGTTACTGTTATTACTCGTCAGGTCTGCAAAAACGACCATCTGACTTGGGTGGAGCCACCAAGTCAGGRACATTGATTCGTACMTGRACATTGATTCGTACCGCGGGAGCGACTTCTACTRGCTAGCAAAAACCCTTGGCGCCAAAGTCGCCCAGGCTAAGCCGATTAGGGGGTCTACCTGCATATGAATATGGCTTAGAGGCATTTTACCCCTCCGAGCTGCATATCAAATGCATGCACACCATATACCGTCTCGGTACAAGAATCCGGTACGAATCAATGTTCAGGTACGAATCAATGTTCCTGACTTGGTGGCTCCACCCAAGTCAGATGGTCGTTTTTGCAGACCTGACGAGTACGGTAATTGTCCGTTGTGGCGTAACGTTGAATGAGTGATCTCTCAACTACTCTACCTCTGAGTTCTATCTGATATCTTGACAGTTACCTCCCATTCTACGTCAACATTCCCGTTATGGGGGAAGGGAAAAACGTGCAAGATGCCTGCCTGTGTCGTGTGTTTTGTTTCAGTCAAAGTGGTGAAGGATCCCGTCCCGTCACGTTGTAAGGTAGCGCAATGCTCCGCTAAACAAAGGCGCTGGAGGAGGTCCCGTCGCACCTGGACTGCTGGACAATGGGGTTCGTCAATTTAGGCTGGAGTGGACAGGGCATGCAGGCACGGCCCTTAAATTGCAGAAGCTATGCCCGACAGGGTTAGCAATTTGGGGCGCCTTATAACTGCTGGATCCAGCCGACGGGAGCCAGCCACTCAGCCCGGCCCATGAGATGGGATTAGGTGGATGTCTTTCCAGGTGCCCCTCTCCGATGCATTCCACCTTCAGCAGCTGACAGCGGGCGTCACTGTAGCAATGACAGCGATATAGCAACAGCAACAGTGCCGGTGATGGGCTGTCATTGCCAACTGAATGTTTGGTTCTTGTTTTCCCGTCCAAGCCCAGTTTGGATCAAAGAGGCGAGTGCTGGGGTCTGGGGATAAGGTAGAGTCCGTCCCCCGTCCGTCGCGTCGACGCGGTACTTTACTTAGCGTAGCGGTGGGCAACGTGCTGCATGTGGGGACCTCCCGTGCTCTGCTGACGTCCTTGTGTTTACTGATGCTCCCTCCGCTTTTGTCCCGATTGCAACAATTTCCGCCTGGAGGTCTCGTGCCTCGTTAATGCCACCACCATGCCCAGGTACGCGTCCCCGACCGAACACCCAACTTGTCGGCCTACTGTAACGACCTATCACTAACCAGAAAAAACAGAGAAATAATAACCATCCAGGCCGGCCAGTGCGGCAACAGCAGTGAGTGCCCAATCCAGCCTGACCAGGCGGTCGACCTTCGCCCAGTCTTGCGCCTCGATGCCCGGCAGCTGGATGCGCGATCGCTAACATTCTCAAGTCGGAAGCCAGTTCTGGCAGCAGTTGTGTCTGGAACACGGCATTAGCCAAGATGGAACCATCGAGGATTTTGCGACCGAAGGCGGCGACCGTAAAGATGTCTTCTTTTACCAGAGCGACGATACGCGATACATTCCCCGGGCCATCCTAATCGATCTCGAACCCAGAGTCATCAATACGATCCAGACTGGTTCATACCGAAACATCTACAACCCGGAAAACTTCTATGTCGGCAAGAGCGGTCTTGGTGCGGGCAACAACTGGGGTGATGGTTACCAAACAGGCGAGCAAGTACATGAGGAGATCATGGAGATGATTGAGCGCGAAGCCGACGGCAGCGATTCCCTTGAGGGTTTCATGATGCTACACTCCATCGCCGGTGGCACAGGATCAGGACTGGGCTCTTTCCTACTCGAGCGACTGAACGACCGCTTTCCCAAAAAGATCATCCAAACATACTCGGTGTTTCCCGACACGACCAGCGCCGGCGATGTTGTCGTGCACCCTTACAACAGTTTGCTTGCGATGAGGAGGTTAACGCAAAACGCCGACTCGGTAGTGGTGCTGGACAACGGTGCCCTGTCACACATTGCCGCGGACAGACTACACGTACAAGAGCCATCGTTCCAACAGACCAACCAGCTCGTATCGACCGTCATGTCCGCCAGCACAACCACCCTCCGATACCCCGGCTACATGCACAACGACCTAGTCAGCATTCTCGCATCCTTGATTCCGACTCCTCGATGCCACTTCTTGATGACGTCGTACACGCCCTTTACCGGTGACCAGGTGGAGCAGGCTAAGACGGTGCGCAAGACGACGGTCCTTGACGTGATGAGAAGATTGCTGCAGCCCAAGAATCGCATGGTGTCTACTGTACCCGGCAAGAAGAGCTGCTACATCTCCATCCTGAACGTCATCCAGGGCGACGTGGACCCAACCGATGTGCACAAGAGTCTGCTCCGTATTAGGGAGCGTCGTCTTGCTACATTCATCCCTTGGGGTCCCGCCAGCATTCAGGTGGCACTGACAAAGAGGAGTCCCTATGTCACCATGGCACATCGTGTCAGTGGTTTGATGTTGGCTAACCATACTAGTATTGCTACGGTACGTTAACTGTTCGGTATTTTGACTAGGTGGATGACCAAACTGACATTTCTTCACACAGCTTTTCAAGCGCATTGTTAGGCAGTACGATGGTATGCGGAAGCGCAACGCCTTCATGGAAGCCTACAAAAAGACAGCACCGTTCTCCGAAAACTTCAACGAGTTTGACGAAGCCAGAGAGGTCGTCATGGACCTTATTGCCGACTACGAGGCTGCCGAAGACGCCAACTATCTCAACCCAGACCTCGGCGAAAACGCGTCGGCCGACACGGACAAGAGAATGGCTTGAGTCTTGAGACGGACAGATGATGGCCAGCTGGTGGCCTTTTGTTTTCGACCGAGATAGCTGGTATAACTCTTTTTTACCAGGCTGAGGCGATATCACGACCAAATTGTTATTCGCAGGCGTTATTGGGCGGGAGGGAAAACCAGGAGGAAGGTGTTGGCGCGCGTTCTGTATCATTTGCCATGTTGTTGATAGATTGCAGCAGCATCTTTGACCACTCAGGCTATGAAATACCAAGTTGTCTTCAAACCCCAAAATCCCGGCATGCATGACCTCAGACACGGGGGTTAATAAAAGACCCTAAGTTGACAAGTATCCGACCAACTGACAAGTGGCTGCGTGGTCGAGTGGTACAGAGCCCCCCGCCGCCGTAGGTAACCCAACGGGGGCCTAAATGGCGGGGGAGACACTCCCTGGAAGCACTGAAAGCTGGCGTCTTCGGGCTACGCAAATAGGGCTCTTCTACTCCCTTCCAGTTTACGTGACGTCAGCCGTTCGATTCCTGCTCTTGTCTCCTTTTTTTGCACTTTTTTTGGTTGGTTTCACCCTCGGTAGGTGATGCGATCAATAACGTTATGTATGGTTCTCTGTCGGATGCTATCTACATGTATAAAGTGAACAGCAACAATGAAGCTATCACCAGATCTTGGCATTGCTTAGCGTATTTATAGAACCTTGAGACCATGGATGACACTGCTTAGTCTCAATGAGGAACCCAACGACTGAGATAGGGCGTGTGTCCTTGTCAACCTCCAGACTAAGGATGACCTCATCAAGATTTGGCGAAATATATCAGATGCATTGCGTCCGGGTTCAATGCAGATTGCCGCGAGAATTCGAGATGCAAAAGATCTTAGATGACATGGTCATCCAGCGCGGAAAGGGAGGAGTCCTTCTCAAAGCCCCCTTGGAGTTTCCCTGTTGCTCCAACTTCCCCAGAAAGAGTAAAGAAGCTTTGGACATGCTCTGACCAATGGAGAGTGAGCTTTTCTCAGTCCTCAAAATCCGCCCTATTCGACGCCACAAAGTGGGTCGCTGTGTGGAGGCAAATGCCGCGGACAACTTAGCTAAGCCGCAGCATCACTGTAACTGAACTGGGAGTCGGAGGCTCGCTGTGTAACCGCAGAGCGGGACGACGTCGATACCATCATTGATCTTGGGTTTGCGCTTTTGCCCCGTCCGGACCGCCCTCTCCTCTCGCTCCTTTCCCATACACCTCGCTCTCATTGCGACAATCGATATTTCCAACATGTTCTCCTCGGTGAGGACAGGCGCCTCAGTGGCTCTTAGAGGTGGGTGAAGCTCTTTTTGTGTGTTTTTTGTTTTCTGTATGCGACGGAGAGTCAGCGCGCGAGTCATTCAAACAACTCCATCACGAATCCCCACGGCGATTACTCCAGCTGACGATAAACCAACTATCCACAGCCCGGCCGACTGCCGCCCAGATCGTCCCCTTCCGCGCGGCCGCTGTCGCTTCCATCTCCTCGTCCTCCCGCAAGGACGCCACGGGCGCCGTGGCCCCCGCTGGCGCACAGCACGGCATCGCCAGGCGCGAGCGCAGAGAGGTTCCTCTTGCCAGCCAGGAGGGCACCAAGGGCGCTGTTCAATATGCTCTGTACGTTATTGCGGACTTGCGGCTCCACGAACTCCACACCCGTTCATGACATCCGGACAAGGATATCCCCTATATGACTATCTCTCTCCACAACAGCAACATAACCGCATGCCAACTACTAACACATTCCCCCCTTTGCATAGCACAACCCTCGACAGCATCGTCAACTGGGCCCGCCAATCCTCTCTCTGGCCCATGACCTTCGGTCTCGCCTGCTGCGCCGTCGAGATGATGCACCTCTCGACCCCGCGGTACGATCAAGATCGTTTGGGCATCATCTTCCGCGCCTCCCCCCGTCAGTCGGACGTGATGATCGTGGCGGGAACGCTGACCAACAAGATGGCGCCCGCCCTGCGCCAGGTGTACGACCAGATGCCCGACCCGCGCTGGGTCATCAGCATGGGCTCGTGCGCCAACGGCGGCGGCTACTACCACTACTCGTACAGCGTCGTGCGCGGCTGCGACCGGATTGTCCCCGTTGATGTTTACGTCCCTGGGTGCCCGCCTACTAGTGAGGCGCTTATGTATGGCATTTTCCAGTTGCAGAGGAAGATGCGGAATACGAAGATTACTAGGATGTGGTATCGCAAGTAGATTGCGCAGTTTACTGGCTTGTTTACTTCGTTACTTGTGGGGGTAAACTCTTGGTATGGGAGAATGGGGTGGGTGAATAGCGTGAAGGGGTTTCGGTGATATGAGAAGATGAGTGTTGCAAAAACCGGAAAGACAGGACGGTTAGAATCGATGGACGAAGAGCTCGAGAACAGCGGCTCATGGGAAAGAAATTCAGTGGAAATTAGACAAGATGTATTATACTCAAAGTTGGCGTCTTGCTTTTTCTCCTTTATCCGTTAAAAGTTCACCATGAACTGGACAGGTGTTGGCCAGTTATACTTTGTTTTGCTTTCGGGGCGTGTGACTGTGTACTTTTGGTGCACATATTACTTGAGTGGGTTCGCAAGTCTTACAATGAAGAGGAAACGGCCTATCTTTGAACTGTACATTCCATATTCAGCTGTTGTTTGTCGAAAAGCCCGCTTGCTTTGACGCATTATCCTCCCCAGCCATGCGATGGAACTCGAACGAGACTGTGGATGAATGTCTTCCATGGAGTCCCATCATCAGAAGGTTCTCAAGAAGCTGATGGGCGTCAGCTTAAGTATTCTCATATTAGGATACACCATGTCTTTTTGTGCGTTATCACTCGGTCTTGGATCTTGGCGGGTTTCTTATGTATTTAGAGTAGAGGTGAGCAAATTGAACTATGAAGTCAAGACAGTAGGATCCGATATGGCAATTGAGGTGTAAAGGACTCAAAGTTTTCAAAATCCAGTACTAGATATTACAAGTTGAATAATATAATGTAGGAAAGCATAAGCATGAGGATGTACGAAGACTCCATCCTCTCTTCAATTTCTCCTCATCCTCTCTTCATCCTCTTCATCCTCTCTTCATCCTCCCTCCATCCTCTCTTTACCATCTCTCTTCACTTCTCTCTTTCACTTCTCTCTTCACTTCTCTCTTTACTTAATCAAGACGCAAAGGAGGTAGGAAGATGTGAGATCAACAACGAAGAGGGAAGTCTCTTGAATACAGAAACAGAATGAAGGATACAAGTAATAGAAAGCTCGAATCTAATGAAACGCAGGCGAGAGGTTATGGGTATGGGTGAGTATGCCTAGGGTGATACGAATTTTGCGATCCGGTAGAGAGAGTTACCGAGATGCTATCTGCTGTAGTCTGGTAATAGAAATTGGAAATAAAACGGCGCGGGGGAGAACTGACGGATGATAAAAGGTATGATGAGCAAGTGGATGATGCGATTGGACAGGAATAGAGTTGGTCGTCGTACAGCTTGAAAAAGCCGAGGAAGATGGCGGAACAGATGAGGTAGACACGACTACGAAGTCGCTTCGAGACTAGAGTTAGACCGACGGATGATGATCAAAGATATGGAACAAGAATAGTTGACGATTCTTTACCGGCTAACAGCCGGATGATGAACAAACACATGCATGATTTTTTGAACTCCCAATTATGTACCTAGTCCATACAAAACAAACAAGAGATCTCCCTTACCAAGTCCCCAACCCATCAGGGTATCATCCATCTTCCTACATCTATCCCTCAACTAACAACCCGATCTTTAAAGCTTGAAAGCACCACTCGACGTAGGACCCTTCTGCTCCGCGATCTTCTTGCCATCCAACCCAACCGTCTCACCCTTCCGGTTGATAACCTTGACACCGCCCTTCTTGAGCTGGCTCATAGTCTCCTTGCGTTCCTGCGCGCCCTTGCTAATATTCTTGTTCGCATCCAGGCCGCCAGCCTTGCGGATGCGCTCCTTCTCGCGTCTGCGTCTCCTAGCCTTCTCCTCGCGGCTCATCTCCTCCTTGGCAATGGGCAGGCCGCTCTTGGCCACGACCTCGCCCTTCTCGACCGAGTCCTTGCCGGGGGCGTACACCTCCTGGGGCGCGAGCGTGCTCTCGCCACCCGACACGCCCTGGGCGGTGGTGGGCATGGCGTCCTCCATGGCGACGGTGGCGACGTCGGTGACGACGCTGATGGTGGGCGCGGCCGGCTTGGGCTTGTAGTGCCAGCTGCTGAGGGCGTCGAGCTTGGCGCAGATGTCCTTCCACATGTTCTTGATCTCGGCCTCGTCGCGCGTGAGCTTCTCGTCGGAAGCGCTGACGTACTCGTCCGGGTTGGCCTTCTTGACGTGCTCCTCCTCGTAGATCTCGGCGAGAGACTGCTTGCCCTTGGCGTCGTCGATCTCGACGAGGCCGCGGCGCGCGTTGTTGGGGTTGCCGAGCGTGTCGGGACGTCTCCTGAGCACCTCGTCGAACTCGTTGGCGAGAATGCGGCGCTTGATGAGCGCCTCGATCGTCTCGGATACCTCCTCGGTGATAACGGGGACGGGCTTGCCGACGTGCTCGAACTCGAGGTCTTCCTCCAGAAGCGAGTTCATGGGGCGAGCTTGCGCGGAAGCCTCACCGGACAGAGTCCAGGCGCGCTTGGCGACAAGCTCGGACTCGAGCCTGCGGATCTCCTCGGCAATCTTGGCTTGCCTGCGCTCGTGGGCGGACCGACGAGATCTCGGGTCACCAGCGTCAAGATCCGAGAGCTTGTCCTCATCATCCTCATTCTCCGAGAGGTCGTCGAAGAGATCGCGGCGCACATCGTTCTCGGCCCTCTCCATATCGGCCTCGTCTGGCTGCTCAAGCTTCTTCTTGGGGAAGTAGCCTCCTTTCCTTTGGTTGCCGGTCTTCTTCTTTTGAGGTGGCGCAAAGAAGTCCTTGTAGTAGACGTCGTTGGCGGTAAGGTCCATGTCCATACCGAGAACACCATCTGTCAGGCCGAGATCGTCGCCGTCGTCCTCGAGCTGCTCCACGTTCTTCTTGCCCTTGAGCTTCTTGGCGTGGGCGGCGGCAGCAGCCTCGAGGGCTTCGTCGTCTTCAGATTCGTCGCCCATATCGACATCGTCCTCGTCCTCGTCCTCGTCCTTCTTCTTGTCGCTCTTGCCCTTCTTTGACTTTGGCTTTGTCGCGAAAGGATCGGAATGCCAGTCTAGCTGTTCGTCGTCGCTGTCGGCATCGACGTTGGGGTCCGCGCGGGCATCCGCATCCTCCCACAACTGTGTCTGCCTGTTGAAGTCGTCTATTGAGAAGAAGCCGTCGTTGAGGCCGTTGGGGTCTTGGACAAGTTCTGGCGCATCCTCTTCCTCTTCCTCTTCCTCCTCCTCCTCCTCCTCCTCATCAAACTCTCCTTCTCCATCTTCGTCCGAGAATTCGACCTCTTCGCCATCGATCTCGACCTCTTCATCGTCATCCATCTCGCTGCCCTCTTCGCCTTCTAGTTCCTCATCATCCCCCTCATCCTCGTCTCCTTCAGAGCCAGAGCCAGATTCGTCATCGCCATCCTCCTCATCCTCCTCATCGTCAGAACCAAGCTCAAACCCATCATCTCCAAACTCAATCGTCTTCTCCTGTTCCTCGCCGGTGCCCACGATGCCATTCTCCTCCAGCTCCTTCAGCACATCGCCAGCCTCCTTCACGGCGCTGGCAATGATCTTCTTAGCCTGCTGCCAAATCTGCTCCGTCTCGAACCCTTCATCGACGTGCAGCTTGCGGATCTTGAGCACGGCATTCTTGTCGTATCCAGCCTCACGCTTGCGCTTCTTGCCACCAATGGTAGCCGCGATCTCTTTTAGCTTGGCCTGCTGGTGGTCGCTGACCTGGGAGGCGAGCGCGTCGAGGGTCTCCTTGGCGAGCAGGAGGGATCCGGCCGGCAGGGTCGAAGGCGGCTGCAGGAAGACGTGGCGGTTGGATTCGTCGGCCAGGGCCGAGAGGAAGGAGGTGACGACGGGGTTGTTCGCAATTGTCGAGGAGGTGCTCGACCTCGACGATGCGGCGAGGGTGGCGGCCATGACGCTGTTGTATGTGGAAGGGTCGTGAGTGATTGTTTGGGATGTCGAGGTTACGGAAGAGGTTATGCTGCCAGCTCCGGCCATGTCTGTTTTTTTTTTTGTCGGTCGGACTGATGCTGCAAAACAACGGGCCAAGGCTAGGGTAATCGAGGCTGGCCTTGTCGTCCGAGTGTCTAACTTGAGGGTTCAATCTGATATACAACCCTTTCGCTTGACTGGGCTGTAGGAAATCGCAGGGCGTGGTTGCAGTTGCCGTGCTAAAACAAAAAGTCGACCTGGCGATGTCTGCTTGCCAGCCGGCGAGATTGATGGACCAAAATTTTTTCTGCCATGGTTGCTAGGTACAAGGTCCAAAGGCGAAGCGTGGAAGGGTCCCCGCACCAGTTTGTGGGGCTGATTGTGGATTGACCAATAATGGGTGACTGTGCTGTCTGGAAATGGAAGTAGGCCCCACTCTTCTTGCTGTTAAGCTTCAGGGCGGTGCACTACTATAAGACGAGGATGCCTTAACACTTACAATCGGTTGACGACGTCAAGTGTTAGGTAAACAAACCACAGTGTTAAAGGCTACACGAATCAAAATTACGAATGGGGACGAACACGCAATCACATTCTCAAGTTGAACATACGCCAGAGAGCGACTCTGGAGATGCTGAAAGTGTAACGATTCACGCAGCAACCTCCAGTGTAGTTGGCTCTTCAACAGAGGTACCTAGCTTATCAGCATTTCCTTTTCTGGAATCCTTATCAGCTCGTGGTCTCGTTGAAGCGTGCTTCAACTATGCAGAGGTGGATGACTTTCACAGTCTGGGGGTTCATGGACCCACATCCACCGAAGCGGAGTTGAGGGACGGTTCGTCTAAAGCCAGGTTTTGCTAATGAAGTTCTCTGTGCTCTCATTGGTCAGATGCGTGGCACGGCCCTACAACTGGTCAGGGCGTCTTGCCAAGCCAACTTCTGATTGGTCATTTCGCGAACAGTGTCTCTCAGAACCATCCCCAAAATGCACTGGGTCCTTCCATTTCTGAAATCCTTCACCATATCTCTCGATATCGCCTATCGATAAGGTTATCGTCGTCTTCCCGGGCCGTCATTATCGTCGTCATCGTCTTCATCGCCTTCTTCATTGCCTTCTTCATTGCCTTCTTTGCTATCGGGTAACTCCAACGATCCAATGCAACGCTATCAAGCAATGAAGCAAGCAATGAAGCAATGAAGCAAAAAAGAAGAGAGAAAAGAAGAGAGAAAAGAAGAGAGAAAAGAAGAGAGAAAAGGGAGCMAAAGGGAGTAAAAGGGAGCAAAAGGGAGCAAAAGGGAGCAACTAGGTGAGGACGGCTACAGCCGTCCGAACAAAGAACGTTACAAAAGATACAGATACCCACGCTTCAACATACAGCGGTCGTTTGCTGACTCCTAGGGATCCAGCATCGCACCGGTTCGTGGTAACTAGGTAGGTGGAAGTGTTGCCTCAAATGATAAAAGGTAACATTGTACAAAAACAATAATAGGTTGAATCAACGACATCTATGCTTCTCGTGTTCTTTTCAACATCGAAATGAGATCTCTACGACAGACGTTGACAGACTCTTTTCTGTAGAGGTACTTACCCAGTCGGCTCTTCTCCCATGGTCTGGGCCACATGCAGCAAAAGCTCGTGCTAGAAAGGTAAGGGTGTTATACGAGCACCTCTGAGGAAGAAACTGCAAACTAATCATATGCAACAGTTATTGGAAATGCCGGCACAAGCCGCATCTCTATGAATACGGTATCGCCTGTGAAAAGTTTGACAGAAGCTTATTCTTTCGAAATACGACGGTAGCGTTGAGCGTGCTGTATTGGAGTCTGGACCATCCAAGCCTTCATTGAATGTAACTCGGGGGAAGGGTCCCGCCGAGCCGCGCTGCGAGTGATACTCCAAGGCCTTCGTATTCCAGATCAGGCGGTTGTATCATCTCCTTATCGGTTGCCGAGATCAATGTGAACGTAATGGTGGTTTTGGTGATCCCAGCCTTTGTGACTGTGTGTCGCGTGCTCTCAGTATGACCTATTTTCCATGTTCGCCGGGAAACACCTGTGAACCTCACGGTGAAGGCGTTTACCAACCACTACCATCGCTGTCGTGAACGGCGAGGTACCCATCAAGTGTCAGCGGCCTCCTGTCTTAGTACGACATATGTACCTGAACGCTGTGTGGCGTTGCTCGTTTCATTCGCACCGCACCATCTCTGCTACCTACCTAGAATGGCCAAGTTAACGGTTCCGAAGTCGTACAAGAGGTCGCGAGAAGAGTTTCGGTTGGCTCGCAATAACTGCAGATCGCGCAGTGTTTGGTTAGAGAGCTGGAAGATAAGCCGAGATGGAGGGACGGGAATCCTGTTGAGTTGCCGGATGTTGATATTTCAAACGAAGGAGATCTCCGTGTGAAAAATCAGGACGGGCCGATTCATTCTTATTGTTTTTTATGTCCGCCTCCCTTCTGACTGTGTGGATGAAAAGAGACACTGCATCCCACAACATGTCTTCACAACAGGACATGCCAAGAGCACCTGTCTGTCATCCCACCCCACGCTGTTGGGAGCCGTCGTTGCATGCTTCAGCAGCTGTATGTCAGTGACAAGGAACTCAATCGGCTTTTTTTTCGGAAGGACCACGGAAAAACGGGAACAACTCCTGCAAGAGATCAGGTAAGAGTTGGTGATATCCTCGACATGGAAGGTCGATCCCTCAACGCTTCGCTTGTGGATAAGGTAAACACACAGACGACAAGACGATGTGACGCTGTTGTGCTATCGAATACCTCCAGATCTTGGTCGCGTGCCTTTTACCCGAATGAAGAAGGGAAGAGGTAGAGAATTCCCGAGGATAGCTTGCCGGCGACAAGACGGGCCATCAAGCACGTGCCTGTTTACTGAATGACGACAGGGCCGATGGATCTAGACCACGGTGGAACTTTCAAGGAACCGTACCAATCATCGGGACGGTAAAGACGGGAGACAAGGAATTGAAGCAAGTTCCTGAAAGATTGTAACGAAACCGGTTCGCAGAAAGGAACCTCAAAAACGGACATGGTTCCTGCAAAGGATGGAAAACCCAATTTGACAAAAATCAGTTGCGCCCGCCTCCACTTTTGCTACGTCGTAAAGAGCCAGGAGAGCCCACGGGAAACCTCGAGGTTCCACCGAAAAACCGTCAGAGACACCCCTGAACTTTGACTCCCTCCCTGGCGGAAAGACCCACTGAGAAAGGTCCTGTTCCTCTCGGCGCTAGCGCATTGGATCTTCGCATTGGCTCTTCTTGTTTTTGATTCCTTGGCTTTCTTGAACAGAACGAATCCTTCAAGTTTTCTTCAGCTTGTGACTCCAGTTTATCTTGGGCGCGTTTGGTTCAACCAACACTTTTTTTGCTGGTTTCTGACAAGGATAGAGCGAGGTACAAAGCTAAAACTGCAGCTCGTAGGTACCGGTCGAAGACGTGGGCTAAAAGACGTGTTGTTGTGACCGGGGTTGATTGGGTTGTTGGGTCGCGTTGGTGGCGGAACTAACAAAATGGCAGCTATCTTCATGCTCAAAGGACTAAGATAGAAACCAACAAAATGCTCCTTGGCGGGTCCACTAATTCCCTTCTTGAGCCTTCCGGACTGCATGCATTTGCCTGCCTTAGCGCGATACATTTTTCTGCAGGTAAGCTGGGTTAAATGGTGAATGACCCCCAACTAAACAACAAAAAACAGTTTGTTAGCTGACAGGGATCATTTTCCCATACAAATTTTTGTTTTGCTAGTTGAACCAAACACGCCCCTTGTCCGCTTGTCTCAGAATTGCTTTAGATTTCGGCCTGTCGTCACACACAGTTTCTTCCTTTCTTCTCTTTTTACAGAGTTTGAAATTTGCCTTTCGCGTTTGTCTCTTTTGCTCCCCGCCAGTTTCTTTGACATCGATCTCTGTCGACGTTCACACTAAAGACTAAGCGCAACCAACAGCCACCAGTTGGTCAGCCACTCTAGACCACTCTAGCATCTCCACGAGGTTTAGCGACTCCCAGTCTCCAGCAATCCGAAACGAACCTGAAGTGTCTGTGTTGATCGCTTGGTTGAAACTTCACCGTCTTCTCCAAGCCCACACGGTCCCCGGGTGCCCTTACCACACCTACGGCCTCAAACAGTCAACACCCTTGGCTATCCAGTCCCCATTCCCCCGACGGTATCCGCCAGCGATCAAAGCTTGTATCCCACACTTTCGTCATTGCCACAGTGCCGTTGGTGCAAGAGACGCTGCGGGATCCCGACCGACAGTTGTACCTCTCTTATCTGTGCATATAACCGCTTGCCTCCCTCCAACAACATCGTCATTACAGATTTCTGGCATTTTTGCATTGCGTTTGGTGTCGATTTTGGTCAAAGACAAAACACAAAGGAGAAGCAGGTTTTGGAGAGATACAGGCCATATTACGTCCCAGCAGACCGGTTCTCTCGTACATTGACGCCACCGGGTGTAACCACTCCCACGACGGGATTCGACGACGTTGTGAAAGGACGTTTCTTACCCTCCATCACAAAACATACGTGCATTACAAGTGCCAATCTTAAACACTCCTACAACCTACCACCACCACTTCTACGAGGAATGAAGTTCGGGGAGCAGTTTGACAGGGAATCTGTCCCCCAATGGCGAATCCGTATGTCTTGTCCCGCGGTTTTGCTGATAACTGTACCATATCTTACCAAAGAGTGCCTGCTGATCTTCTTTACCTTACCAAACAGATAACATCGACTACAACTCGCTAAAACATTACATCAAGGCGCACACCTCCAGGTCCCAGGGCACTGCGATTGCCATTCCAGGCCACCAAGGCGCCGCACTCTCAAAGTTTGAAGACGACCTCTACGACGAGCTTTGCCGACAACATGATCGAGTCCACATGTTTGTATCAAGCAAGGCCGATGAGATAGCGCGCCGTCTTCGTATGTTATCTCTCGTCACACTGCTACTCTAAATCCCCCTGATTCCTGTCGCAATCACTAACATCTTGGGTATAACGTCGCCAGAACACTTGTCCAATCAAATACATGCCCTGATTGTCCGATGCGCCGCATCTACGAGAGCGCGCACTTCGCTCAAAAGACAACGCCGGTTCGCAAAATACGAACAAGAGTTGCTAGAATGCGGTGACGAGATCCACGCCCTCCAGCGCTTTGTTAGTGCGCAAACCGTCGCCTTTCGCAAGATTCTAAAGAAGTACCGGAAATGGACGGGCTCAGCGACCCTTGGCTCGCGGTTTAGGGAAACCATCCTGGCGAATCCCAAGAGCTTCACCAAGCGTGACTTCTCTCCGCTTCAATCCCAATACGACGACCTACTTCAGACGATACGCGCTGCATCGCCTAGAGATTCGAGTCGCAGTGGCAGTTCCTCTCCACCCACCCAACCCGCCACGCCAACCCGCCCGGCCCGCGCTGGGGAACAACGACTCCTGCCTAGCGTGACCATTGTTCCCGAGGATGATGCCCCGACAGGATACTGGAACGAATATGACCACGGCAGCGAAGCCGGCGACGACCGTTGCGATGAATATGCCATCTATGTCAACCCAGATGAAGAGATGAGTTTCCCTGGTGTGAGCAGCATAATGAACTGGATCTCGTCGCCGATGAGGAAAATGATGGGGCGTAGTCAAGAGCCAACGCCAGACACACGCGCAAACGAAAGTACAGAACAGCAGCCTCTACTAGGATCCTCGCGAAACCAGTCGACAGACCGGTACGGTGCTACTCTCGCGCCGCCAAGTTATTTCACATACCCTCCCGGCGTTGCCTACGCCGACACCGACATCGACGAGGACAACGCCAGCGATCGCTTCACAAACTCGCCTCCACACAGCTTCCGTCGCGGTCGTGGGCGCGCCGAGAGACGAGGTTCTTATGGCTATGCATCCTCCGAAGAGTTTCCCGAGTCCGGTTACCGAAGCCTAGAACAACAGCGCATTGCACGCCATCGTGACGAAATGCTGTTCTGGGGCACTTGGGGCTGCTACCTGCTCACGTTTGTGCTGATGGGTATTGCGACAATGTTGATCATGACGGGCCGCCACAAGATGAGATTGGAGGTAGATGCTGGCGTGACAGTCGGAATCGTCACCTCGCTGGGCACGGCAGTCGCTGCGTTGTGCTTGTGGAATTCGAGGCACGAGTCTCAGGCACCTTCGATGGTAGGAGAGATTGCGGTGTGGGTGACATTTGTGGTGGCGTGCGTCGGCAACGCGATATTGTTGGTCTTGATGGTGGGAAAGGCGCCCTGATGGCAGCCAATGCTTATGCGATTATGCAGGTGAGAGTATATTGCCTATGCCAAGGGCCGAAGGGATACGTTCGGGAGTTTGAAACTCTCGCGACAATGATATATAGCAGCGTTATATGTTGCACATACGTTTTTTCAAAGTCTTTGGATAACTCAAAGGACAGCATTGAATAGGGCAGCGGAATAGGGCTACCAGACCCACAACGTCATCTAGCAGGATAGATTCACATGATCAATCACTGATAGAAGTCAGACAGTACCATACCTTCTTCACCTTTGATCGTGACTTTCGCAAACTGATATAGCCGTCTCATCCTGAAGGTTTACATAATATTTACTTCTGCCATGCAGGGACTCTGCATCCCAACGTCCCTTTCAGTCCACAGCTTCGGATCTCATTTGTCAACATTGGCCGAGAAGAGGCCTTGCGGGGAAAGGAACCGTGGTGAATCACCTTTCTCCTCGGTAATTCACCCCACGTCCGGATCCATATCAAACATCCCATTCAGGAAATCGTTCGGTATAACAACAAGTTTTCGAGGAAGTTGTAAAGTCACTCAACATACCGACCGGAAAGCGCTCGGCCGTCGTCGTATATAAGAGTTACCCTTCTCCACTTTAACTTGTAGTGTGAGTACCACCTACGCGGACCTCATCGCCGAGTTGGAGTATATCAGCTACAGTCACCCCGCACCTCACCTCACTTGAAGCTCCGTTCTACACCATTCATCTTCAGTCTCACCATAACAACAACACCAAAGACACTTGATATCAGAAACCAACCAAGAAACAAACAAACAAAACAGTCAAGATGCACTTCCCAGGCCACAGCAGCAAGAAGGAGGAGTCCGCTCAGACGGCCCTCACCAAGCTGAACTCTTGGTTCCCCACCACCAAGAACCCCGTCATCATCAGCGCCCCCATGTACCTCATCGCCAACGGTACTCTTGCGGCCGAGGTCTCCAAGGCAGGCGGTATTGGTTCGTTGTCCCCTTTCATTCATCCAATTCCCACTACCAAGCCCTTATTTCATCTCACTTCACCTCATCTCCTCTCATCTCTGCCCAAATACTAACACCAACTCCAAACAGGCTTCATAGCAGGCGGCTTCGACTTCCGCCCCGGCTCCTCCCAACTAACCACTCTCTCCTCCGAACTCACCTCCGCCCGCAACCGCCTCGGTCTCTCCGACCGCCCCCTAACCCCCCTCCCCGCCATCGGCGTCGGCCTCCTTTTGACTCATACCATCTCCGTCCCGCACATCATCGACACCGTCCTACCCATCCTGATCGAACACTCCCCGCAAGCCGTCTGGCTCTTCGCCAACGACCCTGATTTCGAATCTGCCCATGCCTCCGATGAACCGGCAGCAAAGGGAACAGCGAAGCAAATCATCGAAGCCTTGCACGCTTCGGGGTTCGTGGTTTTCTTTCAAGTGGGCACGGTGAAAGATGCAAGGAAGGCGGTAGCGGATGGGGCGGACGTGATTGTGGCGCAAGGGATAGATGCGGGGGGGCATCAGCTTGCTAAGGGGAGTGGGATTGTGTCACTGGTGCCGGAGGTGAGGGATATGATTGATAGGGAGTTTGCGGGGAGGGAGGTGGTGGTTGTGGCGGCGGGGGGTGTGGCGGATGGGAGGGGGGTGGCTGGCGCGCTTGGTCTTGGTGAGTTCTTTTTCTTGAGGGGTGAGGAAGATGGGGATGGGTGATGAGGAGGCGATGTGCTAACGGTTTTGAATTGGTTGATAGGCGCCGAGGGTGTGGTGCTGGGTACTCGAGTAAGTTTACGACCCCCTGACTTCATTTCCATCTCTGGTCGGCAAGATCAACAAATACTGACAATCACCCTCCAGTTCATCGTAGCAGCCGAAGCTGCCACCCCCGAGTTCCGCAGGAAGCTCATCCTCGAGACAAACGATGGTGGTCTCAATACCGTCAAGTTAGTCACCCTTTTAACCCTGAACTGCACCCCCAACCCACTGACAGCCAAACTCAGATCCCAATTCCACGACCAAATCAACAGCACCACAATCTGGCACAACGTCTACGACGGACGAGCCGTTCGCGGCGCCTCGTACGATGATCACGCTGCTGGTCTCCCCTTTGAGGAGAACCATAAAAAATTCAAGGAGGCAGCGAGCTCTGGGGATAACTCGCGGACTGTGACTTGGGCGTATGTGTTTTTTTTTTCCCCTTTTCATTTACCCTGCAATAAGACTATATGATATTTGCTAACTAGAATATCCATGTACAGCGGAACTGCTGTGGGTCTGGTAAAGGACCAGAAGCCGGCTGGCGATATTGTTAGGGAGTTGAGGGAGGAGGCTAAGGAACGGATCAAGAAGATTCAGGTCTTTGCTGCTTAAGGAGGGGCCGAGGGGGTGCCGTGTGGTAGGTGTGGTCGTTGGTTAATGAGATATGACTAATGATGGGTGATTGAAGATGCATAGTAGGTCAATGTTGTAAATACAGATCGCAAGCGAGTTTGGTCTTCGGCTCATTGGTGATCTTTGACTGTGTTCAAACTCTTTATTGCTCCTTGTCGTTTTAGGAACGAGGGATGAGAAGCAGAAACATGATAGCTTGAAAAAGAAAGGGAATATAGAATAGATTATTGAATTTTTGGGAGGGAAGCTGGAGAGACGGCCGAGACGGTCAAAACAGAAAGTGGAGGGACGCTGAAGTAGTCTCTTCGGACAAAGATCTTGTCTATTTAACTCAACGAAAAACTCTACGTTCTAGTCTACATAACTCTTGTATATCCTGTCGCATGTCATCCAGTCATAGCATCCATAACATCATCCATGTTTGCAAACTTACCCTTCCTTTTACCCTCACCTTCACAGATCCTTCACAACTCCTTCACAAATCCTCCCTCACCCCTTCCTCCCCACCCGCCGCCTTCCTTTGCTTCTCCTCCTCCCGATCATAAACCTTCCTCCCCCCCACCCACGTCTCCCTAACCTTAATCTTCCTCAGTCCCTCCCCCCCATCCCTAGCAGCCAACACCTCCAAAGGCTCATCCAGCACCACCCAATCCGCAAACGCGCCCTCTTCAATCACGCCCGTCTTCCCCTCCGTAAACATCCCGCCCGCCACCCCCTTGGTAAACCCTGCCAGCGCTTCCTCCAAGCTCAACGCCTCCTCTGTGTACCACCCCTCACCGCCACCATCAGCTCCCTTGCCAGTATGGGGATTCTTCCTCTTCACAGCCGCGTACATCCCCTCGAACGGGTTCGGCGGCTCAACGGGGAAATCGGATCCCAAAACAGGCTGGACTCCCAGTTCGTGAATCAAGCTGCGCATGCGATAGGCTTCGGTTTTGGTGCGTTGAGGGCCGAGTCGGGACTCGGCGTACGCCATGTCCGAGGTGGCGTGCGTGGGCTGGATGGAGGGGATGATTCCCAGGTCGCGGATGCGGGCTTGGTCGGTGGGGTGGATGATTTGCGAGTGTTCGATGCGGAAGCGGTGGGAGGCTTGTTGGCAGTCTTTGAGTGACTCGTAAGTGCCGTTGGAGAGGTCGCAAGCGTCTTTGAGAGCGGCTTCGAGGGCGTCGATTGCGTACCGGTTGGCCAGGTCGCCGATGGCGTGGATGTTGACTTGGTAGCCGGCGTTGGACCAGGAGCGGGCGAGAGACTCGAGGGTTGAGCCGTTGACGAGCAGGGAGCCGCGCGTGGACGGCTTGTCGGAGTAAGGGTCGATCATGGCGCTGCCCCAGGATCCCAAGGCGCCGTCGGCGAAGAGCTTGACGCTGCGGATGGTGAGCATGCCGTCTTCGTGCTGGGTTTTGACGGAGTCGGCCTCGAGCGGGCAGAAGACGTTGCGCTCGCCGCACTCGATCATGGCGTAGACACGCAGAGTCCACCAGTCCTCGTTCCTGCTGGCGTCCTCGAACACCTTCAGGTCGGTCGGCGTCACGCCGGCGTCGTTCATGCCGACTAGACCGACCTTGTGCAGCTCCTTCATGGCTGACTTGAGGAAGGTCTTCTTGCGCTCGGCGTCGGGCTTGGGCCACAGTGAGGTGACGATGTCCATGGCGTTGTCGCAGAAGACGCCCATGCCCGGTTCCCGGATGATCTCGCCGCCGGGGATGTCCTCGGGAAGGGACTCGGGAGGGATGAGGTCCAGAATGGCCTGCGAGACCCAGGTGCAGTGCACGTCGACCCGGTCAAGCATGATGTATTTGCCCTTTAGAGCTGGGTCGGACTCGAGCATCGCCTGGCGGTTTGTTAGCCATCTTTTCCTTCTTTCTCTTCCGAAACTCGAAAGATACTCACAGCACTAGGCATCTCCCCCAACACCATCTGATCCCAACCAACACCTCTCGCCCTATTCATCACAGTCAGTCAGTCAGTTTCCCCGATAATCATCTCTCCCCCCTAAGAACCATTCGTCCCCCCTTAACCCCCTCACTCTCAACTCACTCACTCCTTTCAATGACTTACCAGTTTTCCTTACTCCCCACATTACTCCCATCCTTCTCCCTCTCCTTCAAATACCCCCTCACCCTCTCCCTCACCATTTCCACACTGCTCGCTCCAAACAAATCCACCGAATGCAAAAACTCTCCATACTGAATCAGATGTCCATGACCATCCCAGATCCCAGGTATCACATATCCCTCTTTCATCTCCACCATCCCTCCCCCCATGTCTCCCTCGCCTCCCACGCTGCCGCCCTCGCCCTCGTAGTTGTTGTAGTAATCATTATCCCCAACAACCAAAACATCCTCCGCCGAGTGAAACACCTTTGTAAACTTGCCATCGGGAGAAATGGAGAAACAGTCGGCTTCTCTAGAAGAGCCGGCGGAGGTGAGGATGGAGGTGTAGCAGTAGGTTTTTGCGGTGATGGCAGACTCGGCGTTGGGGGCGGTCCTGGGACTGAAAAGGGAGAAGGACGAGGCGGGATGGTTGAGGTGGATGAGGAAGGCGATGGCTAAGAAGCCTAGGGAGAGGCGGGGGGCCCAGTAGAGGACTCCCGGGGAGCGGGAGGTTGGTGGTGCCATTTGCTTTTTTTGTCTTTCTCTGAGGCTGCGTATGTGATTTTTTTTTGGTGAAAAAGTTCAAGTGGACGTGTTGTCTTCTCTTGATGGTGACGTCAAGATGCAGGTTTCCGATCTCGGGTCTTGGTACTTTGGTGATTGTGGCCACCTCGTCGTGCTCTCGGTTTGCGGCAAGTTTGGCCAACTGAGAGATGTTTCTGTTGAACGAGGGATGAGAGATGAAAACACGATATTCCCCTCACATAGGAACCGGAGTTTGGCAAAACCCGCAGTATAGGTTTGTCAATGGTTCGGACTAAAATAGTGAAAAGAACAATATTTGCCCCGATGTCACTATCATGCACCCAGATTTCCCGGTTATCTGGCGTGCGATAATGCAGGAACCCCCACACCGGCGGCGAACATTAACCGGACTGCCGGAGTAGGAACGTCTGCCGAAGGGCCCGGCCAGGTCTGACCGGGCTATCGATTCATCGAGTGAACTTCCAAGCAAGTCAAACGTCAAGGAGCGGATATAGTTGACAGAACCAAGACAAGTTCTTTTACAAGCCGAGATGGTCTGCGCCGTTGACTTTGACTGGTTAGCGAGCACCGATCTTCCTTCGTGATATGACGTACATTGGATGGAGCCGTCATGGAATATCCCTTTCATGTCTACTGTAGATTTACACGTGTATAGCCTATCCCCTGGTTCCTGAATCGCAAACATAAACCACACACCCTCCTCTTTTTCTCCCGGGTAATACTTGTACACACGAACCTGGCATTACCTAATCCCATAACACCAACAAACTTCAACGTATACAAGTAGCAGGATGCTGAAGCTCACTACTTGAAGGATCAATAACAACAAACAATCCATCTATATACAGCTCTTGTGCACCGGGGAGGGGCGAGGTAACAGTAGTAGCCTCCGGCGCCAATGAACTTCGCACCAAACAAGAAAGAAATCAAAAAAGGGTCGAAGAATAAACTGATAAGAAAAAAAGCTGATGCTATCATAATTCGACGCATGCCACCCAATACTCGTGTAGTAGTACCGTTCTTTCCTTCATGCAGCCATCGCAGCCATGCCACCATATCACATATCACCATATTCGTCCCTCTGTCCATAACCTATCGCCCTTTTTTTTGTCGTTTTACTCTTGTCCGAAACCCATAGTCTCCTCCACAGCAATCGTGAGCTTTTGCTGCAGCATCTCCAGAGACTTGTACGGTGGCAGATCCAAGCGGTTGAAGCTGTAAAAAGCCTGTTAGCGAAGGTCCTTGTCATGTCTTCACCTCCATATATACGTACCATGTATGCGCCTTGGGAAGATTCGTAATCTCTCCTGCCTTCTCAATCGTGAATCTGCGAGGACCATCACTACCCTGGAGATCCTTGAATCCGTTGACCGGGATACGAGATGTACCGGTCGTGAACTGGAGCAATCTCGACTTCTGCTCGCCATCCCACGACCGAACAGTCTGCCAGAAGAACTGGATAACCTCGTCCGACTCAGTGTAACCACGGTAATCCGTGTGCTTCTTCCAGTCGTCGACATCAATCTCGGCAATACCACCAATCAACAGCTCAAGCTCGCGCTCATCGAACACGTTGATCAGATCCTGCGGGATAAGCTCGTGGAAGCCCTCCTTGAACGCCTGGAACTGTTGCTCAATGCGCTTTTCGATCCTCCACTTCACCATCAAATCGACGTACTCCTTCTTGTTCTCGTTCGTTACCGCAATGTTCCTACCATCAGGGATAAGATCCTCCTCCGTGATCACACCGAACCGCTCGTCTTCAGTAGAGAAGGTCGCGTCAAGAACGTCGGTGATGTCATTATCCAGCATCCACTGCAGAGACCGATGGAAATCGGCATCCACGCCCTCCATATCCGCCAAGCTGACAGCCTTTCCGAGAACCATCTTGTACAGAGCGCCAATAAAGAAGGCATCCAGGAATCGCCTGTGGAAGATAGCCAGACCCACAACCCGACCAATAAACTTGAAGTAGTTGAGATGCTCAGGGTTGATGCCCGAGTGGGGATTGATCTGGAGGGTGTAGTTATCGTGGGCCGAATACTCGAACAAGCAGTAGAAGGGGTTGAACATCTCGTGAGAAAGGAGGAAGAAGAACTCGCGCGACAGACCGCCGTAATCGAGACCGTCCTCGCCGTCGAACTTGATCATCAACCGTTTCTTCAGGTCGGTCGCCGATTGCCTCGAAATCTCCGCGAACGAATCCTCGAAAATATGCGATCTCCTGACTTTGATGTGGCACTGCCCAGACATGATCCGCATAGCGGGCTGCGAACGGAAATAGATGAGCTTCCTCCTGAAGTCTCTCTTGTACTGCGGTACGTTCTGATCGAGCGACGAAGGCAGACGAGGATCATCCCAGGTCGTTGTCTTGGTATTGTGATCCACAAAGTAAACGCGAGCCGTGTTAGTGAGCCGCATCTCCCAACCACTAGGCAGGGGACCGAGCTGCGATACCGGCTGTTGTTGGATGGTGCCGTTCGTGTTGTTCTGTCCACCGTACATGCGGATGTACTGCTGGCGTCGAGGGTCGACCCAGGTAGTAGTGCGCGTGTTGTGGTCGACAAAGTACGCTCTTCCTTCAGGGGTAAACCTCTGCTCCCAACCAGCAGGTAATTCGCCGGTTCCGGGGGTTGTCGCCCCGGTATGCATCATAGTGGCAGCATTGGCGGTGGCGGCAGCTTGCTGCTGCTGTAGGGTGGGGGAATTGGCGCCAGTGCGGTCCTCGGGAAGTGTTCTGTTCTGATGCCGTTGACGCTCGACTTGAGTGTTGGCTTCGGCGGTACGATTTTCGGCCGCCCCTGTGCCAGTTGGCCGATTCCAGCTCGTGGTCCGTGAATTATGATCAACATAATATGTCCTCCCCAAATGATCCTCGCGACGTTCCCAGCCAGCTGGCAATCTTCCCATTGAATCTTCGAAGGGGCTGAGCGTGCTATGGTGCCGGGCTTGCGCTGGAACGAGGGTCGACGGGTTCGTTGGAGCTGTTCCATTTGTACCGGGGATCGGGGCTGTCGACGACGACGAAACAGCCAGGCTAACGGGTCGGCTTGCCAAATTCATTTGGTTATTGGCGGTTCCATTAGGTCCGGACATGGCTGATGAAGGACGTTCGTTCGCTCTGTCGTTAGAAATAACTGAACTTTGAGGGGTAAGTAGTGATGGCCTGCTCGAAGATGGAGGGGGACCGAGACGACTCATAGTTGCTGTAAGGTTAGTAGATAGGTTAATGATAAGTTTGCCGTGCACCACAAGGTTGTCGGTCGATTTCTTAAGGTCCCGCGTGAGCATCTGATCTGTGGGTGCGATGCATGTTAGTGCGAACTCGCGCTGTCAACCTGCAAACACAGGTGAATTGCAGTAAAACCTTACCTTCAGCATCGGGAGCCAATTCTATCACGTCCCCTATCCGGACATTGATGACACCGAGGAAACCTTGGTCCTTCTTCTTGAACTTCTTTTGGTCGAACACTTGGACAGCCAAGATACTGTCCTCATTCACTTTGCTACGTTTTATTAGCCAGCTTCTCCTTGAGCTGTCAAATCTGAGGTAGGGCCGAACCTACAAATCAAAATGTTCGTTCCAGTATGGGTTCAAGGTGCGCTTGGAGACCTGAGTGGTCTTTGTCTGCTCACCGTTGATGGTAGCGACGGCGAACGGGTCGGGAAACCCTGTGATGATGATGCGGTTAGCACATGCCGCCTGGAAGTGGCATGGAAGGTTCGTGACAAATGGCCACGGGAGAAACATACTGAAGACATCTCGCTTGTATAGACCATCGGCAGCGATGACTAGAATGGGCATGTTAGTACACCGGTTTGCCATCGGACACATTCATCGCACAGGGGCTGGTTACTTGTTACGCGAAGATTGGGCTGGCTGTAATCGTGGAGGTCGTTAGCTGGCTGTTCTCTCTTATGATCCGGTGTCTCTGAGGGTGACGCGAAGCAGACAAGATGGGTAGATGGAGAGTCTAGTCGTGGGAGGACTTACGCCGGCAGCCCCGAGTCCCGGCTGCTGGTCATTGTCGCAGATGGAGCGCGTCAACAAACTCGCACGCGGGGCTTTATGTTTTCGTCTCGTTTCTTAGACCAAGCAGAGGCCGGTCGCAATCGGGTCGGGTCGTCGGTCGCTCTCGCTCGTTTGGGATCGAGGACTCTCGGCTGGATGCAGGCGGGGCGGGGATAAAAGGAGGACGGGTCGACGATGGTAGCAAGCAGGCCGATTGATTGATGCAAAAGGGCCAACACCTTTTGCGATGGACGCTGACGTTGTCGACGAGAACGCGCAGTCACTGGCAACGAAATGGATGCGGCAGGGTGGATGGAATTCTGTAGGTGGCAGTAGGTGGTAGATGGAAGCTAGAGGGACTCTTGAGCGCCCGGAGGTGGTGAGGCTGTGCTGCTCTTGGTGACTGGTGTGTGGTCGGCCGGCCCCCCCGCTTTGGGAATCTCACGCTGTGTCAGGTTGCCCTGTCACGGCGGCGGAAGGCGGACTGCAGAGGTGGAGGCCAAGCAATCCAAGAAGCCAAGGTTGGGCGGCTGTGGCTAATACTATACTTTGTACAGGCAAAGTCGGCAAGGTAGGTCTGATAGGTATGTAACCACTTCAGTGGATCAACCAGTAGGTAGACTCGGGATGTCTAGGTTCGTTTGGTAAGGGTGTTGAGGTTTATTGCCGTCGTTTTTGTCGCGGTGAAGAAGCTGGAAGTGGCGGGTGGGCGGTTGGACCAACAGACAGGACCTAGAACCTATCACCCGCAGGCCGGACGCAGTGCAGCGCAGCGACCTAAGACTTTCACTGAAGGGCTCAACAACTTCACTTGCAACCGACGGATGACAGAACCCAGCCAAAGGATGGGAGGAAACCGAGGAACCTGAACGTCTTGCGATGTTGCAAAAGTGGTGCTTCAAGCCAAGAAATTGACGACGGGAGGTCGAACCCGACTGAAGTTGGATGTGAAGAGGCAGCAGCCGTTAGTGAAGGGACTGGGGGGTGAGAAGAAACAATGGTTCAACAGCGTTAACAGAATGCATGGCTAGTCTGACGTATTTTGTGTGAAGAGCCTAACTTTTGAGTTAGTAACCCAAGTACCCCATTAACGAGTGGCCACTTCGATTCCAGACCAGGATCTCAGCCGAAGCCTGCAAGCAGCGAGAACTGAAGTGGAAGATGCGCACAGTGCGGGACTCTTTCTTCTCTTCGTCGTTCGAGTCCCAGGGGCCGCATTGCTTGGCACAGCATCCAGATCTCGAGATCAACATCAACATCACCATTAGCACAAAGAGCAACCTTACTAGTATTACATAGTCCCGTGTCTTTATGAGTTGATGCCCTCGAGACCTTGAAGATATCCCATGGATCTCGGTTCAGTAATCGATAAAGAGTTAAAATAAGTTGACCTGAATGCCTTTCCATGACCAGGAAAGATCCTCCACCAACGCCCCCCAAGCTCCAAGGTCCCTCAGTGTACGCCAAGATGTTGTGGAAGTAGCCTGTTCCTAACAATTCCAATATCCCAAGTCCCAACGATCCGGGATGATCATGATCTTGAGCATATCTACCATATCAAGTCACTATCGAACTTTGAAGAAACCTCTAGAGGCAGTCAACCATGAAAGTGAACACTCCAGACCTCAAATTCAACAGTTCAACGTACAGTAGTACCTCTACATCCCATAACCACGATGCACCGTGCCTGTGCAAAAAGGCGTTCGCTGGCGCATCCCGTTACCCCCGTTGCCGCCGGCCGATACGCTGCTGTTCCAACAATAGCGCATCACTGACATAAACGCCGGTCATCTCCATGTCTGATACCCTCGCGTGCGACGAAACTGCGGGGCGTTACTGCATCTAGGGATTTTCAATGGAAGTTTTTTTATATTCTTTATGTGTGTGCCCTTGACGGGAGTTTTTGAAGGCATTCACAGTGATTTGTCAGTCTTCATCGAAGCGAGACAGAGGAAGTGGAACGCCCTTCGTTCGACATATCTTGAAAATGTAATGCGCAATCCGCGTGTGGCTCTTCTATGCTACTATGTCTTATGGCTTAAGTCTTTTAATCACAACCCGCCTTCGGTCTCATCAGAGCAAAAGATATCTTGCGCAGGTATCTGTTGGGTAGTCATTGGTATGCCCTTTATATCTTGGAGTCGTTCAATCTCGGTGGAAAATGTTGAGATGTAGGTTCGCGGCAAAGCGGCGGCACCTGGCATCTGACGATCCGTGGACATTGCCTTTTTTAGTGTCAAGACAACAATGGCGGTGTGGATGAAGTAGCATTGTTCACTATATTGGGCACAAGTTCGCAAAGTTGTTTAGTGATAGCTTCAATTATCGCCAAAGCTAGTCATTTGGTGATGGTGGCTAGCGGTAGCAAGCAGCCCCTATTAAGCAACTTCGCTGATGATTCCCTCAATTGAGCAGTCAGTCCTTCTGACATTCCATCCTCCTCCAACTTTCTTGCGCATTACCTATTTGGAGCGAAAGGGTAGTCATAGGCTCATAGCCATAGCAAATGTCGAACTGAAAAGTAGTAGGCGGCGCTTATGCCAAATATCAAATACAAAAATTGAACAGGAGATGAAAAACGAAGAAGAAAAAAAAGAGCATTTGGAATTGGCGTTTTCCTTCTTTTAACCCTCCCACCCATTGACGCCTTGCCGATACGCGCAGCCAAAATGAAAACTTTGAAATCCCATTGCTCCCATGGTGCAAAAACAGGCCAAGACAACCAACCCTTCCCTTCCTCCACCATTCAAGTGTCCTCCTTCTCTTCCCTGCTGATATATCCTAATCTTACAGCCATTAGAAGGGAAAAAACGTTCCCATGGATGATGCGCAACACGTACACCGGTTGCCTGATAGTGGTGCTCAGATGAGATCGAGCCCATCTTCACAATTCCAGGTAGTGTCTGCGGATGTCAGAGAGGGGCCGCATACGGCTCTGATTGTCCTGATGAATGCGGAATCCTGTGCCGTATGTCAAGCCACCACCAAATGACTAGTAAGGAGCGTAGCCTCCTCGGCCGCGTCCACGGTAGCCGCCACGGTAGCCTCCCCTGGGAGGGAAACCGCCGCCCCGTCCGCCGAAATAGCCGCCGCGACCGCCTCCACGGAAGGAACCCCGACCACCTCGACCGCCGCGCGACATGCCGGGGATATTCGTGCGCTTGGGAACGACCTTGATATTGCGACCCTTGAAGACACTCTCGTTGAGAACAAGGGCTTGTGCGACTAGGCTGGGCTCGGTGAATTCGACGTACGCATAGCTATTGGATGAATGGCACAGTCAGTGTATGTACTTGGGAGTAATTAGCTGGGAAAGAAGAGGAAATGCGTACCCCTTGGGTTGACCGGTGAACTTGTCAAGGAGGATGGTGACTCGGTTGATAGACCCGCAGCTCTGGAAATGCGCCTGGATCTCCTCTGGCGAAGCTGAGTAGTCGACGTTGCCGACAAAGATGCTCCGACTATCAATGTCCTCCTTGTTCTCGGTGAGCTCGTGATGCTGCTGGTCCAGGGTAGCTTGCATCTCGCGGAGTTTGGCGGCCTCCTCTTCCATCTCGGCGACACGGCGCTTCATGGCCGAGATCTCCTCCTGTTCACGATTACTTGGTGTTAGCGCCTGCACTCCGCGTGGAAGCAAACACGGTTGATCGTATCTCTGGGTCTGGATCGAAGCTGTCGCACCTCATCATCGTTGACATCGTCCCCCGCGTTCTGCTGCTGCTCCTGCTGCTGCTCCTCCTGTTGCTCCCGAGGGGCCTCCTGGGGCTTCTCCTCCTCTTGCACCACGGAAGACATCTTGTTGGTCTGCTTGATTGTGAAGCTGCTAGTCGCGGTTGTGTCGCGTGCAATTAGGTCAGATCTGGGTTGTGTGATGGAACTGAAGTTGACAGGTTAGTGAGGGAAACCTGAATGGGCGAGATCGAAAAGTGGTGGTTTGGGTCAGGCTGGCGCAACGGGCTGTAGGAGCGAGGCCAAGGTGGTCAGGTCGTTGGTCACCGATGCAATGGTGGAGGAAAAGGAATACAAAAAGTGGGGAGGGGTCCGCTCCCGTGGACCTTCGAAAAGACCGGGACCTGGGCTGGAGCAAGGGATGAGGGGACTGGACACGGGGCCAGGAACCTTGAAGCCCAACTTAACTTACTTTCAGTTGAAACGGACAGCACCGCCTGTTTGGAGAGCCTTGGGAACCTTGTTGCGAGAAAGAATGTGTTTGTTGCGTGGTGGGATGGGGCTGACGATGGGACAATCGACTGAAAGAAGGGCCCTGGTCGACGCGAAGAAAGTGGTTTGGCCTTCTGCAGCTGTTCTTCCGTCACGTCTTCATGTGCTTTGATGGGGGAAATGGAATCGGGGGTCCTCCAAAACCTGGGGCTGACGCCGGGAGGGGGTGGCGTGAGTGTAGTGACAAAGCACTGCTTGGCTCCTAATCGGCAGGGAGCACGTGCCACCCTGTTCGTGCACTGAGCCGAGATGAGATGACGAGCGGGACTAGGGACTCCTGGGAGGAACTTCCACTTGCACTGCGCAAGAACTCATGAAAGGCTTCACGCAAAAATATGACGGGCCTCAACGACTATCTGTATCAGACGCAGGTATTCTGACCAGTTTCTTTTCAAAAACTTACTTGACTCGGCATGACCTTACGACCCAACACCAGCTACAAGTTTTCATTATCGGCAGAGAGAGTTTGGGACTGATGATTTGGATGCGTGGTTGGTAGCCATCTGCCAGTCAACATCATCTTGGTCATGAGCACTACATACTGCCTTCTCCTCTCCGACTGGCTGCCATCGTTACTCTCACTTACCCCAAACGGTCGCATATACCGCCTTCTTTATTGTTGCTTGTGTTTGCCCGTTTGATGTCAGTCCAGCAAGAGCTGACACTCCGAACTCCGAAGACCATGGATCACAATGATATATGGAGAACAACTGTCCGTATATTTCTCTCTCTCGAATTTCGAACCCACTTTGAAACTCACTATACCCATCACTACCTTGCCCCCACCAGGTGCAATACGTGTCAGGCTGGTTGATAAGGACGTGACATGGAACTCGGCCAAGGCTGCCGAAACTGTGGCCTCACTGAGCGATGGTCGACTAGTTTGAAATTGCTACACCGGGTCAGGATTGGGTCGGCCCTTGTCAAAGCCAAAAACGTCAGAACATGCCTCGGGAGAAGACAAAGCATCAGGTGCGGGAAGCTTGACCAAATATTCGAGTCCGGTCACTCGCGTGTCGATTGGAGCAACGTGCCTTACCGGCTTCGCGTGTGAGGACGTCCCGTCGTGACATCGCGCGGAGCAGGTATAACGAACCAGTTAGGGTAGGCAGTGTCCTTTCGCCGAGCTCACGCCAATCAGTACCAGACCGTCGTCAACCTCGCAACACTTGAGGCAACAATGGCCGGCGCTATCTCAAACCTTGAGAGAACAATCGGATGCGGCAGGACTTATTGCAGCAATGCGGCTGATATCAGGACCAGCAAGCTCAAATTCTCCTTGGGTACATAAGGCTGGGGTCTGGAGGTTCAAGCAGGTCCTCTCCGTGATCAATCGGTATTTGGGCTAGGAAAACATTGCCTGGTGCGTGGTGCTGGTGGTACAGTTTTCGTAGGCGGCAGCTGGTCAGTTCGAACTCTGGCCTGGGCGGTTGAGCTTTTTGCCCCTTCCTTTTTTTGTAGCATCCCCTCCGTTAAGTTTACATTCAGGCTCGAATTTGTCTGTTCCTGGTGAAATTGCGATCAATTCCCAACGACAAAGATCAGAATTCTGGCCCTTTGAACGCGTGCGCGTTGGAAGGTTGACAGCTATCGCCACAGCAACTTGACTACACAGGATAGGAAGGTAATGGCTTATTCTACTCCTTCTGACGTCTCACTTGTTCCGGTAAAATTTGGTCCTGCGATTTGTGACGTAAAGAGAGCCTTCAGACGGTGCAATATCCATATTGGGGTCATGCCAAGGACGCTTTTCACCGAGTTGTAACTGATGTCGTGAATACGTCGGACAATGGGTTGTGAACGACTAACGATGTGCGAGTCTGAACAATGGCCCTGGCCCATCTCGCTTTCAATACCAAAAGGGCTGTTGCTTGAACAAGATAAACATTGAGAAGGCCGCCCAGAGAGCATGTTTGGCCTCTATAAACCTAGGTTCCGGGCCATCCATCAACCAAAAATCGGAAACCATTCCAAATCGGGTATGGTGTAGCGGTAACATCGTTGACTCTCACTTCTCAGGAGTGACTGCTCTCTCAACAGCCCCGGGTTCGACTCCCGGTATCCGAGTCACAACTTCTTTTTTGATATTTTTGCAATTGCTGTTAGACCCATCCCTGAGAGCATAGAGAGCGATCCTCGGCTTTTTGCCGTTGAATTTGGATTTTACCATGGAAAGTTGAACCTTGTAGTATCTACGTCACACCCAGAACTTGATCGATAGTATGGAACAGCAGCATGAAGAGAAACAACCTGGAGAGATGATGCGATGAGCCGTCGGGATATCAGAGAAACTGTCTGTCCCGCTCTCCTTGGTGCGTAGAGAACTGTTAGAGGAAAAGGCGTTTCTATGGCGACGCTTGTCAACAAACACCCCTTTTTGACTCGTGGGTGTCAGCCTTGGCACAATGCAACCCTTATTTGTGAAGCCAAGATCAAGGCCGAACTTACAAAGTTTCAACTGGGTAGAGTAACTACACGGACATGCGTGTAAAACGCTGTATTTTGTAACCATATCGCTATATATGAACATGTCGTGTGAAGACTGAGCATAATTCTGATCTTGCAACTTCCACTTCCAGCCGGAAAACATCTTCTTTCCAGAACGGATGCCAGACACTGTTTTGTTCCTGCTTGCTCGCTGTCCGTCAACCGCTGTTGCTTCGGCGGCAAGCGCTACCCCGCAACGCCAACCCCACTGCCTGTCCATGTAGGTCTCCGCCGCGCGTCCCACTGCATCATCGTCCAAGCTCCAATGGGTTTCCATCTGAGACCGATCTGACACCTTGAAAGCTCCCCCTTGTTACGAGCTCCCAGCTGGGTTCATAGCCCCCTATAATAAACAAACACCAACTCGCCGATCACTTACCTTCGCGCACCAAGCTATTACGAAGCAACAACCACAAGAGTCAAAGAAGACAAGATGCCCATCGAAATCGACAAGATCTTGGCCGCCGCGCCCGCCACGACCCGTGGTCAGGCCACCCAGCTCTCTTGCGATCCCAAGGGCGAGCGCATAGTCTACGCTGTAAGTCGCTTCACCGCCAGCAACACCATCGCAACCTAAGGTACACTCGAGCTTACCAAGACACAACCTTGAAACTCCCCAGTCCGGCAAGTCTATCTTCGTTCGCACCATCGACGAGCCATCCAAGTCCCTCCAGTATACTGGCCACACGACCACCACTACCGTTGCCCGCTTCTCACCATCAGGCTTCTGGGTCGCTTCGGGTGATGTTTCCGGCAAGGTGCGCGTCTGGGATGCTGTCGGCGCCGAGAACACCAAGGGCGAATACTCTATCATTTCCGGTCGCATCAACGATATTGCATGGGACGGTGATTCACAGCGCGTGATTGCCGTCGGCGATGGCCGCGAGCGATTTGGCCATGCTTTCACCGCCGACAGCGGCAACAGTGTTGGTGAGGTTACGGGCCACAGCAAGGTTGTCAATGCCGTCAGCATAAGGCAGCAGCGCCCATTGCGTGCGGCTACGGTGTCGGACGATGGATCCATGTGTTTCCTTCACGGCGCACCCTTCAAGTTCGCCGATAAGGCTTCGGAGCACAAGGGGTTCGTTACCGGCACGGCGTTCAGCCCAGACGGTGCAACATTGGTCACGGTCGGTGCCGACAGGAAGATCCAGCTCTACGATGGAAAGACGGGCGCGCCGACCAAGACGGTCGGCGAGGGTGTTCACACGGGCGGTATCTACGGCATCAGTTGGGCTTCGGACTCGAAGCGGTTCGTCACCTCCAGCGCCGACCAAACCGTTCGCGTATGGGATGCCGAGTCGGGCGAGAACACAGAGACCTGGCGATTCGGCCCTGAGGGAACCGTCAGCATCCCCGACCAGCAAGTTGGCGTGGTCTGGCCGCACGGCCGCACCGACGGGCTTATCATCAGCCTCAACCTCAACGGCGACCTCAACTACCTGGTCCCCGGCAACCCCAAGCCCATCCGCGTTGTCCAGGGCCACAACAAGAACATCACCGCCCTTGGCGCCACCCCCGACGGCAAGGCTCTTCTGACCGGCAGCTTTGAGGGCCGCGTTCTGAGCTGGGACCTCGCCGCGGGCACCGGCACCGTTGTCGACGGCCAGTCGCACTCCAACCAAGTGACCCAGTTCGCCCCCTCCCCCTCGGGCGGCACCATCTACAGCGTCGGCTGGGACGACACTCTCCGCTCCGTCGACGTGTCCGCCAACACCTTCACCGGCTCATCTACCAAGCTCTCCGCCCAGCCCAAGGGCGTCGCCACCACCAGCGACGGCAAGTTCGTCGTCGTGGCCGCCCACACCGGTATCCAAATCTACCAGGAGGGCTCCGACTTCATCTCCGAGCTCCCCACCACCTTCACCCCCACCGCCATCGCCGCCTCCCCCACGGACGCCTCCGTGATCGCCCTCGGTGGCGACAGCAACACAGTCCGCATCCACTCGCTCTCCAGCTCGGACGGCACCCTCTCCTCTCAGCCCGTCGCCGTCCTCACCAACTCCTCCGCCCAGATCTCCACCCTCTCCTTCTCCCGCGATGGAAAGTTCCTGGCGGCCGGCAACTCGACCGGCAAGATCGTCGTTTACCGCACCGGCGGCTCTGGCTCGTGGGAGGTGGAAACCGACCGGTGGTCGGCCCACACGGCGCGCGTGCTAAGCATCGCGTGGAACGAGGCCGGCACGCACGCCGTCAGCGGCGGGCTGGACACGAACGTCTGTGTTTGGAGCTTGGCGAAACCGGGGAGCAGGACGAGCGCGCCGAACGCGCATAAAGACGGCGTGAACGGGGTGGCGTGGACGGAGGAAGGTACGGTGGTTAGCACGGGTGTGGATGGGGCGGTTAAGGTTTGGAAGGCTTCGGGGTTGCCATGATTTAATGAGGCGCGGGCGCTGGTATGGGGACTAACTGGCTGGAGATAGAGGGTGGTAGGAGTAACGGAGGGCGCTTGGAAGGCGACCGAGAAACATACTTGCACCTTTAACACCAACTTCTAGTCATGACTGATGAATTTAAAGCAGGCGAGCAAGTTCAGTAGCAATATATTATTGAACTGGAGTTACATAGTGTTACCTACTAACTACACCATGTAGCCTTGGCATTTCCAGCACCTTCGATAGCTACACCTCTCGTATGTATACCTATTTAACTAGTGTACCTATCAACTCTGTGCCCGCTTTCTCTCACCCTAGCACACAAACTTTTCCATTCCAAATCCACTTTGCACACCAGACCAAGTACTCACTGAGTCCTCACTACTGTGGGTCGATAAGCCCAATCTCGCAACCTCAATTATCCTATATAACAATGGGCCAATCGAAATTATTGGAAGGGCCTCCCTACCTCTCGTTCAAAGAGCTCAAATACGAGGGAGCACGTATCCTCTTCTCTCCCGCCACCGAGCGACTCTATTGGGAGCTCGATGGTGTCTTCCCTACCGCAATTTCCGTTATGAAGACCCCGCGCGGTGCGAATGATCTGGAACCATTCTTCCGACCAGACACTGGCACGTGGCACGAGATCTCGCAGCTGCCCCTCACTGAACCAAAGGTCTCGTCTCTTGAGGTTTCAGTCTACGACCTCGGACAATGGGAATACGATTGGGCGGAGTACCATGAGTGTCATTGTGGACAATGGGAATCCGATTGGGCGGAATACTATAAGCATCATGGTGGTGATACACCCAAGGGCGGCGGCCAAGAGTGGGTCACCTACGGAGATCTTGACGACGACGTCCGGCCTTATGCGAAGGAACAAAAGGAGGACGGTAGCTGGGAGGAGGACTCGGATACGGAGTTTCTCATTAAGTGCTGTGGAGAGGATAGACCGCTTCGGAAGGCAGACCTGAAGTTGGTGGTTACGGCCGGCAGCGAATCTTTTGTCACGGTGCGTAACTTTGTTAGCGGTAAGTAGTCGTATCTCTTCCAACGATTGGCTTCGACTTTACTAACTATGACCTTAGTTGTTCATCCCTGGCTTATGAGCTTGCGCGGTGATATTTTCAAAGCGAAGAGTGTCTCACGTTCTCGGCTATATTATAATAGTCCTCCGGAACTAAACAAATGGATGGTGGCTATGAACACGCATTGTGCGGGGCAACTCGAGATAGAGTTAAAGAAGGACTGGGTTCAGCGCCATACCCCGTACACACCTCGTCCTTTGGGTGATTTGAGTGGTTTGACTCCCTCACTGGCGGCGCACCTCGCGCAGAGACGTGCAATGAGGAATGAGGGCGGCATCCCTCCTGTCTAGAGGTAGTCCATCAGACGACCAGCGAATCCCAGGTGTTGTATGTTTTTTGGATTTCCTTTCTTTTTCCCACCCTGTTCGACTCCTCCTCCTCCTCCCCCCCCCCCCCCCCCCCCCCCCCCCCTTTTTTTTTTTTTTCCGGTCAACATCGGCATTCTGGAGATCTTTCGGTGAGAACCAAGTATGAAGATGGCCGAGACATGTTCCCCCATCTCGAGATTGAAGACCCTGTCCTTAAAGCTCCATGAGAGCGGCACGGCGACAGAGCGGAGCGGGACGGAGATAAAATCGCAAACTCAACGTCTCGTCACATCTTCCTAGTCTGCCTTCAGCGCAAGCCAAAGTCGAGAGTGTGCCGTGTCAGTGATTGGGCTTCAGGGAACGGTGACGTGCATTTGCTGCAGGTTGATATTGAGACGGGAAGACTTGGCGAAACGTTAAATCGATGTGCAACTTGGTTGAGACGGGACGGAACTACCGACGTCAGTTGACTACAACTTCTAGGTAAAAGGCAGATGATGACTTTGAGAATTCGGTTTGAAGGAGATTTGGAACTGCAGTCTTTCGACAAAGGGGTGTTTCCTTATGTACATGGCAGACATTTCGGGTTTATTACATAAGACTGCACTGCAATGTTGTGCATCGTGGAAATGTCAACTGGAAAGCTTCTCGTGTTAAAGAGGCAGTAAATCTCCCGTTCTCTCTACCTCCCATGACGTCATTCGACTTTATATCCATTCAGCTCAGCTTCCACGCCTTCCCGTCGACAACCACCAAACTTGGCAAACTTCAATGATTGAACATTCCCGTCCCTTTTTCGATTTCCAATACTCCGTCCAATCGCTAAACCGCCCGCTCGGCCCCTCCTCTCCCGGGCCAGTCACCTCGGGGCTACCGCCGGCGATAAGATTCCCCGCGCCAACTTTGCACCATTCACCACCAACTTCCACAATGCACCAGGCTTCTTCGGCAGCTGCAAGCGAAGGATTATGCAAGCACTCTCACACTCACAGCGAACGCCTGGACGTTGGGCGGCGTGGTTGGTGATTGGGTTACAATGGGAGACGGAACATTTCCAATCTTTGTTTCGACATTCTGCCAACCCAAGTAATTTGAAGACAGACTCCAACCAACGATCTCAGCGTCCATTGCATGCTGCTGCCGCCGCTGTATTGCATCATGTCCCACTACAATGCCGAGTTTCGTCCCGTTGAAGTTGTTTCGGTCTTCAATATCTCACCTCACATCATTCTTTTTTCCTGATGACTACAGGATCAAAATATGATGTTCAGGTTGTTCAGACAATATTTCGGTCGCCGCTTACTTACAACCGCCATCCCAAGTGCGAAGCCAGGACGCCAGTACAGGTAGCTAGCTGGTACAGACCGTTAGTGAAAGCCGCAGGCGAGGCACATGACACCTCGAATGCTGTGGGCACCCTTCGCCGGCCGGAGACACCAAACCAACGTTCAATATTTCCTATTCCCGGACGTCTATACTACCAGCAAACCCATCCCCTTTTCTTTGGGATGGTTGAGGCGTTACGGCGGCGAAGACAACCGGCATCTTTTCCTATCTTACCTATCCTCTATCTACCCTCTTCGGTCCCGTCATCCGTCAACCGGTACGGTACCGTGAGGCTTCACAAAATCTTATAGCAAATGCGAGTTTGCTTTTAGCTTTTAACTGTGTACTACGAGTGCTGCTAGCAGTCTAGAATTTAGCAGCGATCTGGATTCTGGAAGGGTAAAAGCCGATTACGGATGTCGGGCTGCTCTCTAAGGTCAGTTTTGGCCTTTTGGGAAGTTCCAACCGCTGATCTCTTGTGCGGAATTGGTAATTGGTAATGTGTAAAGCGCGGTGTGAGGAAACACAAGTCCAAAAGGGAAACTTGACAGAAGCATTATCAATCATCCTCCCAGACCTCCGCTGAAAAATGGGGTCATGGTCATGGTTACCTTAGTCAGGCACACACACGGACACCACCTTCCATGCTTCGAAATTCAATGACTTGTAAGTACCTACACTAGTCGTTCCCACTTGGGATGTCACGATCGACTACTGAAAAAGGGAAAGACCTAGAAAAGGAACTACACTAATACTATTTGGTTAGGTTGATAGTGTCGTCCAAAAACTTAAACCCGGGGTAACCATCCCCGTCCCCGTCCCGTTCCCGTCCCCTCCTTTCTTCAAACCTGGAAGAAAAAGCGGTAGTTGACTCGCTGTTTCCTTTTCTTTTCTTGTTCATGATTTTTCTTCATTCCGTTCCTACATACGTCTTCCTTTTTTCATCCTTCAGCTTTCGCAGAACCAACTGCCATCCCGAAACCTCTCCGACGGTGTTTTGAAGACAACGAAGTCGTCTTTAATCCTCTCACCGGGTACAACAGCCCGGACGACGACCTGTGGGCCCAACAACGTTTCGTATCATCGCATTACAAATTGAACTTCTAGGAAGATCCACCCCATAACGACACCCCACTCTTTGATATAAAACGCAGAAATCAACGGAAGCATAACTTAACAAGCATCGCAACAATCAAGAGGCTATTCATCACACCGTCTACCAGTTGGTCACAGCAAATTTAGTATTTGAAGGGTTGGGAAATCTCACCGGTTGACATCTGATAAACCAGGAAAAAGGGGATAATAAGCGGCAAAACGACGACATATATTCCCCGACGACTGGCCGACCAACACCAGCGCCAAAGCAGGGTCAAGCCGCCCTTCCCAATCTCACCTCACCTCACGTCTCTCCGGCCCGTTGACCTTTCAGGAACCCAGTCGAAAAGGGAGAACACGATGAACGAACTAGAAAAGGTGGAAAACCACCATGCCACTCACCCCCAGTCAGATGCGACTCAGATCACCCAACCGACCCATGACGTAGATCTCGAAAAGGGACAGTTCAGCGGTAGCCATGGAACAAGCGGTTCAATCACGCCCCAGGTCGCGCACTCGGCGGATAAGGAGAAAGATATCGACTCCGCATCATCATCCCAAACAGAAGACGACATCGGTTTCGCCCCCATTTCCACCCGCCAATCGCAGCACCAACCCCGACCCATGAGCCGACAAAGTTACAACAGTGCCACCCACAGCCACATATCGCGCTCTCGCTCCAACAACGGTTTCGGCGTAGACGACCTAGAAGACGAAGCCGAGAAGGAGGAGGAAGAAGAAGCCGACGAGGAAGCAGCAGCCCGTTTAGGCGCCGGCGAGACCGTCAGCAACGAAGAAGAGAAGCGCTTCGAGGTCAGCTGGGAAGGAGGTGAGTCGGACCCGTTGAACCCGCGGAGCATGGCAACGTGGCGGAAGTGGATCATCATCGTGGTGTTGAGCGTCGGCTCCTTCGCCGTGACGCACGCCTCAGCCATCTACACGGCCACGTACACGCAGATGAACGCCGAGTTCCACTGCAGTCGCATAGTAGCGACGCTTGGGCTGTCGTTCTTTGTGCTGGGCATCGCGCTGGGTCCGTTCTGGTCGCCGTTGGCCGAGTTTTATGGTCGGAGGCCCATCTACATTTGCTCGTTTGCCGGGTTCCTGATCTGGTTGATCCCTAGTGCGGTGGCCAAGAATATTCAGACCATGGTTATTGCGAGGTTCTTTCAGGGTCTGGCGGGCAGTGCCTTTTTGAGCGTGTCTGGTGGCACGGTGGGCGATCTGTTCACTAGGGATAAGTTCCAGTTGCCCATGGCCATCTTTGCGTTGTCGCCGTTTATTGGACCGGCGACGGGGCCGTTGGTGGGAGGACTGATCAACACCTTCACAACCTGGAGGTGGACGTATTATTTCTTGATTATTTGGGCCGGAGTGTTGCTGGTTTGTGTGGTGGTGCTGGTGCCGGAAACATATCGTACGTCTTTTCCATTCCCTTTAAAGCAATTATCGAAACTTCCAGGGCCCGGAAAACCGTTTCTGAGGCAAATTTCTGGCTTTGCGGTTGAGATGAGAAAATAAAGGTCCGCATGACGAAGCAGAAAAAGAAAACCGGGCCCTGAGAAAGTAGCCAAGACAAGGAAACTGAAAGAAGGAAAAAGTAAACAAACCCCCTGACTTACATTCTTACTCACCATCCCCTTTTTCTCCACACAGACCCCGTCCTCCTAAAGCGCAAGGCCGCCTACCTCCGGAAGACCACCGGCGACAACCGCTACCACGCCCCCATCGAGCGCACCACCAAGTCCGTCGCCTCCACCCTTGGCCACTCCCTCCTGCGACCGTTTCAGCTGCTACTGCTTGAGCCCATGTGTCTCATCCTGGATGTCTACTCCGCGGTTCTCCTGGGCGTTTTGTATCTTTTCTTCGGCGCCTTCCCCCTCGTCTTCCGCACCAACCACGGCTTCAATCTCTGGCAGGTCGGACTCACCTTCATGGGCCTCGGCGTGTCTATGGTCCTGGCCGGCTTCATCACTCCCTTCTGGACGCGCATTAGAAATGGCCTGGCCGAGAAGCGATTCAAGAAGACTGGGATCATGAAGGGTGAGCCCGAGGACCAACTGCCGCCCGTGATTGTGGGTGCCCCGCTCATCACGGGCGGTCTGTTCATGTTCGGGTTTAGCACGTATCCGTGGGTGCATTGGATCGTGCCTATCATTGGGTCGTCGATCTTTGGTCTGGGGTAAGTACATACTTGTGTTTCCTATTTTGCTGTGTTTGGCTTGGTTTACCCCGTCGTCCATCATCATTGCTCTTGCCCCTGAGTGAAGTCCAGGATCAAAGGGGTTTGAGGTGCAGTGAGAGAGAGTTGGCTTCACGGTTTCTGCCCAAAAGGCCGATTCTCCGCCTGCGTGTGTGTTTGAGAGAGAGACAGTGGAGAAAGAGAAAGGCAAAGAAGGGTGTGGGGGGCAAGTCTGAGAGACATGGCGCGTAGGATGGTGCGTCAACTGACACCCACCCTCAGCCTCCTTTCCCTAGGTTTACTGACTAAGCCTGGTCATGGTCTGGGGTAGAAGTGGTTAGGGAGTACGTGGACGGCGTAGTAGCCCTGCTACCGAACCGATTGTCGCAGAAACCGACCGAGAACTTCTCGGACTCTGCGTTCTGTGTTCTGGCTCTCTCCCCCCGTCTCTCTGTCTCTGCCTCTCCGTCTTTCTCCGAGGCCCAAAGTCTTAGTCATGGCTTGGTCAAAGTTGATGCTGAAAAAGGGAAATGGGGCTGGCTACCTTCTTGCCCTCGTCTCTTCCAGGACCTGGTTTAAGGCTTGCGCTCTTCTCTCTTTTCTCCATTTCCACTTGGCTCCTTTCCTTTTCCCTCCCGCCCCCGGTTGTTGTTTATCTCGCGTCTGCAAGGCTCCATGATGTCGCTAACCGGTCCTGACTTGTCTTGCATATAGCATGTCGTTCGCCTTCACCGGCATCTTCACGTTTTTGGTAAGTGCGGTTTTGCTCCCTTTCCCAACCCAAAAACAGGCCCGAACCCAAGAAATGCCTCTTGTGTGGGGGAAATATCAAAATGAGGAAGAATGTCTGCATCATCCATCATGTCATGTCATGTCAAAACATGATATTGTGATCATTACTGAATGGGGTTGATACTTTGCCTCTCATTTTGACTTTCCCCTCCCGTGACCTCATGCCTGACCTCTCCTTGCTCACTTGAATGGCCAAGGTGAGGAAGGGTTGTGTGAGTGTCGGTTAAGAGAAGGAGAATAAAAAGAAGGGTGGGGAGTACAAAACGACAACTATCCTGCTGTGTACGCACACCATACACGCAGAGATATGGAGAGTTATTGGAGGCATCGGATTGGACAGAAAGCGAAAGCAAAGGTTGGAGAAAGTAGCAGTGCTGACAAGAAGGCGTTTCGTATACAGGTTGACGCATACCCGCGATACGCAGCGAGTGCCTTGGCCACAAATGCTCTTGTGCGATGTTCGTTTGCAGGTAAGTCTGAAGTTAACATGGACCCCGGTGTATGTGTCGTTTATGCAGCGTTGGTGGTGTCGGTGTGTGTCTTGGTGACACCGGCCCAGCAGCGCCCAGGACATGCATCTGCCGCTCTTCCTTTCAGCTGGATTTTCCGGGTTCAAACCGCCATGACACCTTGTGTCTTGTGCTTTGTTTCTCGATATGGGCTTTATGCTGACTTTTTGACACCTCAATACAGCTGCCTTCCCATTGTTTGGGATTCAAATGTACGAGAAGCTGGGCTTCCAGTGGGCCACGGCCATCCTCGCCTTCATTACCCTGGCGATGATGCCTTTCCCGTACATCTTCTTCGTGTTTGGCAAGAGAATACGGGCAAGAAGCAGATTTGCAGCCCGCTCGTAAGATGAGTGGGGAGAAAAACGCATAGGCTTTGAGAGTTGCGAGTGGCTGGATAAACTCTCACCGGAAATGTTTCTTCTTTTTCTTCTTTCTCCAGAGACACCATTGACCGACATATGGGACCTTCCGTCCCTCCCGCACTAAGACAAGTTATAATTGCAACAAACAGGAGGAAATAAGCAAGGAGTGCCATGTGTCGCTGTCTAAGGCAGTGAATGGTTGGCACTTAGAGCACCACAACAACGCAGCAAAGCATATTACAAGCATAATCTGCATGTTGTCTGAGACATTGGCATAGAATAGGAATGGTAATGAGATAGACGGTGAAATGATGCCAAGATAGAATGGCAAAGACGATAGAAAAGCAAAAAGCGATAATGGATCAGGGCTGTTGCCTGGGAAAATTGCATGCTGCGTGCCAGCGACCCTTTGGAGTGTTGTAAATGACTCAACTAAATCATGATAGAATTGCAACGAGGCGATTCCGACCATGGCCAGATCATGTTTTCAATTTTCGATCTCACCCAGCAAGACAGATCATCTTTCCACTTGGAAGAAGGAGGGTGGCATCATGATCTGACATCTATGAATGCGTAATGATCGTCTTCCTAACTTGTTTTTGTTGTAAATATGGGGTCAACTGTTCCGGTCTCGCCGTCCATGACCTACTGAATACGTCTGTTTGAGGTATGAAGTGGGGGACCGGGAGGTGCTTGTGTAATGGGATTATCGTAGCCCACTCGGCAGATTCTGACAACAGACTCGCAAGAGCATGACCAAGGTGTACGGCGGCTTCACCATGGCCACGGCTGAGGAGACCGGGACGAGGCCGAAGATCTGAGGTTGCATTGATGCCCAACATCGGTCTGCCATGGACGGTGAAGGGGGTCATGTAGGTACCCCTTACGGCCCGCATGCCTACAGAGTCAGTTGAAGATATTGAAGGGCATGTCGTAGACGGCGATTGCCGAGAGGGGGGCTTGAACCTGTGTCGTAGGCGCTCTGTACGATCTGCAGGACGATGCTTCGGGTAGTAGATATGCCGGGCGTTTTCATCCGCTGATGCACCCTTCAACAACGTGACCACCCACCATCAAGGCAATGACAATGTCCCATCTCGAGTGAAAGCCAAAAGACTGGATGACGAGGGGCTGGGTTGATCAGGATGTGACCTTTTGACTTGCGGTCCGGAAACCCGTGTATAGTGCCAGTATGATGCCCATAAGCAATGGTATTTTTCATGGTCCTCCCCAATAGATCGACGTGCTTGGTATAGCGACTGCACCCTAGGCTTGTGTCTCGGCCACACATTTCCTTTGCTGTCCTGTCATTGGCCTTGTTCACCCTGTAGTGACGACTGCGGTGATGGCCTGTCCAGGCGGCTGTCGTCACGCTCGAGTGTGGGAACTAGCAGTTGTGTTGTGAACTGGAGGTTGTCACTGGCTAGTCAATGCAAGTGGGAGTCCGCCATGAGCAAGACGAAGTGTAAATAGTGTTACATGGCGGTTTTAGTTCGTCTCATCGAGGGTTTCCATTGCATAAAATCCCAAGGGGTGAGCAAGCATCGGTCAACCAGTCGTGGGGACTATAGCCCTGTCGTCCCAGACTTATGTGGTGCATGTACGGAAGACGACAGGATGCCTGCTAGACCAGGGGCAAGCGTTTGGTGTGTATGAGAGGCAGGTAGATACTTGGATGATGTTTCTATAGCGGCATCAAGACCAGAAGCAACACCAGGCGGGTTACCCAGGCATGTAGGAAGACGAAAGGAGGCACGGTGGACCTCAGTTCCAACCAACCTCCACACCGATCAGCGATTTTGGACCGCACAACAGGCGCCACGGCTAGGCTGATTGTGGATAAAAATGAAGATATTGTCTCGGACACCGCAAAGTCCACCGGACAAGGACTAGTCTGGTTGAACGGGTTGACGCAATCCGCGCGAACCGCTGGAACACTGCTGAATGGTGCGTCTCAGGTTCGACAGACTGCTAGGGTTCGCCCATGGAAGTTCATGCTGGGCAAGGCGAGATGAAGTCGGTGAGGTAAAGAAGGTCTGAGGCGACTGGAGGGAGTGATAAGGCCATGTTGGAAGTGGCAGTTGTACCATATGATAACGGGAGATGCCGTGTTTGTAACAACGTATGTTTCGTAACGCTCCAGATTTCAAGCCTGGTGTTATGAAGCAGTGGAATGTAGGGTAGAGGCAAGTCTAGAGAGGGTTGTTTGTTGCTGACATGCCGTATACTGTGCAAGTGTCCGAGGTTTGGTGATAGTGGTGGTGCTGTTGGTGGTGATGGTGGTGGTGTTTTCCAAAACACACCTTTGGTTTTCAGGTCGTATAGACCGTATAGGTAGGCATGCGTGCGTGGCCTGGGTAGTTGCGTACTGTGTAGTATCGAGCAGCGAATGTTGGCAGGGAGTGTTGTACGTTCAGCCTCAATGACATTGTCTAGACTGACGTGAGTGGGTGCCAAGGCCTAATGGAATAAGACTGTTGGAGTTTCGTTGCTTGTTCCTGACGATGCATGGAGTTCTGATGAATCCTGGAGCCGATCAAGGCGGATCATGCCAGCTGATCTCGGGGCGCCACATGGCCATGGACAATCGTGGTTCGTCAATCGCCGCCGTCTAGGGCCCTGGCCGTTCCTGGCTCAACTGAAGCATCTGCCCACAATACGGCCCATGGATGCATCCCGCCCTTCCGTCCTGTCACTAACAAGATGCGCCGCCAACCGCCATCGTAGCCGTTGTCGAGATTGCGGTATCGATAGCCTCAAGGAGAATAAATAGATCTCTAACAATTCCAAGGGGAGTGTCGAGCTGGAAGCCAGGTTGAAGGTAACCAGATTGAGGCAATGCTCCGTTCACCGTTGCGCTGTGATGTTTTGTTTAGATTCAGTTTGTGTTTCTTGCAATAAAATCGAAGGAAAGAGAAGATTGGAGACGAGACTAGAGGAACCTCAACGGGTGATAAGATAACGGAAACTTTTTGGCCAAGCGATGGACGGGATGGGTCAACAGACGGAAGTCGGGATTCGGGAGACGGGATACGGGAGGAGGCGAACAGGAGAAACTGAGATTCCACTTTGCGGCCCGCGCGGTTCCTTTTGGTGCAGCGACATTGCAACATTGGCAGCGTCATCATCATGAATGAAAAAAAAAAAAAAAAAAAAAGAAAGTGGACCCAAAAGGGCGACTGGAGTCTGGACTGAACAGAAAGATACGGGTATCAACAGAAACCGAGAAAAGGGCAAGTAGGTACCACAGTTCACAGTCCACGGATGCTGTCTGAGATTTGGACCTTCCACGGCACTGTTGTGAGAGATCTCGGCTGGGATGCCAAATCCGAAAAGTGACGGTGCCTGAGCAGAGGTGCGGATCACTGATGGACGCCTGCACAATCATCTTCAGCCCAATGCAGGCAGGCAGCATGGGCCAGGGGGACAGTGGGACCAGGAGACTGTCACTGTGGAGCCTGGAGATGCTACCTTACTGTGGTACAGAGGAACCTTGACGACCAGACGATTTTGGTTGATTTGGAAAAGCACAGACCACCCGTCCCTACAGGTAGGTTTATAGTGCGAAGGTGTGAATGACTCGGGTCGGGTATTGTTTCGAGTACCGAGTACCCGGATGGGGGGAGCAGTTTCTCGTCCAGCCAAGTACCGGCTACAAGCCCAGCCGTTTGGATGTACCGAGCCCACCGACACTTGCACGCGAGCAACTTCTCTTTCTTTTGAAACTTCCACATCTCCCGTGGCCCGCGTTCCTGCCCGCCAATTCAACATTTGCAGTGTGAGTTGGGGAACTTCAACATCGATTGCTGATCGCCCCTTCCCCTTGCTCCGTCCACACTCGTTGGCGGCACAAGAAAGGGCCTCGGTTTTGCTTCTTGCCCAGCAAAAACCCCGCAGCAGCAACTGGGAGCAGCAAGCCAGAGGGCCTGACAGTTGACTTGACTGCGCCCCTCCTTCAAGGCTGGCCGCGCGCTGGTTGCAACCCCCTTGTCGTCGCAGTCGCAAGTCGCAATCGCAGTCGCAGTCATCATCGTCGTCGTCCAACAACCTTGAGCGCTGCAAAACTCGGCGAACCTCATTGGATCTTCAACCGAATATCCTCGACCTCACTTCCCAGACAACCGCAACGCCACAAACCACACCCCCAGTGCCATGTCAAAACATAGTCTCGGGAATGGCACCAGCACAATACCACCACTACGACCTCTACCTCTACCTTTAGTATCTTCGACACATACTTGTACGCATATTACTTCTTCGACAACGACAACTGAAACTAGCCGACATTTGTCCTGTCATTGGCGCCAGAGACATCAAGGACAGCAGAGACATCAGGGACACCCCGCCACACCGAGCCATCCTCGACACCACACTCGTCGCCGGAGCCGTTGTTGTTTCCGTCACCATCTCTTTGCCCGCCCCTCCCGCCGTAAACAACAGCACTTGTCGCCCGTTCGCAAGCTTACTTATTTTTTTACCGCCCGCCCATACCACACCACCAATCCCTAGCTCAGCGCACTGCTTCTCCCGCCTTTCCAAGCTACTCGCTAGACTTCTAGTGCTGGAATCCAAGCCGTTAACGGTCCGCTCACGGCCGACCACGAGGTGGACACGGGAGTGCCACGCGCAATAATTTGTTACCGGGCGGATATCGAGAAATTAGACGCGCCACATCACCATACCGGGGTCGACACTGTAATTGCTGGGGCTAGGTTGGATTTGGTCTGCAAAGTGCGAATTCTCAAGGGAAACCAAAAAGAGACGGACAAGCAGGAGCTTCGGAGCCGACACCATACATCTTGCCCTGGAAACTACCGACACAACACACATACCAAGTACTTCACACCCACGTACAGACGCTTATACGCCACCACGTTGGAGTCTGGAGGGCCCTGGAAGCAGTTCTAGGTCAGCCCCGATTCACGCCCTTGGTCTGGCTCCCACTTACACGCATCTTCTCTCTCTCGAACCGTCATTGAGAGGGCTGCTGTTAGGCGGCGCCAAGTGCATACAAGCATAAAAAGAACGGGTAGCTGCAGCGGGATACAGTCGACTGCCCTTGTCTCACCATCGCCATAGCAACTTCTGCTCCTCAACCTCCAAGGGAACCACAACCGCCCCGTCAGAAGGAAGGGTGCTTTATCCGCTGCCGCGTGACTGCCACCAGGAGGACGAGAGGGGACTAGTGTGGGGAGGAAGAAGGAGACACCCCTGCGAGACACTCCACCGTGTATAGTCGACGAGGTACTTGGCCAACTCGCCCAGCCTGTTGCACAGAGAAACGCCTCTGTAGAGCCGGCTCAGAGCCCATTGGCCGTTCTGCTGGAGCGGACAGCAAGTCCAGTGAGAATACGAGACGACGTGCTGGTCATTGTGTATCAGGCCTCGTCAGCTGGAGGGCAGTCATTTGTCGACGAGTCCATCGTCAACACGTCCCAGACTATATTGCGGAAGCCCACAGTCCCGGCACAGTATCAAAGAGACAAGAGCCTTGGATGCCATATCTGGTCTCGCACGCATTGTGCTTCACCATCCCCCGCCTCGCCGCCGTCCACCACTGCCGCTCATCACCATCTTCACTACTACCTTGCTTTAATTAGAGGCGCCATTGATTTCGCCACACGTACATCACCTCCCGCCAGATCATCAGCTCGTCAGGCGCTCCATCCTGGTAGACCAAGCGCCCCAGACTGCGCCAATCAACCTCCCCAGCAAAGGTGCCACCACCGTGGGATTGCTGCAGGAGGGCTTTGGGTCTTTGAAGCTTGTCCCCACCCTCTGACCCCCATATCGGACCTGATACGTCTCTGCTAGCCTGGTCCCTACCTGCTTCAGAGCTTCCCCGTCCTTGCCTGCCAGATTGCCTGCCTATTTGCCTGCCCTGTCTCGTCTCGCAACCTAGTTGGCTGGTTTGGGGGTCTCCTATCACATTCTGCATTCCCCTGCCACCACTCTCTGTCCTGGCTCCAAGACCCTGTCTGTATATATAGAGCTAAGGCACGATGCCGGACGACGTTGGACCCGCCGAGGCAGAGGTCTCGGGTGCTGTGTCTGAGAGCGACAACGAGTACGACGAAACCGAGGCTACTACCAAGGACGACGACGACAAGATGGCCGAACGATCCGCTGCTTCCGAAGGTGTCGAGACCAACAGTGACCAGAAGAAGAAGTACGACCCCAAGGATCCCCTGCGGCCCAGAAGGAAAAAAGCCCGGAGAGCCTGCTATGCGTGTCAGAGAGCCCATTTGACCTGCGGTAAGTTTTATTTTTGCTCACTATAGTCCACTGTTTCTCCAAGTTAGCCTTTCTTGCCCTTGAACGAGTACACCAAGGGAAACTACCATCACCTCAATATTCTGTCCCCCTTCTCCTGTCGCGAAAAAAAAAACAAAAAAACGACAATTATGCTGATGCTGATCTTAATTCAGGCGACGAACGACCATGCCAGCGGTGCATTAAACGTGGATTGGCTGAAGCTTGCCAGGACGGTGTCCGGAAAAAGGCAAAGTATCTCCACGATGCTCCCCCGGAAGCCTTACGCCCCGTACTTGGACCCAACTACAATCCTGCTGCCGCTGTATCCGTCCGGAATGGCCATCGGCATCCTTCTAACGCTGGGTCGGATGCTGGATCTTCTGTTGGTACCTTCTACTCGCAGTCGACCCAGTATCCGGTCTTCGCGTCTGCAGCAACACAACTAGGATCAATACCGGAGAACTTGCCCTTTCCCCAGCAATCTCCTGTATCGCCAACTTTCCAGGCCTCCGGCAACCCACAGCTCGGTTCTATTGGGGTCAATTCGGTTTCCAGCCCTATGAATAGCTTCCCTCCAGCGCTCTTTGACCCGAGCAATCCTGCCATTTTTAACTTCAATTTGGAGGGACTCAACTTCGGGAGCCAGTACGGCGCCATGGAGTTTGGTATGCTGGGCCACATGTCCTCGGGCGCTGCTGAGACCCCTCCGCGGGATCCGTCCATATCGCAGCAGGGCACTGGTGATGTCGGGTTCAACCCGTCTGGAGTCTTTGGAAACGGTCTGAACCAGTTCGAAAAGGTTTATGACAATAACACCGGTTTGATGAGCGACTTCCTGACTCTGGATGCCCATTCCAATGGCTTGTACTCCCAAGGAAACCTGCAACATGGTCTACCGCATGCCTATGCTATCCCCGCTGGTCCCACGAGTCTACAAAGCCCTAGTACCGAGAACAACAGTCCGCAACCGACAGGATTTGGTTTCGAGTCTCCCACTACCACCAACTACACGGGGGTTCCTGGTGCTGGAGGGAACCAGCCGGGCTCCCAGCAGTCACGGGCGCAGAAACCAAAGACGCCGGCCTTGGGGAAGCTCGGGCCACAGTCAGTTCTGGGTAAGAGGCAGCGAGATCCATCATCTATCTACGAGGCAGTCAAGGAGCCATTCCAATATGTGGCTAGTTTCCACAAGCTCATCAGTCTACTTCAGAACCGATTTTCGGGCGCGAGCACGATCAGCATCGTAAGGTCACTAGCCAGCATTCGCCCGTCTTTCATGTCATGTATGAAAACGCTCAACAGGGCCGACCTCATCTTCATGGAGAAAAGCTTCCAGCGTGCCCTTTTCGAGCATGAGGAGTTCATGCACCAATCGCCAAGCCCGGCCATCGCTTGCCGTCGAACTGGCGAAATAGCCGCCGTCAACAAGGAGTTCACCGCGCTAACAGGGTGGACAAAGGAGGTGCTTCTTGGGAAGACCCTGAACCTCAACGCGAATATGGGTGGCACTAACTCGGATAGCCTTTCCGTCAGCAGCAAAGGAGGCAGAGGAGGCATTATGGGAACAACACCCAGGCTAAAACCTTTGAATCCAGAACAGGGTACGAACGCCGACGGTCAGCAACAGCAATCACAGCAACAGAAAGAACAACCACAACCCGTATTCCTTGCGGAGCTCATGGATGAAGCGAGCGTAACGCAGTTTTACGAAGATTACGCCCAGCTAGCGTTTACACACAGCCGAGGTACAGTGGTGAGAAAATGCCGACTTCTCAAATACCGCACGCAAGACAACATGGACGCCGCCGCCGCGGCTGCTACTTCTGCTCCCACAACTTCGAGGGGCAGCGGTAGCAGTAACGGCACCGTTGTCAACGGAGGGCCAGATAGCAGCCCAGCTGGAAAGACCGAGAGAGAACGATCGACGGGCGTGAATGTTGCCAGCAATAGTATTCTGAGCAGCAGGGTCGCCAAGATCGACGGAGAACACGGCATCTCGAAACTGGAACGAGATGGTAAGCTAGAGTGCAGCTATACGTGGACCATCAAGCGGGATGTGTTTGATATACCCATGATTATAATGATCAATGTAAGTGGTGTCTGACCTTTTCTTTTTTTCACCCTTTTCTCCCTTGTTCTTTCCATCCCAATTCACTTTCCCTCCGTATCGGTCCGGGACATCCCCTGTTTCACTTTTTAGTCCCCCGTTTGCTCCTTCCCTCCCCATAAACCCCTGCGCTCCTTCCCTCTGTATTCTTCACATCCTGCCCTAGCCCACTTCTCTTCTTGAAGTCCCACTACCAAGCGTCCAAAATTCTTCCCCGCAAGATCCGGTACATGAACCTAACCGACAATACAGTTTCTCCCGTGTTACTATCGCAGCCATAACCAACTGGCTGTATGATCAAAAACAGAACTGCTGTCTAGAACAAACAATACATTTATTGAGAGAAGGGGTGGTATATAATGTGTGGTCATGCGTATATGGCGCTAGTGATATCTAGTCTGGGTGCCTTCAGTGGAGGAGTCATGTTTTCCTTTTCTTTTCCGTTCGTTGGATATGGTTTTGTGGGAAGAGGATTGGCGCCAATGTGCGGAAAGTTTAAGTTGGGCGAGTGCGAGACAGAGAGACAAAGAGACAGAAGAAAGGCTGCAGGCGGAGAAGAAGGAGTGCATGCCGAACATTCTCATCAAACAGTAGGGAGCAAAGGTGCATAAAAGTTTTGGTTTTTGATTTAAATCGTCGGGAATGTTTCCAGGTTAACGGAATAGGGAAAGCTCGGATGGGTTTGGTAACCAAATTATTATGGGTTGGCGTTTTGTTTTGGATGCTGTCTTTTCTTTTCTTTTTCTTCTTGACTGCTCGCTGGGTTCATTGCAAAACCCTCTTATTTCTTCCTCTGGTACCTATACCACAAACAGCAATCAAGTTCATTGTCAATGTCCGTCGTTGTTCTCGACGAGGAGACACCACATATCCATCCGACTGTCTACAATACCATGCACATGGACACAAAAAGCCTCTCTCACACTACCAACAACTGAGCATCATTGATCTGCGAAAAAAAATCCAAAACAAAACAAAAAGACAGTACAGATTCGTCAAAGTCAGAGAACGATGTGGAAAGGCCTAATAAAAAAACCAAAAAAAAAACATACAACACCTGGGATTCGCTGGTCGTCACCGACCCAACTACTAGTCAGGCGATTGGTAGCTTATCTATGGGAGAGCGGACGGGATCCCGAGTTTTCTACCATCTATGGTCGTATGTGCTTACTGTGAGCGCGAATTGTGTTTATCAAGATCCGAAATGATTCGGCGTGGGTAGTCTGGTTGAAGCATCACGCTGTATAAACACGTTTATAAGTCACCACCACCACCACCACCGCATCACCACTGTCAAAGCTATGATATGATTTGCATAACAAATATTCTCCGTTATTTACTTCTGTCTCTATTCTCTAGGGTGTTGAATCTGTTGATCTGATACCATTGCTGCTGGTTCATGTAGCGCATTCAACAACCTTATGCACTCATGTCTCTGTCTCTGTCTCTCATGATCGACTGCCTGCTTGTCTTGTCCTGCTTGTTTTCATTACCTACCCCCCTGGCTGCTGCTGCTTCCTACCCTGATTTTCACCAAACAGAATATCGATGATTTCGTCTAAGAAGGTGAACGCCAAGTGTGCACTAGGTAAAGTAACATCAAGTTAGTTTCATCAACTTCAACATCCAAGCAAGATCGTACCAAAGGTAAGCAGAACCTACTTCAACCGCTCATTATTAAACGTCGCAAAAATCCTCCTACTCGCCGCCTGCGCATTGAGCCGTCCCACCACACTAGCCGCCAAATCCGGCACCAGCGTAGCGAGCATCAGACTAGCCTCCGTTTTTGTGCGTGCCTTCTCCTGCGCCGTCCGCGGCGTTTTGTTATTGGGCAGCTCGCCACCAGGCCACATGCCGTCCTTGACAAGACTAATATACCGCAGCAGCGCGTCCTCGGCCACCAGCATCCTGACGTTGTCGCGCAGCTTGCGCTCGATCGTGCCGCCCAGGAGCTGGTGAAGCACCACGACAACGGCACGGCCGCGGAGCCAGTTGTTACCGCGGTTCAGCTCGAAGACTTCGAGGAAGATGTCGCAGATGGGCTTGACGAAGGGCTCGAGTTCCTTGTCGTTGGTGAGCTCGAACGCGTTCAGCTCGGCCTCGGCCTCGGCGGCTGTGACTACGTCGTCCCCCCCGGCTGCGCTGGCGGCCGCCAGTTGTTGGTTGGTGGCTGCGGCCAGGAGATTCTGCCCGGCTAGCGAGAGCTGGTCGAGCACGGGGATGTTGCCGAGTATGTCCTCCATGCCGTCGGCGACCGAGTCGTAGAGGCGGGTCATCATGTCCTTTTTGCTGTCTTCTAGTGACGAGGTTTGGCCCTGGGCGGCTGTGGCGGGTGTGATGGTGCTTTGGGAGAGAAACGTTCGGAGTTCCCGGCTGTGGCAGACGTCGGGGAGGAGAAGAAGTTGGTTGAGATACTTCTCGAGTGCGACGCGACGCTTCTGCAAGAAGTCGTTTTGTAGCTTCATCACCATGCGCCGCCGAGGGAAGTCCAGGTTGCGGACGGACGGATACTGTGACCGCAGTTTTTGATGGAGCTCGAGAAACTCGCTGTAACGACGGGTGACGGTCCATGTCGCCGCCGGCATCTTTTCTCCAGCATTCCGCAACACCTCAATGGCGTACATGGCGAACTCTTTCCCGTCCTCTTCTCGGCCGACATGGATATTCTTAATCTTGATCGTGGACCGGCCATAAAGACTGTTATCGCTCTCCTGAATGACATATTGTTGCCGTTGCAACTCCTTCCTTCTAATTTCTCTTTGTAAGCTTGCTTTCGACTTTCGAAGGATCCTTAGCTCGGCCGTGTTATTTGTCAGTTCAGCCTTCTTTAGCAGAGAATCCACGACAGCTTCTTGAGCGACCAGGCGGTCGATATCGTTGCTGAGAACGGTGATTGCTTCCGCTAGCCCAAGGTCACCAGGCGCTGCCTCATGTACTTCATCAATCTCGTCGTCATCCTTGTTTCCGTCAGAATATTGCTCATCCGACAGAAACCTGTTCTCGTCTTCAAACAGATCGTCGTCAATAAAGACGCCTATACGAGACGCAGCGCTCACAAGACCCAAGGATGCCAGACTGGGCTTCTCCGGCTCTTTCGCTGTCATCGGTCTCGGCATGTCAGCAGAACCCCTACTGGGTCGTCCCAGATCAACGGAGCCATGATTGGAACGTGGTGTAGCAGACGTTGCTCTTGTAGGTCCGGATCTCGGTGGAGACGCAAAAATAGTTGAGCTGTTCCCGTCGTCACCGAAAAGAGATGCTCGCAGATCCTCTGTCGTTGGCGGCTGGCTGTCCTCCATAATATTATTTAGAGCCTGCTCCATCGCCTGAACGACACGAGTATCTGGGACCGGCGGCGCTGGCTCCTGCTCGAGGCTTTGTACCGAGTCGGCCAAGCCCTCCTCGCCCAGATCATCGTCGTCAAACATGGGCGTGGGTAAATCGTCTTCCATAGATCGGCGAGTCCCCATTAGAGCATCTATGCTTTGGGCCCCTGCCCGTAGGTCAAGAGCTGACCCGGCGCCCCTGTTGCGGGCACCAGGAGGGAGACGAAGGGCCATGCGTAGTTGAGGATTTGGCTTGGAGGTAAATGAGGATGCTCTGGCCACTGAAGGCCCGCCCGATGATGGCCCAGGAACTGGTGCCACCATGCTCTTTGAGGCCTCCTCGGAAGCCAGCGCTTTGTAAAACAAGTCAGACTTTTTGAAGTTCCCAAAATGCTTCGCCTTCATTTCCTCCAGCACTGCGCTCTGAGCGCGTAGAACAGCCCTCCGTGCCTTGTAATATTGTTCGGGCGAGGCTCTTCTTCCTGCTCTCAGAAACTCCTGAATAGTCCGCTTGGACGAGTCGGGTACTCTTAGCTCAGGCCTCGAGAGATACGCAGCCTCAATCTGAGCGAGGTCCAAGCGGTCCGAGTCCGTCCAGGGCGGGAGCTGCAACGGAAGCTGTTCTCCTTCTGGTCCGTCATCCTCGAGCGGATTACGGAACCCGTCCACAACAAGCCAGAACTGAACCAGGGGCATGAGGCGTTGCCTATCCATGTACTCCATAAAATAGGACAAACTGGAGGGGTCACGCAACACATCCGTCAGAGAAGCATTCTCCAGACGAGACACGGTTGGTGTTGGCAAAGCCGTATTTTGTGGTGGGAGACCCCGCCGATCCCCACCGGCTGCCAAATGATGGACCTTTTGGTCGAGCAGTCTCTTTCCCATCTCAAGACGACGCAAGTACACCTGGTCCACGTTCTCCTGCTGAGAATCTCGCTTCAGCTGAATAGCAACTTCGCTCCGGAACCGCCTCGCATCCGAGAGGTTGTTGGTTTTCCGAATGGCACGGATGAACTTTTCGAACTTCCTCTCATTATCGCCGGGAGTCATTCGAGGAAACGCTACAGGTTTGCTGACTCTTGGCGCTGGCGAAGCGTGCTGGTCCAGAGCCGCTCGAAGCTTGCGGACCGTCGAACGATCCTGAAGCATGCTCCTCCCGTAGTTCTCCATCAGCTGATTCCAGGTATCGGGATCGGAAAGCATTTGCATGATGGGGAACATGACAGCGCAGGCAGTGATCTCGCGGACAATGGCTGAAACTGCGCCGGAAGCCAACATGCTCTTGGGCAGGATCTTGGGAAGAATCCTCAACATGACCTTTCGGAGGTAGTCTTGCTGGGTCGTCTTGGTGTCGGAAAAGGACAGGGTGGCGGCGGGATGGAGCTTGCCATCTCTGTATTTGGAAGCAATCGCCAGGTCCAGCTCATCCGTCTCAGTAACTGATCGATTCAGTTTGCGCCCCCTGACCGACTTCTCGGCCTCGTACACATCGCGGAAATGGGCTGTCAGGATGGGCACCAAACGGGTGGTTAGGATGGTAGCGAGGTCTAGCTGCGCCAGGCGGTCCCGGACGGTCAGAATGGCGCCCCGTATTGCCTTGTCTACTTCATCATCAAAGACGGGGTTCTTGCTGATGCTCGAATACCAGACTTGTATGAAATCGCGGATGACGTAGCCCAGAACCTCGTCGAGAGCTGCCGAGACCTTGGGTGACTCGGGGTAGAGCGGTGCTTTGGTGGACGTCTGGCGTGCCCGGAGAGCGGCCACCTCCTTCGACCAAACGGCTGGGGCAATGAAGGCGGCGCCATGGGGCCGTGGTGATCGTCGGAGTCGGCGGTGATGCGGTCCACGAGAGGTAAGCACGAGCAAGGCGAGCAGGCCGACGAGAGTAACGAGGACGCCGGCGGCAAAGGCATAGTTAGCCCAGCGGATGGCGGGGAACCAATGGACGGCATATCCCCAGGAAATGAAAGCAGCAATCGCAGCAAGGGCTATGTCTCTCCCTCGAAGAGCCATTGCCATACTCCAGCGCAGACATTTGGCGCTTGTCGTCGCCGCATGGTTTTATCGCCAGCTCGATCTGGAAGTGGTTCGGTGTGAGGAGTGTCGCGGGTGAGGCAGGCGGGGGGTTGGGCCATAGTTGTTCGTGGGCTGTTTAGTACCTCTAGAGCTCTCTCTACTGGACGCTAACACTAACCAGCGGGTCCATCACCGCCGCCAAGCTAAACCGCGTTAGTGACGCCAGTGGTGCGATGCCAGATGGCCAAGAGGGTCCAGTGCTCCAGGGTCCAGTCATGGTGGGCACCGTTACACCACTGCACCGTTGAACTTGCTGTATTTACGCGTAAACTTTCACGCCCCTGGTCCGCCGCAATCTGAGTGGGGGTCAATTGGGGTCATTTGAAGGCATGCTGCTGTTACCATCACCCTATCGTGAACACCGACACAACGCACCCCAGCGTAGGGCACCATAAGGGGGGGCTCACTTCGAGGTGGTTTGTTCTTGTCGTAACCCAAGGAATGTGGGTATCATCAGCATTGTGCATTTTGTCCACATCTATATCCTCCCTTTCGATATCCCAGAGCCCGCTCAAGCAGAAACCTCCTCCGGCCACTGAGGATCCTCCAGCCTCCTGAACAGAGCAACATGCTTCTGCCCGTTATGCCTCGTCACCTTCTTTCCCTCCTCCGTCTCGTTGCGCATAATCTCAACCAGCGGATCAGCCTCCTGCTCCTCTTCCGACACCCTTTCAAAGGCCGGGTGCGCGTTGAAGTGTCCAACCATCCACTCGTGCAGGTCAGGCACGTCCGTGATGGTATACACAATGCCGCCGGGGCGCAGCACGTACGCGTACTCTGAATTGAGCGTCGTGGAAACGATTCTCTGCTTGTGCTTGCGCGCCTTGAAGTGCGGGTCCGGGAAGCAGATGAAGATCTTGTTCAGTTGGCCCTTGTTGAAGAAGTTGGGCATAAACTTCATCGTGTTGGCGCGCAGTACCGCGATGTTGCGGTACAGCTTTTGCTCCTCGTTTTGCACACGCAGGGCTTTGATCCTGTCTTCCACGAACTGCGTTACCGAGACACGGATCTCCAGGCCTGAGTTTACACAGTCAGTATAAGATTGATGAAGTGAATGGTGCCAAACACCCTTACCTAGAACAAGAGTCTCGGGAAGTACGGGAGCCAGAGCTATGAGCAGACCACCGAAACCGCAGCCAATATCTGCCACCTCAACATCCTTGGTCAACTTCCTGATGGCAGGAGCCGATAATTCTTGGCCCGTGGTTTCCTCAGACTCAGTGGTCTCAGTCTTTTGCTCAATAGGGTCTTCAACTGCATAGTGAGGGTAGAGAGAAGCCCAGTCCATCTGCTCTGGCGTAGGGGGACTAGGTCATCATTAGTTCAAGAGCATGGAGATAGTACCTTGACACATGGAAGACATCTCACTAGATCAAAGAGTGGTCAGAGAAGGGGTTGGCATGAGCCCTCTGACGATAGAACTTCTTGCGCGGCAGCTCAGTGACTCCATTGGCGCGGAGGGCGGCACGGTAGTCCTCGCGCTTTTGACGCTTGTTCTTGGGTTCGGACATGAATTGGATAATTGTGTTGTCGGATGAAAGTCTGTCGGCCTAGTTTCTATGGTTTTGATATTGGTGTCTGTGGCGTGGTGCAGCAATAAGTCGGTTGGATCCAACAAAAAAGTGAGACTGAGAGCGATTCCAAGAGCGACTCCAAAATCGACTCTCACAAAAGTTTCATCCCCCGGTAACGAATCAAATCTGGAAGCCAAGGTTCCCGTGTCGCTGCGAAAAAGCCCACAGGGGCGTTCCTGCAGTGAAAAAAGCGGGAGCGGGCACAGTGTCCATCGAAAGATTCACAATCCACTTTTCGTACGATACAGACACTGATAACGTAACATGCGAATGCCCCGTGCAATACATACCATTACAATACACCACTCTCTAAGCAAGATGTTACAAGGATGAAGCTCCCGAAGCTCCTGGAGTCGGACGGCGGCCCCGCTATCGGCAGCCCGCATGGCGACATTTGTACCCAAGGACACCACGAGATTACGGGTATCAGTCATCGGTTGAGTCAGGGTCGTCAACTATTCCTTTCCCTTCAAGCTAATCGAGAGGTACCTTACTTGACCATTTCATCCCTCTTATACTACGTAATCAAGATTACATAGACACAATGGCCTCAGCTCGTCAAGTCAACATTGCCATCATCGGTAAGCAATTACACCAATTGCGCCAGATCAGCCCAAACTCTCCGAAACCCCGACGTCCCTCGCAGCTGACCTTGAACTCCCCATCTTCCAGGCGCCGGCGGAGTAGGAAAGTGCTTCCTCTCTCAGCTCGAGTCGCTGGCCGCTCGCCGCCAGAACCAGAAGCTGGTGCTCACCTACATTGCCACCAGCAAGAAGGCTGTCTACAGCGACTCGTACTCGCCCATCGCCCTCGACAGCGTCGTCTCGGCCCTCTCCTCGTCCTCGCAGGCTCCCCTCGCCCTCCCCAAGCTCGTCGACTACCTCGCCGCCTCGGGCACCAAGACCGTCCTCGTCGACAACACCAGCTCCCAGGACATCGCCGATTCCTACCCCAGCTTCCTCCGCCGCGGCATCAGCATCGTGACCCCCAACAAGAAGGCCTTCTCGGGCTCCTACAAGCTGTGGCAGGACATCTTTGCCGCCAAGGAGGAGGGCGGTGCGCTGCTGTATCATGAGGCCTCGTGCGGCGCCGGCCTGCCCGTCATCTCCACCATCAAGGACCTGGTCGAGACGGGCGACGAGGTGACCAAGATCGAGGGCGTCTTCAGCGGCACCATGTCCTTCCTCTTCAACTCGTTCGCTCCGACATCGGGCGCGGGCGGCGGCAAGTGGTCCGCCGAGGTGGCCAAGGCCAAGGAGCTCGGCTACACGGAGCCCGACCCGCGCGACGACCTCAACGGTCTCGACGTTGCGCGCAAGCTGACCATCCTGGCCCGGTACGCCGGCCTCGAGGTCGAGTCGCCCACGTCCTTCCCCGTGCAGAGCCTGATCCCCAAGGAGCTCGAGTCGGTCGCCAGTGGCGACGAGTTCCTCGCCCGCCTGCCCGAGTTCGACGCCCAGATGGAGGAGGTCAAGGCCGAGGCGCAGAAGGAGGGCAAGGTTGTGCGCTTCGTCGGCAGCATCGACGTGGCCAGCAAGCAGGTCAAGGTCGGGCTGGAGAAGTTTGACCTCTCCCACCCCATCGCGGCGCTCAAGGGCAGTGACAACATCATTAGCTTCTACACTAAGCGGTATGGAAGCAACCCTCTCATCATCCAGGGCGCCGGCGCCGGAGGCGACGTTACCGCCATGGGCGTCACCAGCGATCTCCTCAAGGTGCTTGCTCAGCTATAAACCAGCGCTTATCCCCCAAAGCGTCCGCAGTTTAATGATGAATAAATAACGATTTTTTTTTGGCTCTTGTTGCGCTGTTCTGTGTACCAGGCTGTTTGATAGCACCACTTATTCCTCCTTCCATGCCTGCGGCGATGTTCCATCCATCATGGTCGCGATCCCACTCCTTCCTGTGTGACCTTGACATCTCCACCATCTCCCCCCTTCCTCAGAACAATCGGCGTAGAACCATTCATCGCTAAGCCTGTCGTGGTGCCCTTTTTCGCCACGTCCTTGTAGGCCGAATTGTTTCTTGTCGGCGATAGCGATCCTTTGGTCGGCGAACCAATGTGCGAAGGCGTTGCAGGTGAACTGCCACTCGGGCTAGCTGCGACGCTGCCTCCCGTCATATACTCGATGGCTTCTCGCTGCGGGTTCCTGCCGATGACGAGGAGCCTCCACATCCAAAGGGTGAAGTCATATACGACTAAGGCGATAATGGGGAGGATCGGGGCCAGCGCCAGCGTTTTCTGGTTAGCGGTTAGGATTAGCATGTGATTCGATGGCATCCTGCCCAAATTCGAGAGATTGGATGGAAGATGGAAGCAAAGCGAACATACAAATACTCCAGTCAGTATTTCCAAACCGTGGCTATACTCTGCTGGGAGCAGACTGACTCCGGTGATCCAGTTGTACCAGTTTGCAAAGTCGGATTCGGACATTTTTGCTGGTTGTAGATGGGGTTACGTCTCCGTGTGCTTTGGAAGAGCGAAGAGCGCAGCGGGGCTTAGATGGCAGAGGTCTTTCGTCTCGTCTACTTTAAGGTATGTCCAGAGAGCGCCGTGTCTAAGATCCGAACCGGCCGACTGTTGTTGAACGAGTTGGTGGAAACAAGGCAAAACCGACAGAATGCTGTGCAGATGGATGTCGAGGCAGGTGGCGTGCTGCTGTAAAAAGTTCGAGTCCGTCCTGTCTCCTGTCTGTCGCCGTCACTGTCGCGTAATGCGTTTTAAAGCCGAGGACGCGGACAGCAGCCGAAATTGGAGTAATGATACTTTTGATGGAGATCTTTTTGATGCAAGCTGCAAATGGATGCAGCTAGCTAGTAGGTAGAGGCTCCGAAGTGTCCGCGGCTTTAGGATTTAGGATATATAAGTCTCTGGCTGTTGTTGTTGTTGTAGCTGAAGGTTGGTCAAGGAGGCACAGCCAGCACGTCGGATTCAGTGATGTGAAGACAAAGTGGTGTAAGTGTCGGGTGGCTGCCTTGTCTAACAGTTTGGGTTGAATTCGAAGCTGGTCATATCGTGCCACGGCGCTTGGAGGACAACATAAACTTCCACCAGGAGCCCAACGCCGATGTGAGTGAGGTGAGCAGAGGTCAATGAGGAAGAGTGGTAAGCTCCCGTTGTTTGTTGCAGATCAGTGTCGCTTATCGAAAACAGCCAACGAGCACCGGAAAGAGCGATGGAGGAGGACGGGAGACACTGCTTGATATTGTAGATAACAAGTGCCGGGTATCAAGGTGTCACAACCAGGAAAAACAGAACGTGGCCGCTGTGGAACATAAAATAAAGTTAAAAGAGGAAGAGGAAGGAGGCGTGTTGATCAGAAAAGGAGATCGGAGATAAGGTCAAGTTGGGCTACGACAAGCTACCTAGGCACTCAGGGCACCCAAGGTTAAAGGCATGGAAGTCCATGACTGAAAAGGTGGGACACCATGGGATACGGCCCGTCGGGGGAACTTCCATGACGGCTTCTCAGAATGGAGGTGGAAGCATTTGACAGACATTTCAGGGGCGGGCCACCACTCTGCAAGTCTGGCACCGCTCGGTCGGGTGGAGGGGACGATGAATGGTTCGTCCAGAAAACAATTATGACGCCCTTTTTCCCCTCCCCGTCAACAGTCAGGCCGCTTGGGTGCTGGCTAGTAGCAAATGGGGGAGCCGCCCAGTCACAATGCGTGCTGGACCACTGCTTTCCACTTGCGATAGGTAACGATGATACCGATCTTGTTGATAACGTAATTTACATGGGTATGTATGGTATCTTTCACTGGCGTCACACAGTCTTGCTGAAAAGGGTCCCGCAGCACTAGTAGTATCCTGCCGGCGCTCACAGTGCGTACAACCCCAGATTCCACGGAGATAACGCGCTCCACTAACAATTAGAGCTTCAGTGCTGTGACGGGAGCTTCTATCTTCTCGGAAGCCTGGACCACGGCTCACAAACTTCGCCTTTCACAAAGACACTGCAGTTCGAAACTTGATCACGTCCACACGCAAATCCTACCAAGGTACCAGAGCTCATAAACCTGAAACCGCGGATCGGAGGAATCGAGGTCTTATATAGTGATTTTTGTTTCAACAAATCGCTTGAATAATCATTCGCACGGGCAGCCTTGAAACTCAACAGACATCTTTCACATCAACACGGCGAGAAACACAAACATTCGAGATAATGCCTTTGCAAGATCCGAATCTCTATGGGCAACCAGCGCCCAAGAAACAAAAGAAGGAGTTGAATCTTTCTGGTTCTCTAACCTTCACGTCCCAACTTAGTTCACTCCTCGCCGCGTCCTCATCGTCATCAACATCATCACCTGCCACCGCCATCACTGCCAGCACAACAGCCACAACCGGTCGTACGCGACCCTCTAAAGCTGGCAAGGACATCTTTTCCGGAGTGAAAAAGAAGACCAGGCCTGGCGCCAAGACCGTTAACGAGGACAGAGACGGCAAGCTGACGCTCAAAGAGCCCGTGGGTACCGAAGATGAGAAAACGGAGCTTGAACGCGCCCGCCGCAACATGGAGCACAAGGCCCGTCTTTATGCCGCCATGCAACGCGGGGATTACATCGGCAAGGAAATCGGCCTGGTTGACTTTGATCGGAAATGGGCAGAGGAGCAGGAGAAGAAAACAGGCCACACCGGCGAGGTGTCATCTTCATCAGACGACGAAGAATCCGAAGAAGAAAAGGAAGAACTAATAGAGTACACCGACGACTTTGGCCGCACCCGCCTTGTCACGCCAGCCCAAAAGGCCAAGCTGGAGCGCTCCCGCTCCTCCGCCGCCGAACTCACGCAAATGTCCGCCCGCCCTGCCGAGCCCGAGCAGCTGATCGTAGGCGATACCATCCAGACGGAAGCCTTCGCCGCCACTGTGACCGCGGACCGGCTGGAGACTATCAATGAACTAGCAGCCAAGCGTGACAGGAGCGCGACGCCGCCTCCGCCGACCCATTACGACGCGAGCTGGGAGATCCGCACCAAGGGCGTGGGATTCTTCCAGTTCAGCAAGGATGAGAAGAAGAGAGAGGAGGAAATGAGGGCGCTGGAGGAAGAACGTAAGAAGACGGAGGAGAAGAGAAGGGAGCGGGAGGAAATGTTGGAGAAGAGGAAGCAAGAGATTGAAGAGAGAAGAAAGGAGATCAAGGAGAGGAGAGCAAAGAAGATGGCGGATAACTTTTTGGAAGGGTTGGGTGAGGAGCTTCTGGGAGGAGGTACTGATGCTGAGACCGGAACTGGTGGCGGCGGCGGAAGAAAGAGGGAGAGGGAAGATGATGTGGAGAAGAAGTGAGATCGCCCAGTGGAAAAGCCAGAATCGGTTTCCTACGATAATAGGCAATGATACCCCCGTTTAATGTTGCTTTATCATGGGATTCTCGCCGAATTCCTCCTCTGAGTTCATAATAGTCACACGGTTGACGGGCGGACGCGGACGAAGCATAATCAGCATTTACAAAGCAGAAGGTGTGAATAAAAGGCATACAGCTATCAAGATTATATCACATACGACCATACCCACTGGAAAACTCGGGATCCCGTCCGCTCTCCCATAGATAAGCCAGTGAGGGCCAGACTAGTAGTTGGGTCGGTGACGACCAGCGAATCCCTGGTGTTGTATGTTTTTTTTTCCGCCTTTTTTGTCCCGGTTATCTTCTAGGTTTGTTCTTTCTCTTATCGAGTTGTGGCAGTCGTCACCCACCCACTACCAAACTACTGTATTTATTCCCAACCAGGCGGGGCATTCTCTCTCCTGGATTCTTCCTCCGACAATCATCCAACTCAGCCCATCATTCCCATGCTTCGTGCTGTTCTTTTTATCGAGTTACCCTCCAGATTGATGCCTGCTGCTGCCGTCGGGTCTCTTGCTACTTCCCTTCCGATGTATTTCCTCTCCCTGACCCAGACCTCTCACTGCCTCTGAGCAACATGCGCGCATCTGGAGCCACCAGCTCTCCATTCTTGAGCCTCCAGCCTCTTGGGCGCCGACCTTGTGCTTCAAAACCCGCGAGTTACTGGACACTGGATCCTGGACGCTGGACGCTGGCCGGTTTATTGCCCGACATTTTGCACGGCCGTTTGTCGCGGCGCCACCAGCAGACAGACACCTCAGCACCAACAGAAAGAGACAACCTCGGCTTGCTACTCTCGATTGGTCATTGCCCTAAGCCTGTTTGAGTAATTCCGTTACATCAACATGTGAGAAAGAGGGGGAAAATCCCACCCCTCTGACGACTATATTATATACAGCACCTCGTTGGATCTTAGCAAAATCAAAGTGGTCTGCCTGAAAAAGAAGACAAATGAAGAGCCCTGCCCTACCGGATAACAAGAATCGGACAACCTGAGGCGCCCACAAAGTTGAAGTCACTTGGTCACGGTCACAAGGATCGTCTTGGTCCCTCCCAGAACTCAACAACACAGGATCGTGCATCATCACTTTTCCGAATTTTTGGTTCGGAGACCAAGAAATAACGGAATTCAGAGGAACTCCGCCGCAGGCCCGATCTGCTGATCACCACATGATGGCCACCACTTTCCACCTCTTCCCCCACCTGCCATCGGAGATTCGATTTCGGATTTGGGAGCTGACCGTCGAGCCTCGCGAGGTTGAGGTCCGGTGTAAAACCCAGCACACCAGGCTGACCGACGAACTGGCGGCCAAATACAATTTACACAATCTAAAAAATCGGTACTGGATCAAAGTTCATAACTTCTACTCATCTACCCCAGTGCCTGCCCCTTTACAGGCCTGTCGAGAAGCGCGGAGTCACCTCACGAGACATGGACGCCAAAACTCGGCGCATCACACCTACAGGCAGGTCTTCCGCCAAACACAGCCGCGGGCGGTTTCCAATGATTTTCCTTATAGGGAGTGGGAGAAAGGGATGGAACCAGAACTGCCACCTGAACTGTGGCTGGAGCCCGAACTCCGGCTCAAGCTGGGCCTAGACATGGAACCGCGCTACATCTGGGTGAATTTCGACGTGGACATGATCGACATCGGTGAAGGTGATCTCTACGCCTATGAGACCTACTACTTGGAAATCAAGCGGTTGAAACTCGCGCGGGAGAACCACTGCGAGACCTGGCACGGCCGCTGGTACGATGGAAGCATTCGGGAGTTTGCCAATGCTGAAGAGATCCACGTCGTCTGTCTGGAAAACACTTGGACAATAGAGAGTTGGGAAGATGCGCACGAAGAGCACGGTTTCCCCTGCGACATCGATAAGCTCTTGCTCATCGATCCTAAAGACGGGCGAACGGTGACAGCAGCCGAGAATGATGCCGCGGTCAAGGCGGAACGATGGGCGGGGTATAGGGCCAATGGAGCCTTTATTAACCCCGATACTTTGCAGCCTTTCGTACCCTTTCTCCCAGAAGGCTGGTTCGAGGGCCAGGAAGATTGGGACGCGTATTATTGGGACGAGTATTACCTGAATCGTAGCTGAACGGAGAGACCGATAACTTGGGCGTGAGGGAGAGAGGATGCGTGCAAAGGGAAGTTCTGCAAAGAGACGGAAGTGAACCAAAGGAGAAATCTCCAAGCAAACTTCAATATAACGGAGTGATATACGATCGTACCAGTAGGACGGAGAGGGCCGAGCAAAGGAGGTAGATTAGCCCGCGAGCACCAGGTGTTTCTTGATATGTACAAGCAGGTGAAGGAGCAGGTTGCTTATCACAAGTGTACTTAGCGGTGTCTGACAAATTGGGCGGTCGGGCGTATGGAATTGACTGTTTAAGGTATTTAAGACGGAAAAAAAAATGTTCATTTGACCACCCACTCGCATCAGGTCGGCTCCCTTGGAGCCATCACTTTCTGCCCAACCTCCAACGGCCACTCTATCAACTTGGCGTATTCAGTTGTTCTGGGTAACCGCCTAGCGACCTCGTTCAACCAGGCGAAGCAGACCTTTCGGCGAAAGCGGAAGCGCGACCGGAAGGCGCCCAGACTCAGATCGCCCAGAGCGAATTCCATGAGAAAGAAGTGCAGGAGAAGAATTTGGGCCTGGTGGTTTGCAGGGTCAGTGAGGGAGGAGAAGTCGGTGTTCGAGGCATTAATCATGGGCGAGTAAAGGCTTGTTAATTCTTGGAACGCTGCAGTGCCCATGTTTCAGTCAGTTTTACAACCTGGTTGGATTCAAAGCGAAGGAGAAAAAAGGAGAAGAAGAAAGGAACAAGGAGCAACGGGAGACAATGGTGAGAACAAAACTAACCTTGAGCCGGCGACACTTTACTCGTCCTTGCAGCACCTTCCAACCCCAAACTCTCCAAAAACCCCTCAACCAACCTCTCCTGCTCCGGCTCCAACATAAACCCTTTCCTCCCCACCTCCTCCGCCTTCGTCTTCGCCGTCATCTTCCTCATACTATCCGAGTACCCCCTCTCCGCCAAGTCCTTGAAAATCGAATTCTCCCCGGCATCAGCAATGACGCTACATAGCCTGATCATGGACAGGAACTCGGTCATGCCGTCTGGTAGACAACTGGCCTGGAAGGCCAGAATTAAAATGGAGGCGAAGCGGGCGTCGCCTTCGGCTGGTGAAGAGCAGGGGGTGCTTAGGGATGCGTTTAGGAGGGAGATGGATTTTATTCGGTGGGTGAGGGCTGCTTGAGAGGAGCTGGAGCTGGATGGGCAGGAGCCGTTAATGTTGGCGTTGGTGGTTAAGAGGGAGAGGTGTGAGGCGGCTAGGCCGAGCATGGCGTGGACTAGGTAGTCGTAACCATGGGACAAAGCCGCTACGTTGTTCCAGACGCTGTCTGCTTGTACGGGGAGAGGCGGGTAAGCGGCGACTAGGAAGTGGTGGAAGAAGCGGAGGTCTTCCATGGTGAATATGGGGGTGAACGAAGATGGATTTGGTCGTAGTACCATTGCTGGTGAAGAATTGGCTAGTCGAGCTCGCTGTCCTGTTCCTGATCTAGTGACTAAACGTGACAGGGCAGACGGGTTGGGCGGCTCGGGATATTCGCGAATAAGACCTATACGGGTGCAGTTGTCGCACTCGGGCAGTTTCTCGGAGCACTTCACTTTTCGTCGTTTGCAGGTGTAACAGCCACGCCGGGATTTGGTGTGGCCCTTTCGTGGGATGGGCTTGTTACGCCGTACGGTGACGGTTGCGGAGACGGTGGTGTCCGAACTCATCCCGGAGCCGGAGCCGGAGGCCGGAGTTTGTGTACACTCATTATTGTGCGAATCGAGGCCGAAGGATGGTGAAAGGAGTTGATTCTCAAGGAGATGATTCTCAAGAAATTGATTCTCAAGGGGTGTGCTCCCGATGTGATCCGCCTGATCTAGCATGCTCAAGGAGCCATCGAAGCTAGAGGTCTCCTCGGGGAGCATGAACCCTTCTGGCGTGTTGTTTCCAAAGTAGGTCATCTGGGTGTCTCTCAGGCGCGAATGGCGAAAGGTACGTAGTGATTCCCAACAAAAACAGTGACGCAGCCATCAACAAAACTCGAAGACGTTGTTGAAATAAGGTATGTCATCGTCTCGTGACGGTGTGAAGGCAACCATATTGTGCCGTAGATGATGAGGTTAGTCAAAAGAGGCTGTGTTGATTGCTTGTCTATCCAATCAAGAACCATACCAAGAATGATTGATGATCAGTTGTTGGGTTACCGGTAGTCCAGGCTGGGCAACGTTAACCGAACAACAGCCACTTCTGTAAGCAAGCCACGAAACGAGGAGGGTTGCAACGAGCCGCATTTGGAGGCGTGAAGCTGACGGTGTACGTGTAGGGAAGGATGTTCACAACATCAGAGTGGTGTCCAATTGGAGAATCCAGATAGCGGGTAGATGGTGTTGATCAGTCCGGAGAACCCCCAACAGAAGTAGCAGCTTTGTTGTGTAACATGATACCCATCAAGCATCCAGATTTGGTGCAATTCGGATTGAGAAAGGTCAAAACTCCAGCCTGTCCAAACAGTTATCTTCGGCCCGCCCATTGTGATTCTTGCAGAGATAAATATTCTCCGTCGGCCCTCAAAGCGGAATTTTTGAAGTATCACATGTTTCCTCTTTGTGCTTGTCTCTTTAAACAAGGAATGAAGTCAATGTGGATGCCGTGTTCTCATTTGAAGATGCCTCGGCAGCTCGGAATGGAACCTGGAACAGGGAGCGTGGATCTTTGAACGAATTTAAAGTTATTGGACCCCTGCTAGTCTGTTAGTGCCAAGCCGCTGACAGCCCCCGTTTTAGTGGCACCCACTGACAGTTCGAAGCTCGTAACAATCCCGTCCGCACTTTGGGCTGTAGAGCCCCACTGGGCCCCGGAGCCTCTAGAGCTCTTACATGCAAAGGCGACGTCACACGGCGCCGCGGGGCACAAAGTGGAAGGTGACGCGGTCGCTGGAAGTGAGACCTCGACAATCTTGATGATCGCCCGCTGGGAATCTCGGAATTTCCATGACAACGAGATACGGTAATACCGTAGAAACTCGGTCAATTGGCAAAAAGCTATCCCTCTTTGAGCGCCCGACAGTAAGTATACGTCTGTACGTATGTCCACTCAGTTAGTGAAAGCTCTACAACACTGCCCAACACTATCTTGCCTGCGTTTCAAAGCACAGGCTCGGACTTGAGCGTTACAGATCTGCCAGCGCCCTGTCTGATATCCAGGTTTTTCAGGCATTAGCTTTTTGCCAATTGACCGAGTTTCTACGGTACGGTAGATGCCATTGTTGCCTTGAACCTCGGCATGTTCCACCGCGTTTGCTGTCACTGAGGTGAGGTCATCTGTACAACCATTACCCAGACAAGACCCTGAACACGAGAGTGTCCACTCTGGCAACGTCCTCTCCACTCCCTAATTCAAGTTATTGTGAAACTCGGCCGACGTCTACCTGTTCTACCTCCTCTACCTGGTAACCTTCTTTCCGTCGTTATACAAAGACAACGAGAGACCATCCGCGACAGCAGAAGCTCTTCCTTTACCACCGTCTTATCAATCAATTACAATCACGCTATCGGTTTTTAATTCAACCCCAACAAGCCGTCCAACTCCGTGTCTGACCGCGTCAGCAAGCCCGAATCTTATACGTCTGACAACTAAACGACAATCCTTGAGCGGCTCCCGGTTCCGTTTTGATTGACACTTCCACAAGCCTCGGCCCAACCCGACCTGACCTACCTCTATAATACCCTTAGTCAAACACCTCCTCTAGCCCGGACTACTCGACCCCACGAGACCATTACACAACTTGACTATCATGGCGAACACAGGCCCCGGAAACGTGCCTCTGCACTTCATTCAGAAACCTCCCTTTACCGTCGAGGATCCCAATGCCCAACCCATCCCAGGCGAGACCATCCCCCGCCGACACCCCAAGGCTAAGGATGGCCTCATTACTCGTCCTGTCCCCGGAGTCAACACCACTCTAGACCTTCTCACTAGAACCGTGGAGCTCTACGGTGATGAGCGCGCCATAGGAAGCCGCAAGCTGATCAAGCTTCACAAGGACATAAAGAAGGTCCCCAAGGTCGTTGACGGCGAGACCGTCATGGTAGACAAGGAATGGCAATACTTTGAGCTTACTCCGTACTCCTACATCACCTATGGCGAATACTTTACCATTGTGAAGCAGATAGGCGCTGGTCTTCGCAAGCTCGGCTTGGAACCCAAGGACAGATTACACATCTTTGCTACCACAAGGTACTTTCAACCATCGACTTGTATCCCTCTCCTATTTGAACTTTGCTAATGCTGTCCTTCCGTACACTACAGCCCCCAATGGCTCGGCATGTCGCATGCTGCCTCGTCCCAGTCTCTCACCATCGTTACCGCCTACGACACCCTCGGCGAGAGCGGCGTCGAACACTCCCTTGTCCAGAGCAAGGCGAGCGCCATGTTCACCGACCCTCACCTTCTCAAGACAGCTACGAACCCGCTCAAGAATGCTACATCTGTCAAGGTCGTCATCTACAACAACCACACCACGCAGCCCGTTTCCCAAGACAAGATTGATGCCTTCAAGGCCGAACACCCGGACCTCACCGTCCTCTCTTTCGAAGAGCTTCGCGCTCTCGGCGAAGAAAACCCCGTACCGCTGACGCCCCCCAGCCCCGAGGATACCTACTGCATCATGTACACCTCCGGCAGCACCGGTCCGCCGAAGGGCGTTCCAGTCAGCCACGCCGGATTTGTCGCCGCCGTAGCCGGTCTCTACTCCGTCGAGGAGGAATCCGTCACCCATCGCGACCGAGTTCTCGCCTACCTCCCGCTCGCCCACATCTTCGAACTCGTCCTCGAGAACTTCGTCGTCTTCATTGGCGGAACCCTCGGGTACTCTAACCCGCGTACCCTTTCCGACACCAGCATGCGCAACTGCCCGGGCGACATGCGCGCCTTCAAACCCACCATCATGGTCGGCGTCCCGCAGGTCTGGGAAACCGTCAAGAAGGGCGTCGAGGGCAAGGTCAACAGCGCCGGCGCCCTCACCAAGGCCCTGTTCTGGGGTGCCTACAACATCAAGTCCTTCCTCGTCTCCAACAACCTGCCCGGAAAGACCATCTTCGACGACCTCGTCTTTGGCCAGGTCCGCACCATGACGGGTGGCGACCTGCGCTTCATCGTCAACGGCGCAAGTGGCATCGCCGCCTCCACACAGCACTTTATGTCCATGGTGGTCGCGCCCATGATAAACGGATATGGCCTGACCGAAACCTGCGGCAACGGCGCCCTCGGCTCCCCCTTGCAATGGACCTCCACCGCCATCGGCGCCATGCCGGCGGCAATCGAGATGAAACTCGTCTCCCTCCCCGAACTCAACTACCACACCAACACCACTCCCCCGCAGGGAGAAATCCTGTTCCGCGGCGCCTGCGTAGTAAAGGAGTACTACGAAAACCCCGAAGAAACCGCCAAAGCCATCACCCCCGACGGCTGGTTCAAAACCGGCGACATCGGCGAGATCGACGCCAACGGCCACTTACGGGTCATCGACCGCGTGAAGAACTTGGTCAAGCTCCAGGGCGGCGAGTACATAGCCCTGGAGAAACTCGAGGCTGTGTATAGAGGCGCCGTGTTTGTGCACAATATCATGGTGCATGGTGATAGTGGTAATCCGAGGCCGATTGCGGTGGTGGTGCCTAATGAGAAGGCGCTACACGAAAAGGCGAGGGAGTTGGGACTTGGCGCGGAGGCGCCAGGTGAGATGCATAGGAATAGGAAGTTGAGGGATGCGGTGCTGAAGGAGTTGCAGAGTGTGGGGAGGGGGGCCGGGTTGAGTGGGATGGAGACGGTGGCCGGGGTGGTGTTGGTTGATGATGAGTGGACGCCGGTTAATGTGAGTAACCTAACTCCCAGTCCCCCGTAAAGATGATGAAAAACTTGGTGATGATAGTGATGCTAACAAAACTTTGATAGGGTCTTGTTACTGCTACGCAGAAGGTCAACAGGAGAGCGGTGAAGGAGAAGTATAAGAAGGAGATTACTGATTGTTTGGATGGGAAATAAATGAGCTTCGACTCAACTTGGTACTGTGTGCGAAAGGTCGATTAGGACATGAAAGTAATTGTAATAATAACTTGCTGGGGACACTCGCCCCAGGCATTATGGTGAGGTTAAACGGAAGGAATAAACTAGCATTGGTATTCATCATTCATAGAGGGGAAGAAAACGGGAATGGGGCCTGCCGGGATATGCTACAGTTTTAGGCCAGGATCAGGTAGTTTTGCATTCTCCTTTCATGAGCAGCATTGTCACATCCTTTTTCTCCACTGTTTTTGATTGAGATGGTTCTGTATTGATGAACACAAAGAAACGGGGTATTTTGCGTGCCTATCATAAAATAATCAAAAACCAACGCGTTGGCTGATCTTCAGAAAGTAAAAAAAAGGTATACAAAGTGTTGCTGTTGTTATTCGTCATTGATCGATTACCAAGCGAGACCTAGACATCATACTGTAAAAAGTACTGTCTGGACTTGGAAGTCTGACGGGGGTAGAGGTAGCTTGGACAAGGCACACTACCACCTGCTACCACCGTAACCACTACCGTCATAGTCATAATCTCCTCCTCCCCTTCCTTGTCCATACCCTCCGTTTCCTCCTCCGTTGTTGCGGGGTATCTGATTCTGCCTCATGTCCATGCTCCTTTCTCCTCGCTCGATGTCCTCGTTCCATCCGTTATTGGTATTGTTATGGTTGCTACTGGTAGCGTTATTGACCGTGTTGTTGTTGTTACTGTTGTTGTAGTTATTGACGTTGTTGTTGTAATTGTTGTAGCTCGGTTGGTAGCCCGATTGGTAGCTCGGTTGGCTGAAATAGTCATCATCCTCATCCTGCTCTCGGTGCTCCGGCAGGTACTGTTGCTGCTGTTGTTGCTGTGGCGGTTGCTGTTGCGGTTGCTGTTGCGGTTGCTGCTGCTGCTGAAGGAAAGGAGGAGCAGTAGCCGTCCTTGCTATCGGTCTGATACCACCATCACCACTGTTGCTGTCTAGAGCAATGGGAGCCGTGTTGGTCCGCATAAAGGTGTTGCCGAAGGTGGTGGGGCCGAAATAGTCTTCGGCGTCGTTGTTGTCGACCTCGCGGTCAGAAGAAGCACCGCCTTTCTGCTGGCGCTGGGAGAGAGCGCGGTTGATGCCGAAGTAATCGTCTTCGTCTTCCTGCTGCTGGGACGTGGCGCGGCTGTTGCTGCTCCCCGGCCTGGCATCATTATTACCATGGCTGCCACCGAGATGATCTCTGGAAGAAGAAGCAGCATTGCTTGCTTGGCGGGCGAGCGTGTTGTTGGCAAAGTAGTCCTCGCGGCTGGCGGGAGTTGGGGTAGCAGCGACTCTATCGCTGCTGGCTTGCCTGGCATGAGCAGCAGTGGACTCCTCCGGATCCCGGCGAGAAGAAGAAGTAGACGCAACACTGCCGGCACTGCCTTGCCTTTGATGAGGTCCATTGCTACCGACGGAAGAAGCTACGCTTCCTTTCCTGCTGCTGTTTCTGCTATTACTGCCAGCACCAACAGCCCTGGAAACACTATCGGCACTTCCTTGCCTAGAGTGCGTCCCGTTGCTCTTGGTTTCCTGGTTAGCAGCACCACTACCCTGGCTGCTTACGCTCCCGTTTCTCGTCTTGGGAGGAGCATCCGTCTTCCTCGAGCTGGGCGAGCCGTCCATCATATACTCGAGATAATCCGACGTGACACTTCCTGCTCTGGCGACGGGGTGCTGTTCGCTCCGGGTTTCGACCGGTAGTTCAGCTGGTAGTTCAGCCACACTACTCAGAGAACTCTTGCTAGGATTCTGCTGATGGTGATGGTATGGCTGCCCCTCTGGCGGAGCGGTCATGTTCCTCTGGGGAATGTACGGTTGGTATCCGGGTTGCGTCCGCGGCGGTGGAGCGCTTCCCAGCCTTGGCGGCATCTGTGAGTTGTTCTGCGTCGGATACCCATAGCTATCGTGTCCGTAGTTGTCGTGGCCGGTGCCATCATGTCCATATCCTTGTTGTCCGTATGTGTCCTGTCCATAATTATCCTGGCCATAACCACCACCGTAGCCATCCTGATCGTACCCGTTCGACATGTGGCCACTAAGACCACCATAGGGGTTGTTGGTTTGAGGTACTTGGCTACCTCTCGAGAAGTTGTCGTATTGACTTTGGTTTCCGACGTTACCAGTATACGCACGCTCGATCGGCCTCGGCTCGACGCCCCTGTAGTTATTGTTAGAATAGCTCATCGGAGGAGCAGTCGGCGCCCTGGCGGGTGGCTGGAAGGCGGGCATCGTTGCGGTCGAGTAGGCCGCGGGACTATCAGTGTAACCGGGTCCGAACGAGGAATTTGGCTGTTGCATTGAAGGTCCGAAATCATTCCTCGGAGGGACTGTTCCGGCCCTTGGAGGAGGTGGCTGTTGCATGCCAGGTCCAAAGTTGTTCTGAGGTGGAACTGTTCCAGCCCTAGGGGGCGGATAGTTCCCTTGCGACTGTGGTCCAGCGCTCGTATTAGACAGCCCAGTCGCAGCCCGAGTAAGAGGACGAGGCTGATTCGGCTGTAGCTGTGACTGAGGCCCAGGACCAATGTTAGACATGCCAGTCGCAGCTCTGGTGAGTGGCCGTGGCTGGAAGCTCGGTTGCTGTGAAGGCGCAGAACTGACGTTAGATAGCCCAGTGGCCGTTCTATTAAGAGGGCGAGGTTGAAAGTCTGTCTGAGACGATCCAGTATCGTAGTTGGAAAGCCCAGTAGCGGCCCTACCAAGAGGACGCGGTTCGAAATTCGACTGCGACGCAGATCCATAGCTGTTCTTCGAAAGCATGGTTGCTGTTCTTGTCGGCGGGATATTGTTCATATCGATCTTGGGAACAGTAGGGACATCATTGGCGCGCTGTCTAGCGGGCTCGGCAGCTGCACCGATGAGTGACGTACTGGAGGTGCCCGAAAATTGCGTTGCAAAAGTCCCTGCACGGGACGGCGGCATCGGTCGCTTTTCGATCGAACCAAGCTCGTAGCCTCCGGGGGTAGAGGGTCGGGAGGTGTAGGCCGGAAGTGTAGCCATCGTATCTTGCCTGCTGAGCGATGGCATTTCGGGCAACTTCTCGGTTCTGCTTTCAATGCTAACGCCAATGTTCGGTAGTGTCGCCTTCATCGTCATCGGCCTATCCTCGCCCTTCTTCTTGGCCGCTTTCATTTGCGCCTTCTTCCTCTTTTCTTCCTCCTCGGCCATTGCCGCGTTGATCTTGGCCGACACAATCTGCTTTAAGCGCTTGTTGACCTTGCGCTCGCAGAATCCAGTCAAGCCGCCATCCGCACGAGGGATGTAACACCACAAGAAACAAACAAAAAAGACTCCGGAGAGCAGCAGTGACAAGAATGAAAAGATCCAGATGACCAGTGTAAAGCACATGCCGGATAGAGTAGCAGCTTGGCGGTAGTCGTTCTCAGCAAACGCCTCGATCTTTCTGAAGAAATCCATTGCCGAGTCTCCAAAATCCTTGCCGTTTATCTTGAGTTCACTGGTGAAAAAGGAGTATAGAGTGAATCCATTGACAACCTGTCGAGGTCCAGAACAGAGAAGGACACGGATCCATGCTGATAAGCACGTTTGTGAGTATAACTTGGGTCAACGGCGACAGAGGGGGATATGTGGTAATGGAGACTTACATTGGAAGTTAAAATAGCAGAACAGAGCAATGTACTCAGCGCCCTTTTTACTCTCGGTCAACGCGGCGAAAACCAGGAATCGCTTCCATCCTTTTCCTCCAAAAATCCGCAAACTCTCGAGTTTCGCGGCCAAGTGATCAAGGAACGATTCCGCGACACTTCCGCTGCGCATAGCCCGGTTGGCACGAATATGCTCGTATATGAGGTTGACAGCAGAAAGGATGATGCAGATGGTGAAAATCCACTTTGATACATCGATAGGAATGAGTGAGGTTGGTTGAACCTGGGAAGACCACTTCTTGAAAGCCAAAAGTTGAACCATGGTGAAAATGTCGACGACGTAGACGGCGCACGAGATGAAGATGGAAACCCATAGGTAGGCGTACGCTAGAGGGGTAAAGACTGATGTGGACTTGAAGTCATTGAGACTCTAGATGCCAGTTAGTAGGCGCAAGGGACCATTGGGTCATGGCTGAGAGAGACTCACGATAAAGTCCCATTTTTGTTCCGGTTGGTAAGTCACCTTTCGGCGGAACAAGTCAAAGAACCCCATCTTGTCAAGAATTTGAGGGGCAAATAAAGCTGCCCAACGGAAATCCTATTCGGGTAAGTAAAGAAAAAAAGAATAAGGTCAATCGACACAGTCGAGACCAATTGAGATGAACTCAAAAGAGTGAAGAAGATAATGAGTGGAATGCTCCCGGACCCGCCGTCGGCACAAGTCGTTCCTCGTCCAGCGATGGTATCGACTGTGCCTACCTCTGTGAAGGGGTCAGACACTCCAGGGTCGCGACGTCGATGAAGGTGTCAACGACGACGACGAAGTTGGTGAGGGAAAGAAGAAGAAAGATAATCGATGTAGGTAAGGAAAGAAGAAGCAGTTGGTTGTGTAAATGAGTGGGTCGCTTCCTTCGCTGTGTGGAGGAACCGTCAAGCCCTATTCCAGCTGGAGTCGCATTGCCGCAGACTCAGAAGGGTTGTGGAAGCGCCGCCGAGGATTTGCGTGCGTTTGCGAATCGGAATCGGGAGGGTCAGCCAGCATGCGGGCGGCAAGCAAGCAATTCGAGAGTCCGACTTATTCGGCGATTGACTCGTCAACTTGTTACTCGTTGACTCGTTCGCGGGGTGCAGACTGCGGAGGGCGCGCGCGGAGGACGGGACGGGGCCAGCGATTGGCAAAGTGATGAGCAGTGATGAGCAGTGATGAGCACTGTTTGGGTGGCAGAGGCCGGATCGACAGGTCGAGTTTCGAGGACTGGAAAGGACTGGAGAAGGGACCGTGGGCCGACGCGACCGGATTGACGTTTGATCGCCAGGTCAAAAGTGGGCTTGCGTGTTTGCGATGTCGCAAGTTATTGTCGACCCGATTGCTATTGTGGTCGAGGTAGTTGGGTATATTGCGTGGTCAATTGGAGACGGGATGAAAGTCTCAAATGAAGGACTTATTGACTGATGTTGTTGATTGCTATTGTAAAGCGACTCGCTGGCTTCGAATCCAAGAGAGACGGAAATAAAATGAGAGACTGGGCAAATCCCTTCGCGCGTATCCAAATCCAAAGAACCTTCTACGACTGGAAAAAATATGAAGGAACGTGGTAAGGGAATGCCAGGGGAGGGCGGACCAGAGCAGAAAAAGACACACAAGTCCGGGCTAGAGATTGGTGAGAAGGGATGGAAGAGACAGAGAGAGTGGCCGAAGATGAGATTCTGCGAATGGACAGCAAGCAAGGGTCTCATTACTGCAATTCTTCGAGACGGGGAGGGCCTGGGACAGTCGTCGCTAGGAACGCCAGGAACGCCAGGTACCAAGGCGAAAGGGGCCAATGCGAGGCCAAGGCGGCGTCGAGGTGGACGCCAATGGCTTGGATCTCAACCGACCCGTGGCCCCCAGCCAACCGTCTTGCCTTCAACCCCTGCATCGTCGAATTCCCATGGGACGACACCATCAATTGGTGGAGTTGCCGGGCCATCCAGCTGTGGGGAGGAAGCACGTTGCCATTAATGGGGTTACAGTATAATGCTCCCTATGCGCTCACAAGTGACCAATATCCTGTAGTCAACCCTGGCTAGTGCAGGTACCAAATTCCTTCAACCTGATATTAGTGATTGGCTCATGACACCCAAGACCTTTTCGAGCTTCCCCCCTTGCGTATAAGCTCCGAAGTGTGAAACGGCGTCACCTCCCAACCAAGTCTCTTGAGGGAGGATGTCCCGGATCCGGGTACAACCCAAGAACTACGCGTGTAGCCACCCAAAAACCGTGAAAAAAATTTGAAACGCGGAGTGACGAGTTCTCAAACAGGAAATCAGCTCGAGCACACATGGATGTCCAGTCAAAACTACAAAACATGTGCTGAGCGGACGATAAGCAAACGCCACATCTACGGAACGGAAGCTTCCTCGATTCCTCCCGCGTGGCTCATTGTTCTGTTGTTGTCCTGTCAATTCGTTGTTCTCGGTCAAGTATTTCAAGTGGAATATCTACTTCTCATCCTAGGCTGAATGATTGCCGCAAAAAAGACCAACACTTTTGATGGAAACAAGGCGAGACGGGTTATCTATAAATCTCGAACACCAGATGTAACGAAGTACATTCTTGTTCAACAAGGGAATTGTCCTGTGGTTGTGGCTTGTCCCAGGTTCCTCTTTGGCGTTGCTGTCCAACCCAATGGCAAACAGCCACAAAGTCTTGGCCTTAACCGCGCGCTTCCTAATTCAAGAATGCCGCAGATCTGCCGCTATCCGATGTAAGCGCGACCATGTTGGCGCGAAGAAACCGAAATGATGGCCGTCGTCTTAGAGTACGGGGAAACTGGGTATGGTATTAGGGTTCGGTTCGAGAAGTCGATGTTGTTTATGCGCACCGGGCTTCAGATCGTCTTTGTTAAGCGGGTGTTCGAACATCGTCTTCCATTTGCCTTCATCAAAGAGTCAACACTTGCAACTAAGCATAGCTCACTTTTCTTTGCCGTCCCAGAACCTGCCAGATCTTCTTCACATGTTAATACAGACAGATGGTGTACACTAGATTTCTTATACACTAGCCAGCTTCCCCTTTCCGCCCCAGAAGCTTCACTGGCTAAACAAACTCGGTTTGCGGGAGCGAAGCCAGCAACAGTCATGTTATAAACTGGCTGCCTTTTTCTTTTCCCAGCTCAGCCCTCCCTGGCCTCGCCCCTCCTTTCGTTTGTTTCCTTCGTTCAGCACACACTTAACCCCCCTTGCTTCACCACTGCTCCACCTCACCTCTTGCTGCGCTGCATCTTTCCACCCTTGCCTCCGGGAAGAGCCTTGCCGCCGCGGCCCGCCATGACAGGCACGGCATGCAGAGCCTCAGCAGCGCCGGATTCCAGGTATTGCTTAACAATATCAGCGCCATCCACCAAGGCGCCTTGGACAACCTTTTCGGCATCCTTCAAGAGGGCCTGCTGCCTGCCGGCTTCGAGCTCCTTCTTGCGCTCCTCCGTAAGGAGCCACTCCTTGGGGAAAGAGATCTTCTTGGAGAAAGTGTGGTGACGGGTATCGAGAGGGATGTCCTCAAAGGTATCTTTAGGATCCTATAGTGGTGGTAAAAGGGTTACATTAGCAATGGCTCGTGGAGTCGCCCTAGAAAAAGAGATGCATGGAAAGCAGTACCTTGGCAGCAGCAATCATCTTCTCAATCAGATCGCCGAGATAGCGCTTATTCTGGGCCTGGTGCTCAAACTTCTCGCAGCTCATCTTGATAATGTCCTTCTCGGGGTTGTAACGGGGTCCGGCCAGCTTCATAAGCTTGCGCTGCTGGACCTCGGTGAGGTCTCGCAGATCCTTGGGGCAGAACTCGACCACGACCTTCCTGTCGGCAGGGTGGAATTCGCCCATGTAGGTGGTGTAGCGGAAGCGCAGGACCTCCTCGCTCGTCGGCGGCACGAAAGGCTTGGCGTACTTGGACAGTAGCGGCATCTCCCAGACGGCGATGCGCGCATACTCGCGGAACTCGCGGTGCTCCTCCAGCTTGCCGTGACCCAGACTCATAATGTCGTTCTCGTGGAAGTCGTCCTCGCCGTCCTCGTTGGTGATGAGATCCGTGTCCTTCTCCTCCTCGTACCAGAAGGTCTGTTTCCTGGGCATGACCACCCTCCTTAGCGGCGCCGCCGCATGCTCAATGTCTCTGATCATGCTCGACCACCCCCTCTTGAGGTCGTCGGGCGTCTGCTCCCACGAGGTGAGGGCGCGCTCGTAGCGCTCGCGCTCCCAGTCCTGAAGGTCGTCCGACCTCAGCTTTTCGGACAGGAACTCGCCGGGGTTGTAGGGGCGGGTGAACTCGAGCTTGGCATCGTCTTCCCTCTTTAGTACGGGGACGCCCTCACATCGTGTCGCGGTGGCGGAGAGGGCCCGGCGCTGGATGGCAGCGACGCGGAGACTGGATGTTTGTGTTTGGCGACTGCATGTCCGGAGACCGAGCCGGAGCGCATTGGCGGAGGAAGCCATCCCGGGGGGTTGTCGTTTGTTGTGTCCGGACGGAGGAGGGGCGACCGTGACGCTGCTTGGTGTGTGGGAATTTGGCGCGCGGGGGAGTCGGAATCGGGACTCGATAGTGGAGGGCGACCGGGCGACAACTCGGGACGGGGACACGGGCGCTCGGGAGCCGGACTCTCGCAATCGCGCCCAGAGCTATCCAAAAAAATTGGGCTCAGCCTCAATTGCGGGCGGGCAGCGCAGCCGGAGGGGTCCGGAGGGGAGCGTAAGCCACAGCAAGACAGCGCTGAAGAGAGGTGCCCCGCCACACTTTAGCAACCTTGACGTCCCGGGCCCTGCAGCTTCCCCAATTCTAGGTACCTCGCTACAAGTATCTTCCCTTGCCGTGACCCACCAGTTATAAGCGCAAGATCCAGCTTTCAGTACCTCTTCCAGAAGTACCGTAATCAGGTACCCTTACCGCGCCTCCTTGTTCAATTCAACATTCATCATCAACAGCACTCTGAATGCTTCACTTTCCTGAACTTGCTCTGCCCAAGCATATATAATCAACAATATTGATTTCTCTCCCACATTCTAACTTCATATCAAGCGTTATTTGACATTGCTCTCTTCATTCACAAAACCCAAACCACCCTTCACTGACCCACGGACCGCGGACGAGATGGACCATTCGACGATAACAAAACACACCACTAACACTGAGGCAACGGACCCTCCACAGATTGCTGGTCAGAAACGTGACGCCAGCGCAATTACAACAGTCAGTCCTGATGGACCTTTGACTAAGTCTGGAGAAGGTCTGGAAACTGGCAAGGAGAACAAAGAAGAAGGTGAAGCAAAACGACCGAAACGGTGTGATAATACGACTTCACTCGAGAAAACCAGCATGGAAGGCCGACAATGCTTTGTTACAGTGGGCGCTACCGCCGGCTTCCGCCCGTTGCTTTCAGAGGTCATCAAACCAGAGTTTCTCAACTGTCTGGCCGACAACAACTTCAACCTCCTCAAAGTACAATGCGGCGAGGATTTTTTGTGGTTCGATGCTCAAGTCAAAGCTTTGCCTCCTAGTTCCATCACGATAGAATGTTTTGCTTTTACAGAGAACATGACCAAGCATTATGTCAGGTCACGGGGCGAGAAGTCCGTGAGACTGCCGGGTGTGGTGGTTGCTCATGCCGGTGAGATTGCCCCCTGTTATCATCATTTGTCTCTTTGAGAGCATTAAATAATTAAACGGTTAGGCTCTGGAACAATTCTGGAAGTTCTCCGACTTCAGGTACCATTGGTGGTGGTTCCGAACCCAACTCTCATGGACAACCACCAAGCTGAGCTTGCTGAAGAGTTGGAATCTACGGGAGACGCCGTGTACGGCAGGCTAGGGTAGGTTCTTACCCATTAATCATTTATGCTCCCATGCCTATTCTCCCATCTCTCAAACCATATGGCTAATACCCGTAACCTAGGAAATTAACCGAAGCAATCACTCGCTCGTTAGAACTAGTCGCCCAAGGTCCGCTCAAGCTCAAAGATCTCTCACCATACTCACCCCCACCGTTCCCGGTGCCCGAGTCGGAGCGCGTGACCTTGTTTGACTGGATGGCGCTAACTTGCTATCCAGACGAGTTACGCAAGCAGCAGCACTTGCAAGACCTCAGGAATGTTGAGGAGAGCTTTCAGCGAGAGTTGGAACAAGCCAAAGTGCCCCAAACAGAGACAGTTCAGGATCGCCGCCAGCGGGATCTCGACTAGGCGTCACTGTTAGCGGATCAGCTGGTAGCTTATGATCAGGGCGGTGATTCTGACAACTGGTATTCAGCATGGGAGTCCCGCCTTCTCAAGAGAACTTGCATACACCCTACCCTCTCTTTGGTGTAAGTGTCGAACTCGCATACCTGTTGTGCGGTCTTTATCTTCGTTACTGAGAAGAATGCCACACCGCAACTCTGAGCTAGGCTCAGCATGTTTCTCTTGAGTTCCATAAGGGCTATCGATATTCTATGAGCAACATCACTACGTACAACAACAACTAAAACCCACTCTTCATCATTGATGCACACAATCTCGCGAAACTTAGGGCGCATAAGGACACACGGGATCTATCTTCAGCTACAGCACGATCCTATCTATCACTGAAACCACGCACAGCGAGGCCCATACCAACAGAAGAGACAAGCCCAGGGAGATATCTACCCCGGCTGAGCAGCGGCATTTGGGGGGGCAGTCCTTTGCAAAAACAATGATGCTGGCTCCCTGTTATTCATTTGAATAAATCAGAAGTGGGCGAGTCAGCTCTTGATCCCGGAAGTGTTGTTATGGCCGTTGGCCGCTGAGAAAAGGGTTCATAGATGTATAGCGAATATTATCGTGGACCAAGTACATGGGCACTCGTAGCGATAATGTTTAATAGTCATAAATCACAAGGTTCACCGTCCCAGAGAATCTTGGGCAAGGATGAAGTAGGGCTTTTACTCTGGATTGGGCGAAATGCTGACAATCGCTTTCATGAAATCATGATGACTGACAAAGATCCAGTCCAACGAGACAACCACCGACGCAAAGAAGGAGGCACCCCCAACTCCAGCTCACAACTCACAACTTAGCCTCCTCCTTCCCCGGCTTCTTCCTCCCCGGCGGCGGTCCCATCAACTCCAAAAACTCCTTACTAAGCACCCTCTTCTCCGTCCCCTCCCTTCCCTTCCACACCTTTCTAAACTCCTCATCCTCCTTCCTCCAAACCTTCTCCAAATCCTTCGCAATGAACTCCGCCGCCTCCTCAGCACACCTAGTCGTCGCCTCCATCGGCACCAAATGCCCGAACCCTTCCACCGTGCGCACCTCCACCCTGCCCGCCTTCGCTCCGCCACTACCGTTCCAACCCGTACCCGTAAGCTCCAGCTTCTCCTCGCGCGTCTCCGGAGGACAGACGTCGGACGTGGACCCAAAAACCCAGAGCACGCCGGGCCGGAGGTGCGGCAGGAAGTTGGTAGTCATCGTGCCCTCGGCTCGGTAAAACGGGAAGTTAGTGTCAGTAGCCTGATCCGGGGGCAAGTCCGGCACCGGCTGATCTTGTTTCTTAGGGCGGTAGTAAGTGAAGCACTCCTGGTGTTTGGACGTCGTGAGCGTCACTTCCTCCTTTTCTGGAGAAACCCGGCGCAAGCCATGGTTAACCAACACCTCCAGACATCTCGGGTCCCAAGTCTGGTAAAACTTATTCTTCCTGAACCCCTCCGCCGCCGCTGCCCGTGAAGGCCAGACGTCCCGCCTATAGGCTGATTGCTTCATAGGCATGAAGCCGTAGGTGGGACCGCGCTTGGTGAACTTGGAGATGACCGGGTCGAGCAGGACGAGCGAGGAGAAGAGGCGCGGGTGTAAAAGAGAGAGAGAGACGATGGTGTTGCCGCCGAAGGAGTGGCCGATTCCGACTAGCGGGCGTGGCATCTCGCGCCGAAGGGCGTTGACGACGCAGAGGAGGTCGCGCGCGTGGTCGTACCAGGATGGGTCGTTGCCCAGACTGGACTCGTTGATCAGACCGGATTGGCCTTGCCAGGCGGCGTCGGCGATGAAGATGGAGCGGATTCTGATGCCCCGGGTGGAGAGGGCTTTGACGAGGTCTTCCCAGAGGGGCTCGTAGAGTTCCTGGAGAGGGGTGTTAGTGACTAGCGAACACGAGATTTCGGGTTAAGTGTTTGTGAGAGTAACTGACTTTGACGAAGCCATTGGCGTGAGCGCCGATGATGGTCAGGTCGCCCGGTTGAGGATTGGGGTTGCTCTTGGGGATGTATTGCTTTACGGATAGGTAGAGGATCTCTTCTTGGGAGTTGGCGGTAGCATGGGCATAATCACGGATGTGTTGACCCTCGACCTTGTGCTCCTTGATGATGAAGGAGGAGGCCATTGTGGCGGTGGGTGAGGATGAGAGTGTCCTTTCTTCCAATTGCTTGTGTTGCTATGTCTCTGATGTTTGTGTACAAGCTGATATGTTGACAGTTGTTTTGTCACACTTTAGGCGTGTAGTGGCTTGTGTTGTGTGCCTCGAGTGATGGACGTGCCAGTTGGATGAAACAAACGACAACTCTGATATGATCCCGAAACTGACGAGTCGGGTTGAGGGGATTCTGGTAACACGATCAAATGGGGTTCACGGGGAGATCAAATAACGAAGTGTTGACTAAAATCCGGGGTTGTCGATCGTGGGGTTTAGGTTGATTACTGAGCCGACTGTTACGGGACGAACTGCCGAGGCATAAAGCCATCGTGGCGCCGGGCTGTTGTGGTAGCGACTAGCCCCGGAAATCGACCCCCGGATTCCATTGCGTGATACCGTACACTATCAGTTTTCGACAACCCGTTGTTTATGATTCAGAACCATGATTAAATTGAATAAGGGAGATGCTATGTGACTATCGCTCATCAGTAGTGCTTGATGTTGTGCCAAAGCTCTTTCGAGTTGTAGCGGTGATCGGCAATCCATCAAACTGGAACTTATCGTAGTCGGCGTGTAAGTCGGGTACGTACCAGGTACGGCCATAAGACAGTGAGTGCCTCACATCGAAAACGGCTAGTATGAAGACATTACAAACAAGAAAGGTGATCAACCAACCTCTTCCCGTCCAGATCCAACGAAGAACCATCGAGGCAGCTTTTTGGTGTTTTCTGGCAGTTCGTGACTTGTCGAGGTTATCAAGAGTGCATCCCCAATCCCGAACACTAACAAGGAAAGCGGGGGAATATAGGTAAGTACCTAGGTACACAACGGAGTTGATAAGATAAGGCAATCCATTAAACTGTAACAAAAGGTTATTCCACGGTCATGTGATACAGCGTGCCTAGTTCGCGTCATGGTCCCGCACTGGCTTTTTCCGATCGCGTCGCCTGCAGATGGCTCCAATTTGCCAGTGGCAGACAAACAAAAGACAATTGAACGTTCTGCCAATCAACAACCGCTGGTCATCTGCATCTGCCTGTCGCTTTTACAAACCATCACCCTCACTTCTGGCCACCATTTGCCCATGGAAATCGAATAGAATCGACTCAAGACTCGGCGCTTCGACGCTTCCTCTATAACCTGTATTTAATCCAGCGAAACCGCGTTTACATCACCAAAATGGCCGGAGAAAACGAGAGGCCGGGTCTGCTCGATAGCTGCTTCATCTACTTTGTGCAAAGCAAGTCACTGTCGGCTAGTCTTATCTCAGAAGTACGTCTTCTCTTTCTTGATGCGAGATCCACAAGCTCCTAACACCTCGGCAATCTGTAGTTGTCCAAGCTTGTACAAAAGCATGGCGCCCAAGTTCTCGAGCCAACGAAAGACGGCAAAATTCCTCTGGAACACGCGACCCATATTGTCGCGAACACGATCGACTTCGAGCAATACCACGATGCCCTCCAATACATGATCCCCGTCGTCAACACCAACTGGATCAAAATCACGCTAGCACGGAACAAGGTCGCCCAAGTGAGGCCGTACTCCCCCGATCCTAGAATGATCTTCTCCAATGTCATCCTCACCTGTGCCGATATCCCCGAGTCCGACAAGGAGACCATTATTGGTGCGACCATGGCGCTTGGTGGTATGGAATCAAAGGACTTGACGCGTCAAACCACCCACATTTGCGCCCTGTCCATGGACCACGAAAAGTGCCAGGAGGCCCAGAAGAAGAACCCCAAGTGCAAGATTGTCCTTCCGCACTGGTTCGATGACTGCTTTAGGCTAGGGAGGCGAATCAGCGAAGCACCTTATATGCTCCCCGACCCCGAGATCTTGCGCACAGGGCCCGACGAAGATATCAAAATCCCAACGAGCGAGGCCGTGGAAGGTGCCACGTCCGTTATACCTAGTGCTGTGATGCCGGGGAAGGAGAGGGAAAAGGTTGTCGTCTTCGCTCAGAAGAAGGTCATGATATCTCAAGATCTCCCTATCAACGCCCGGCTGCGAAACATCTTAAACACTCTGATCGAGCAAAGCGACGGCGAGGTCGTGGATGATGTCGATGCATGCGACATGTATGTGTGCCAATATCGCGACGGGGACGAGTATAAACGGGCGGCACAGCAAGGGAAAGACGTGGGCAACCTTGCTTGGCTGTACTATCTCATCGTACATAATGAATGGACGAGGCCTACACGACGACTTCTGCACTACCCGATACCACGAGACGGGATTCCCGGATTCAAGGGGATGAAGATCACACTATCGAATTATGGAGGTGACGCTAGAGTATACCTCGAAAATCTCATTACTGCGGCGGGCGCAACATACACCAAGACCATGAAGGCCGACAATACCCACCTGATCACGGCTCGGATGAACGGTGAGAAGTGTGAGGCGGCCAAGGAATGGAACATTGAGATTGTCAACCATCTCTGGATCGAAGATAGCTACGCCAAGTGCGAAGTTCAGACATTTTCTAACCCCAGGTACCAACACTTCCCGCCTAGGACAAATCTAGGCGAGATCATTGGCAGCACCTTTTTCGACGAACAGAAGTTGCGCGAGGTATACTTCCCCGGTGGTGAAGAAGCTCTTAACACGGCAGCAGCGAAAAGGCGCAAGGCAAATGACGCTGCGAACAAGAATGTGTATGCCTCCAACTTGGCAGAGACCGATGCTGGAATCGCGAGCGAATCGAGTCCACTCGGTGGAAAGGCAGCCAGTAAGCCACCACGAGGGACGCAGAATAAGCAAAATATCCAAACGCCAGCAAAGACCACCCGGACTACACGTGGAAAGGAAAACGATACACCATCAGTGATGTCCAGCGGTAGCCGGAGCGCCAAGGATAAGGCGCTGTCCAAGCTCCACCAACTAGCACCAGATATTGCTCTGTATGAGAAGGAAAAGAAGCGCACAGGGAAGGACGGTCCATGGGGCGGCAAGCGGGCCGCAGACCAAATCGACAGGGATCGGTCCGTGAAGGAGTCAAGTCCAGCAGAAGGAGAGGGAGAGGAGGACGAGACAGGACAGAAGCGTCCGGCCAAGAAGGCCAGGGTCTCGTCAGGCCCAGTAGAGATGCGCATCTGCTTGACAGGCTACAAGAGATGGGTAAACGACAAGATTCGAGAGGAGGCAGATAGGGTGAGTGGTTACCTTTCCCCCAACGTATGCACACCATTAGCTAACTTTGACACCAGCGAAAATTGCGCGCCATGGGCATACAAATCGTCCAAGACAATGTTCCCTGCGACTACCTCGCCGCGCCGCGTATGGTTAGAACTATGAAGTTTCTCCGTTGTCTGGCTCGCGGCCCGGAGGTCATCTCGTCCGATTTCGTCACCGCCTGCATCGAAGCCGGCAAGGTCCTCCCTATCAAGGACTACCTGCTCGTCGACAAGGAAAACGAAGCCCGGTTCGGCGTCACCCTCGAGACGGCCATCTCGCGCGCCCGCGCCAACCGCAGCCGTCTGCTCTGGGGCGTGCCCATCTTCTGCACGGCCGAGATCAAGAACGGGGTGCAGAGCTACCAGACCATCGCCGAGGCCAACGGGGCCATCTTCAAGGTCTTTCGTGGTCGCGGAGGTTCGGCTATCAAGCCCACTACGCCTGAGGAAGACGGAGGGGCACCGCCTGAGCCGGTTTACCTGTTGACGTCGCAGAGCGCGGCTGAGAAGGCGCTGTGGCCAAAGTTTGAGGAGATGGCGAAGAAGGGGAACATGGAGCCGAGGATTGTGGTGTCGGATTGGTTGTTGGATGTGGCGATGAAGCAGGAGTTGACGTTTGATCCTAAGTACTTGGCGGTTAGGTACTTTGCTGAGAATCCGCAGTTCTGAGGATCATCAGTAGGAAAGGATAGGGTGGATGTGGGCAGTTAATGTGAATCGTTTACACACTGTTGTTCTCGGGTAGAATTATTGCATGGCGGGTTCATTGTTCTTTTTTTTTTTTTTTTGGGGGGGGGGGGGGGGGGGGGGGGGGGGGTGGATGGGTTGGGGAGGAGGGAGGATGATGCGGAGTAGTGGGTGGGTAAGGTGTAATAAATGTTCACCGGCGCGACTGGTTGAGTTGACAAATCCCATTCTGGGGATGTCTTTCTTTGCAGTCTAAACGGGTGAATGACATAGATATCCGCATTTATGTTCATCGAATAGTTCAAATGTTATTCCCCATCATAGCGAATTATTCATAGTATTAACAAACCATTGTCTCTTCGTTCACGATGCCCTTTCATGTCTACGGATTTCACTATCAGATCTTGGTGAAGCTCTCAGCCAAATCCGTTGGCCCCAACATGGACTCCATATCACCCAAACCATGCGGCTATGTACGTAATGCGTTCCTTTTATAGCCGAGCAGCCTCCAGCCAACTGTCGTATTCAAGGCGGAATGAGTGCAATAATTGAGAGATTTCTTTTCTGATTCTCCGTCGGGTCTACGTTTTGACGCAATGGAAGAGGAAGCCGTAAAGGGTCGGCCGAGAACCGGCGATACTCCTGGCCTGGAAAGCTCCGACCGAGCATGTGAAGAATTCGTGATGACTGATAGCAACACACTCCGAATGACATCCTGGAATTTGCCGTGCGATGAATGAGTGTGATGATTTGAGGATTGGTGACACTGGGAAATGAACGTTAGGTATAAAAAAGGATATGAACGTTCATGTATGAAAAGTAACGCTGGTGGTGATGATTAAAAAAGAAGAATACACCACGGAAGGGTGCCTAGGACTTGCCCGGACATCCCTCCCGTCGCTCGTAGATAATCGCTCGTAGATATTGGCTGGTAGATATTCGCTCGAAGATATTCGCTCGAAGATAGATATATTTCGCTTACTATGATAGTAACGCTGGATGTGAGAAAATACGCTGGGGTGAACTCACTATGGGAGAGTGCCCAGGACTTGCCCGGACAGCTCTCCCATAGCGTTGGGCGTTGGGGAAAAACCCCGAAAAATTGCCCTCAAGCTGAATCGAACGGATGCGATTTCGGTAGCTGGTTAGACTCAAAACCGTCCCTGGATAGACTAAACCCACTTTTCTTGGGCACGCAGCATCTGTGTCAGCCGCGCAAAAACTTACAAAGCGCATCACCAAATCCGCGTTGTTTTAAAGTCATTCAGAGTCTCCAATTTGGTTAATTGGATAAGGTATTATTGAAGTTATCAGAGTTGTTGGTATTGGTGTCGCTGTTTGCTGCCATCTTGATGAAGAATTGGACAAGTGGGGTGCGATTCTCGATAAATTGGACATCGACAAACTGGACAAGGGAGAGCAGGTCTACGATCCATCTGAAGAGCAATAGACTAAGAAGCGAAAGCGTCGCGGCGGATTATAGAGAAGTCGCAAACGATGCAATAACGATCCCATTGACAGCGGCAATAGCAGCGGCAATGACAACGATAGCGACGGAGATGGCGATAGCCTCAAAAGAATGGCAGCACGAAAGAGGGCGGGCGCGGTTGGGAGCCAGAGATTGGCTGCACACCCAAGAAAAGTGGGTTTAGTCTAGGGACTGTTTTGAGTCTATCCAGCTACCGATTTCGGAACGGATGACGTTGCGGACACAACCGCACGTGGCAGCCACTGAGCCACTAAACCACAACGGGATATTAGTACCCACGTGAACGGGAACCTGAACCTATATAGGCATAGACATTTCTGAATCTGCCTTCGCTGCAAATTCCATCCCAACATCTCGTCCGAAGTACTGTACCTCCAAACATTTGCACTTTTCGTTGAAAGGGAAAACTACCAGAAAGAAACTGATGCACGCGCTCACCCACGCATTACTGGATATGTCTTCTCAACTCAGCGCCCCCCAGAATGGGGCTTTGCGGGTGTATTGTCCGCATTCTGGGTGCAGAGCGAAAGAGCTTGAGATACATGTCCAAGAAATGTGCGGGACTGGGCAAATTCCCAACTGGGCTTGGTTTCTGGCCCTGGATATACCGACCCCCATGATGGGTGATGAGGTGGATTTGGAAATGGCCCGGCACGTGCCCTGTCATGCTCACCTTCCCCAGGATTTGTGTTGAACAATAAATCATGGTAGTCAGTACATAGTCACAGGCTCACAACAGCTTCAGCCACGCCGCTGGAAGAGATGGCTCGCGGGTCAATATCAAGAGGCCAGTAATACCTGTTACATGATGCGAGTGTACTATGGTACCTGATGAATATGGGTGACACTGCCGTCCCGTTCACGGAGTTGTCTTGTGTGCCTGTGTGCCCGTCGAACGGTTCCTGCAGCGGCAGCGGGCGGTGTGACAAGCTCTCGCCAATCAGGTTCACTCATGCCGCATTCGCATGCTTGCTGTTTCGAAAAACAGAATAAAAATGTCCGACGTTGAGAAAGTCGCGAAAAGCTCAGAGCTATCACGAATAGGCCTTGAGCTTCTTGCAAAATCCAAACAGAGGATCTCGTTGCTCCGTTCCTTGTTCCACGGCTCCGAGTCAACCGAACACCCCAAGTACAAATAAAGTTCATCTCATCTCTTGTTTTCGAACGAACGAACCGAGCCGCCGAAGAACTCCACCGTGATCCGTCCCATGCGACGACGACACTCAGACTGTTATCAGATCTTTCATCCGTACTGTACGTCCGTAACGTGTGCAAAATCTCCACTTTCTTTCCACTCAAGTTTCCACGTTTCCACTCTTCTCGTTTTCTTACGCAGGAATGCCCACTTTTGATGGGACGAGCAAGGAGAGAAAGATCTGATAACTCGCCGGTGGAGCTCCGAAGCAAGTGAGTGTTCCCGAAATAATTCAGGGCAAGGGCCAAAGCCGAACTCAAGATCAGATTCAAGGAAGATATCGGAGGAGGGGTCGGAACTTGAAGAAGTGGAGAAATGCATTTGTTTACATGCCATGTTGACATTTGGAAGGCGGTCTGCACCGAGGGGCACCGAGCAACAAGGGGCAAGCACTGCAGTAAGCACGGCAAGGCAACAGGCAAGGTAGCTGGTAGCTCTTAACTACCCCTACCTATCCCATTCAGGAACACAAGAAAAACAATCCCTGAGATGCGCGAAAACGGGGACGGGGGGTCGTGTCTCGCAAACTGACGAATTTGCGGAGGCGAGTCGCCTTTGTCCGCCGTGCTAGGTGCCACCTCACCAGCCCACCAGGTGGAAGCTGGCATGGCACGTTCGCATGGCTTGATCAACCAATTTTTTGTGGGGTTCAACTTTTGTTCCGTCCGACCCGCCACGCCTTTTTTGAGGTTCTTCAAAGTTGGAGTTCAAACTGATGGAAATCTCTGTCCGAATTGCGTCTGTAGGTAGGTAGGTGCAAGTATCTGTACAAGTGGACGTTGGCATAATCGCCTGTGCCTGCTTCCTGTGACTTCGACTAGACAGTCTACCTAACCAGATGGTGATGGCTTCCCTTCCAGCGTGTGCTGCAGTTCGCCCATCTTGTCCCAAGCTCAGAAAGATCTCCCCTTGACGTGAATGCTACCCGGTTGATGAGGATTCTCCGACATCGTCCTTCAAATCCTTCTGCCACCCATCGAGACCCTTGTCCCGACCTGCTTGAGTATCGCTGGTCGTGCAGTAGAAGGGCCTTGGCTTGGTCGGGAGCCACGCTCGATTGGTATTGTCTGGACCCCTTTTTACGCATTGTTCCCTGCCGGCAAGTGGCCGCTCTCGAGGAACAACAAATGCTATATGAACCTCCTATGTCCCCCATCTTCGTCTGGTTTTGAATCTCTTCTTGTTTGATTTCTTCTTTCCATCCTTCTTCAGTTTTGGTCTCCGAGACGAACAGAAAGCAACATTATATCTTGATCCTCGATCGAGATTTCAAAAAAAAGGTGTGTATATCAAACCCGGCAATAATCCTTGCACATCACCCATCCACCCCTGTCCACCAGTCAAGTCCAATGTCGGCGCCGGAGAAGCTTGGTCCATGCTTTTTTGTTGGGCGTGGTTGCGGCGGCTTGGCCAAAGTCTGATAGCCCAGATTTATTGTTGTCAAGAGAGACATGGGAAAGGGGCAACTCAGGGGCGGCAGCATTGGCAGGGGCGCTAGCCTGAGTGGACTGGCGTGGTGGCAGGATAGGCAGGTCCCTTGGTCACTTTTTTTCTGCTGGGAATGGAACCACCTGGCATTCTAGGGCCACCCAAAAAGTGACCCCAGCCTTCTGGACCTCTTGAGTGAAGAGAGAGAGAGCTCGCTGGCAACAACGGCGCCAAACAGCGGTGAAAAGGGGGCCAGAGTTGGGGTTGGATCGTTGGACGGATGCCAGTGGGCAATGCCAAAAGATAGGACGACACGCGCTAACCCCAAACTTGACCCCTCCGTAGACAGGAGCACAGGCACTTTTCTACGCCAGGACCCCCAATCTCTCAAAACAACCCCTCCCCTGAACGGGACACGACAATCTTCTCTTCCTTCATTTTTACTCCATATTCTTGCCCTTCTCTCCTCTTCCTCTCCTCCTCCGTTACTTCCCCTTCCTCACTTCCCTCAACCTTCCCTCGACGTTAATCGCCAGATCCCAATTGCCCACACAAAGATGGCTACCCGTCCCCAGAACATTGGCATCAAGGCCATCGAAATCTACTTCCCCAGCCAGGTACGTCCAACACCCTATGCTAGCTGCGTACACGCGCATCTCCTGCCGGCCGCGTTACCTTAGCTCCGGATGACGCCCCTCCCCCTTTTTTGCACCTCCAAAGAAACAAGAGATTTTCTCAACATGCTTCTCGCCTACCATAGCAGCACATATCTTGTGCTTTCCGCCGGCTTTTGCTCGCTGCGCTTTTGCTTCGTATCACAAACTGACAGCTGTCATCTTAACTTTAGTATGTCGAGCAATCTGAGCTCGAAAAGTTCGATGGCGTTAGCGCGGGCAAGTACACAATCGGTCTCGGCCAGACCAAGATGGCCTTCTGCGACGACCGTGAGGGTGAGTTCTCCCCTTTCCTCCCATTCAGCTATACCTCTGCGCGCCTTTTCAGGGGCTGATTTGCCATGTGCCTGCTGCAGACATCTACTCTCTCGCCTTGACTGCCGTCTCCCGCCTCCTCAAGAACTATGAGATCGACACCAATACGATCGGCCGCCTCGAGGTCGGTACCGAGACCCTTCTCGACAAGTCCAAGTCCGTCAAGTCCGTCCTGATGCAGCTTTTCGGCGAGAACACCAACATTGAGGGTGTTGATACCATCAACGCCTGCTATGGTGGTACCAACGCTTTCTTCAACTCCATCAACTGGATCGAGTCCTCCGCCTGGGACGGCCGTGACGCCATTGTCGTTGCTGGTGATATCGCCCTCTACGCCAAGGGCAATGCCCGCCCTACCGGTGGTGCCGGTTGCGTTGCCATACTTGTCGGCCCTGATGCCCCTATTGCCGTCGAGCCCGGTCTCCGCGGCAGCTACATGGCCCACGCCTACGATTTCTACAAGCCCGACCTGACCAGCGAGTACCCCTACGTCGATGGCCACTACTCCGTCAACTGCTACACTGAGGCTCTTGACGGCGCCTACCGCGCCTACAACCAGCGCGAGAAGCTCCTCACCAAGGGTGTTAACGGCCACTCCGAGGATAGCACCAAGACCCCCTTGGACCGCTTCGACTACCTTGCCTTCCACGCCCCTACCTGCAAGCTCGTGCAGAAGTCGTATGCTCGTCTTCTCTACCACGACTACCTCGCCAACCCCGAGAGCCCTGTCTTCGCCGACGTTCCTCCCGAGGTTCGCGACATGGACTACAAGAAGTCCCTGACCGACAAGGTTGTTGAGAAGACCTTCATGACTCTCACCAAGAAGCGCTTCGCTGAGCGCGTCAACCCCGCCATCCAGGTCCCTACCCTCTGTGGTAACATGTACTGCGGTAGCGTCTGGGGTGGTCTCGCCTCCCTCATTGGCCACGTCGACAGCGCCCAGCTTGAGGGTAAGAGGATAGGCCTCTTCTCCTACGGCTCCGGTCTCGCTGCCTCTTTCTGCTCTTTCCGCGTCGCTGGCAGCACCGAGAAGCTTGCCAAGACCCTCAACCTCCCCGCCAGACTCGCTGCCCGCCGCGCCGTTCCCCCCGAGTCCTACGATGCCGTGAGTACCCCCCGACTGACCCGAACGAACTTGCCAAACACGATGCTAACGATTGCTTGTACAGATGTGCGACCTCCGCAAGCAGGCCCATCTCCAGAAGAACTACACCCCCAAGGGTGAGGTCTCTACTCTCGAGCCCGGCACTTACTACCTCGAGAACGTCGATGATATGTTCAAGAGGACATACTCCATCAAGGCTTAAACGTCTTCATAATGGAAAAAGGAAGGGAGGAATTCGCATTATACCACTATACATTAATTAGGCCGGGGTCAGGCATAGAGAGTTGGAGACCGCGATGATATCACGTACACTTTGTCATGACTTTATGGAGTAAGTGAAACCAGGGGGTCCGGTTGTCTATCTACTTAGAACTGGGAAGGTTCAGTCAAAGGGGTTGGTTTGATATCCAAACGCGCTCTAGAAAGTGGGAGACTTGGGAAGGGAAGGGAAATAAAGGGAAAGAACAGGAAGAAGAAAACAAGCAAAAGCTAAAGGGCAGGAAAGCTTTGCGATTCTTCTTACACATATTACACATATACCTTATACTAATACTCATCGGCGATCATGGCCGGTTGATGGCTCATGAGGACCGGGGAATTTTATGTAAATATACATGTTACATGATCAAATCTGGAGATGCTCAGGACTTGAACAAGACACTTGCACGCTTGAAATTCGCGAGATATCCTTGATGCTGTGTGACAGAAGACGAGATTGAATCGTGATATTGCTTTCATCCAATCTAAACACTCCAGACCCAGCCGTACATTTCTATTATCCCATGTCAACCATCTCTTCATCCAGTCATGAATCGTACAATTTGTAAGTCGAGAGGTCCACAAATGCCTTAAGTGCTACCTACACCATAACTCTATCCATCAGACCCCCGGGTCAGGAACGACAACTACTACGGCGTTCCATACCCAGAATCTTTCCCATCCTCTGATCCCCTCGACCTCACTTCCTTTACTTCTGTTACCGAGATCTGGGGGAGGAGGTCTCCGACACTGATTCCTTTGACTTCCACAGCGGTCTTGGCAACATCATCGTTATCTGTCCCCGAGGTAGTGGTGGCGGTGATTGGAACCTCGGCAACAACCTTGATGGTATCCTCCTTAACCAGGAGAGGTGGTGGTGTCGTCTCCTTCTTGTGTTTCCTCTTGGACTTTTTCTCCTTGATAACTTCTGGTTCGGACTCGGACTCGGACTCAGAAGAAGAGGAATCAGAAGAAGATGACGAAGAATCGGAGGAGTCAGAGTCGCTGGTAGCTTTCCTTCTTGACCTCCTCGACGACTTCTTGGAGGTCTTTTTGTGGTGTTTACTCCTTTTTGACTTCTTCTTTTCTGCCTTCTTTCCTTCATCTTTCTGTTTCGTTTCCTCCTTGTCCTTGTCATCCCCATCCTTCCCCTTCTCACCCTCCTTTTCCTTCTTCTCAGCCTTCTCTTTTGCTTCCTTCTCCTCCCTCTCCCTCCGTTCCCTCGCCTCCCTCAACTCCTTCTCCATCTTCTCCCTCCTCGCTTCCACAACCCACTGCTCCGTCCCCTCCACCGCCGCTGCTGCGTTCCGCTTATGTTTCAACAAAAACCCTTGGATCTCGGCCGGACTGAACTCGTGCGCGGGGATCTTTTCGGAGAAGCGAGAGGCTAACTCGACTACTTTGAGAGTGGCTTCGTCGCGCTCGAGTTCGCGCCGGGCTTCAGCTGCGAGTCTCTCCTTTTCGGCTGCTGCGGAAAGATCCTTAGGGGAGGAGGAAGAGGAGGCGGTGGTGGTGGTGGTGGAGGAAGAGGTGGCTGAGACGGAATCGGAATCGGGTGTCTCGACCTCATCCCCTTCAAGCGGAGCAAAGATAGCCCGGAAAATGGCGGCCGTCATCTCCTTATCTGCACGCCCAAACTCGACGATCATATCGACTCGTCCCGGCCGGATCAGGGCCTTGTCCAGTTTTTCGAGGTGGTTGGTGGTCATGATGAGGACGCGGCCCTCCTGGGAGGCGACGCCATCCAAGATATTGAGGAGGCCAGAGAGGGAGAGGCGGCCGCTTGGGGTGGGGGTGGTGGTCGTGCCGTCTCCAGGGGTTATTTGGCCGGGAACCATGTCATCGCTGCCGCTGCCATCGACCGCCACGACCTTACCGCCCTCGCGCGTGTGGGTAAGGCCGGCGGTGTCGATATCCTCTAGCAAAACAACGCACCGACGCGGAAGTTCGGAGAAAAGAGAAGCGAGGTTCTCCTCGGTAGCAGCGATGGAAGACAAGCTCACGATGTAAATCCTCATCTTGAAAAACCCGGCCAGCGCCAGACTCAACGACGATTTGCCCGTGCCGGGAGGTCCGTGAAGGAGGTAGCCCCTGCGGTAGGGGATGCCGCGGTTGGCGTACCATCTGCGCGTTGCCGGGTTGAGGTAATCCGTCACGTCATCAATCAGCTCCTTCTTGAGCTTCTCGTTCAGGATGACGGTGGAAAAGGGCCGCGAGGTCCGCGCCATGCATCGCTGCCAGGTTGGCTCACTGCCCGACCCTTTCGTCGTTCCGCGGTAGATGAGCGTCTTGGCCTCGTCGCGCTTCATGTACACCTGTCTGGCCTCGAGCAACAGCTCCTTCAATATCCAGGGGTTTCTGCCGAAGCACTTGATGGAGATCTCCTCCCGCTCGCTGGGGAGCGAAAACCCAGCCATGTCGCGGCTCTGTTGTCGGCGGAAGCACAGCAGTCGCCCCTTGTACCAGAACCAGTGGCTGCCGAACGTGGGCGTGTACGCCAACGCCTTCTTTCCTGCCCCCTTGGCGGAGGAGTGGTGGGCACCACCACCGTCCTCCTCGGTCCCGTCCTCCTCCTCGTCGTCGTAGTCGTACCGCCACAGCCACCAGAAGCGCGAGTTCAGGTTCGTGTTGACGACGAAGCGCCGCGCGCCCTGGGCAAACTTTTGCGCGGCCACCCAGCCCATCAGCATGTTGTAGATCTCGTCGTCGGTGCGCACGTCCACGACCGACATCATGTAGCGGTCGATCAGATCCCAGCAGTATTCGCTAAAGTACTGCCAGGCGAACGTGAGGGCGCCGCATATTAGGACGAGCGGGATGTAGAGGTTGAGGTCGATGTTGAGGTTCTTTTGGACGAAAGCCGAGAATGTTGAAAAGCCGGGGAAGAACATGTCTAGAAGGACCATTTGGCCGGTCACAGGGGAGCCGGTAGCAGGGGCGGGCGTGGTAGAAGAGGCCCCATGGGAGCATGAGGTGGTTTGCCCGGCCATATGTTGGAGAAGAGTGTTCATGTTGGTCGTCTGGGCAGCGGGTCTGAAGACCGCTTTCTGTGATGATGTTGTCTGGAGATCTGAGTCGGGAAAGAAACAGCGGAAGAGGAGTGATGGTTTTATATCGATTCTGTTTGCTTGCCGTCACTTCTCACTTTCGGTTTGTCGTATCCTTTGAGGCGGTGTATGTGTATCTGTAGCCGTAGGAGTCCCTCCGCTCTCGTCTTCTTTCAAGATCGTTTGGCGTGGCACAGATCCGCCGTTGCGCCGGATTGAACAAACCGGAGAAAAACCTCAAGCGGTAGTGGAACGAGGAACAGCATAAAAGTGACGAGTTTGAGAATTGTTGGTATAACGTAGGTGAGTGCCGAGGTTCAAGCTGGATACACCTGTGGTATAATACGAAGTGAGTGGCGTAACTGGACTTGTGCTCCCGTTGAATGTCCTTGAAGAGGCGAGGTTGAACGAGGTGTCCGAGGAAACGGAGAGATAGTCGACTTTATATCCTCGGGTTCGTTTAGATGAGTGGCTTTAGGCTCCAGATCGTCGGGACTGGCGACTGGAGGATGCTTGGGATAAGCGGTCAAGCCTCGTGAAGAAAATACACAGGGTGTTGAGTCCTTATATACTCAGGTTTATGGATTCATGAAGAGTAAGGATACGTTAACCGCCAGGCAGCAATACAGTCAGCAAGGTAGTAGCAGGGGCTGAATACCTCCGGGAGAAGTACCTCACATGGAGGTGAGGAGAGAAAGAGAGCGAATAATAAACCGAGTAACAATCTCCTAGACTGCCACTTGGACACAGCCAGGAGAGTGTACGCACCGTGGAGGTATCATGGTACACATAATCCCTTGTCATATTGGGAGAGGGTCTAGTTGAGCGAAGTACTAGTATCCACGTATCGGGTAAGGTGCAAATCAGAATCAGGAGGGTCAGAAGCAACCGCAGCACACATCAGCATAACGCAAGGGCTCCCGTCAGCACCAGGTCCCAAGAGAGATGCAGCATGCAATGCAATACCAGTCCAGTTCCTTGCTACCCCTGGCTTTGCTGCAAGTTGGGACAGCTCGAAGCGCAGTGCAGGGCAATGCCACTGGGCAAGATTGAAAAGTGGCTTGCAACCGTGATCTGGCCGTGCAAGGATATTGCAGTGATGGCCGGGTCCCCGAGTCAGAAAGTGGAAGCCCTCAACAGTTCTCAATCCGTTCATCGTTTCCATGCAGAACCGAGGGAAAAGCAAAGAAAGGTAACAAGTCACGCCGGGTCCGGAGGCAGACGAGGGAACACCACCACCATGCTGACCACGCCCACCCTTCCGGCCAGCCATTCACAGCCATCCAGCAACTCTTACAGAGCAGACGGAATGGCATTGCATGGCAGAAGCACCCACACAAAATGCAGGCCGGCGGTGACAGCGGAACAGTAAACGTTGGAAACCTGGGGGGCCGCCGATACCGCGGCATGACGCATGGTGCAAGTCCGGAATGGGGTTGCAATGTAGGCAGGGAATAGGGTATGCACATGAAATATCGGTATCAGTTCCGAATGACATTCTGCCACTTGACAGACAGATGTGTTGGACTGGTCACCGGCTGGGATAAGTCGTCCTCAGTGGTAAAGATGTTGATGATCACAACCAGGAGAGTAGCTGATGCCTGCGGCCGCCTAGTAGCTGACGACTCGACAACTGTTCCGGTTGTGATTCTAGGCCGTCCTTATTCGGGGACATAGTGTCTCTGCTGACTACTCACCGAAGACGCACGTTTCGGTTTAACGTAGATTACGACGCCACTAGTCGCGTCTTCAAGGGTCAATATGATCCGGATGAAGATAACATCCAAGATCTGAACCCAACCTCCCGGCCAGTCCCCGGTCAACATGCTAGGGTGCGGCGTAAATCGTAGGGCTCTGAAAACAGCAAAACTTGGTCGATCGTGACTGGTACCATGTTCTAGCGTCTGACGAACGGATGGCAGTGCGATGCTGACTTGCTTCTCTCGAACGCCGCGAATTGGTTGTCAAAGTCGTTAATCCCGCCATCGTCACCCCAACCTCCGAATGATAGAGGTACGAGAACAACGTCATGGTCTATTGTATTGCTGTCGGTACCGTCAAATGCTTGGCTGTTCCGGATCTCATGATGTAGATAGACTGTTCGAGACCTCATCGAATGCCACTTGGTTTCAAGAACCTCACCCTGGTCGACGAGGCAGACAACCTGAGGCAGTGAACCTGCAACAGGCTGAGAGGTTCAAAATCTGGTCGGCAGAAAAGTGTGGGGTAGAGGGGGTGTGATGTGGTGTTTAGGCTGCCGCTGTAGTAAGCTTGGTTACTGGTAAGGTTGTCTCACCTAGCCTCCACTAGATCCCTCCATTATTCTGTCTCGGTGGCTTCCTGGCATCGAATTGTTCCAGTTGGCGATGATCTCGAAATCTGTTTTAGCCGGCGGTGAAGAGACCCTTGGACGGCTTAGACCAGAGCCTAGAACGTTTTGATGATATCTCAGGTTTGCTAGCATCGGCTCTTCACTTTGGATATAGGTCTCATACAAGAAGGCAGCGTATTCTGGCCATTCAGAACCATCTAGCACATCCATCGATCTCATCACGACGATAATGCCGTATGTACGTCATGCGGCGGTGTCCAGGCATAGAGCCAAACAGACTGTTGCATCTCGAAGAGAACTGGCTTCAGTGACTTGTCACATTTCGGCAGGTGGTAGGGCTGAGTGGATGAGATTTGGTGTCGAGGTGTTTGCAAAAGATGTCAAGGGTTTGGAGGCCACCATTCCCAAAACATTGGAATCCTCATGCCGGAGACCCTGAACTTTGACCCCCGCCATGCCCGCTTAGCAGTACCCCACTTCCCTCCCTCTCACATATTGACCAATCAAAATTCAGAAGTATAATTTGATAAGCGATAACCGCTGCTCGGGACCTCCGAGGCTCGCAGCAGTGCAAGTTGCAGTCATCGCCGTCATCGCCGGCCCCGTCATCTCGGGCAGTGTAACGGGCGGCCTCCGCACTTTTGGGACAAGTTCGGCCCCACTTCACCACCACCTCCGACTCCCCCGGACACGCCACGACGAGCCCGCATATTACCGACGGGCCCATTTCAACGCAGCACTGCCCCAACACCAATAAATAGCTCCGACACAATTCGGCGGTAGATTCAGTCAGGTCGCGAACTTGTGAACTGCCTTCCCCCTGGTCTATCTTGCACACAGAGAGCAAGAAATGATCGGCGTTTTCAGATAAGACCATGACAGCATCAGTTGTTGAGGATCGCGGCTCCAAAGCCGCCTGAGACCCCAACTCGACGATGATGATATCTACGTTCATGTTCTGGTCTTTCCTGTTGCATGTTGCCATCCGTCAATGACCTAAACTTTTTTTCATTCTACGTAACGTCCATTTCATATGGAGTTCGGTAACATGCATGATCGAGTATAGATCCCATGCCACTGACGTACACCAGTGACGAACACAGAAGAAGCTCCAATGTGCTCACCCGCTCTATTCTTCCTGGGTATTGTACAGGGAAGTATGTTCAGCCCCCCTTCGCGGTTTCGGGCACTACTTGGACACTTCGCTGCCTCTTGTCAGTTGTTGTCATTCCAATCAAAAGTTCCGTTAGACGAATCATGCTGTTTCGTTGTTGTGTGTCTAGATGAAGGCACTGGGAATTCACCGGAGAACTATAATCTTTGTGTTAATTCAAGAAATACGCAACTTGATCGTTTAATCATCTCCGTAAAAGGCCTGCTCACAGCAAGTTCTGTGGATTGCACAGTGGACCCAACTTCTATTCAAATTGCATATACACCCAGGACCAAAACACTCCCAATTTCCGTCACGATCCTTCAAGGTGACCGTTGTCCGTCATCAGGAAAAGCAAACCCATGCACACAGCTTCCGCGGAGAAATATTCCATTGAAAACGCCATTAAACCCCTAAACCAAGCCCCCAAAATTCAAAAGGTCTAGTCGAAGTTAACGAACACCTATAATTCCAGACACCCCACCCAACCAGCATCAACTCGCCCTTTCATTCATAATTCCCCCCATTTTGCCTCATCACTCTAGTATTACTCAGGCATAAACACTTGAATACCATTTCCATCTTGTTGAAAATGTCCTCCACCACCAGAAATCATCGGAGGATGAGGTCCCGGTGTTGGCATATGCGGAGGAGGAGGGTTGTGGAAACCCCCATGTCCATGCGGTGTCATTGATGGCATCGGTGGTGGAGGACCACCACCCATGCCGCCCATATTGTATATCGGTGGTTGCTGCTGCTGATGGTACCCCGGGAAGCCGCCATTGGGAGGGTAAGAACCACCAGGAGGCGGAGGTGGGGAAGAAAAAGGAGGGGGCATCATACCCGGCGGGCCAGGCGGGAAAGGGCTCGGGCTGCCACCGGGACCTCCACCTCCTCGGTAGACATATTCATCGAAACCACTTCCACTTCCATCACTGACACTACTGCTTGTACCGTCGTCCAGTTCTCCCTCTTCATATTCCTCCTCGTCTTCCTCGGATATGTCACTCGGCGGTCCTTGTCGCCCCCGGTGTCCATGTCTATGACTGTGACTGTGACTGGTACTGCGACCGCTCTTACTGGAACGTCTAGAAGAGCGGGATTCCCTCCCGCTCTTGGGCGGCTTCCATTTCTTTCCCTCCGCCGATGCTACCGACGGTTGTTGCTCTCCATTGTAACCATTACTGGGCCAGTACCCACCCCCTCTCGACTCAATAAAATAAAACTCCTGCTTTGTTCTTGCAGCACCACTACCACCGCTGGCCCACGAGAGCCCAGAGTGTATAGAGCGCTTGGAACTACTGGCGCTGCTCCTCGTATCGAAATCATCCGACGTGTCGTTATCGAGGTATGTCGTCTCGTAGACACGCATGGCCTTGACCTTACGCGGGTCTCGACCGCAAAAGTAGACGAGCGCGTCGACGGCTGCGGAGTTGGGAAGACGCTTTTCGCGGCAGGTGCGGGTGGAGGAGCCGGAGGAGGTGGAGGAGGACGACGTGCGGCTTGAGGGTCGGAATGCCATTTTGTTTGTTCGGTTTTGGGTTTGGAGGAGGTGTAGGTGTTATATAGAGCAGTTAGAAAGAGCAAGGGCAGTTGGACGCTATGGGTCGTTTTGAAACGGCGAAGGAGGGCGTCCAGTTCCAGCGAGAAGTGATGGTTTTAGGATCAGGTACTTGTGTTCATCCGAGCAAAATCAGTCTCGAAAGTGAGACACAGGACCAGTTCCCATACAAAACTCTGCAAGTAGGACGAAGAGAGAAAACTCGATAAATCAACTGGCAATGGAAAGCCAAAAGCATCTGGGGAAGGGAAGAGAATATCAGTTTAAGATGGCCGGGAACGGAGGTAAATATTTAGACACAAACATGGACGGGACTACTTCACGAGTGTCCCCTTGGAACACACATGCCGTGACGGAGCGATCAACCAGGAAGCACCGCGCCCACATTCGAGGCAAGACGAGATCATCTCGCAGCCTTGCCCCTGTATAGCGTCACCTGGAAAGGGGCAGGCTTTGCCCGACTGGGAGGGATGGAGTGTTGCCTGCCTGCCTGCGTGATTATCTGCATGCTCCCTACAACGCGGGCATGTGGGGAGAGAGAGAAAGAGAGACAGACTAACGTCAACGTCAAGGGGTGTTGTTGAAAACACCCGCATTTGTGCTACATAATGGCAGGGAGAGCTCCTGGCCCTCATGGAACGGGACTAGACTGGACTTCCAACTACCTGGTTCGTCATCGGCGATCTGGTTCATTCCCGTTTGGAAATGCCTAGTTGGTGATGTCCACTCCCGTGGATGGTGGCAGGATCGGGAGGGTATTGTGAGGGAAAAGAGTGTTCATCAGTCAGGCATGCCGGGCAACGAGCTGGATTGGAGCCAGGCGTTAAGCCGGCGCTCACCATGCCACACTCCGACACCAAGACACCAACACCACCATCCGGACTACATGGCGCATGTCAGAAAATAAGAAACGAAAAGCATGTCACTCACTCGTCTTGACACCATCTGTTCGCTTGCGTGAAGGACTTCGAACGCAGGAAAGGTGCGCGGCCGTCTTGGTATCTGAAAACGGACGTGAAGCGGCTAGAAGTGTGGGTGCATCCGTTCTGATCACAAGCCTGGCGGTCAAGATGCGGTTACCCGTCTGCATGCTTTCCTTTTTCTCCTGGTACCTGTCTCGATGCCTGTTAACTGATGTCAGATCCGGTTGTGTGTACTCGCGGGGTAATCCAGGACCCCTTCAAAAGGATAGTTACTGACTCTGGACTATCGATCCGAAGAAAGATGAAGTGTGGACAGTTACTCAGGTGCTTCATGATCTTACCGCGTAAAATTCATATTTCACATTGAGGCTGTCGATTCGAGCTGAGGGGCGTCGCATTGCTTACCCGCACCGGCTTCAAAGGTGTACTTCCAGAAGGCTTCCATGTTCGGGGAAGTCAATTCGGGCGAGCCACCCAATGAAATGGTGAGATGGCAATTGGGGACAGCCGAAAAGGTCTTTTTGCTGGTTGCCTTATCCGCCTCATGACTGAGAAGGATGGCTGTAATGGCGAGCCTTTTCAGCATGATCCAATACTTGCACTGCCCACCTCTACGGCGTAGTTAGCAGACTGATGCTTTGACCGAAACCAGGGCGAGAGTTACCTCTAAGGGCGAGCACCTATTCCCAAGGCCACTGACTGGAGATGCAAGATTTCAACCGGATTGGCATACATACAATTACCAACAACCCTTGCCCCGCTTGCCTGCCTGCTTCTGCTCAAGAACGTGTTCATAGACGCAAGTGTCGAGAGTCGGAAGCTGTGCAAACGTAAGGCGAGAGACCGTAGAGGATCCACGAGGAAAGGAAAGAGAATGAGGGGTCCTAGAGGCCGAACCAACGGACCAGACGGGCAGCTACATCGCTGGCACCCAATTAGAAACCCGCCCGCGTTCGAGATTTCGGCGTGTAACATATTGCTAGTATTCTGTTGCTTGAGCTGGGCGGTGGCTGGAGTTCCAGGTTCTTATTCACGCCGAAACTCATGCCCTGGTTTTCCATTGAAGGTTGGGTGTGCTTTCAGGTACAATACAAGACTGGTTTGTTTGTTAGTTTGGTTCTTCGAATATGGGTCGAACAGGGGAGAAATTGAGCTCTCATTGGCCTTCTTCTGGCTTTCGTTTGAAGGCACTGACATTGTGACCAGGGTAGAAAACGCCACAGAAGCCTCTCCCCTACGGTACCCATCCGCTCGAAGCCCGAGTACTTTTCCACTTTCAGTGGCTCGAAGGGTGGAACTGGGCGTTTTTTGTACCAAACTAACAAACATACCAGGGTTAGATTGTATATGGCTTAGGAAAACGCTATGTCTTCCCCTCCTTCCTTTTTTCCCTGCTCCTTTCCCCTCTTCTTTCTTTTCGTGTGCGAATCTTGCGAACTTGCCAGCAAGCGAGACAAGAGTCGACTTATTGACCAGATAGAGTGTAAGGTATTTGGTCGCAGGCATCACGGGCTGACTGGGCCGGCAAACAACGGAAGTAATAAACGCTGCTGAAACTTGAAGCGGACAGAAGAGCCGATTTTCATACGCTCTTCGTTTTCCTTTCCTGTATTCCTCATCTAAGGCAGTGGAACCCCCTTTTGCGGCACTTTGACTCTGGAGCATGAGAGGCTTGGGGGACAGTTGATGAGCATGAGAAGATGAGAACTCTATACTTGCACCACAAAGAGGTGATGTGTAGTTTGTAATTGCATCAAGTAAGCTTGACTTTGCGTTAGTGACAGGCAAAATAGCCGAACAGATTAATACTAACCAAAGTAGTATTAACCTGGGGTGCGGTTCGGCAGTCTGTAGGACCGTAACAACGGGCCCAACCCTGCCGTCTCTGGCCAGACCTTCGCACATCGGTACCAGGCAGAGCCGTCTGCCAGTTTGATATTGTCCCAAACAACTCTCTCATAGGCCGAGTGTCCAGACCTACGGGTGTACCGGTCGGGAAGCCCGGTGAGGTCAACTGTCAGCTAGCCCAGAAGACCGGCGATGGAATGGACGGAGACACTTGAAGTTTGTATGAGCATCTTTTGGTCTTGGGTCTCCAAGCACGGCATATGAACATCTACCGTTGGGAATTCGGTCCAAAAGAGGTTAGAAGTCCGGTGCTGCGTAGACCCGCAAGATACAAACACAGATTGGGCGGGCAGAAGATTTGGTGCGAGAGTGATTTGGATGTTTCCGTGATGCATTCATTCATTGCCAGTGGCAGTGCTGGGTGACAGTTCACAGTTGACAGGCGGGACTGCCCTTTGCGCTAGGTTGTCTTCGTGTCTGGCTTCGTCGTTCCCGTGGAATCCACCGAGAGCATGTTTCTGGACCCACAAATATGGCGCTAAAGGGGTGGAGTGGATCGAGGCACATTGAAACATACAAATCGATATCGAGAAGCGGAGAGCCAAGGACAGAGCCAATGGAGCTTGGGGCATGGCACTTCATGGCACAGCAGGGGAGACACGGAGACTCTGGAGGGAATGGAAGCACAAGTGACCACAAACAACCGATTCCACGGATTCCGGCCATTGCCTACAACAGGCAATCTCAACGATCTTTTGGCCATCACCGAGTGTCTCGAACGTTATTTCACCCATCTTTCCGAGCCCTCTACCCTGTTAGTGTATCTACACTACTGGCCATGTGGCGGGATTGTCTATAGTGTACATGGATGAGATCGAACTGCCCATTCCCGTTGAATATCACCCAAAGCACAAAATTCAACTCGAAGCCCAGCTGAATGTCTCCGTCCAGCCAATGCATACATACCTTACCTTAAAACCACTGCATGTGCATCTCGGCGCCCCTTCCGCCCATCATCTTCAAGTGCCGCCAAGCTAAACTCAATGGACATTTGCACTCCGGGGTTCTTGACTGGCAGGAGTGGTTCACCTCGCCCAGCCTTTTCCCTCGGGGACTGGAGGAGAACAAAAGCTGGGCGGCCGGACCCCCCCTAGTCCAGGAACGGCACCGCTGCAACCTCAAATGGAGTAACCACAAGGAGTGCAACCCTCCCTAACAACACTTGTTCCTGAATTGTTCGGACCTGGGGGGTTGTGCCGTCTGGTCTGTCTTTCTCTCTTTTCCACCCTTTCCACAACCTGGAAGTCACATCCGGCTGTTTTCTCTTGCTCGATCTCGCCCTTTTCCTTGGACACACAACCGGCCAGAAAGCCAGAGGGGGGACGGGAAGGAACCAGTCGATCCATTCTGCAGCGCAATTTGGCCCCATCGCATTTTTCATCTAGTCTCTCTTGCACCTTCCAGATCCATTCAATCCCCAGTTTCCGCCGTCCGATCCTTCCTTGCATTCCTTAATCTGGACCTTCCTTTTTTTTGCCCTCTCTTGGCGATTTCACCATTGCAACCGATTACAGTGGTCTCTCCACCGGAACATTGTAAACTTTGTCAATTCTAACCGAACATCCTCTCAATCAACTCCGACTCCAGCGCTTCAAGAGGAATTCACCACTCATCCAGAGGCAGTCGAAAGCTCACCCAGTCTACTCCACTCGCCTCCCAGCTGCCTCGCTACGGTTCTACCGCGTTATAATCCAACCACACTCCTTTCTCACGGCGACGCGCATAACATAGGGGGAGGACTGTGCCATTGTCTCCCAAGCGGGCGGTCAATGGCCTTTAAGGGCCCGATGCACTTCTGGCATTGAGGTTATCGACTTTTCGCATCGGGGCCGCTTAACGCCAGCGCATAGGAAGTCCATATCCATCGTCGCCATGGATCCCAGAGACAGGAAACTGGATTCGCCGGAGCGGAGGCGATCACGGAGGACGTCAATGAGGCATTCGCTGACTCTACAGGCTGAACGAATGGACGAGCTTCCCGATCCAGAAGACTCAGCTCTGGCTCCGGTGGCAGACGATGACAGGCGACACAGTCCATTGCATGATCCCAGCCCAGCGGTGGTAGCACTGGGGCAGCAATTGAGAGACGAGGGCTTGGGCCAAGGAGGTCAGGTTAGGGCAAGGGTAACGACAACGCCACCAACATCTACACCGATATTACCAGTACAGCCCTTTTCGCAGGCAGAATCGCGGTCAGCCCAAGGAAGTCCATATGGGACGAACGCCGATATGGCAGCCACTACTCCTCTATCAGAGTTGACCACAATATCTCCGGAACTACCACAGGCCCCTCTTCGTCCGCCAAGCCCAACAAAACTAGCAAGCTCAGCAGTAGATCCCCTGGCCTTGAGACACGATGGAGCAACGAGCCCAAACCTATCATCCCAACATATGGGCATAGATGCCGCTCATTCCGCCAGTGTTCCTGGCCCGATACAACCATCGGGTCCCTCTCACGTTTACGAGCAATATACTCGCAACTTACCCTTCGGGCCACCACTGGGTCTCTCTTCTGATCCTTTACCAAGGGGCTATCCTTATCACGGACCATCCGATCCTTCTCCTTATCACATCTATCCTCAAGATGTGCATAACGCCCCCCAATATGGACGAGTCGTAACTCAGCAAGGCGAAGTCCCGGTAGTCGACTACTATAGCCCATACGGGCATCACGAACCGCTGCCGCCCTACACCGAACGAGACAATACAGGCTTAGGAGGAAGCAGCTCGAGCTCCGTCGACCCTACCCCTGCGCCTGTTGCTGACAGCACTCCCAGTATCGGTCAGCCCACTGCCTCTACTGCTGACGTTTCTTCTTCAGCTCCTGCTTCTGCCCCCGAGTCTTCCTCTGCATTGGGTCCTGACCCCGTTGAGGAAGAGCCGGAGGGTCGGACAATACCGACAGCACAGCCAACACAGGCACCACTTCCGTCAACTCAGACACTACCCATCACGCAGGCGTCACCGACAACACAGGCGTTAGCAATAGCACAGAGAGAGCAGACGGGGGAGACAGGGCCGGCAGCGCAAGCGGCGCAAGGAGAGGCTCTTACTGGCGCTGGAGGTCTAGGTCTTGCAACCAGGAATCCGGAATTTGACTCACTGGACGATCTGCGAGCTCCTCGCCCCCGTGCTTCGACGCGAAGCTTCAATTCGACCCACAGTAACGACCAAATTGATAGGGAAAAGGCCGTGTTGTCAGAAAAAGAGACGCCTTTCAAGCGTTGGATGAGAAAACAGTGGTGTTTTGGGGTGGTTCCTAACTGGGCTTTGGTTCTCTCGTTATGCCTTCTTGTGATCGTGGGGATTGTTGCCGGCACGGTTGCCGGAGTTTTGCTGAGCAAACATGGAAAACCACCACCTAAGGATGGTCATCCGTAAGTAAATGAGCCACGGCCCTGATATTCCGACATCATATTAATTACCGTGCTAAAAACAGAAAGCCTACAACGGGGTCAACATTTCCCAGCAATGTGATACCCATACCAACTCCAACAGATCTTGCTTCGCTTCCAACAGGAACCTGGAGTATACCCATGATGCTCAACAAAGCCTCTAGTAACTGCTTCAAGGATCCTACACAGTCGAAAAGTTGGGACTGCCATTTTGTCCCCTCGGGCATGTACTTGTCGGTTGAAAATTCCGCCCCCAACGGTTACACATTCACGATCAATTGTAACCACTCTCTCACCATGTCCAACAACGTCTACTCATACGGCGAGCAGCCAGCGTTGCTTGTGAATCCTGGGGCATTGGTGCTGGTCAACGACACGTCTGAAGCCAATCGGGGCCCTGCTTGGTTTCAGGCTGTCCCTTACAACAAGACCGTCATTCTTCCCCAGGATTCACTCAACATTACCACCACAGAAGGTACGGCGAAGATGCGCCGTGGATGGGATAGCAAGGATTATAATAAACGCAAAGGCTATGGGGCGCAACCAGGCGACAAGCCTTGGATCTGCAACTGGCCCCAGACGACGTTCGAGCTCTATATTTATGCTCAACAGAACTCGAGTTGGTCCGTCAAGACTCAAAGCCTTCCGCCGCCGTCGGCGACCTCTTCCGTACCAGCACCAACGGACTCCACGACAATGACAGTAGTGGTCACGAAAACAGAAATCGACCACGTAGTATCACCGACAGCAAGCATATTTTCATCGTCGACTTCGTCACCGGACAGATACAACCACTACACCACAAAGCCATTTGGAGAACGCCCTCCGGATGGGGATATGTACTATCATCCTTACAGACACCGCCAATTTGAGGCCGACCATCACGGCCAAGAGTCCTCCTCGAGTGAAACACCATCATCAACCTCCGGGCCTGCGCCTTCGTTCCCGCCAGGCCCGATGGGCATTGGTCCCCGTGGCGATGGGTTCGCTCATCCACCCCCAGGTTATCCTCGAGTCATCAAACTCGAGGAACGTCGATATCTCGATGCGCCGGTTCCGGAATGCACACAGTTCGAAATACCCTCCAACGGACAAGCTGCTCAGCCTGTTCGCGATGAAAATGGAAATATGGTTGTCGTCACCATCTACCCCCCGGAGGCTACAGAGACTGGTTCGCCTCGCTCATCGCGTCGCTTGGGCAAGAGGTTTACAGACTGGGATCTTGAACTGGATGAAGATGATAGCCCGATATGGAGTTCGGAGGTTTTGCGGAGGGGTGAGGGGGACGGAGGAATATCAAACGCAAGTGGCGGCGTTGTTCCGTTTGGAAGTCAGTGTAACTGTGAGTGGTTTATTACATGAGCATACGTGCTGGAATTTTTAGTGTAGTAGTATCGGGGATTTATGGGGTTTGCATAGCGGTTTGCATGTTGTCGGGGTTTTCATTGCCAGGCGTTAGTTTTGGATATATCAAGGTTGGGCGAGGTGGAACTGATGTTTTCTACTTGCGCCGTACATCAATAAGCGGATGATACTTGTAAATCGGATCTCTCAGATGGCACGTTTATATCATGTCCATGCCCCTTTGAGAACGTAACAATGGACGGAAGGCAGGACCGTAAAGCCTTCAAATAAGAAATAGGGGGACAAGTGTATGTCATTACATGTGACATATGTACAAATGTAATCGATCAAAAACGCCATACCCCATGCTGCTTTCTAGATTAACGCCCAAAAAAAGCCCATCCACCATATATATCGCATTATGTAACGCTCAATGAGACACCGAGCCTCCTCTCAGCCCTTCAAAATTATTAATAAGCCTCTGAGAGGTTCTCAAATGATGGAATCTTGGAGACGTCGCAGTTGAAGTCTCTCTCATACGCCTTCTGAGGCAGGACACCAGCATCCAAGCCCTTTTTGTAGCTCCATTGATACCTATTATGGCGCTTCGTCAGTAAAGAGTTACAAGAAGTCAGGTGAAGGAATGGGGTCAGTGAGTTGGACGGAATGAAGACAAGAAATAAAACTCACGCATCCTCGGTATCCCAAACCCAATAAAACCACCCCCACCCTTTCTCAAAGCTATACATCTGCGCCTCCGCAAACATCTTCAAAAACGTCTTATAATCATCACTCCACTGATCCGGCGGCGCGTTGGCAGCAATACAATCGCACCTGAGGTCCGTATACGGACACCTAGGCGTCAACACATCGCTGCTCTCACTCCCCGTAACCAGCGTTCCCGTCCACCGATTTCCCATCCCAACATTCGTCAGGTGCTTCGCACAATCCGTATCAGCCTGGGACCACTCGGCCACGAGCGTCGGACCGTAACCCTTGGAACGATCCATCGACAGCTCCGTCTGCTGCGTCCACCCTTCGCACGCGAACTTGATCTTGTCGTAGTGCTTGTACACGATCTGGTTGGTGTTGAAGATGACGTACTGGTGCACGTCCAGGGCGGCGCCGTCTCCCAAGTCTTGGAGTTCACCTTGCCAGTTATTAAGGCCGCGGAAGCCGTCGCCAAAAACGACGATGGCGTCTTTGATGCCATTTTTGCGGACGAGCGCATAGGCGTCTTCGATCCATTGGAGGACTGCGTCGACGGATAAGAAAGTCATTTTCGGCTCGTTGGCGAGGCCGTAGTGGGAGATGATGTTCTTGTACCGGTCCTGGGCGAAGAACTTGGACAAGCGGTCGTGGATTTCCAGAGAACGCTTGGCGTTCAGGTCGCCGTCTGTTCCGTTTAGCCAGCCGATGTAGCCCTGCCGGCCGGAGTGGTTCCACCCGTTTTGGGAGCCGGGCAGGCCGTGCAGGTCCAGGTTGACGCGCAGGCCGTACTTGCGGCACCACTCGATGGCGCGCAGGAGGTAGCGCCACGAGGTGCGGAAGACGTACGGGTCGCCGTCGTAGGTTTGAACGGCCCAGTAGGAAAAAGGGATGCGGACGTGGTCGAGCCCGGCGTCGGCGATTTCTTTGAAGGTCTGCTCGGTTACGAAGGTGGCGTAGTGTTTCTCGAACACGGACTCGCACCGGGAGCCGAGGTAAGTGCAGAGCGTGTATTCGTCGACGATACCCAGGCGCAGGTCGTAGGCGAAGAGGGAGGGGGTGATGAAGGGCTCGAGACTGAGCCAGCCGCCGACGTTGACGCCGCGGGCCGGTTGCTTGGCGTAATCACCCCAGGGCTTGTTGAGAGCCGGGACCTGTTCGTTGGCGGCTTTGGAGTCGTCCCATTTGGAGAAGAGGCCCATGACGGGTAGGTCGCCGACCGTCTGGGCGGTGTAGGTGAGGTTGAAGTCGGTCGTGTCGGCCCACTTGAAGGGGTTTAGCCAGGTTGGGGCGTCGGCGGGGATGTCGTCGGGTGAGATATCGCCCAAGCCTTGTGAGGGCGTGTCATTGCTGTCCTTGCCGTCGCCGTCGTCGGATTTCTTTTTGCTGACGGTCACGGCGATAATAATAATGATGATGACGATAACCACACCGATACCAACCGCAATCCAAAGCTTCTTCCGTTTCCTTCTGGGTGGAGAGGACCCTATTTCATCGCTCATCTTGTCCACAGAATCATAACCACTGCTGGAAGTCATACTTGGTCCGCCATGTCCGCCACGGAGATTTTGAAACCTCGCCATGAAGCCGCCTTTCTCTAGCATGCCACCGCTGACGTTCCGTGCCCTTATCCCCTGTTCAAGCATAGGACCGCTTGCAACCCTGAGCCGGCTTCTATCCTCTCTTGCTCTGTTATCTGGACGTAACCGTTCATAACTTTTAGGTTTGTCAGGTCTGGCATCCACAACCCGGTAGCCCTTATCGTCGCTGTCTGTCCTCCTATGCGGGGTAAGGCGTTGATATTCGTCGTCGCTCTCCATTGCCGAAGCCCTTTTCCTCGCCCTTTCGTCCCTTTTCCTCGCCGTAAGATACTGGTACTCGTCGTCGCTATCGGGTGGCACCATTCTCGGCTTGGATCGTGTCCTGTCGTCCCTGGCGGCATCTCTGGAATCCCTCGGCCTCCTGGAAGTAGAGTATCGGTATTCGTCCTCGCTTTCCACCGCAGCCACCCTGGGTGGTTTGGCCCTTGCTCTCTCTCTTTCCCTCTCGCGATCCCTTTCCCGCTCTCTTTCCCGCTCTCTTTCCCGCTCTCTTTCCCTCTCTCGTTCCCTCTCTCGTTCCCGCTCCTTTTCCTGTTGCTCCCGCTCCCGCTCCTTCTCGCGTCGCATCCTCGATTCTCTCCGGGCCTCACGCATGCGCTCCCTTTCCTTTTCCTGCTCCCGTTCCCATGCTATATCCCTCTCGCTCTGGGCATCAAGACCCCGCTCCAGAGCCCGTTTGACCTCTTTCTTTGGGCTGGCTTTCCGTTTTGCATTGTGCTTGTTGAGTTGTGCCAGAGCTGCTGCTGAAAGTGTTGCTGAACTGCGGTTTGACGATTCTCCTCTGGTTTCTCCTCCTCTGGTGATTGGCGGTACGCTGGTGCCAGACTCGGGTCTTCTGCTTCTGCGCCTTGGATCGCGACCAGCGCGCTCACCACGCTCACCGTTATCATCACTATCCCTGACCGCTGAAGAGTTGCGGCTGCGTCTCTGCGCCGACTGTCTCCTGGGTCTGTAGTCCCGTTCCGGGGAGGAATCCCTTGGGGGTGGCATTACTGTTGCGCAACCACCTCCTTAAACCGACTGCTGCTGTATGCTGAGAAGAGTGAAAAAGTCATGATATGGAAAAAGGAAGAGGCAACCCAGATCCGGGATTCAGGAGGTGAAATTGTTAGTCCTGGATTGGAGGCGCCGCCTTGCTAAGTGGAGTGGTGACGACGACCCCTGCCACGCTATTTTCTGACCTGTTCCCTGCCAACCTGCTGCGCCGGCAGCTGTGTCCCGAGCTGAAGTGTTCTGGCTGTGCTGATCCAGGGCTTCAGTTCAGGCTTCAGGCTTCAGCATTTGCTCTTTCCGTTTACGTTGCAGTCAGAGCGTTTTGCAAGTCGCATTCATAGCGCCCAGCCTTGGTTTCAGCTTGGTCAAGCTTGGCTCAAGTGCTGGAAAGAGCTGCCCTGGACGATAGGTAAGTTGGCTGGCCAACCTTATCAACTATTTAATTCGCCAACCTTCATCACGGTTCAGTCACAAATCAGGATTCATACGTGGACGGGGAGGCTGGAATACGAAAGCCAAGGGGTTTGGCAGAAAGCTGAAGAGAAAATGATGCATCCCGATCATTCTTATTTAAACATCAGCAAGGCCGCATCATGTCAACCGATCTGTAGCTTTTCTCCCATCTGTCAGAACATTAGGGTATGCATGGATGGCCAGACTTCTGGTCCAGTATGTGCCTCCCTATCTGGATAACCTTATATACTGTATATGTGATGTAGGAATCCCCTTATCGTTATAGGTCGATAACTAGGCTATCTAACGATACTACCGCATGTGGAATAGCCTCCTAGAATCCCTGGTTCTTATATATAAACCCTAGTAACCTTAAGAAGGATAAGGGATAAGGATTATTAGAATTAACACCTTTTACTGTATATCTTATTACTCTATATTTCGTACTTTTTGACAATTAATAATCTAAGTATTGAATCGCTATACTACGAAACGCTATTTAGAAGTACTTATACCTAATACTTCCACTTCCTAATTAATACCCTATTATAATAAATTATTATAATATTCCCTATTTCTACTATTAATAACGTTAATTCTAATAAAACCTCTCGTCCCTACTTTAATACCCCAAATAAGTATAAGGATTAGGAGAACGAGCTTCTTAGTTTCGCTAAGGGGTATTAATTAACTAATTACCTCCTCAATAGAAAATTAGCTCTTATCTTTAATAAATAACTAATTTCCTTATATCTACTCTCAACTACAGTAATTAACTATATTGCTTTAGTATAAACGAATATTACGAGGCTAAGGAATAGAATTCTACGATATACTTTAGAAGGAATAAACGATATTAGCCAACCTTTTGGCCAGCCTTCTGGTTAGCCTTTTATAACCGCGGCTATTCCTCGGCTAATAATACGAATAATAGCTTCCTCCTCTACTTTAATTACTACCGATTTATTAATAGCCGCCTCGGGTAATTAAGCCTAAAAAGGTATTTAAATACCTTTAATTACTAAGATTACTAATAGATCCTCTAAGGATTAGGCTAAAGACTTATTAATATCCCCGGCTAACCTTATTTAAATTGGGAAGGAAATGTTCAATAACGATTAGAACTCTAGCGGCCTTTAATATAAGATTGTTAGCGATTTTAAATTATATAATAATAAGATTAGGATTTAGATATAAGAAACTATAAGCCCTAAATTAAAGGCTAGCGCTTTCAAAGCTTTAAAAATAATACTAATATAGTTAAATACTTTTAAACGAATTTATAACTACCGCTTTATTAATACTTAAGTAAATGTTCGCTATCGATATTATAATTATTTTGAACCTTTTAAGAAGGTATTTAAGGAAGGTATAATTAAGTAGATTAATAGTTGGGATATCTTTATAGTATTGGCTAAGCGTTATAAGATTTTTAAAACTATTTAAACTAATGCTTAATTTAACGATTTATTTGTATACCTTGGCTTAGTCCGCCCCCTATAAGTAGCCGGCGTTAACTATTATTATTTTATTTAAATCGAAGAGAATATATTAAATTTTTATATAGTTTCTAATAATTTCTAAAGGATAGGAATTTATAAGTAGACCCCTACTATATTGACGAATAAATTTTACAATATTAAGAGGGGAGGTTTCGGATTAAGACCGACTTTAAATAAAGGCGAAATCGATAATAGGGATACTCGTTAAAATAAACTAAATTAAAATAAAAGGAAACGGATTAATTTAGCCAACTCCTTAAATAAGACCCCTCTTCGCTATTAAACCTATAATAAAGGTATTTATTCTCCTAAGAAGTACTAGTATTTCTTCCCTTTCCTAGTTAAATCCAATTAGAAGGTAAATAAAGAAGTTCAAAAGACCGTTAAGAAGAATCTACGTAATAATAATAAATTTCGCCGAAAAATCGACGTCTATTACAAATAATTAGTTAAATAATATAGTATTCTTATTACGAAGGAACTATTTAAGAAGATTAGTAATAATAATACTAGTCGCAATAATAATAATAAAGATCGTTAGAGTAATTAGGAGAATAATAATATTAACGATAATAATACCCTAAATTAATTTGCTAATAAAGGCGTCTATTAAACTGCTTTTAATATTAATTAGGTAGCCCTCTAAATAGGGGAAAATAAAGACGCAATTTACCTACTTAAGAACTATATAATATTCGATTCTAAAAATTCGTTATATGTATTTAACGAAATTACTCGTTTTACTTTATTTCGACGCACCCTTTACGGCGAGGTTCTTTAAGCTAGCGATTTAATTATACCGATTTAAAGGTATAGGATAGTCGATATTACTATTTAAAGAAAGAAGGGATTAAGGAGGTTAAGGCTAAAAGACGTAGCCTTTATACCTAATTTTACTACTAATCTCGTTTTATTCTAAATCTTACGACGGTAAGGATATTATTAGGATTATAAACCGCTTAATAATTACCTTTAATTCTTAAATAATATACTCTTTTATAAACTATTTATACGATATAGTTAAACTATTTTCGAAGACCTTCCCCTTATTAAAATATAGGCTAATTTCTTTACGAGAAAGAACTAATTTAATTCTTATACCGGTTGTAAATACTATAAAAAGAGTAGTTATTTCTAGTATTACCGTTTTAATTATTATAGTCCCTAGGTATTTAGTTACTTCTATAATGTTGAAGGAACGCGTTTTAAAGGATTAATAATAATTTAATACGACGCGTATATTATTTTAAAGATTAAACGATAAGTTAAACGGCGTTATAGACTACGAAGCGATAGATTAGGAGAAAGATTAATTATTAACTTCTTCAATTTCGAATTAAATAAGTTAAAATATTTAAACGTTATACTAATTATCTATTGATATACCGGTTATATATGGGATTATTACTTTAAAGATAGGACTATAATATTTATCTTTATCGCTTTAACCGACCTATTTATTATTTTCGAAAACCGTTATAATATTAAACTATAATACATCGAATATAATAACGAAATTATTAAGGCCTAAGTAGTAGAAGATTTCTTTGCTATTAAAAGAATTTAAATTAAAATATACGTTCTTAATATTTAAATATAAAACGGTAGGGTAGAACGCTTAAAGGGTATTATTAAAGAGAAGGGTAGGGTAATAACTTAGAGTTTATAATTCCTAAACGATATATAATTAGAAATTACCTCTACGTTAATATATTTCGCTAATAGATTACTTCGATACCTCTATAATTAAAAATCCCTATATAAACGATTCTATATAACTATTGCTCGCTAACGCGGTTTTACGACTTTATAAAAACCTGATTTATTATATCTAAAGGTTTATAATTATAAAGTATATACTATAATAACCGCCGCCTAATTTAAGAAAGAAAGGCGAAAGACGTTCAATCTAAAAGTGTAAATTGGCTATTTTATCGGCTATTTATCCTCTTCAATTTATTGAATTTAGAACCCTTATACTAATTAGATTATTAATATTAGGAATATAATTTTTAATAAAGATATTACTTTTACGAAGGATATACTTAAAGAGAAGGTTGCCCTTAAATTTACCTTTAACGAATTCGTTAATCTATTTAAGTAAATCGATTAGCTTTAATAATTTTACGATTACTTTAATAATCGGGTCGACTTCGAAAATACTAATATAATCGAATTCCTAGAACGGCTATTTACCTTATTAATAAATTAAAAAAGCGACGAGGAGATAGAGGAAACTTAATTTAAATATTATAATACAATAAAGATATCCTTTAATTATATTTTCAATTACCCTACTCTTCTTAATACGCCGCTTCTATTATTCTTCTTTATTAACCTCTTTTAAAATGATTAGTTAAAGGATATCTTTATAGAAGGCTTTGCTCTATAGAAGGCGGTTTTTAACGCTAGTCGATTATATTAGCCAGTTGCCCTCTACTAAGGAGAGGTTATTACAAAAGCCTAATTCGATCGCTTAATAAGAAAAGATAAGCTTAATACTATATATTACTATAACCTTCCCTAATTACCCAAATGTTATCGAGACTTCGATAATTACTTCCTTCGATAGTAATTCCTTAATATTAAATAAGAATATTTTAATAACTATTGAGAAATAAGGATATAAGTTAAAATCGATATTAACGAGCCTAAGATTTGAGGAAAGTAAATCCTCAATTGTATATAAATATATATTTATAAGTTTTTTAAGAACAGTTGCCTTAAAAAGGTTAAAGCAAGACTAATCGTACATAAAGATTAATAGTAAAAGACCGGGTAAGAAACGTATACCTCAATACTCGCTAAACGCTTATTTCGAATAATTATTACTATCGCTACCCAATTCAACCTCGAATTTATTCAATACGACGCTATTAATACCTTTATTAATACTAACCTCAATGAAGAAATCTTTATAAAAATACTACTAGGGTATTAAAAGGAGGGCAAGGTCTTACGAATCTAGAAGGCTCTCTACGGATTAAGAAGGTTATTACTGCTATAGTAATGGGAATTAACTAGCGCCTTTACCGATAATAGCTTTAAACCTATATTTAAAGAGCCCTATATTCTTATTAAAAACAGCGTCTTTATCTTCTACTACGTAAATAATATCGTCTTCGCCTATCCCAAGAGGCGAAAGATAAAAGCTAAATAGTATATAACTAACTTAAAACGACAGTATTATTTTATAGGAGGTAATAAATTATAATAATTCTTTAGTATTAAAATAATTAAGGACCGCGAGTAAAGAAAGATATAGTTATTTTAACGGTTATACTTCGAAAAGATCTACGCCCTTATTAATAATTAATATATTACTTTTATCCCTATATCAAATTAGGAATTAATATTATATAAAGATAAAGTTTTAAGGAAGTTAATATATCAATATTAAATCAAGATCGGTTTAATACTCTATAGCGCTATAATTACTAGACTAGACGTAGCCTTCGCCGTAAGCCAATTTATTCATTATAATTATAATTTTAGTCTAGACTATTATAAAGTAGTAAATAAAATATTATACTACTTCTATACTACTAAAGATTTCGCCCTAACTTTTAGGGGTAACGATATATTTAAAATAATTTTAAATACTTTATTTATTAATAATTACCTTAATTGTAAGAGTTTATAAGGTTTTACAATTAAATTATTTAGAAGTTTTATATATTAGGGAGCTATTAAGTAAATAATAGTTACGACTTCAATAATAGAAGTAGAATTATTAGCCTTAGGATTTATAGCCAAAAAGGCGATATTTACGGCTAGATTAATTAAGAAGCTAATTAATTTCGCTAATCCAATACCTACGATTTAATATAATAATTAGTAGATAATCCGCCTCGTTACTACTAAGAATAATAACCTTTTTACTAAATTCCGCTATATTAATATTTATAATTACTAATTAAGATAAGAAGTTTAAAAAGGATTTATTAAGGTTTTTTATTATAAGACGAAGAAGATATTAGTAAATAGATTAATTAAAGTATTATTTATTAATAAATATATTAAGTTTAAGAAAATACTGGGAATGGAGTTTATTAGGGATATTGTAAAGAAGGATCAGGATAAAGGATTCCTATTCGATTTGGATGTAGTTGACGATTAATTTAGAAATAGCTTTATATATCTAACGGTTCGTTTAATTTTGCCTTAATACCTTCAATTAAAGGGGTGTATTAGAATATTAGGGTATATATAGATGGCCAAACTTCTAGTCCAATATATACCTCCTTATTTGGATAACCTTATATATTGTATATATAATATAGGAATCCCCTCATCGTTATAGGTCGATAACTGGGCTGTCTGACGATACTACCGCATGTAGAATAGCCTCCCAGAATCCCTAGTTCTTATATATAAACCCTGGTAACCTCAAGAAGGACAAGGGACAAGGATCATCAGAATCAACACCTTTTACTGCATATCTCATTACTCCACATTTCGTGCTTTCTGACACCATCTTTCTCACTTGGGATGAACTGGTTCCTCATATACTGTTTATCTCCGCCGATGAATCGTGGCGCTTATCCCATTCCCGCGGGCAGGGCGGATACCGAAGCGCGGGCAGGGGCAGGACGGGAACATCCACTAACGGAACCAACGCACGGACCGCTAAACTTTGAAGACTCCAAAGGCGGGGAAGATGGATGCCGAGATGGGTCCTGTCTTTTCCCCTGTGCTCCAGCGGGCAGCACCGCTAAAAAGGAGGCATGGGGCCCCGCGCTGCACTTCATTTGTTGACAAGAGCGATCTCTCCGACACAAGACTCCAACAAAGCCGTTGCAAGCCGACCGACCGTCATTCCGTACAATGCCGGTCCTTTGGGAATTGTGTCCCGTCGATAGGAGAATTCTGCGGTCTCCTCTTCTTCTCTTCCAATTGCTGTGGTGTTTATTGTCTTGATTGTCATCTTTTCATCTGTTACCAAGCCCATCTTTCATCTTGTTGTTGCGATTCACCATGAGAGGTTCATCTATCCGGCCAAAGGCGCAATGCCTTCGTTCCCTTTCCAAGGGCTTAGTTCAACGTCCTTCAACTGGCCTTCGATCTGTCCCCGTTGCTGCTGCTCTGGCGCCTTCCCTCTCATCGCAACGAGCGTATTCGACACATCCCCCTCATGCGAAGCTCAATCTTCCTACCGACTATTCAACAACCCCATTGCTTGCGCAAACATCCCAAGTGGCACTCAACAACCCGGAACTGTCTCCCGAAGTCCGCAATGGCCCAACAAAACGTATGAACATGTTCCAGGCTGTCAACGATGCTCTATCCATCGCCCTCGCCCAAGACGAGTCGGTCTTGATATTCGGTGAGGATGTCGCCTTTGGTGGTGTCTTCCGCTGCACGGGAAAGCTTGCCGATACATATGGTGCCGACCGCGTCTTCAACACTCCCTTGTGCGAGCAGGGTATCATGGGCTTTGCCATTGGCGTTGCTGCCGAGGGAATGCGCCCTGTTGCCGAAATCCAGTTTGCCGACTACGTATACCCAGCTTTCGACCAGCTGGTGAACGAGGCCGCCAAGTTCAGATACAGGGATGGTTCTTGCGGGCGGAGTGCCGGGGGGTTGACGGTGCGCATGCCCTGTGGAGGTGTTGGTCATGGTGGTCTCTACCACACGCAGTCGCCGGAGAGCTTGTTCACACATATTCCAGGATTGCGAGTGATCATGCCCAGATCACCCCTCCAGGCCAAGGGTTTGCTGTTGTCCGCCATTCGCAGCAATGACCCATGTATCTTCATGGAACCCAAGATCCTCTACCGTGCTGCCGTTGAGCAGGTGCCCACCGGATCTTATACGCTACCATTATCGAAGGCTGAAGTTCTGAAGGAAGGAAAGGATGTGACGATTATCTCGTATGGTCAACCCCTATACAAGTGCATGGACGCACTGCAGAAGGCCGAGAAGGACTTTGGTGTCTCGGTGGAACTGATCGACCTCCGAACCGTCTATCCATGGGACAAGGAGACCGTGTTCCAGAGTGTCAGGAAAACCGGGCGCTGCATCGTGGTTCATGAATCCATGGTCAATGCCGGCATTGGTGCCGAGGTGGCCGCTGCCATCCAAGAGGACTCGGAAACGTTTGTTAGACTCGAAGCTCCTGTGGCTCGGGTTGCTGGATGGAGCATTCACACGCCTCTCATGTTCGAGGCCCTGAACATTCCTGATGTTGCGAGTGAGTAAACATATCCTTTGCGAGTCTGGTGAAGCGACCAATAAGCTGACATGACATTAGGGATATATGCCAACATCAAGAAGGTGTTGAACTTTTGATGATGGGCGGGGAAAAAGGAAGAAGAGAAAGGGAACTCAGCGGGGCGTTTATATAAGGCGAGCTCGGTTCTGGCGTAGGCGGATGCAGTCTTGTAAATACCGATGAATACTTGATCTTGTAACGATGCCCGTAACGACGCCTGTTAAAGGCAACTGAACTCAAACGACTGCCATCAACAACCCCAAACCCCGCCATGTATGCCATTGCTTTGCCATTTTACCAAGTCATAATTCTGTAGCTCAATTGTTGATATCGTGGTAGTGTCATTTTGTTTACAGAGGTCACAAAGTTTTAAGCAGCAAGCTGAATTCAAGATCTTAACGACAATGCAGCCCGCCAGCTGGGAAGCCCCTTGACAGCTGTCAGCCTCACGACCACAGCGTTCGTCAGATGTCCACATCCCACCTCAGACGGCCCCGCAGTGGTTTAGTGCCATTCCATGCTCCGTCCAACTGACGGCGGCGGACATGCCCAAGGCGCAGCTCCATCATCTCTAGCAGCGTGGTACCGTTGATCGATACCGGCTACACCAACTAATCTACAACGAATCTATCGAACACCAAGTAAACAACTCGAAGAAACGTTTTAATCTTGCCTATTTTCTTTTAATTACCGTTCGAACGCGAAACCATGGCATCGCACAACGAGATTGTGTCCTCGTTCGTTGAGGGAGCTCCCCCTGGCGAGGTGCGCATCCTACACCGACATCAATGGGCCAAACCGTGTATGCTAACATATTGACGTACAGCTCGCCGATGTTGTTGCAGGCACGATACCTCCCTTCGACCTTGGTTCGCGACCCTACTTTCTAACGATCCGAGCTTCCAGACATCAAGGCCCTCACGAGCTCGACCCCTAATTTGCTGAACGAGCTCGGCCCGGCGTTCCAGAAGTACAACGAGGAACAGTTTGCGTCGGTGAAGCTTCCCGGTGGTAGCCAGCCCGTTATCATCAGCTCCCACAGTTCCCTGGGCGATGGCCGCTATTACGACGTCGAGAGCTCCTCGAGCTTCGCCTATGACCACATTACTCAGGTGAGCCCGCCCACGGAGCAGCCAATGGAAGACGGAGACACATGGAACAAGTCAATAACACAAGCGACTACAGAAAGCCAGCGATGTTCAGAGCCACGTCCTAGAAGGCGAACAGACCGACTTGGTGTAAGGAAACAAGAACCCACGCGACAGCGAGGAGCGAAGGGCAGGGCTGATGCCAGTTGCAGGAAATCCACGGTTAAGGGGCTTTCAGCCTACGTCAAGGAGCACTTCCCCAATGCTGCCTATGGCGCGTACCCGATAGAGAACGACTCCAAGGTCGCGGTCATCATTGTCGCGAACAAGTACAGCCCGAACAACTTCTGGTATGGTGCTTTGGAACGGAGCCGATCGCCCTGTCGACATTACCCGCCTTTTGCGCTAACACGAGGTAACAGGAACGGACGTTGGCGCTCGCTATACATCTACGACCCATCCAACAGCTCCATCGAGGGCTCCATCAAGGTCGACGTGCACTACTACGAGGATGGAAACGTGCGCCTGTTGACTAACAAGACAGTTGCTGCGAATGTGTCGTCGGGCACCGGCAGTGGCATCGCCAAGGAGATCTCGGTGAACGAGAAGAAGTACCAGGAGGAGTTGAACAAGAGCTTCACCAGCCTCAGCGAGGGCGCTTTCAAGGGGTTGAGGAGACAGCTGCCGGTGACGAGGCAGAAGATCGAGTGGGACAAGGTTGCCAGCTATCGCCTGGGACAGGATATCGGTGGTGGAAGCTCTAGGCGGTAATTGGTATTTGCGGAAGGATAGAGGGATAAGTTTAGTACAAAGGGGGGAGGGCGAGCACTGCTGGCAGTGACCAAACCAAATTCAAGTCAATACAGAAGAGCCAAAGAAGGAAGAGCACAGCTCACTCATGTTTGCTGTGTCAGCGGCTGTTCAGGAATCGGGATGTGTCCGTGATCGCTGCCCGATGTTACAGCTGTGGGGACGGGAATTGGTTGAATGGGTCCCGCAACATTGCTCTAAGAACGGGAACTTGTCTCGGCGTTTTCCCCTCACCCAGCACTAGATAACGAAGAAGGGGACGGAAATCTCAAGTGCTACTTGCCCCGGCCACAGCCTGACACATATAAATAACTGCTACGGGAGCTGGAGAATCAAAAGCCGGAAAAAGGTGGGAGGTACTCGCGACGCAACAGGGCGATGGAGCCGAGTCGCATACCCGTGGATGCCGTGGGATGTTCCCGGTCGGGGTTGACCCCTTGAGGTCCCGTCCCCATTGCCACAATTCCGACTCGGAGAAGTTGTTGAGCGCACGTCTGCATGTTTGCTCCAATCACATGCGGCTGCATAGACGTAATTTTGCCTGTTTCTGATTGGATTCACATGGCCCCTGTTCTCGGTACCCATTGACACCGCCAAGCGGTCTAGCTCCCTCCTCAGAAGGCTGCGTTGGCCTGTGTGCCGTTTCGATTTCGGCTTGTCAAGCTATCTCGCAGTACCCAGTTCTTGTTGCTAGTGCCCCCCAAGTCCCCTCCAGTCGATCCAGTCAGTTCCCCGTGGAACCATTTTTTATCTTGACTTTTTCCTCCCCCCCTTTCTCTCTTCTTTGCATCTCGTCGCCGGCGTTAACTTTCCCCCCACGATCATTGCTTTCAGCGTCATCTCGGTCCTCCCACTCATCCGATTTCCAGGGTAAGTCAGGAAGCGCGCAATGGCTCGGTTTGGGCCTGGTTTTATCCCCTTGTCCATCGGTTATCAGAGCGGCCGTGCTGATGCTATCAACCACCTGTCCAGAAAAAATCCCACAACACCGTCAAGATGTCCGCCGAATTCACCTACCAGGATGTTGCCGAGCACAACACCAAGAAGGATCTCTACGTCGTGATCCACGACAAGGTGTACGACATCACCAAGTTCGTTGACGAGCACCCGTAAGTTTATCCCGTCTTCTGTGCCTGTGCCGCACCCATTGGACGTCCCACACGTTCCAGTCACGTCCTCCGATCCCCGACTTCCCGCTTCCCCGCATTGGACACTCGGGATCTGGAAAGAGGAAACATGTGCTGACCCGGTTTTCTTTCGTGATAAACAGCGGTGGTGAGGAGGTTCTCCTTGACGTCGGTGGCCAGGACTCGACCGAGGCTTTCGAGGATGTCGGTCACTCTGACGAGGCCCGCGAGGCCCTCGAGCCCCTCCTTGTCGGCACCCTGAAGCGCCAGGTAAGAAAGCTCCTCTCGTCCCCAAACATACATGGCTTCGGATGCCATTCGCATGTGATGATTGAACAATTTCAACTGACATGTTGCTCTTTTCAACAAACAGGCCGGTGACCCCAAGCCCAAGGCTCCCCTTCCCGGTTCTCTCGCTCCCGCTGCTCAGACTGGCACTGCCACCGGTCTCGGCGTCGGCCTCTACGCCGTCCTCGTCCTCGGTGGTGTTGCTGCCTACGCTGCCTACCAGTACCTCCAGGCCCAGCAGGCCGCCACTGCTCCCAGCGCTTAAGCGCATCCAATCGCAAATCTTCCGGTTGCTTACTGACCTATCGGCTGTCGAACCGCGCCGTGGGAGGCACGGAGGGTCCGAAGAGACGAGAAACTTTCTCCGTTGCAAACCCCGGGGAAAGGATGGGGAAACCCCGCCCAAACACACACAGTCACCAAGAATCTACGGGTAGCATTTCAACGACTTTTAATGATCAAGGGTCTGCAACACCTCAACGACGATCCTTGCGCGTCTACCTTTCCAAGTGAAGCCGAGGTATCATCGAGCTCTTTTCTTTACCGGCGGGCTATCCTTTCCCCCATTAACAAGCCATTTTCGACGGACATAAAACGCCATGAAACGGAGATGTGTTTTGAGCGAGCCTGAACGCTTCTTTCGCTGAGAAGAACAGATCATTTTACCCTTTAACTAGGTGTTAGGATATATGGGAACAGAGAGGGATCATTATGGGAATGAACATACATTAGTCGTTACTGCTCAATTGAAATAGAGACGGTACATGAACATAGACACAGAGTTACCCTTTGATGCACCTGGTCTGACATTATCAATATTGTCGAATGTCTTTTGTCAGCAAACGGTTCGTTTACGCAACATAACATTGCCCCCAGAGTTCGTATGTTAATGGAAGTTGCCTTGGCTTGCAACGAGGATGCTTCTATCCCAATCTTCAAACGAAACATGATGGCTGTAAATACCGACAAACTAATAACTGGCTAGAACTGCCATCTAAACGCAAAGGTGTAGATGCTCACTCTTGGCTTAAAACTTGAAGTTTTACTACTCGTCACACCTGTCAATTTCTTGTTAGTGATGATGGCCGACCCGTAGGTAGTGAGCCGCGAGAAACGAGGCCTTGCCTGAGAGTTGTGGCCTTTGCTTTTCACATGTAAAGGTACCTCTTTCGTCTTCCGTCCCATCTTGATGAAGGACTCGTTTGAACATCGTATTGCTCACTGATAATTGTAAGCCTTCTTGTTACCACAACAAATCACATGTAATGTTTCTTCAGGAAGAAATCTCAACGCAGCGAAGAACAATCGAGAATCGAAACTCAAGCCACCAAGCGAATTGGGAAGTCGCATCCCCTTGTGAGGATCACTTGCAAGGCTGAAGCGGCACCACAGCAGTGGCACACGGCCCTGAAATTTAGGTACCCCGTACCCCATAACGAATCACGGCTAGCGGCATCTGGAACCCCAGCCCCAGCTCGCATATTCCAGCGCATGGCCCGGGCAATCAATGACGGGATCCATTCATCCTGCGACCGGACTCGAACAAGAAATCCAGTCCTCATTCCTTTCAACAACGAAAAACCGCCCATCAGACTTCTCCCCTTCGCGAACCACCGACAAAGCATCTTGGAAAGCGATCCTTAACGTCCCGACAACACACGTACCGGTACCCTTTCCGAACACCGACCCGAAACTTTATTGTCACCTGCCAGACCGACCGACATTCGAAACCGCCCACGATGTCGAGCTCACTCGAGCGTCAACAGGCGTCTTTCATGAGCAGCATGTCCGCCGCTTCCTCGAAGTTGGCGGGCACCAAGCGCGCTCTCGCCCCGCCATCGCCGTCGCCCTCGGTGGGCTCCGTCGCCTCTGCCATCGCCGCCGGCAACGGCACCCCTCGCAAGGCGGCGGACCGCGTCGACACGCCCGCTCACAACATCGTCTACTCGCAGCCGGCCGCCACCGGCACCGGTCTCAACATCATCACGCAGGTGACGTACGCGATCGCCTGGCTCCGCGGCAAGGATGAGCCGCGCACGTACCTGGAGATTCTGGGCCACCTTTCGGGCCTGCACTGGAGCCCGTCGTACCAGGAGGAGTTCGTCGAAGCGATGCGCCGCACGCGCGAGATCCAATGGATTCCCGACCCGAACCTGAGCGAGCAGACGTGGCAGAGCGGGACGTACCTGCACCGGCCCAAGGTGCCGGGAGTCCGGAACAAGACGCAGCTGCTGGCCTACCTGCAGAAGAAGACGGACGCGAGCTGCGTGGGCGTCAAGGAGCTCAAGGACGGCTGGCCCGATTGCGAGAAGGCCATCAACGAGCTCGAGGCCGAGCACAAGATTCTGGTGATCCGCGTCAAGAAGGAGGGCTCGCCGCGCTATGTCTGGCTGGATGACCCCAGCTTGTTCCACGAGGTCGATCCGGAGCTGAAGGTGATGTGGCAGAAGGTCGAGGTGCCGGGAACCGATACGATTGTTCAGCGACTCAAGGCCGCGTCGCAGAAGCCGGCCAGCGAGGACCCGAGGGATAAGATGACGGCTGCGCCGAAGGCGGAGAAGAAGAAGAGGGCGCAGAGGAGGACGGGCAAGGCGACGAATACGCATATGGAGCATTTGCTCAAGGATTACAGCCACATGAAGCGGTAAAGGGGCTTCGCAGCGTGTGGGTCCTTGTTTTTTTCCCTACTGGCTTGGGAAGACGTTCAGGCGGTTAATGGCAGGTGAAAAATTGCGGAATCAGACATGGTCGTTACGGCTGGAAAGTCAAGGGAGCTGGTCGCCTTACGAAAAAAGGCTATATTCCATCATCGTTTCGGAGACATACAAGCGAACGTTGTCTTTTTTTTGCGGCTTTTATATCAACACAACAACTACACGAACAAAGCATTTGGGAATGGCGTCTGAAAGGGAACTTCGCGGGGCAAGGGGGCTTTTTTCATGGTCGCAATCAGAAAGACGGATACAGTAGAAGGTAAACTCTTACAAAGGAAATCTGTAAAGAGTCACGGTATCCGAGTGGTCTAATTAGCGGGTCCATTCGATTGTCTTTACATTTCCTTTACGCAATACTATGGCGAAATCATCAAAAGAGGGGGGATTTGAGGGACATTAGCAACGAAGTCCAGGCGTCTCATCGATGCCTTCAGGTCTGGGTTTGAAGGTACTTGCAATATGAATTGAGGTGAGAAGATCAGTTTAAGATCACAAATATACACAATCAGCACACCGTTGGACAACCACAACTCATTGTGTCCTCCTGTTCCCAAGGCCATAACATCGTAATCCATCAAATCCCCATATGAGCAGCCCTCACGTTGTCGATGACCCACTTCATGCCACGACCTTTCTCAGTTCGAGATGGGTCTTGTACACGCCCTCCTAAACCAACGCGTTGCGAACACCTCCATGCAGCCAGCCTTGATCCTTCCATGGGACTGATCCACTGTCTTGAGAAAGATGAAAACTTAGAACCACAATTACTACCCCCGCTTGAAGTCAAAATCTGCATCGTGCTCAACGCCTGGTCCGTCTCCATCCATACACCACTACCCCCCTTAACACCTGCCATTACTCTCATAGCCTATAGCCCCTCCAAGCTGGACACTGATAGAAAACCTTGTGGCCCATCGATTCCCTCCCTTCCCACGTCATATCCCGTGGTGAATCTCTTCCTCAACACCCTCCTTACTCTTTCCACTCATCTCTCCCCAACTTGACAATCTCATCCTGCTCCAGCACCCACCACTTTGCGGGCGCCTTCCCCTCCTCCGCCATCCTGGCCGCCTTAACCGCCGCCCTCGCAATCACCTCCGCCTCCTGCGCAAACCGATCCTGCACGCCCAAGCTGACCCACCTGCCCAATCCCCTCACAACCCCATACAGCAATCCCTGACCCGCATGTTGCGCCTTTTCCCTCTCTCCCAAGATCAAACCAGGCCTGAGGATAATCCCATGCTCAAAATCAAGAGACTGAATCGTATCCTCCACCCCGCGCTTCATCTGCGAATAAGGCACCTTGGTGCTTAGCGCCCCCCTGGTCCCGGCAGAGGAAACAAAAACGAAGTTCTTGACCCCGGCTTGTTTGGCGGCTTTGGCTAGGTCGACGTTGAGGTCGTGGTCGATCTTCCACTGGTTGGCGATGCCGCCGGCGGCGACGCGGGTGGTTCCCAGGGAAGAGATCACGGTTGTGGGCAAGGGGACTAGGGAGGAGAGGAGGGTGGGCCAGGTTGTGGTGTCGGCGTTGACGGTCGGGGAGAGAAGCGTGGAGTTGGTTGGGTTGGGGGGCGCGCGGCGGGAGATGGTTTGGATTTGGGAAGTGGTGGTGGGTGAGGTGAGGAGGGTGGAGAGGATGTGCGAGCCGACGAGGCCGGTTGAGCCGATTATGGCGGTGGAGGTGGGGGAGGAGGTTGACATTTTGTGTTGTTGTTTGGTGTATGTTTGTGTGTTATGGTTAGGTCTCAAAGGTGATGGTTGAAGTTCGTTATGGTGGTAAGAGAGGGTGAAGAGCTACGGGGATGAGTTGAAAGGGAGCTCTTGAAAGATGATGAAATCTCAGTGGGGTGTTGAACCACGCGAGCATGGAGGAACCGTTTTAATAGGAAAATGTGGGGACAACATTCATTCAGGTAACGAGCAGCGCTAGGATAGACTGCCATATGATGATGGCTCAACTTGGATGCCTTCGGTAGAAATGTGGCTCCATGCTAAGATGAACATGATAATCTCCGAGGCCACATGAGTTTCACTTTTCTGGTTCTTATGCGATTGTGTTGGGCGCAACGAACAACTTGAAAGCATTTATCTCATGTGTTCCATAGTATGAGAAACGGAGAAGCGGTTCAGAAACGGTTATTGCAAGGGTTTGACTTTTGAGAACCATAACATGTGCGGAGCTTTGATGGAGCCAAGCTCTCATCACAGAGAACCCTGATGGGCCATCAAGATCAACGATCGAGCCTCAATCCTCGGCGATTTCTCACTTCGTCTGATTTATACATGACCAATATCACTCAAACTCTTGCCGTGGCTCTTGAACAAGGTGTCATAGTAATGAAATCGAAGTAATTGTCGCCGTTAAAATGAGCCTCGGCAGGAATTGGGAAACTGAAGGCGTACAGAGCTCAATGTTAATGTCGTCATAGAAGCAAGGAACCAAGGTCTAACTTGGACCTCGACCCTAACCCTCCCCCTGAAACCGCATGCCCCACTCATCCCGCAATTGGAGCTGAGAAATCGCAAAAAAGAACTTTAGTTCCAAAAGTCTTCGGCTGGAAAAAAGTCAACATTGCCCCTCCTCCGCCAAAAAACAAATTCAGCAGCGCCCGACTTCACGATCCTCCGCGCTTCCCACGTCGCACCTTCTCGCAACACCACTACCAGTGCACCGCAAGCTTCAACATCCCATCCACAAGATAACTAAACCGCAATCATGGCTACCCCCACCCCAGGTAAGCTTTGCGACACCGGTCAAGAAAAGCGAGAGAGGCAGTGACTAACAATCTCTCTCCCGCTCAATAGCAACCTGCCAATCCCAATTCGAACAAGGCGTCGCCATCGCCCTTCACCTCTGGCCCGCCCTCTCCCTCGCCGTGCAAAACAACTGGGGCGGTCCCGACTCCGCCGACAAGCGCGACTGGTTCGCCGGCGCCGTCGTCGACCTCTTTCCCGATCTGAACAAAGTCCTTGCTCCTGCGTCCGAGAAGCAACAACAACAGCAATCCACAACAACACAAAAGTCCGCCGGCGCCGACGACCATGAAGAAGCGACAGAAGAACCCGACCAGCTCGACATCGAGACCGTCCTCCTGCAAGTGATGCTGGACGAGTTCGAGGTCAACGTCGACGACGACTCGGCCTTCGAGGTGGCCGAGCAGATTTTGCGCGTGCGCCTGGGCTGCCTGAAGGGCAAGTTCGACGAGGTGGACGCGCTGCGCAGGCGGTTTGAGGGTAAAGGTGGAAAGAACGTGGTGTTCAAGAAGGCCGAGGACCAGGACAACGACACCGACTGGGACACCGATGATGACGAGGAGGCCGACAGTGATGAGGAGATGGGCGAGGCGCCGGCGCTGGTTTCTACCACGCAGCAGCCTAAGGAGAAGGTGGAGCCTGAGGTGGATGAGGATGGGTTCACCAAGGTTGTGGGCAAGAAGAGGAGGTAAACTGGTTTTCATTCGGTCCAAACTTGAAGGTTGAGAAGGGAGGTGGGAAGGGCTTGTGACGGGAGGATGATCATATCTCGCTGGTTGGCCCCCGTTCGCTGGACGAAGAAGAGGGCTGGTCAGAATGAAGAAGCAGAAAGGGGGCAAATGAGGAAACGTGGGAGCAATAAGCAACGGCAACTTGCTCTCTCAGGCTCTGTGCAAAGGGATTTGCAGAAACAGGGTCTCGATATTGACGGTCACAACATTCGGGCTCATCTCACATCACTCCGAAACCTTCAACCATAACCAACCAAGTTTAAACGCCGACTCAAGCCAGTATTATCATCGCCCGTATACCATTACAGTCGTGTCCAGCACATGTACTCGAACCAATTCGCCCCTTAACATCATACTCCGAACATTTACTCCCAGTCTTCCTCATCGCTGCTCTCATCGACCTTGCGACCCTCCTTGGGACTGTTGGGCGCACGGCTGGGAACACCAGAAGCAGCGCCAACGACGTCATAGCTCGCTTCGCTGTCGGCCTGCGACTTCTCGTCGTTGGACTTTCTGGGTTCCGAGGGCTTCAGACTGCCCTGAGCGGCCGCGGCGGTCGATGGTGGGTGGATAGTGGTGGAAGATTCGGTCGAGGAAGATCGCGCGGCCGGCTTCTTGGTGGTAGCTGGCGCAGCCTTGTCATCTCCGGATGTATCCTCCTCCAAAGAGTCTTCCTCCTCCGAGGAGTCCTCATCCCAACCAACTTCCTCCTCAGCGGAAGCAGCTGTATTAATGGTAACTTGTTAGCATAGAGTTCGTAGACTGTGGGGAAAAGCGAAACCCCTCCCAAAATCCATCCAAATGCATTCAACCAAGAATTGACTCCCTTACCCTTAAGCAAATCCCTCCTCCTCGCCTCAGCCGTCTCGATGCCGTGCCTCAAGAAGTAATATCTCTTCCAGAAATCCGCATACGGCACCTGATCAGGCACCAGCATCTCCATCGTCGCCCTAAGCTCTGGGTACTTATCCAGATCCGCCGCGATCGCCTCCGTCTTCTTATCGACATCAAACTCCTTAACCCAAGCGTCGTACTCCTGTCCGCTCGCGGGCTCCTTGCTGAAGCTCTCGGGGGTGGTGTGGATGACGTGCAGCTGCGCGTCGAACCGCGACGTGTGAATCACCCGCTTTCCCTGCGCGTCCTTGCTCTCGAAAAGCACGCCATTGTTATTCCTGCCCTCCTCGGCCCGCTTGGCCGCTTCCTCTTCGCTCGGCGGCGCGATCTTGATGGCGTCCTTGAGGAAGTCGCGCAGGTTGGAGCCAAAGCGGAGGAGGGCCTCGTCGGCGGCGTCCTCGGCCTTTTGGAGATCCTTGAGACGCTTGGCGGCCTCGCCACGCAGCCGGGCGAGGACCGAATCGTCTTCCTGCTGCTGCTTCAGGGAAGCCTCGGCGGACAGGTCCTTGGCGGTTGTGGGGGTCGTTTGTTCGTCTTTGGAAGTTGTAGAGGAGGAGGATGAAGCTGCCGCGACTCCAGACGACGCGGCGGCGGCGGCCGAGGCGGCAGCCTGGGTGGTGGCTATGGAGAGAGCGCGGGTGCGGCTGATGAGGGTGGTGCGCAGGTCGCTGAAACCGCGCGTGGCATCTTGACTGACGGCTGAGAGTTCCTTTTCCGCTTCGCGGTAGACGGATTCGCCCTAAATGAGTTGAGAAGAGACAAGAGTTAGTTGGTCTAGTTTGGTAGTGTCGCGCGACTTGGAGCCTTTGTTGGTGATGTGAAAGGCGGTGACCACATACCTGCTTCACAACATTGCCGAGGAAACCACCGATCCTGGCACCCCAGGGACTGTTCGAAAAGGCTCGGTAGGCGTCTTGAAACTCGGCGTTCAAGGTCGGAGGCTGAGCGGGCGCCTTGTCTGATGACGAGGAGGCTTGGTTGTCATCGGTCAAGGTCTCCTCCTGGATGTGGTCGTATGCGACATCCATGGCTACTGTATGGATTTGGTCGACACCGTCTGCTATGAGCTCGGTGGTACTTGGGTGAGGTACTGTTCACAAGGGAAGAAACGTGTGTCTGGATTAGATACTGCCAAGAACTCTGATTTTACGATAAACGCCGTTGGAGGTGATCACGGTTGCAGCCGATGTGTTGATTGTTTGGCGCAACATTCGAGGATATGTTAGTTTTCTGGTGGATGGGCGGCTGATCGATCCCTTGAATCCCCGCCGCATCTGTAGCGCTGCCGTCTTGCCCGTGTCATGGTGCCGCATCCACTGTGGGGAAATGCAAGCACTGAGGGCAGCGAGCAGCAACCACCATTCCCAGCAGCACGGGCCTTTTACAAAAGCAAAAGACTCGACACTTCCATTAAACCACATGTCAGTCGGTGACACCGTTCTTTTGAGACTCTTGAAAGCCGAAGCTGACCACGGGTCAAGCTTATCGTCTGTCCAACATGGCCTGATTTTGTGTACCCAGGCTTAGCCAGGTAGTTGAATGTCTTTGCCCGAACCGGATCGCAAGCCGTTTGTAAGCTTGGAATATTTTGTAGCCACTCGGAGACAAGCCATGCAGGTGTTCCATTAGTCGGTTGAACTGCCGACAAGAAACAACGTGGGATCTTCAATGGCATGATATCGACCATTTGAGAGCCTCGGTGGCAAAACCATGCCAATGCTAGTTGCGATGGTAGAAAATAACACTGACTGCGCCCATCTAACTCCCGTACACAAATTCACCAGGCCGTTGCTCGGTTGGTCACCGTACCCGTGGTTTAAGTTCAAGTTGATGCGGAGAGAGTGCATTAAGTTGACACCGGCAACTCTTGCTTGGAGCCTGCTCACCCTCTACGTAGTGAAACACAATGGAACAAAAGAAATCCCATATAGGAAAAGATACCGACATACATACAGCGGAAACGGTCCGACTGATTGTCTGCATCTGAGATAACTGTCAGTCCTTTTGTTGGATGAATGGCTTCGGAGTGTCATCGGCATGTCAAGTGTGCTGACAGTTGCCAGAGCCGGTCTGACAGGGTGTCAAAGGCACGGCGGACCGTCGAGGAACAATCCAGACGTTCGACTGATTTTCGCTGACAAATTGACTTGGACTGAAACCCCTCCACGCTCCACTTGGAGACCCCCAAGCGTCCATGCGCCAATTGTGCCCCGTGTAGCCCGCATTCTGCGAGTTTGGCCCTGTAACCGAAGGGCGTCCACTCTTTCTCCCGCTTTTGGACAGTCTTGCCAAGTCTCGTCCCTCCATCGCCAAAGACCGCCCAAGAGTCCTTCCCTTCTCGGATCCGAACTGAATCGTCTCAGCGAACCAACGAAACACAATCCTGTTCGCCTCTCCAATCGCAGAAAAGGAGCATCCGCGGGATCATACGTGTACCTTATTCCTGAACCCAATTGCTGACAGGAATCAGAAAGGCTGAGTGCCAGGTGAGTCAGGTGTCAGGCCGACTGCCGTCAGTTCAAGTCAGCGTCCGCCGCCATCCCACCCACTCGCAGCAGCGGCCAACGGTTCTGCTCCAGCAGTCAACCTTTCCGGCTGACAACTCCAGGCACTCACAATTTTCTCTCCCCTTCTCACCTTCTGCCACAACTTCCCCTTGGTACCTCTACCGTCTGTTCCGTGCAAACAATACATCCGCGTCTCTTGTGACTTGCCACTCGGACCAAGTCCCCTCTCTTCTGTCTCAGTTATTGCAGTAGACACTTTTCATCCTACTGCCTACCTCTCGTTTTGACCCCCGGCAAACCCCATCACCTCACACCGAACGTCTTCCTTGGGAGGCGACTTGAGTCTTGAACTAGAGAAGCAGAAGCGAACTGGACAGGAACTGGAACTGCCCGGTTTTGTATTCCGTCCTAGCCCGCAACGCTCAGCGGTCAACGGTTTTTGTGCCTTCAAGTTGCCAGTTGCGTGGCCGGTGGCTCGTCCCCGTCCGGTCCAAAGCCCGCCTCAGTTCACGGTGCTGGCAAAACGTCATCGTCTCCGCAAGAGAGATCTTTATCGTCACCAGTACTAGCACCCGGCGACTAGCATCTGATCTACCCCGACATCAGTCTTCGACTTGGACATACGTACATCTTGGGCCCGGTACCCCGGATTCTCCGCTAAACGTATTGCCATTGGACCCGCGGTCTTGATACTCGACAATTCCGCCTGTGCGGCTCCGACCGCAAGGAGCGATCAGATCACGAGAGTGAATTCGTCCCATCCTCTCAACACCCAAGGTCTTTCCCCGATCCAACCCACTGCTCTGTCTTTTTAGTCACCAATCTCGAGCACAGGACAGCCAAAATGACGTCGACTCAGAACCCCCTTCACAATCTCGTCCTCACCCCGCAGCAACAGAGCCTGTTGTTTGCCGCCCTCAATTCCAACAAGCCCACCAACACACAAGCCGACCTCTCTGGTCTACCCGCAATGTACAACGGAACGTCTGCCCAAGGACTCGACCCTATGGGTTTCCAGCACACCCCGAATTTCGGTTACGACTACGGCCTTGACGGCCAACATGATCCCAACTTCGATTTCAACTTCGATAATGTTGATCAATCCCACATGACGGACGATCGGTCCAATGCTCCAAGTGATTCCAAGTCGGGCTCCGCCGATGGAGAGTCCCCCGACAAGCGCAGTCATCCGGATGATGACGAGGAGGAGAACAGCGAACCAAAGAGGAGAGAGGGTGAGGGAAAGGTTGCCAAGAAGCCTGGTAGAAAGCCTCTTACCACTGAGCCCAGCTCGGTAAGCCTGCCTCGGTCGACTGATGCTGTCAGTCTCAGCGAGGATTGACTACTAACGTGACAATAACAGAAACGCAAGGCCCAGAATCGAGCGGCTCAACGAGCTTTCAGAGAACGCAAAGAAAAGCACTTGAAGGACCTTGAAACCAAGGTCGAGGAGTTGAAGAAGATCTCCGAGACTGCCAACCATGAGAACGAGATTCTTCGCAAGAAGATGGAGAAGATGAGCAATGAACTCAATGAGTACAAGAAGCGTATATCTTTGATGACAGCTCGGCCACCGATGGTTTCACCTCGGGCCATGCCGTTCGGCAACTCCTTTGTCCACAACATCAATGATGTCAACTTCCAGTTCGAATTCCCCAAGTTTGGCGGTCCTCTTCCTGGGCCACAACTTGCAAATCAACCCAAGAAGGCAACCCCTGTGTCGCCCCCTTTGTCTTCAACAGGCCGACTGGAGCAACCCACAAATGGCGTCAGCACCGGTACCACACCCAATTACGGCCAAATAGGCCTCGATACGCAAACCAAGGAAGACTTGGCCCATTACTCGGCCGATCTTTTCACACCTCAATCCGCACGCGGTGAGGGAGCGAATTTCTCGACCACTGGAACAGATTCTCAGTACAATGCGGGGGCCGGCACATCAACGAGTTCCCCATCTTCTTGCACTTCGAACATGGGTGGCGCTAGCTCATCGTGTGGCACCTCCCCAGAGCCCCTCACTCATTCACCCGCCGGGTTGAAGTCAGTTGATACGATGGCCACAATCGGAGAAGAGCAGCCAGGCATCATTGGTTCAGGGCAGCCAGGTAAGCATTCGCCGGTCTTTAATGTTCGTTTTGATCGTATAGGCCGGAATTTACTAACGTTTTTTAGACTTCAATACCTTCGGTGTTGACAACACTCTCAACTGGTTGCCTCAAGACAACTTCCAGTTTGATCCGCAGCTCTTCGGAGACTACCGAGAGCCTCAGAACAACGTCCTCAACAACGGATTTGACGATTGGTTGACCAATGATGCATTCGATGCGGATTTCCTGGCACCGTATAACCTGCCACCAACAGCTCCAGGACTGCTGCCACCACAACCCGAAGCAGAATCACAACCACCGAAGAAGGATCTCATCTCTCAGATTGATGAGGTCAACGCATCAGATGATGGACTTGGAGAGCAACTTGATTGCAACAAGATTTGGTATGACCATGTCGAGAGAGTCCTCGGAAATGCAGCTTTCACTAACAAGTTGAGTAGGGACAAATTGCGCAGTTGCACCAGTGTACAAAACCAAGAGATTGACATGGACGCCTTGTGCTCCGATCTGCAGAAGAAAGCAAAGTGCTCTGGCTATGGTGCTGTGGTTGATGAGAAGGAGTTCAAGAGTGTTCTGAAGAAGCACTTAAGTCCCGAAGCAATGGCGAGGTGCGAAAAGGACTGTGAAGAGGAAAGGGCACGAAAAGCAGCTGCCGCATTGTAAGAGCGGCCCGCTTTCATGCATATGACTGCATAGAGAAGGTTTTCTCTCGGTTCAGAACTACCTCTTCACGAGACCACTTGTCTTGATATCTCAGGTGACATCTCACAATGGATGACATCTACTTCTTTCTCGCAGTACGGTTTTTATTCACTTCGCGACGGATTTCCTTCCTATGTCGGAAATAGGATTTTCATCAGATCTCAGAGTTGAACAAACCTTGGACGGTCCTGCCTCTATTGGCTCGTTTACAATCAAGCGTGGGAATACATCACGAATACTGGCTAGGAGTTTATGAGATGCCGGAGCATTTACAGCGTTGGGAAAACGGGCTTTCAGGTCCTGAATTGGCCGAGAGTGGGACTCTGGTTACTCTTTCCTTCTGGTAGCATGGGTCACTCGGTTAACGCACTCAATGAGAATACCCGTGCTGGTTTGCGAATGGGCAGTTCATTGTTGGATGTCATAGGACCACGGAGGTGCGCTTGGACGTTACTGTAACTCGTAGGATATCGAGGAAGGCCCGGAGTTTTATCGGCTTTTTTAATCCACACAGATGATCGGTCTCCGAACGGGACCACATGACGTTCACTACGGCTTTTGAAAGATTTTTCTCAGTCCGTAAGACATATTCGAAGTCAACGGGTTTAGGATTGCATGCGGCTTTGAACGGAACGGTACGGTATCTCATTCTATCCCAACAAATTCACCACTCTTTTCCTGCTAATGAGGCATGATATTAGTAGCTAAGCTAGAAATAATTAGTGTTCAGTTCATCTTGTCGTGGTCCCGTGCTGTCGCCTGCCTCTCTTCAAAATTTACGTTTTCTCTGGTCGTCACATAGACACCACTCATCTGCTCTTCACCTTCCTCCACCTCCCCTCGAACTCAAGTTCTTTCCATTCTTTCTTCAGACTGCCCCCTCAAGACACTCCCTCACCAACCCCCAATCCCCCATCATCACCGCAGCCACAACCGCAGCCACAACACAACCACAACCACCATCACTCGCTCCCCCTTACTCCCTACCTACCCTTCTCCTTATCACCACCACCACCACCACCACCAACAAGTAACCCATCAAACCCCTCAACCAACCCCATCGCCGCTCCCGCCGCAATCCCGCCCACCACCACCATTTGCACTCCCGCCCTCACTCCCTTCCGCACCACCCTCCGTCCGCTCCACCGCTCCAAAACGATACAAGTCTTGACGTACCCGAACAAGAACAAGGCCAGGGACATGGTGGCGATGGAGATGTAGAGGGCTGTTTGTAGGCCTTCTGCTCTTTCTCCCCCTTGTGGTTCTGGTTTTGGTTCCGGGTTTTGGTTGTGGTTTTGGCCTTGGTTATGGAAGAGGGGGGCATTTTGGAAGTGGAAGTGAACAAAGAAATACGGTAACAAAGGTAGAAGACCGCCGAGGAAGTAGGACGTTGCGATGGTTAGGGCGGAGATTAAGGGGCGAGAGGGAGAGGGCGGGGGGAGGCAGTGGTGGAAGCGCATTAGGAAGGGGACTAGAAGGGGTTGTTGGGTTGGTGGTTTGGTTGGGGGTGGGATCGAGGACGGGGATGGGGATGGGGAGGGGGACGGAGATCGAGATCGATAGGGGGATCTGGTAGAAGTATTCGCAGAGTCGAGGAGGAGGTGGTCGGTCAAGGAATCGAGGGTTTCCTGAGGTATAGTTGGGGTGAAGGGGATGAAGATTTGGGAGAGGAGCTGGTTGAGGGGGTGTTGAGCTTTTGTTGATTGTACATGATTGTCGTATTTGTCTTTTTCATCGAGGATAACGGGGTCAGAGATAGAGGCGCGGCGATGGCAGGTGTTGTTGGAGGTTGTTACTGTGGCTCCTGACGTTTCTTTGGAAAAGTTGGAATAATAAGAGTCCACAAGCGCCTGTGTTTTTGCGAGGGTTTCGTTGTAGGAAGTTCTGGCAAGGTTGGTTCAAACCAGTCAGTCAGTCAGTGATGTCAGTTCCATCCCCCATCTTTCCTCCCACTCCTTTCAGATAGAATAAACAAAATGTGTGAAGCTGAGTGCACTCACGCCTCGCTCTTCGCCCCCAAATACCCCCCCAACCCCATCGAGATAGCACCGGCTATCAACTCCGCCAGACCCCCAAAGATGACCACTCGCGTATCTCCTAGCGCCGAAAGACCTGCTGTCAAAGCGAAGGGGACGGTCAAGCCGTCGGATAAGCCGATGGTTGCATCGGAGATGAGTCGAGGGGTGATTTGGAAGCTTAGCAGCCTCCTTTCCCTTTTCTTCTTCTTCTCAAGGGGGGGAGGATTCGAGGGTGGTGGTTTGGGTTCCTCTTCCGGGGGTAGCTGAGATTCGAGATCTGTAATAGCTGCTGTGACGCTAGAGGCGTTGGTGCTCCTTCGTCGGCGATCAGGAAGCTGGGAGGGCTTCTCTTCGAGAATGGAGTCATGGTCTGGCTCTTGTTGAGTAGAGTTGCTGGTGTTGGGAGGAGCAGAGAACCAGTTGCTCCGCTCTCGGCGAAGCAGGCTGTCTTTGATACCAGCTGGGGACATGTTAATCAGGTTCCGTGGCAGGAAAGAGGAAAATGGTACACATCATTCTTCTGTGGTGGGAGTAGGAAAACTAAGCTGAGGGACGGGGGTATCAATCATCTTGATATCATCCCTTCCAGTGTCGAAAAAGATCGAGTTGATCCTTGTGTTCGCGATTTGCTCCCTCTAGTGGTCACCTCGGTACTATCAAACGCAACACAAAATTCCTTTGACATCTGCCATCGAATAAAAGCCCGAAGACAGGTTGTATGGTGCTCTCGGTCAACATCTCCCATGTAGTCATGTCCTCGCACAGTTGGGGACTTTGACTTGACTGGCTGGCGCAGTACACAAAGACGTAGCATATCGTCCGTGTGAAGTCCAACCAGAGTTGTAGGATACACGAGCATCACTCGTGGAACCTGAAGGTTGGTCAAGGCCAGCGGTTATCACATCTCTGTCATGATTAATTACTAATATCGACCATTACAGACAAAGCTTTGTTGGAGTGCCTACTCCATAACCATCTTCACGGGAGTAGTGATTTCCCCAGAGCCGCTTTGAGATATGGTACGACTGAGTAGAAAGCTCATCGACATTTTCACGGGTACATCCGAAAGTGAAAGTAAGCACAAGAATGCATTCATGGTGCCCAAGACCGATTCCAGTGATATTACAGAGCGGGGCCTTTCGAGTACCGGTCCTCCTTCCCAAATATATATCTTGCATGTCTCAAGCCAACTCCGATTCCGTCGGTCCCGGATCCTACTCATGACTCCTAACTCTTCCAGCAGTCACTTGAAGAGCCATTTGAGCTCCTGTCTCGCTCGCATCCCTAACCCAGCCAGCAATTTGAAGCTCCCCAGCAGAAAAATCCAATAGCCAGATTCGAGTCAAAGACAGGAGGGATTCCGTTCAAAGGACGTAGACGATCCGATCCCAATTCAAGCCAACCGGCATTCAAGATTTAAGCACCGCCGTCCCGCTTAGCATACTCCTCCTCCATCCTCTCCTCATAAAGCCGATCAGCCTCCAACTCGGCCTCGGTCTTGGGCCTGCTACTGCCTGCTCCCGTGTTCACTCCGGCGCCGGTGGGCTTCTGGTGAGAGGAAGACTGCTGCGACTCATGCTCCTTCTTGTCCTGAGCGTGCTTAGAGGCGTTGAGGATGCTGGAGGTGACGGTGTCGGGAGGAGACATTTTGGTGGTGTGTTTGGGGTTGGATAGTAGGGAGAACAGGGTGAAGGTTTTTGGTGGTTTGTTGGTTTAGTTTTTGGATGGGTTGTTGTTGACTGATTGTCGAGTCAAAGTTGAGACTTGGGTTGTGGTTGGTGTTGGTTTGGCCGGGTGGAATGATTCAGGTTGGTCCCTGATCTGGTCGGGACTGATAGACTTTGAGAAAAATAGACACTTAAGGTTTTATGATGAAGTAAGGATGTGATAGTCGAGTTTGAGTGATGAATTGTCCGTGCAAGCAAATAAATATCAGGAAGGAAATGGAAGGCTGCCTCCCGTGGCAAAGGTGGCGAGCAATGTGGCTACGTAATACCTACGGTAAGTACGCGTCTTTTGGGGGCAATTGGGGTAACATATCGCCGTATATACGACGGAACTTCTCCCTGCTTCTTTATGGTTTCATATCCACCAAAACTCGGCCAAATTCCCAAGTAGTTCAAGTCTCGATCCTTGGCGTTTCCACCAGGCGCTTAGTGACGGGCTAGGTGTATGCTTGTTATGTTTTTGTTGTGTTGATAGAAAGTTATTTTGGGTAGAAGATGCGAGATGGTGATTGTGGAGTCCACCTGGAGGCAGCGGCGTGTATCACTAACAGTAACACTTACACGCTGCGAGATATCTCGGAAGACATCGGTCACCGAACTGCATACATGTCTGCCATGTGTAAAAGAAAACAAGTTGTGCAACATCGCATCCAAAAATATCATTAGGTATCATGGTATATATAGTCAACAACATAGTGCACAATGTCAACACCGATCTCCAACGCCCTAATCACAACGCTGAGAGCTCTTTGCCCAGCGACCACACCCAAGACTTCACCAACCCGTCATTCAAAGCTTTGCGACATCTCCCTCCGTAGCCGGCACACACTTCAACTCTATCCTCCTCCTCATCTTCTCTCTAATCTCCTCCTCCGTATACGGGCTCAGCGTCGTAGGATCTAGCTCCTTCTCCTCCAAAGTCCCCGACTTGATCGTGGTAAACGTACTCCTCGTCGTGCTCCGCTTATCATCATCACCATCAACCCCTCCCTCAGAGGCAGCCGGTTTCGTAACCCTTGCGATAAACCTCGACCACCCCTCCATACACCTATCCGCCTCCCTCAGATTCTTCAAAAACATAGCAAAGCAATGCGGCATGCCCTCGTACTCCTCAAACGTCACAGAAACCCCCTCGGAATGGAACCGTGCCGCCGTGAACTTGTCCTCGTCCGCCAGCATCTCCCACCCGGTACAAATGTACACGGGCGGCGCCCCGCGCCAGCTGGGCGCCAGCAAAAGCGACACGAGTGGGTGCATGATGTAGTCGTCGGCGACGTATATGCTCATACGCGGCGGGTTGGCGGGCCAGGCCGAGCACGGGTCGCGGCTCTTCTCGGCGTTTTCCTGCGCCTCGAGGCCGGGGAGGTAGTCGAAGGGGGCGTTGGTGACGCACGAGGGCGAACTGTTGGTGACTTCCATCCAGGGCGAGTTGACGGCGACACCGGCGGGTAAGGGGACGGAGCGCTCCTCGCCGAGCCAGGACACGGTGGTGCCGGAGCGTTGCAGTTGCATGATGAGCTGGAGGAGCGCGAGCGAGAGGTTGCCGCCTGCGCTGTCGCCGGCGATGACGATGTGCTCGGGCTTCACGGGCTCGTGGAAGGCCCCGGGCGGTGGGTAGAGTAGGCCGAGGTACGAGGCTAGGGCGTCCATGACCGCCGCCGGGAACGGGTTCTGGGGCGCGAGCCGGTAGCGCACCGAGTAACACCTGCCGCCGGTCCGCTTGGCGAGTTCTCTGCATGTGGGCCGATGTGTGGCCGGGTCCATGAGATAGTAGGCGCCGCCATGGAAGTAGAGCACTGTGGTCGGGGTCTTGACGTCTTTCATCATTTCGTCGTACTTCTCCCGTTCTGGGATATCGGGCAGCTTCGCGTCCTTGGGCACGCCCGGCCTGTATGCTGTCCACTCCGCCTCCACGGGAAGGACTTCTGGTAGTTGGATCCTGGCCGTCTTTGGTTGGTCACGGTCTTGAAGCCCGTCGATGACCTTGGTCAAGGTGTCATGGATGGCGCGCGCATCCTCCTCCGTTGGGATGGGTAGAGTGTACTTGCTGACCCATATCGTGCCGCTGATCGGGGGTGCTCTCGAAAGCATCCTCTGAGTAGAAGTGATACTCTTAGGCTTGGGGACGTGCATAAACGAGCGGAGCATGGCGATGATGAGTTCTGTCCGCAAATCCTGGTATTTTGACGCCGGCGAGGCCTGCAACATGTGAAGCAGGGCCACCCGGGCCATAAGCGGGATTTTGGGTACCAGCAGGAGGAAGAGGGCAGCCTTGTCCATGGCGGCGGGCTTCTTGGTGGGTTTGGAGGTGACGGATGGGTTTGGTGTTGAGGACATGGTATCAGATCAAGAGGGGAGGAGTTCTCTTTTATATCAGACCCTTAAGACCCTGAGATCCGTAAGAATAATGGACTATTTCAGGTATCTAGGGATCCGTTCGTGCTGTAACAACGTGTAGGGGCTCCTTGTCTAGTCGTCTTCTAGCGCTGCCACGTGGAGACTGGGGAAGGCTTGCTAGCGAAAATATCTCAGCGAATCTGTGGAGTAGTTGTATTATTTATCATGATGGTGGTGGGAAAAGGAGCGAGTTGCGAGAGCCGAGCGAAGAATAACAATGCAAGAAACACAGTATCCAGAGCAACGGACTTGACTTGCATCCCGTCCGTGACCAATGTCCCCTTGGGTTTGGACGAGGCGAAGGCGCTATGAGAGCATGGATGTGGTTCCAAGCAAGCATTACCCGAACAAGTAATAGCTACGAGGCTATGAAGATATGATTGGAAATCAAGACACGTCGGACGTTTTGCTCTTTGGCATCTGCAACCCTAGATCGAAACAATCCATGTAGTGTACCTAGTCAATGTCTTGAATCCGCGTCCGAACTCGGGTGTGCGCTGTGCGCTACACTGATGTAACAATTCGGCAGTCACTTCAATACCTACATCCTCTAGTTCTCTACAGAGGCGCGGTGCTCTGATTGCACCGATGTGGATGAACGCCCTAAATAGAGGGCGACATGACCATAGCCAGTCGTCTCCCTCTTTGACCGTTTGCGCATCTCTATTTGACCATGGCATTTTTGCCCCTCCCGTCCAGTTTTGTGGCTGAGAACAACAATCCAGAATTGCCTCGGCAATCCCATAGCAGCGGTCAAATATAGGGAGATATACTGGGCGGTCAGGTGTACGGGATGTCTCAGGTCAGTTCACGACCTAACCTCAAGAAATGTGAAAATGATAGTCTTTGATATCATGCTCTATTGCCATGCAACATCCGCGCTTAAAACCTCACAGAAATCCAAACGCGCTATCATAATAGGGGACTGAATGAGTGGTCCCATGCTTCACAATGCTACTGTGTCCTGTCCCGCTTAAACAACGTACAGGAGCCTATTACTGTACAGAAAACAAGGGAGAATCGCTCATTTTGGTTTATGTTGATGCCGATTAATGTATCCAGGTTTCCCAGTTCCGGTGCTATTTCATCGTTGTGCCTGGTTGGAGAACAGCATTTTAAGCGGCTTCGTCGCCTCCGTTGCTGCTGGCTCCATCATTCGCAGTACCGTTCGTCACTCCGACCGTCGAAGCCGAGGCGGTTTTGTTGGCCATGGCCAACTGCCAAGCAGGGATAGTCGGCTTGCCTGCGGAAGCGATTCCGCTGCTGAAAGGCGAAGGCTTGGGGGCAGCAGGAACGAACTGCTGCTGCTGCTGCTGCTCCTGCTGGTATTTGGGTTGCTCATCCTGCACACTCGCGGTTCTGCTGTTGGGGTCCACATTTTCACCGCCGAGGGCTGGTGTAGCAGGGGCCGAGGAAGGGGTCGCGTTTCCGTTAGCGTTGGGGCGAAGGTAGTTGTTGACGCTAGTCGAGGTGGCGGTTGGGTTCATGCGTTGCGAGATGAGGGTCTTGAGGCTCTTGAGTTCGGTGTTGAGTTCACGGAGCCTGTTGTCGGTCAAGTCCTTCTGGTTGTTGAGTGCCCTTGGAATCGAGTCTCTGAGGTTTTGCACATCGTCCCGTACTCTCTGCGCTTCGTCGTCCCTGCGTCTGTTGGCTGCCTTGAGGTCCCTGACGACAGTCTCCAGCTCCTCGAGGGCATTGTCGAGCCTCTCTGTCCTCTCCTGCTCCGAAGCCTTGAGGACTTCGGTATCCTTGGCCAGCTGCTCAACCAGTTGGAATGTCTTGTCGAACTGTTCGTCGATGGACTTCTTGTCCTGCTCGAGACGCTCCGGCGTGGGAGGAGCGATCAAGGGATACACATAGCGCTACCGATCAGTTAGTATCTCCGTTTATGCATACTGCAAGGTGTTTTGCCGACCTACCTTGCCGAGATTGTACAGGCCGTACGACGCGCCTCCGACTACGGTCGCCAGAATGAACAGGTCCCTCCAGTCCCGCCTAGGACCCTCAGTAGTCGACTGCGGCCATGCGTATGGGGGATAGCCATAGTACTGGGGAGAGCCACCCTGTGCTGCGACGGGTCCGGCCGACTGCGCATAGGCGGGCGACTGGGCGTACGGTGGCGGTGGACCTCCTGATTCGGCGCGGGCGAGCGCAGCGCTGACTTCTTCCTGGGAGAGGTTCTTTGCTTGAAGGAAAGCTATCCGCTTCTCGATTGGCGAGGCGGCGACACTGGGGTCTTGAAGAACTGTAGTGTTGTTGTCGTGTGAGCTTCTGGCATCTCAATCTCAATGTAGAGGTAGCAGGGGACAAGACAGGGGCAGAACATACACTGCGCCGCCGAAGCGACCAGGTCCTCGCGGATGGCCATTACTGATGTTGTTTGATAGAAATGCGACAGATGGTGTTCCTTCCTTGGGACTGGGGAGACGAGAGGAAGAAGCAGACAGCCGGAACAGTCGCGACGCGATGACAGATGGCGGTTGATGGAATAATTATTGAAGGAGGCTGAATGCGATGGGATGACAGGAAGTGGAAACGAATGGCAGGTTGGTTCGGGGGGAATGGCTGGGCCGCTGGATGGAGTCCTGAAGCCGAGGTTCACGGGACCGGGGTCTGATTGTGCGCTAGGCTTCCAGTAGTACCTTAACAGCTGCTCATCACTTTTACCTCCCTTTATACCGATAATCTGATAGATTACCATCCCTCCCTAATTCTCCTTTTCCTCCGACAGGCCTAGAGCGCAGCTGAACACTGCAGTGACTGGCTCAGCGACCGCAGAGCTGAAAAGCACCTGAAGCGAATCAACACTCTCAAGGTCGCTTTGGATCCACTCTTTCACCTCCCGATGTTTGGGGAACTGGAGCGCACTTGGCATTTGTTCCACGGCCCCACGCCTTGCTTTTGTTTACACTTCCTGACGGAGCAACCTCCCCCACCATCCGCTCTCTCACAGCACGGTATCTTATCCGTGCCGGCCTGCATTGCTGCCGTACTTTATCGCTTGGACACGACGAAATCCGCGACTGCGGTTTCGCATTGATGTATCGATTGCCCTCAGAACCGCGAACACACCAACATTAGCTCAAGCGCATAGCTATCCGAAATAATCACCATCACGAGAATTATCCACGACCTCTATCCGACAGAGTTTCACCCAGTCTAGTACTCTTTTTTTTTTCTGTTTATATTATCACGGCAACCACGCGACTAGGACGGCAGAAGTAAGGCGCAGATTGAGAGGCCTTCGCCGTCATGTCGCAAGACAGCAACGCAGGCCTATGGAGTGTCCGACGGCCAAGGGAGGTGCGACTTCCCCCGTGACTTCTTCATGACGTGTTCCCTCGGTCGAAACCTCTCCCCATCCGATGCGACGATGAACAATATTGACTCTGCTCTGTAGACCCTCCATGGCGTCAACCTCAACTCGGGCATTCCGGCACCACCCTCCACACTTAAGCGACAAAGCACAATCGGCACGATAGGAACGGGCCATGGCCGCTCTCTGTCGGGGAGGCAATCTCTGGCGCTCCCGCGACCGAGCCAACCTCTTTTCCAGCGATCCTCCGACATCGGCCTGGGCTCGGTGAAGCGCGCGTCGGTTCATAACATGAACACGTCGCAGTTCAAACCCTATGGCACCCCAGGCAGTTCCGGTATCCCTCGATCATCGCAAGAACTCGACCGACGAAGCAGCGTCTACCGCCCGAGCGCACGACCATCGGCCGTCGGCGGAGGTCCCTTAGCTGGTGGGCATATGAGCTTCTTCCAGCAAGCGCCCCAGCCCGCCGGCGTGCCTCGCGATCCGCGCCCCCTCAAGGACCGTCAATTCCAGAATCGCATTGGCCAGGAGTTGCTCGAGTACCTAGCCAAGAACAATTTCGAGATGGAGATGAACCACAAGCTGTCTGACAACTTCACAAAGTCGCCAACACAGAAAGACTTTAACTACTTGTTCCAATGGCTTTACCACAGGATAGACCCGAGTTACCGGTTTCAGAAGAATATCGACCAGGAGGTACCGCCATTACTCAAACAGCTGCGGTATCCGTACGAGAAGAGCATCACCAAGAGCCAAATCGCCGCGGTCGGAGGTCAGAACTGGAGCACGTTCTTGGGATTGCTACATTGGATGATGCAGCTGGCACAGATGCTAGAAGGATACGCCCGACACCAGTACGACGACGCCTGTATGGAAGCCGGAGTCGACATTGGGGGCGACCAGATCATTTTTGATTTCCTCACCAGCGCATACCAGGACTGGCTCAATATGGATGACGAAGCAGGTGATGAAGACGTGGAGAGGGCACTACAGCCGCATGTGCAGGGAATGGCGGAGGCCTTTGAACGTTCGAACGCCAAGTATATCCAAGAACTGGAGATTCTCGAAGGGGAAAACGCCCGCCTGTTAAAGGAGATTCAGGAGCTCGAAAAGTCGACACCCGACCCGGCCATCTTGGACAACCACTTCAAGATTATGGAGGAGGACAAGATCAAGTTCGAAGAGTACAACACCCTAGCCATGCAACGGACAGAAAAGTACGAAACCCGTATCCAGGTTCTCCAGGAGGAGCTGGGCAAGCTGCACGTAGAGCTGAAGGAGGCCGAGGAGGAGCGGCGACAAATGCAGAAGGCGGTGGACGACCAGGGGATTAGCATGCAGGATATTGACCGCATGACCTCGGAGCGGGAACGTCTTCAAAGGAGCATCGAATCCGCTTCCCAGAGGCTTGAAGACGTCAAAAGGAAGGTCGCCGAGCGCGAGATGGAGGCGAGCCAGCGTCTGGACGAGCTCGAGCGGCTGGTCGAAAAGTACAACACGGTCGCCTACCAGATCGGTTTAATCCCAGCCACGGCAGTCAATGCCAAGGGGAAGAATTTCGAGTTGCAGGTAACCGTGAACGAGGGGACGCCCAACTTTGCATCGTCGATGCAAGGCGTATTAGGACCGAATGGGCAGCCACTGGGCGGCGTGGAGAATGAGAGGTTGCTGGCCGACTCCACGACGGGATACCAGCCTGCGCATATCCTGAATCTGGATCTCCGAGGCCAAGTTAAGAACAGCTTCCTGGCACTCAGGAAGGAGGTCTCGGAGAGGAGGAAGGTAGCCATGGATGTCATGATGGAAGACCATGACTTGCTCGATCGCGCTAAGGAGGCGATCGAAGATAAGCGTAATGAGGTCGAAGCTCTCGAACATCGGTCGCGGGCGGCAGAGGAGGAGTATGAGAAGACTAAAGAGGTAATTGATGGCTTTGTATCCTACGTGCTCGGTATCGCTCATGCTAACAATGAGTACAGGTCACCAACGCCCAGAAAATGGCTTCAGATGCCCAGATCGAGAAGATGGAGAAAGAGCTCGCCAAGATGCGGGCACAACTGTCCGAGTCTGTGCAGCTTATGGAGCAGAGGGAGATGAATACCAACATCGAGTAGGTTGCCATGACTCTTTCAGGATAAAACCAGGTGTACTGACAAGTGGACAATAGGTATGAGCAACTCACGCTCCGAGCCAACGCACTTCGCGAGGAACTCCACACGGAGACCATGCGCATGCTCAACGATGTCATCAAGTTCAAGATGCACGTCCAGCGAAGCCTGGAGGAGTACGAGACTTTTGTAGCAGACGAGCTCGAACAGGAGTTGGGGATTGACGACCAGGAGATGGAGGATGAAGATACCCCGATGGTCGATGTCTGAGTCGACGAAACGAAAGCAAAAATCAAGCTGTTTCTTTTCAGCTGTTCATATTCAAAATGTTGGATTGTGGATTGGATGGGAAGCATTTATGAGAGATATGAATTGTACGGGGCTACTACTGTCAGGTTATTATCAGGATTGCTTGCTGGACATGAGCTGGATTCCGGATACCTTTGGGTGAGCCAGGCGTTGGACTTGAGTTGCTTATTATGAGTAATGCCACTTTATTGCTACGGATGGACTTTTTGCGAGCCTCTGCGTGGTTGCCCATGTAGCATTGACATTGAAAGCCTTGAAATTACGTATTGTGATATAGGTAGGTGCCTGAGGTAGGGCCTGTCTATAAGTACTCTAGGGGTATCCGAGTCTGAACGACGTCAAAGTCCCACACAGACGGGAACACCCCAAACCGTTCCTGTCCATTTCAGGGCCAGGGGGCTGATTTAAGCTCATAGCTTGACAGCCCCACTGATGATGCTGCGGCCCGGAGCTAAACCTACCCCACTAACCACGAGGTTCGACTTCCCCGGACCGGACGCCGACCCAAAGCACGTCAGAACTCGCTCACAAATCACACTATCAACCTTCAGCCCCCATTCTTCAACTTTATCATCATCCGCCTTACCGCCGCTACTCTTGTTCCGTCCAGGTTGCCGTGTCTTACTACCCGACCAACGTCAAGCTCAGCTACCAGAAACCTATTCAACCAACCAGTCCTCAACCCCCAAGCCAGCCAGAATGTCAACAACACCCTCTCCCATCCCCGGCCCAGGCGCAACAGACCCCCAAGCCACCACTCCTCCCAAATCATCCGGCACGCTTCTACCAAACGACACTTACCCCTTTCCGCGCGAGTTCTTCTTCCCCCCCTTCTTCACCCGCCAAACAAACCTAACGACGCACCACGCCCAACTAACCAAATGGTCCTCCCTCTTGTTGTCTTACTGCCGACACCACCGGCTCTTTCGCCTCTCCCTCTCCTCTGACACCCTTCCCTTCAATAACCCGCGGATTAATCGCCGCTTGGCGGTGGGTGATATCAAAGGGGTGGTGGATTTTTTGAGGAAGGATGGACGGGCTGAGTATGTCTCCTCCACCTCTCCCAATAAAAAAGATGGGGGAGGAGGAAGCGGGGAAGGGGAAGCAGCATTTATATATTGGCGGACACCAGAGGAATGGGGATCGTTGATTGAAGCGTGGGTTGAGGAGACGGGGCAGCGCGGGAGCGTGTTGACGGTTTACGAGCTGAGGGAGGGTGAAGGGACGAGGGGCACGGAGATTTGGGGGATGGATGGGGATGTGCTTGTCAAGGCGCTGGGGACGGTGGTGAAGAGGGGGAAGGCGCAGATTTTTCAGAGTGGAGAGGATTCGTTGGGTGTTAAGTTCTTTTAGACCTGAGCGGAGGGGGGGATGGATGGAGGGGTAAATGGGTGGGAAGATGGGGAGGTTGGCTGGCTGTGTGCGTGGGTGTGGAAATTAGAAGCGTGGTTGATGAGGACATCGACGGGGTTTATGGGACATGACAGTGATAAATGGATGTGGTGGTCAACGTGCTCACTTAAGGGGGGCCCGGATTTACTGATAGATGGAATGTGTACCAATGTTTACCAAGACTTTGGTTCTGGATTTACTCGCGAAAGTGGCGGGATAGCACAAGCCTTTGAGGCGGGGAATTTGAGAAGAGAGATGACCGTAGCGTGTGGCGGTCTCCATACCTCACAGAGTCATATATCTGTTTTTCTCGCTAGTGTATATGATGATCGGTGATTATTGTACATAATACAGCCCGGCAGTAACTGCCATGCCATCAAGTGATCCTAGATCGTGCTTGTCTGAGTTGATATGCAAGGAATATCAAAACATGGGCGATAATAAGAAGCATAGACACTGCACATGTCAATGGAGTCGGGTCATCCTCCATCCTCGTCTCCCGATCAGTGAAACATGAAGAGTCAACTCTTATTCCTCATTTACGTCCTTAAACCTGCGTCAACCAACTCTTTTTTCTGAACCATTTCCCAGAAAATTTTAGTGGCCATAAAAAGTCATCCATCCTCCCATGATATAGATAAAGAAAAGAAAATCAGGAACAGAGGTATATGGCTCAGCGGAGCGCAAAGCCTCCGATCATGTGTCCTATCTGGGTCCTCCTCAAATGCCCGTCAACCAACTGTCACCTCACCGGCAACACCCATAGCCTTCACAAACGAGACCTCTACTCTCTTGGCGACCTGTTGGCATTCTGGCCTTCCTTGACGGCAGCCAGGATCAAGTCCTTGGCCTTCTCAACACCCTCCTTGGTACCAACAACCTCAATAGCCTCACCCTTGGCCTGGTCGCGGGGCACAGTGATCTTGCAGCCGCTCTGCTTGCGGATCTGGTTGACCTTGGCGCCACCCTGGCCGATCACGTAGCGATAGGTCCTGGGATCGGGCAAGATGAGGTAGCCAATGGCATCCTCCTTCTTGGCCTGCTCAATCGCACTCTCGATGACCTTCTTGGCCTTCTCAATGTTCTCGGGAGAGCCGCGGATAACCCAGGGGATGTCACCCTCCTCGGTCGAGGTCTGGTCTACAACAGTCCAGGAGTGCGCGTCAGCAGTCGACTCCTCGTCATCAGTAATCAATGGAAGAGAACCGCCATTTGCACGGATGCTCGCAGGGGCAGCGGGCTTGGCGGGAATGGAATGGCCCGCATGGTCGACGGTGACATGGTGGTCGCTCTTCAGCCTCCTGAAAATCTGACCGTTGTTGGAGACCGAATGGTGAAGAGAGCGGGGGACCTGAAGAGTCTCGCCGGGCTGATCCTTCGTCAAGGACTGGATGTGAGCCTTGGCCTTCTCAACATCGGCAGACTGGCCGACAATCTTGATGCCGGTCTGGCCGCTGCCTTGGCGAGGGACGTCGATGGAGACCTTGAACTGTGACTCGAGACCGCGCTTGACATCGCCACCACGGCCGATGAGAGATCTGTGCTTCTCGACAGGGACCTCAATGACCTCGGTAACCTGGTTTTGGCGCTCAGCAACGATAGCCTCGATTTGCTGAATGATGTTGTCGACGACCGAGGTGCGACCCTCAAGCTTAATGGTGTTATCGCTGTTGTCCTGCTTGGGGAACTGGACAGCACGAGCAATCTCGCGACGATCGTCGGAGCCGCCGGCCTTGACGACAATGTCACGGATGGTAGAGCCTACGGAGAGTTTAAGTTAGTACATATTTCGCTGCATGAGCTTGGCGTGTGACAGTAACTTACCACCTGCGCCAATGAGGCCCCTGTGGTACTTCCTGTCAACCTCGATAGTCTTGACAACGGTATCCTCAAAGACGGCCTTCTTCGCCTCCAAGGCCTTCTTGGCAGCAGCAACGGCCTCCTTAGTGCCCTTGATCTGAATCTCAACAAGCCCGTCGGCGGTGTCGCGAGCACTGGGGATGTCGATGACAGCCTTGGTCTCGTTACGGAGCGCATCGAGAGCAGCACCACCAGAGCCAATGAGCGAAGGAATCTGCTTCTGCTGGACAGTGACGGTAGCAGTGTAGGAAGTATCCTTCAGGTACTGCAACAAAGAGAGCAACTCGTCACGAGCCTCGTCAGCACCACGCTTAGGCCCGCGCACGATGACTTCGTCAGCAGCCTGTTGGCGGCGCGGCTTGCCGGCATCAGAAGCCTCGGCAACAGACTCGTCGTCGTTGGAGGCCTTCTGAGTGCGAGGGAAGAAAATCAAGACCTTGTAGCGAGTCTGCAGTCGGTTGATCTGTGCACCCTGAGCACCGATCAAGGCCCGATGGAACTGCGGGTCGATCTTGAGGATGTGAGTGGCCTCATCCTGGAGTTGACGGCCCAAAGCAAGGATGTGGGTCTTGGCCGCCTCAGCCTTGGCCTTGGGACCCTTAAGCTCGACCTTGCCGTCCTGAACCTGAATATCAACATCGAACTTCTCACGGAGCTCACGGATGTTGCTACCGCCCTTGCCAATCAGGTGGTTAGCAAACTTCTGCGGGAATTCAAAGTCCAAAGTGAAGCCACGCTCCTTCTCGTCAGCCTTCTCTTGCTCGATGAAGGCCTCGCACTTGGAAGCAAGGTTCTCGACAGCAGAACGAGGGCCCTTGATGTTGACCGTGGTGCCGATGTTAGAGACACGAGCGGGGATCTTCTCCTGGCTTCTACGCTCATCCTGCTCCTTCCGAATAAACTTCCTAAGCTTGTCGTGGTACTTCTGGGGAACATCCAGGGAGGCCTGGATGATCTCCTCTTGCTGGTTAACAAGGCCGAGGATGTGCTGGCGGGCGTCCTGCAACCACTTCTGCATCTCGCTAACCTCGGACTGACTAGGCTGACCGCGAGGAATCTCGTAGCTAGTAGGGCTAGAAGGTCCCTCATACACCAAGAGAACAGGGGCGTTGGCCTCAGTAGCCTCAGGGACAACCAACTGTACCCTGTAATCCTGTCTGACACGGGGAGTAATATCCTTGCGGATGTAAGTGTGGAAGAAAGGATCAACCTGAACAGCCTGAATACGAGCGGGAGGGTGGCTGTCCACTAGACCCTTGATTTCAGACTGGGCCCTAATGGCGTTCTTGCCATCACGAGCATAAAGCTCCCAAGGCAAAGCACCCTCGTTCGAGACAGGAGTGTTCACCTGGACATTGTGTTGCCTCTCGAGCTGCTCAATGGCCTTCCGCTGACGAAGATAGCGGGTCACGTTGCGGGCATGAGCCGCAGCGCCTCCAGGAGCCTGACGGTGGAATCTGGAAATGTCGATGTTGGAGCACTGCATGTTCATAGCGAGGTCCATGGCCTTCTCGAGACCAGCCTGAACGTGGTCTTGGGGTCCAATAATGGTTACCATGTCATCATCCTCATCGTTAGGGAGAATGATGGCGCAACCGGTGTCCTCGAAGAACTGGTCAATAGGCACACCCCTGTCTCCGATAATGAACTGGTGACGGCCACGCTGGATCGACAGCTGCTCCAGAGCGAGCTGACGGCGAAGCTCCTCGGCACGTCGTTCAATGGCGGCCCTCGCATTTTGAACAGCGGTACGCTCACCGGCGAGCTGAATGTTGTAGTCCTGAGGAGCAGGCGCAAAGATGGGGCGTTGCCCAGGAGCAGGGACACTGGGGGGTTGCAGGGACCGTCCCTGGAGGGGAGGAACGCGAATCTGAACTCCCATGTCTTCTTCGAGCTTGTGTACCAGGTTGTTCTTGGGTCCGGCAATGAATGGGTAGAACTCGGCGGGGATATTGCGCAACTTGGTCTGGACGTTGGCGGCGCGCTCACCGGCAATCTTTTTGATTTCGTCCTGTGCTGCTACAACAGAAAAGGCGTTACCCTCGATGTTGACGTTGATCATGGTATCATCGTCCTCGTCTGCAGGAGGCTGGGACTCGTCAACCTTCGGTAGCTGGATTCTCGCTCCGGTCTTCTCCTGAAGAGCCTTGATGGTGGAACCGCCCTTGCCGATGATGTGCGCCCTCGCCGACGAAGGGATCTGAACGGTGATGTTTTGCTGGGAAGAGAAAGTTAGTCGCGATTATCCACAATTCAATCAACAAAGGGTCTGGGTAAAACTAACCTTGGTGCCGATTTGGTTAACCAAGTCCTTGAGCGCCTGGGTGGCATGCTCTTGGGGACCAACAGCGTCGAACCTAAGCTGGCCGTTACCCAGAGCGTGCATGGTCACGTTGGCGCGCGCCTTGCGGTTCAAGTCCTTCAGAATATCGGGAAGAGGACGCTTGAGCTGAGTCCTGGGAAGGATGTGGGGCGGGTCAAGCAACATAGTTTCGACATTGCGACCCGGAATGCTCAACGGATGTGGCCCGGGCCCTTGCCGTCCGGAGCCGATCGGGGTGCTAACACCGGAAGGCGGTGCCGAAGTCTGCGGGGTGCCGTTGGCCGGAGCGGCGCCATTGGTGCTTCCATTGGCGTTCTTGGCACCCCAGATGGGGGCAACAACACTCGCTTTGGGCTTGGGCCCGCCCAGCTCGGGGAACAGCTCGCGAGATTGCGTGTCGAGGGTCTTGGGCTTGGGAGCGGGCTTGGGCGCGGCGGGAGTCTCCGAGCTAGAGACGGGCTTGTGAAGGTCCTCGTCCTCAACCTCCTCGACAAGGACGCGGTGGGAGGAGCCGGCGTTGGAAGCTGTCTCCAGGTGCTGTTGCAAGAGCTGCGCGGCAGCTGACTGCTCGGTCGAGTCGGCCATTATGATGGTGATGATGATAAAAGGCGATAAAGTACCAAGGAATTGGGGGTACGGAACAGACGCTTCTCGTTATCTGATGCGGAGGTTGTGGTTAGATGGCTGTGCTAGAGTAGAGGTAGGGGGAGCTTTGGAGCTGTGGCAGATTAGGGGTCGGTATCCGGGATGTCGAGTCCGAGATGGGAACTGCAGCGTTGGCGGTTCCTGCGGCCTGAAACATTCCAAAACCCGTTTTCGTTGCTCGTGAAGAGTGTGTATTCTAGGGGAAGGGGACAGGAAGCGCAGGGCCGGGCAGGGTAGAGCAAGCAGGCTGAAGTAAGTGGCTCAGTTGCGGGGGTGGGAGCAGGTGGTGTAACTCACAGCGCCGGAAAGTAGTGACGTTGATTAAAAATTGTGTTGGGAGAAAGGACCACCTAGCAGCTCGAAGCTTATAAAGTCCGCGTCGGATGTGTATGTGGTGTGGTGGTTAAAGGTTCGGCAGTGCCTGGGAGATACCGAAGGGTAAAAAGCTAATCCAATGCAGGACAAATAAGAAGACGAGACGGAGGGGAAAGCGGGCGAGGAGACTCGACGACAATAGGTGGCAAGCTTATTGTTGGTCTCTCTATAGCATGATGCACAGGACTGGCGATCAATCCTGGGGGTGGTGAAGGAGAAGAAGGGGAACCTCGATGGAAGGATTCTCTAAGAGGGGGAGGGGGGAGAGTGGATGGAGCGGATGGAGGAAAAGTTAAAAGGTTCGGGACGGCGACGAGCCAAAAGGCGGCGAACAAAAGAGGTTATAGCGGACCGGAGCTGAAGAGGCCACAATTGCCCGTGCCGTGGTCGGGTCAATGACAAGCTGGGTCCTGGAGGCTAGCGTGGGGCCGTAGGGACCTGGTCGTGAGGTGGATGAAGTGGGAGTTGTGTCCAGAATGGGGTTGTCCTGGAAGCTCCCTGATACGCTGCAACATGTTCAACATCTCCAAAAAATTGTCTGGCCAGTTCCCCTCGTCGCCCGCCCCGGTCCCCTCCACGGCTGCTGGGCCAGTCCGGGCGGGCGAAGTGGCAGGTACGTACTAGCGTTTGGATACTGGCGAACCATTCCTCTTGTGGCTTTAGCACACATGAAAAGTCACCACCGCAGCAGATCCACCCAAAAGACCGGACCAATGGCGTGTCGAAATTCAACCTCAATCGGCCCTCATTGGGCAGCTGGGCCGAGCTCTGACGAACTCTGGCAACGAACGTTTACCACACTGCTGGCTGCCGCACAAAAATGTTGGGCAATTGTCCGAAGCAGCTCGCATAACAGCTGCCAATTCCCGTCTAGAAGCTCCTGGCGGGCCGTCCTGACGAGGAAAAGGGGCTCCTGCTTCACATGGCATCAACACCTCCTGATCAATTGTCAACACCAGGACCGGCCGTCCTCCAGAGTGAAACCCGGGTTGGGAACGCGTGTGTGCAAGTTCTACACCAGAGTCATCACATCAATTTGCAGATTGTGACCTGTTCACGATGCGTCCTCCCTTGCAACGACCTAACTGGAAGATTCCAGCAGTTTCTCGATACTTCCAGTCTGAACCCTTCTCTCCTCGCAACATCCAACACATCTCGTTTGATGAACTCACCTCCAACCTTGCCTCGAAAAGTGGCTCTATTAGGCTAATCAGGTCGGATCAGTTCGAAGAATAAACAGTCACACCATTTCCTAATCGGATTTTCCTGGTCATATCTGTGGCCCAACAGCCTCAAGGCTGGAGCTCATCAGCTTCGTCTTGGAACTACCTGCGTCACTTTCCCTTCAGCCATCAGACGATAATATGAAGTGAAATCCAGGTTAAGCTTTCCCAGTTACCACAAACAGAACATGTCTGCGTGACAGTGTGCAAGCAACAAGACCGAGTACAATTCACATCATGAGCGAGGCCGTGGAGAGATTGAATGATAACGTCGAGTGAGGATCAGTCATCACGAGAAACCCGATATATGGACACGGCGCCATCAAACAACTATGCTTCAATCTGCACGGCAACCGGCGAGCGACGAACTCGTCTTGATGCTTTTAGCGGGCTCATGCAACGTCTCACGAACAATGGCATTTAAGTCTTCCATTACTCATATCCTCTTTGATGGACCGGAAGAGAACACAGCCTTGCTCGGAAAGTGTCAAAAGCCTTCAGTTCAATGAGCAAAGCCAGTGGGACCCGAGGAGAACACTTTTCTAGGTTCAACAACAGTCTCAAAGGGGACTACGCACATTATTCACAAGGAAAAACGGAATAGGCTCTGATGCGAAGCTTCTATGTACGATGGAAGTCGCAAGGCTTTCCACCCTTCTGGATGGTCATACTGAATGAGGAAGGCATTTCACATCGAGTGATCTATGCCCTTCACTCTTCGTTGACAACACTTGTGAGAGAATCTCGCATTCGAATTTCGATGTCCGTTGGATCTCCCGACAAGAAGAAGTAGGAAGTGACCGTGATGTTCTCCCTGGTGGAGCTCCACCCTGACTTCCTAACCAGCCAAAGTCCAAAGAGCACCCACTATCCACTTAGATTATAATAAAAGCCGATGGAAAGCAGCAACAAAAGAAGGCATGGAAGAAACAATTCAAAAAAAGCATAAATAAGCCCCCCGGGGGGGGGGAGGCGGGCATGTCAGGACACCACAAATTCTAATTCCCGTTGCAGACCGCACGCCTGACGACGACAACTCTTCATCATTCCGCTACTTCTCAGCTGACTCTCGTCGAGTGGACGCACTCCCCTACGACGATCGTCACCAATCCAACTACAAGTCGGGCGATTGGTAGCTTATCTATGAGAGAACCGGCATCATCCCGAGTTCTCAACCATAGTTGACTTCTTGCTATCTCTCATGCTCCTATTACAAGCTTATGTATCGACCTTAGCCCTTTCTCAGGGCTGTTCCCCATAATTATATCAGTCTCTGTCACTTAACCACTACCCACCAACGTGGACTGAAGCTCACAACTTCCACAAGTCTCTTTCCGGGTCTTGGTACTTTTTTTTAAATGTCTTTTCTTTTCTTTTTTGGCTGAAGAGAAGTTTGGTTGGGGTGGATAAGGAGTAAAAAGCAAGGGAATAGGGAGAAGTGAAGAGAGAAGTGAAGAGAGAAGTAAAGAGAGAAGTGAAGTGAAGAGAGAAGTGAAGAGAGAAGTGAAGAGAGAAGTGAAGAGAGAGGTGAAGAGAGAGGTGAAGAGACATATGAAGAGAGACATCAAGTCAACCAACCAACCTAAACCCATCTTCCTGCTCCATCACATCAAGGCGTACCTACCAAAAACACAAAATGTGACAACCACCCTTTGACTCTCTCGACCCACGGTACTCAAACTCCCCCATAAATCATGACAAGTCTAACCGATGGACCAGACTAACCTGTCAACTGTCAAAAAGAGACAAGACAAGCCAAAATAAAGTGAACACTCGACTCGGTACGTCTAAACCAAGCTACATACATATGTATGTATCTGCTTGCCTCACTGCCTGGCCGGAGCAATGGGAGCGGACGGAGATAAAGCGATAAAGTCAAGTCAAGCTTGAGAGAGCTTGAGAAAGCGAGCGAGACATACACACGGGTAGTGACAGCCACGCAGCCCAAATACTCCCGTCTCTCGCAATCCTTCAAATAAAGTCTCCTCCCATGGTTCCATTCCGAGCTTCCAAGCTCACCACCAGGTTCTGCTCAATTCTCAAATCCCAACAAGATTTAAATACCGAATTCACCATGCCTAGAGGTAAGGTATGCTATGTACCTGTGACACCTCTCGGCTGCAGGCTGCAGGGTCCCGTTATCCGGTGCCTAGGTATCCATTCCTTTACCTGATCCCGAGGTGTCCAGTCCCTGGCAGAGCGTAATCTGTACCTACCGTTCGTAATCCCCCGATCTAGCCGTCTGGTTCCCGTGACGGGTTTGGCGGTTTGGCGGTTTGGCAGTTTGGGACATGCTCTGTGTGTGGATGGTGCCTGTTTCATATTCCAATTGTGGCGTTTTCTATTTTGAATCAGGGACAGAGTTGAAGTTGAAGCTGTTGAGTGGGTGGACTGGCAGTGTTTCTGAAGGAGAATAAGGATATTCTGAGTGGACCTTATTAACCTTCCATGTGCCTTGAGTGATTACTCTCTACCGATAGGTCGGCATGATGTATGTAGGCATGCTGGAGCCCACGTGGTGGGAGTAAACTACAGAGTGATAGTAGGGAGAAGGCGCCTCTTCTCTCGGCCCTTCCGTTCATGTTTGTCTGGCTTGTAAACTCGATCCATGAATGAGATAGGGGGAATGCCGATTTAGTAGGTGGCTTGTTTGATATAAAAACATCCCGCGCTTGCCTGTCAAACTTGATCCGACCACTATGTACCATCACCGGCCCGAAGTCATGGTGAGGATGAGGACTGGTATGACCGACGGGAACACTACGAATTGGTATCGAGTTAATGTGCAAGATGAGAGCTGGAGAAAGATGAGATACCCGGATGTGTATCTTCGGGTCGAGAGTTAACATACGTCTAGACACGTCTACTCGGGAGTGTTATCTGGAACCATGTCTCAAATTGCTGTGGGAACGTCGACAAAAACGTATCGCTTCATGCTGAGACTGGCGCAGACGTTGCGTATCGGGTAGCGTTAAATCGACAATGGTATCATATGCCTTCAGTGCGTCTAAGACACTACCACCCCTTTTCCGGCTTGTCTTTTTCTTCCCGAGTAGCTTGCACTGATTCAACGAACGGTGCAAGTCCAGATCATGGCTCCTGCAGGTACAACATGCTTCCCGAGACCGCCACGGCGGAGGAACATGATGAACTTGCATCTCAGGCATGTGTATTTTGCACGCACCGTTGAATGGGAAGTTCCGGTAGGCAGTCCGCTATAGATGGTTGTTCTTGACGCGGTTGCCGATAACCTTCACGGGCCTTGTTCGGTAGGGATTGGGTCCTGGAAGGACGAGAAGATAAAGCCTGTCTCGGTAGGTCCGAGAACTGCGTGTTTGGACAATGGCAGAGCTATATCATGACCCCTTGAGCCGGCTGTGATGCTGGATCATCGTCTAGAAAAGCCAAGGCGGGAGATGAACTCACCAGGGATGAGGTTCTCGGGGGTTATCACGCCTCGTGCAGTTTCCTCGTCCGCGATCCCTTGTTCATATCGATCTAAGCCAGGCTTCTGTCAGGTTTCTGGAAGACCAGCAAAGATGCATGGCGCGCGGCACGGCAAAAAGGGTGCCGGGTTTGTTTCCGCGCAGGAGACGACGAATGATCCCGATCTCAGATGCGGAGTGACGAGTGACGAGAGGTGTCCAGCGAGCGAGATCCAGAGAGCCCCGGTAGAAGAAGGGCCATCCATGGCATCATGGTATCCCAAGCATGGGGCTCGATATAGGTCCTGCAGAAAAAGGTACGTATGTAGGTAGCAACCTACCTACAAACACCCTGCAGAAGCGCCTTTTGCGTACCGCGCCGACTGTTGCAGCACATGCGCTGCAGTTGCAACACACATGCCGTTCGGGCTCGAGGTAGTATTTGCATGACAAGCGCGATATGTACCTGGCTAAGCACACAGGGTAGTTACCTTGTTATAAGCCCCTCATCGACGATTACCATGAAGGACGAGAGGCTCCTATGACACTCGGCGACGAGAATCTGGCCAAGTGTGTGTCGAGACGGGTTTCGATTCGCAAAACGAGAGAATTGTATTATATTGGCGCCCCATGAGATGGTAGACTGTCGGTTGTCACTCTCCTTCTGGGCTACGGCTGTTGTCGATTCTGCTCCTTTCCCTTCCCGAATGAGGGGAGACAGAAACCACAAAATCTCGTATATCGACTTGCTCCCGCGGCATTGTGCACCTCATGGTGAGACTTGTCACTGGGAGCAAACTCCATCCGCCAACAAGGTTTTGGGGGAAGGAGAGAAGGTGAAACCTCGTTTCACTGAGGGCAGACACACACACAGGCTTCAAGTCGTGCTTGTGTGCTGGCTTGCTTGTACGTGGAGGTTTATCTGTTGTTGTGCAATCAAAGAATTCTGGATGGCTCGCTGGGTGCAGTGGTGGGTGCGTGGTCAGGCCCGTTAGGAAACGGAAGACATAGACGAAACGGATCTTGTTAGGTCCATTGGTGTTGTCAAAGTGCGAGGCGCTAACAGTTTCTAAATTCTCGTAGTATTACCGTCCTACGTAACGAAGAGGGCTCGACCGTTACGCTGCAGTTCTTCAGATGCAGTGATACTAGTAGCTGTTGTTGGTGTAACCACACTTTGAGGCGTAGGGGCGGACCGATTCGACACTTTGAGGATGGTGCTCTGGTGATTCTGTCAAATGTCTTTTGTTCCCAAGTTGTGGTCTTTGGGCTTGTTTCTTCAAACAGTCGGACGCCGTATACTTACCACTTAGGCATGCTTCGCCGTCGATCCTGCCGTCTCCTAAGCTTCCTCGTCGATGCGACCACGTTACTCCGACAGCTGAGGACAATAACCATCACAGTAGACTGCATTGCGCCGTTAGCCTATGATCTCATCCATAGCGAACGTGGTGTGTATTTCAGCACACAAGCAGTACTAGACAAGTTGTTAGCGAAGAGCGGCTTTTGCGATCCAACATTGTCTAACGTCCTGACGCAACGAATAGACGGAGCCCAAAACAGAAAACCATCACCGTCTTGCTTCAGTTTGACCCCTTACATGACTAGTCTGCATAGAGCGCATCACGAAACTTGGCGCCATTCCCAACTCCATGGGTTGGGATCTGGAGTGCGTAAGTGACTAGCCTGCCATTTTCATCTGAATGGCGACCCATCGGTAGCACATGGCATTCACCACGACCAACTGTACGTAGTTATACGGCGAAGCAGGAGGCGGCGATTGCTGGTCTGTTCAACCCATCCACAGACCACAGCGTCCCCAGAATCTTGCGAAACACAAGGCTCACTGCAGGAGCGCTTGTCCAAGGACTGCTAGGTCTCGATATCGAAAGAATCGAAACCTGGAGGATGAAATCTCGCGCGCGGAAGGCCTGCCGCGGCCCCACAGGCCGGCCCTTGACTTTCACAACGCTCATCGCTTCGACCCGGTGCGCCCCAGCCGCCCGAGAGATGACGCCCTGGCCGGGCCACAGACGCAAGAAAAAAAGAGTGGACGCCAAACGCCAGGGACTGGGACGTGGCCGGGAAATCCAAGGACCAAGACAGGCGTTTCGACTCCGCCCGTTAGGCCATATCTACCCCACAAGCCCGGGGCATTTAATCACGGTTGCCGAGAGGACGGCGTGTAAACAGCGTGACGTTGGACTGCCCTTGGACGTAAGCTGCCCCGTATCTGATATGTACCGAGGGACGAAATCTTGGCTGATGAGCGTGATGGCGATTTGGCGACATGAGATGGTTGCCCGTTTTCGAATGTTCATTTATGCGAATAGGTCGGTCCTATCGCGCCGAGCTTGAACACGCGAGGAGCATGAGCACCTCACACCTCACTGTACGCAGGAGGAGACGGAGCAGACGGAGGACAAGAAGGAGGGGTTGTCCTAGCCATGATTGACACGGGCGAGCAAAAGAGTGTGGCTGCGTTGTAGAGGTACTGTCGGACAGAAAGCCGGTGAGGTTGCACGCCGTCCAGTTCTCCAAGATGTCCATGTCCAGGATCGGAACCTGCGTGTACGTTGTATGTAGTAGGATATCGGACCAACAGACCGAGCCAGACAGTGGTCTCGGACGTAATTCTGCAAACGTGGGAGAGTGCAGCAAGTTATCGACATTTCCTCTTGAGTGGTACACTATGTCTATAGTGTACATAGAATCGAGAAAGTCAACGGCGCCAAGGAAGGTCCAGAGCGGGTGTTGGACGGGGAAGCAACGGGATGGTGCCCAGTGATGCCAATCATGCCGATTCAATACGAGACAAGTCAAGAAAGGTTGAAGAGGTCGTGGCGCCCTGGTCCCTGTCAACCTCCAGAGTGTCCATCGCCGTTCCGTTCGTTGCCGCCGGCGGTTGAACAGAAAGTGGGCAGGCTCATCATTCAGTTGCCCTGTCATGTCAGAAGGCCAACAATCCAATGAAACGATTCCCGTCATTCGAAGCCTCTCACAGGCGCCTTTTTTGCAGTGGCAGCAGTGGTCAAAAGTGGCTCTGTCCAACTGCAATGGCACCAGGTGCACCCGGCAGTCCAGACTCCAGTCCCACTCTCCCGTCTCCACCGTCCCCACCTGCCCTGCCTGCCCTGCCTGCCTGCCCACAATGCAGACTGAGGTGCAGACTTGCTTCCCAGACAGACTCGAGAGGTCGGACGGACACACTCCCGTCTGTCTGTCTAACAACTGAACCCGAAAAGTGTATGTGCCCTCTGTTGTGTGTGTGCGGTGCAGCAAGCAACAGCCGCCCGACAGCAGTCAAGCAGTCATCTTTTTTTCGGGATAGACATATGCTCCCCTGAACTCTGCGTCCTTGTCTCCAATTCCATCTGGCATCTGCAGACCGAGTGCCCGTCGTCCCCGCCCGCCGTCCGACCGACCGTCAGCAACACCGGACGACAGCCAGACGACTTCAGACGACAGCAGCAGCAGCAACAGCGCCGCGCATACAAGTACAATCCGTCATCTCGGGTTGTTTGAGCTCGGCCAAAAAGTCGATAACGAGATTGACGAGTTTAGTAACATTCGACAATCCACAAACGTCAACGGCACACATCGACACCGACTCGCACAAGTTGGACCACAATTGGACACATACAAGCCCAAAGCAAGGAATCCCCCGCGCCGCCCACCCAGTCACCCAGTCACCAAGTCACCCAAACAGTCCCTCTCTAGAGTCTGCGCACTTGTAGCACCACCACGAGAACAACCCCAGTTGCTTGCCCATACTACTTGGACTATACCCGACCTTGCCCTGTTCAATCGGGTGCCGTGCAAAGACCACAAAGCTAACGTCTGGTAACCACTTTCAAAGGTAACCGGACCCTGACCTTATGATAAGCACTCTAAAGCTTCGAGATCCATCAAGAAATCGTCATCCAGAGACTCCGGAGAAACGACGGGAAAAGTGAAAAGCGACAGCCAGAGTTCTATCTACCCAAGTGATCCGAGTTCCCACACACAAGCAACAACAGAAAGCATCACCCTTCCTCAACCTACCTAGTCCCCCGCCAAACCCAGCATCGCCGGTCCGGGGTCTGTCTTTTTCCTACCTTGTACCTTCAACTTGTACACGATCCCACCACAAACCAAAGCGCAATTTTCGACCGGCATCAAGCTTCCAGGGTCCCGTCCCCTTCAATTGTCGACTTTTTGTCTTGTCCATTCTGTGTCTGCGACCCTGGCCTGCCTGCCACTTGCCAAACCTATCCCGCCCGCCTCAATAACTGCTACCACCCCCCAATTCCCGTTTTTTTTCTCCAAGTCTCGCCTGCTTTGGTTGACCCGGCCCCAGCCAAACCGTCCGCCAGTACCGTACGTTGAACGTCTTTCTTGTCTTTTCTTATTCTTAGTTACCCCATCTTTTAGCCCTCGCTGCCCTCCCCGACTAGGGTTGGGTTTCTTTTGCAATGACCATGGACGGCCAGCTCTCCCTCCTCTCGCCCACCTCGTCCTCCTCCACTTCGCATCGCAAAAGACTCACAAAGAAGCAACGCCCGCCATCCGCAAATCACCGCACTAGCTCCTCTTTCAATGTCGAATCGCTCCGTATTGACGCCCAATCTCTAGACAGCAAACGGAGCTCCTCCAGCCTGCGCCGGGGCCCCAGCAGCAGCCAAAGCCCTTCTCTGGCCAGGACCGTATCCGTCCCAGTCTCCGTCCCTTCAAACGCGCCCGCCAACGCCAAAGGCAGCAACCTCTCTTTGCCACGCTCCCACACCACTCGCTCTCAATCCGCAAATCGCCCTTACAATCCGACGCAGACAATACCAGCCAACGGCTTTATCCTCTCGCCTGCCTCGTCGTCGCAACCCCAATCTCAATCGCAGCCTTATCCCAGCGCTGCCGCCAGCACCACCGTTACTAGCTTCAGGAACAAGGACACATCCAAGCAGTACGACCCACTAGACTCCTGCATTGGATCCTTCGATCAAAACAAAATATCCACGGATGAACTGATTGGCGCTCCATTCGACGGCAAAGCCATTCTCAATCGAATCGAGGCAACAAAATTATCAGCCGCGCCCGCGCCCACGTCCACGTCCACGATTGCGCACTTCAACAACATCTCTCCTCGTCGTATCGCACCCCCTCCTCCCCCGCTCGCTCTATCGCGCTCAAACACAGACTCCAAGGCTGTGAGATCTTCAAAACCGTCAAAGTCGCCCAAATCCACCACATCAACCAAGACCATGGGCGCGTCTTCATTCCGCCACTCGGCGAGTTTCTCATCGGCTGAACAACTTCCGCCAAGCGAAAAGCCGTCCAAGTCAGAGAGCAGCTCTTCGAGTAACAAGAGACACTCCGGTGATGGTAAAGAGTCCAGGGTTCCCGGTATGCTAAGGAAGAAGTCGGGCTTCTCCGGCTTCATGAACAGCTTAGTTGGGTCTCCGAAAAAGCCGTTGATTTCGGCGCCAGAGAACCCCGTTCACGTAACACATGTCGGATATGATAGCAATACTGGCCAATTCACGGTATGTTGCCATGCGAGGTCGACTAGTTTGGATGTTATCGATGGACTAACACGTTGATAGGGCTTGCCAAAGGAGTGGCAGCGTTTGATAAGCGAGAGTGGAATCACTGAGAAGGACAGAAGAGAACACCCACAAATACTGGTCGATGTCCTCACATTTTACAAGGAGACAACCGAGAAGCCACAAGAAGATCAACAGCTAGAGAAGTTCCATGATGCACGAGCGACAGATTTCCGCAGCCCGCCAGTGACCGGCACCACTCCGCTCGTACTGCAAACAGGTGGTGGCTACACTCATGGTCCCATGTCGCCAATGATCAGTCCACCCGCTAGTCCTAGGTTTCCCCAAGTTGGTCATGAAGGCAGCTTTGAGAACCCCCGTGCGCCGCCGCCGGTACCCAAGGGCCCTGGTCCTCTTCCAGCAAAGGATATCAACCTGATCCCCAGCAGACCGGCACCGAAGCCACCAGCAAACATATCCACACGACCGCTCGTCCCGCCAGCCTCATACCCAGCCAAGGATTCGGGAATTGGCATGCCACCGCCCGGTGATGAGCCCCCGATGCCGTACCTCCCTCCCAAGGATAATGTACAGCATATGTACCAGGAGGAGCACAGGAACAGGTCCAGATCGAATTCCCGAACAAACGGCGCTGCCCCGTTTTCTCCCGTGCAGGCCTCCCCACTGCTCCCGATCGCCGCGGCGAACCAGACTGCGGCTTATCAGCAGCAATTGTTGCAACACCAGCAAGAACAGGCCATGGCCCAAGCCCAAGCAGCAATGAGTGGTCAACTGAGCCGAGCTGCGAGCAAGAGACAACAACCAACTCCGCCCACCTCACAACACCAACACCCCCGGCAGCCAGACGTCAATGGAGCTCCTCGTATGCCACAAGCTCAAGGGGCAGTTCCCCAAGCTAGCGCAAGACCCCGTCACAGACCGCGGCAAAGTAACGCGATTGATGTCGTGGCTTCCCTGAAGAGGATATGCTCTGACGGTGATCCGAGAGAGATTTACCGCGGGTTTACCAAAATTGGTCAGGGTGCCTCTGGTGGTGTGTACACTGGCCATGAAAGGGGAAGCAACAGGCTGGTGGCTATCAAGCAGATGAACCTTGAGCAACAGCCGAAGAAGGATCTCATCATCAACGAGATCCTGGTCATGAAGGAGAGCTCACACCCCAACATTGTCAACTTTATTGACAGTTACCTGTGTGCCGGAGAATTGTGGGTAGTGATGGAATACATGGAGGGTGGCAGTTTGACGGATGTTGTCACGTTCAACATCATGACTGAAGGACAGATCGCGTCAGTTTGCCGAGAAACCCTCAGGGGCCTTCAACATCTGCACTCCAAGGGTGTCATTCACAGAGATATCAAGTCAGACAACATTCTCCTTAGCATGGAAGGCAATATCAAGCTCAGTAAGTTTTCCCTTCGGGCTTTTTCGGCAGTCTCGGAAAGTTCAATCTTTTTGAGCATTTTCCCGTCCATTTTCTCCATATCTTCAACCCACGCCCATCTGGTGTTGTGACCCGATACTAACCCTTGTTCTTCTACCATAGCCGATTTTGGATTCTGTGCTACAATCAACGAAGCTCAAAGTAAGCGCACGACAATGGTCGGCACGCCTTATTGGATGGCGCCCGAGGTTGTGACACGCAAAGAGTACGGCCGCAAGGTGGATATCTGGTCATTGGGCATTATGGCCATTGAGATGATTGAAGGAGAACCTCCCTACCTGACCGAGTCGCCTCTTCGAGCGCTTTGGCTCATTGCGACCAACGGCACGCCGCACATCAAGGATGAGCAGTCGCTCTCGCCAGTATTCCGCGACTTCCTCTACTTTGCCCTCAAGGTGGACCCGGAGAAGAGGGCCAGCGCTCATGATCTGCTAAGGGTAAGTCTTGATTCGTCCCTGTTACCTTGAATGGTCATCTGTCTGCGGCTTTCCACCCTCTGCTTTTCGCTGCCAGTTTCACTTTGATGATTATATTTTTGCCGGGAATCCGAGCTAACTCCTGTAACAGCACGACTTCATGAACAAGTGCGTCGACCTATCAACACTGGCGCCCCTAGTCCGAGCAGCAAGGGAAGCCCGAGCCCAAGAAAAGGCCCGTAAAGGGCAGTAGTGTATGATCCTTCTAGGCGTTTTGTGCTGTTCACGCGCGCACGAGAGATATTCCCCTGGAGCGTTATTGTTTCGCATCCCCCTTTTTGTTCTTTACTTTTTGGTTCTGAAACAACTCCCTTCTTTTGAGGAGAGTTGTGGATTGGGTTAGGTCATCATCATGATCTCTACCTTTATGTGGCCGGTCAGATCTTGATTTTGCATCTGCTGGAATTTCTTTCTTGGTTTGAGCGATCTATGGGTACCCGACACATAACATATGTACTTCGATCCTTAAACGCCAATTCTTTTTGGTATTTTTTATCTTTTATCACGAACGAGGGATATTTCTTGACCGAACGAGCGGAGCGAACCCGGAGCACACACGTATACACACATTTACACGGGGAAAAAAACGAACCGTTGCACAGCGAGCGGAATACGAAATGCAAAGCAAGCAAGCAAACAAGCCAAATCACATAGCGAAGTAAAAGGCATAGCACAGCGAGCCGGAGCGCGACTGATGTTTTATGTTTACTGGTTTCCTCGAAACGACAACGGCCTTTCGATACACGCACAGACAAATGAGCTCTTTGTCTTCTTCATGGGTTAACGGGCTTTGGGGTGGGACTTGGGAATTGTGTCAAGAGGCGGAAAATTGTTTTTTTCTTGGTTAATGATGATTGTTATGGTAACTATACAACACGGAAGAAGAATTTGAACTTGTACACCAGGATGGATGGGGCAAGATCTTCATGTTAAGGGGCTAGAGAGTGTGTCTGTCTATTGGGCCTGTCATCATGGTGCGCTTTTGTTAACTAGGTAGGTAAGGAGGCTGTTGGACGTGGTGGAAAAGCAGGCAGACAGGAAGGATGGTTAGCTTGCCGATACGGGGGTAGTGTTTAAAGTGAACGTTGAGGCTTGAAACCGTTTCTCCTTTTTGTTGATATCGTGATATCTGTGAAATTGAAGAGCCTACTTCACATCATGATTTCGCCGTCCGTCAACACCACCATATAACAGAACTTCACTTCCCAAGTCTCATCCAAGCTTCAGCTGACATAGCTTGTCCTGTCTTATCCGCGCCGACCTCACCGACACACCAGCATCAACCGAACTAAACCAACCAGTTGTCGTAACCCATAATACGCAGCCGAAGGACCGGCATATCGTGATACTCTCGCAACCCAAACACTTTTCCGTCAATCTGAAGCCTGCCAGCCCCTCAGAGCATTCCCATAATTCCCTGATATCCCGCCGTCGCGAACCCTTCCAGCGTCTCCGTCTTTCCCGTTCCCAAAGTTGACTACCCTTACCTAACCCCCAGGGACGCTAGGGTCCTCCGTTTTCCCTTTTCCAGGGCCATTCCGTTCCCCCACCACGGTAACAACCTCGTAAGTAATCACTAACCAACTTAAAATTCCCGTCCGTCCACCGGCCGCCGGCCGCCGACCGACCTTTCTTTCCTTGGTTCTCCCCTTCCGCCCTCCGTTCGACTTCTTTGGGCCTCAGGGCCTCTCGCCTTCCATTGCAACGGGGACCATATCGATATCAACGGGCGGTATCCACTTTGTGACGTCATGTTGATAGAGGGAACCAAAGAAGGCACCTAAGTCAAAGAAAGAGCCACAGGGGCACGAGATCTGGGCTTCAAAGAAACGGTCGTTGTTGAAGGAAGATAGGTAATCATGCCCAGGCTGATGAGCGTATCTCGTTGTTGTTGGGTGAAAATGTGGCTTGTATTATTGGGTCGTATTTAAGCGTCGAAAATGCCAAATGATTTGAGGTCGACCGGTGGTCCTTTATGTCTCGCGGTTGCGGTTGCGAGACGGGCATGAGTTCGGGTTCGAGCGAGGCAGCTTGATCGTTTATCATGCTGTACAAGTAGGATAAAGCATATCACGATATCACGAAGCAATTAAGGAAAATCATGTGTTAAAAGTGGATAAGCAGTCATGATTGTTAATGCTAAGCATCATATCGTCTACCTGCTAATAAGAGGAGACCATGTTTGATCATGGAGGGCCCCTTTCCCCATTCACCCCGTATTTTGTGTAACTTTCTTTGAGCGTCAAAGAGCAAGCAAAGCCAAAGCAACAAGGAAAAATCGCGAAAAAAGTAAAATCATTCATCCATGTTCCCAAACGCCATCCCGTCTTTTCCTGTGTCTTTTCGTTTCGAAGATTTCCAGCAAGCCAAATCCGCTGCGCTGCAATGAAAAGCGAGAAACCCCCGTGTTGTCCGTCTAATAGAGAAAAAGAAAAGCCGCCATGCCAACTGTGTGAAAGATCCACCGAAATCAGGAAAAGGTGTCGTTTCCTTTGTCGTGAAAACTGAAATCCGTCCGTGACTCTTTTTGGGCGCGAAACTTGCGGATAGTTTCATGTTCCGTGCACGCAAAGTCTTAGGGTATCAAGCCGAAAAACAGAAACCGTCTATAAGGTGTTCCCCCAAACCAAATATCCCACAAGCGATCAACTTAGTAAAGGGTGTAACCACCGTCAATGATGACGTTGGAGCCGGTCATGAAGCTGGAAGCGTCAGAGGCAAGGAAGACGCAGAGACCGTTGAGATCGTCAACGGCACCCAGACGCTCCTGGGGAGTGAGCGACTTCCAGATCTTCTTCTGGGCGTCGAGGGCAGGGACCTTGTTCAGGGCGGTATCCATGTAACCGGGGGAAATGCAGTTAACACGGATGTTGTACTTGGCCCACTCGGCAGCGAGAGACTTGCCGAGCTGGATGACACCAGCCTTGGAGGCGTTGTAGCAGGACTGTTCCTGGGGGTAGTTGACGATGGTGCCGGACATCGAGGCAACGAGGATGATGGAGCCGGGCTTGCCAGCGGCCATCATGGCGCGGCCGACGGCCTGGGACATCAGGAAAGAGCCGTTGAGGTTGATGTCGATGAGACGACGGAACATAGCAGCATCGTACCTCTCGGCAGGAATGTTCGAGTCGGCGATACCGGCCGAGTTAACCAGGACGTCGGGAGCGCCATAGAGGTCAACGACGTTCTGAACGGCAGCGTTGATGGCGTTGCCATCACGAACATCCACCTTGAAGAATGAGACGGGAAGGCCAGTCTTCTGGTGAAGCTCAGCGGCAGACTCGTCGCCGAGTTCCTGGTTGGCATCGAAGATAGCAATGGCCTTGGCGCCAGCCTCAGCGCAAGCGCGAGCCATGTAGTTACCGAGACCACGGGCACCACTAGGAAATTGTTAGCAATTGATCTTAGGATCGTGATCTGGAGAAAAAGGTAGCTTACCCAGTGATGATGATGACCTTGCCCATGACGCTCATCTTCTGAAGAGTGCGAGGCATCTGACGGTAGACCTTGTCCTCCAAGGGCTGCACGTGCTCATCGGGCTCGCTCTCCTCAACCTGCTGGCGAGGCTTTACAGGAATGCTGAAGTGATCGCCAGTGTTGGCGGAGGCGGCGCCCTTTGAGTCGCCAGAGTAGATAGAGACCGGGACCTCCGTCTCCTTGACGACCTCAGACTTGAGGTTGCGAATGGAAACCGAGAAGGCGGCGCGCTGGGCGACCGAGGCCTTCTGGGCAAAAAGAGCCGAAGGGCGGGAGAAGGAGGTAAGGCGCGAGGCCATGCGGACGGAGCGAGTAGCGGCGGCCATTTTGGTAATTTGTTTTGGTGAAATTAGGTTGAAGGTTGGATAGTTGCAAGAAGGTGGCCCTTTTGTAGGAAGGTGCGTGTTTCGTGCTTGGACGTGTGGGTTTTAATCCGAAGACAAGCAACAACGGGAGGACAACGCTGCGGGAGCAAAAGACGGGATGAAGGTTTGGGTATAAAAGTGAATGACCAGTGGGTGAAGGGGTCGTTTCAAGGTACAGCAAAGGTACCAGGGCTCCTTAATAGCGACAACAAAACTGCTTGATCAAGAACAAGAGGAGGGAGCAAGAGAGGAGGGAGCTTGGGATCTTTTAAACAAAACGCCGTCTGGAGGGCGGAGATGGAAGGATACGAGTTGTGACGGATACGTGAAGCCCAAAACACTAGGAAAACCGGAGATGGGATGAGGCAAAGTCCAGGCGGGTCTCGATGCCAGGTGGTGGCCAAGGATGGATGGGTCTGTGGGATGGGGATTAGAGAGCGATATGGGTAACGGATTGGTAACGGATGGGGAAGCCTGCGAGAGTTTGACAAGTGATGATGGACGAACAGGGCCAGGGGAGCCAAGCAACCCAAGAAGCGGGCGAGGGGGGCGGAGGCGAGTCGAGATCTTCTTGTGCTAGTTTTTGCTGGCGCGTTTGGGTTGCTGCACTTGTCTGATCTGGAGTGGTTCTCTGTCGATCGTCAGCGCGCCCAGTCACACTCGATGCTGTGGTTCTATGTGGCAGCACTAGGTACTGCTGAGCTTCCACTAGTTTGAACCCTTTGCGAACCTCAGTCCGAAGCTAAACGTCGGTCTGGATCCTTCTCCAATTGCTGTGTGCAACGCAACCAAGAATTTCAGTTTTTCAACCTGAATGGAGAGGGTTGCGGTGCGAGACCGGCTGTCAAATGGGTCGGGGATCGACAGCGAACTGAATCATGCCGCAGGAGCGACCCCTCCTCAGACCCCCCAAGGAAAGTACGTAAATCATAAAAGAAAATGACAACCTGGAACAACTTTCTTGCCGCGATTGGGAAGGAGAAACCGTCAAAGAAGAGGAATTACTAAGCTAGCACTTTCCGTCTTTGCAGTTTTTGCACTTCCTTCCATATTGACATTCTTCAAACCAGGTGTGTAGATATCTCTTACCCTGTAAGGTACACTGTAAAGTACAAGCTGGTCGAGTGACAAGAACACTGCTCAAATTTGCAGCCCCTATCACTTTCACCCCGGTAGTCAATGGGCTTGAAGCGGGACTGAAGCAACATGGGAGTATTCAAATGTAACTGAAAGGAACGGTAGTCGGTGGCCGCGGATATCCCAGTCGGCTTCTTCCCCGCGTCTAGCCCAGCGGTACCGCTACCACTTCAAACATCACCACCACCATCACACTGTCTGTTTTGCGGAGTAAGACACACAACAGATACCTCTACGTAGTAAGATGGTAGTTTCGATTCATGGAAACGGCAGGCAGCCACAAAAACATAACATATACCTGATTTGTGCCGGATCGGATCGAATTGCTCCAGAGACTGACTACCTCAGGTCGATGGGTAATTACCTTCTCTGTGCCGTCTCTTCTCTATTTTGCAATACTGTAGCTCGAGTATAGGTATCCCTGAAGGAGTGCTCGGGATACCAAAACGCGGGATGACAAGTTGCTGGCTAGCGGTGAGACGGACTCATAGACAAAGCTCGACGGAAGCTGGTTGAAGCCTCCTAGGATCGGGGGGATCCGAAGATTAGGATCGTACGCAACAGGTCACAAGACCATCAGGGTTTTTACCGAAGAATGCCTGAGTGTGCAGCGTGCCTGGGAGCCTGAGACCTTCTCCCAATGGCGCGCTGATTGTGGTGCCGTGGGTGTGCCGTGGGTCTGCCGTGGGTGCGCCATGTCGTTGGGATTTTTTGCTTTTTGGAGAGTTGGAGTTCTCAATTTGGTCTTGGCGACGACTGGGAGTGAGCCGGAGGAGTCGATGAGTGGGGGACGGGAGGGCGGGGGTACGAAACTGTGGGGTTGGACAGGACGGCAGGACGGGTCTTGGCCGTCGTGCAAGGCTGGCACTAGCATTTTTGGCCCCAATCCATTGCCCATGGATCAAACTCTGCCTTGACCGACTGCTGCAGTGTATCCCAAGGAGTACGTCTGAGCACGTCTAACCCATCACCTCATTCATCTTCCTTCTCTAACCGACGGGTCTGCCCTCATCAATGGGAACATGGATGTCTGACTGGGCTGATTTTTCGCGAATACCGACGGGTTTACGCCCCAGAATACGAGACAAGAAAGATGGAGCTGTGTGGGCGTGGGAGCAGGCGAGTTCAGGGTCTCAACCGAGCGATGGCCTCACTTCCTCCACGGTGGTCCCGTGATCTAACCCCAAACGGTAACACTCGTGAGATCCCGATTCTCATTCACTCCGCTGTGGCACTTGGTCCCCTGAGAAGTGGAAATGGGAGATTTTACCGCCTTTCACTAGACAAATCCCAATGCCGGTTTCCGGTCGGGGTAGCTTGGTTCTTGATGTCTTGTGGGTGATTTGTTCGAGATGGCGTTGTTCCTGATCCTGTTGTCCATGACAACATAGCAGGCCGTTAGTTACAACTCATCGAGACATCACTCGCGGCTTGTGCATTCGATGATGAAAACAATGACGGAAAGCCGCCCAAGTATTGACTTTTCGGTGCAACGTTAGCTTCTACCGTCTAGAAACCCGACGACTGCGAGCCCCATCCCGCCCTCCATGATTTCCTAGCTCCGAATCTGTTGAGTTTGCGGGCGCGCGATTAGCGGAGGATTTTAGGGTGTTCAGGGGGTTGGTCGACCCCTCAATCTAGAAGCCCCGGCGTTCCCTGTTAGGGTTGCAGTGCAGGGAAGGTGCCGTTGGATATTTGGTGCCAATCGTCTGTACTTCTGGCAAGTACGTACCGAAGTACAGGGGGTGTAGAAAAAGGAACCATCCAGTCAGAGTGGGGGTGCACTTTCCAACATCGGAATTCCGTCCACCAAGTGGCGCCTGTTGTGCTTGCTCGAGTTTTGCATCCACTGTTGTCACACTATCAGGCTCATATCTTCCTCTGCCCAAACCCCTCATTGCTACCACAAACAACAACAGCTAACTCAGATGGAATTAGATATCCGGAATGCCTCTTTTTGCAGAATTACAAATCCCCAGGTCGATATCCCTTTGCCTGCGACAGGGAGACCGGGGCTCACCGCTATCACAAGCCATCGTTGGGATTTGCATAAACCCGGCCACGTACAGCAACGACATGTGCCTTCCGATGGAGTCGCAAGTTGTTCCTGCCAGCAACGCAAGATGTACCTTCCACGCACAACTACCTAAGCAAGTCAGGTACCGATTGCAATCCGCATTTGGGCGTTGGATCGTTTCGGAATTCGCCAAACAGACCTTCAAGTTGCGTCTCGGGTTTCTCACCAAGCAGCCCAGCCATTGACAACTGTCATCCAAGCCCCCGCTTTTCGTTCAGTTTCTATTCCACTACGTATCAACCACTTTCCCATCTCGTCGGCTTGCACAATTGCGGCACAGCTGTCGAGCCTAGAATGCCTCCATACCTCTACGCAAGCCAGGCAACGCCATGACTCTTGACTGTTACGGAATGTCGTCTCTAAGCCTGATGAAAGTCAGTATCTCAGATTCCTGTTGGCCATTGCTGATGTAAATGGTCAAACCAGCAGCCGCCGGATCAATGCCGGAATACCGAATTAGACGTCACATAAGGTCAAAGCTGGTTACCACCCTCCCACCCTACTCGTCTGGGCTAGAAACGCCTCACAGACCCAATGCTCGTGTTCACCCTGGGCTGTCACCTTGAAAACCCCTGGATATCACTACGCCGTGCATAGGCACTCCGGGCCCGGTCTCGGACGCAGAACGGGAGAAGAACTTGCTGGTCATGTGCCACAAGCGACGGCATTGACGTCTAGGCGAGCTCAAAAGGTTCCCGCTGGACGGCACCACTGGTCGAAACCGGTATCATCCCACTGACCAGGATCCAGAGATCTGCGCCAATATGTACACATCATGCAGAACATGTCGTATCCAGAAGGGAGCATATCCTGTCGAAACTCAAAGGGCCAAGCTCGCGCGGTTGCATCTATGACGGTTTGATCCGTTGATGAACGTATGCCCCTATTCTCGTTCTTGCCGTCCGGAGCAAATCCGCAGCCCCCTGTTTCCAGCAGGAAGATGCATCGCTTGTCGATCGGAAACGGAACGACATTGACAGCCATCATCATGCCAGGTACCTCACCGGTTTCTTTTCATCATGATTGAGGTCGGTGACACGGATGGTAGTCGTTGCGGTCAATGGCAGATGCCGGATGCTTCTTGTTTATGCCTTTGCATACTTGGCAGAAGTTTCAAGTCTATGGAATCCATGTCCAACTCCCAACCTGCAGACCCAAGGAAGTCGAGACCATTCCGCAGTGCGACCAACTTGCATCCTTCCGCACTTGGGGTGTGACATGTCCTACCGCAATTCGAGCGAGCAGAGGTCCGGATGCTTGAAGGAGTGCAGCGTAGGGCGCTTGGGGTTTTCATCGGTAACCTTGATGAAGGCATTCCGAGAAAAAGATAAGTCTAGACGAGCTTGACAAGATAACAGCGATATCATTGTCGTTAACTCGTTCGGGAATGCTGCCTGATTGTCGATGCCCGACCAGTTGATGGCTCTTCTCCTATCTCAAGTGTTTTCTTTTTCTCGTTGGAGTCGCATAGCTGGATTCCTTCATCCAGCTGTCTTGTTGTTGTTGTTGACATTCCCGCTTTGATAATTGTTTGCGCTTATCTGCTGTACTGGATTGCAGAACATCGCATGTCGTTGATTTGTTTTCAGCCGCATCATCGCCACAGCCTTTTGAGAGTGTCGTGCAGTCAGTCCATCGTTGGTTCCAACCAGTCGGGAAACCGGGGTGGATTGAAAAGATCGTGAAACATGGCAACACCCGCAGTGCCCCTTACCGCCAATGCCATGCGCCTAATACTTCACGATGGCTTCCAGGTTCAACGGAGGTCGCCACTTTGTTGGACCCCTGGGAGGAGCCGCCCAGTCTACAAGTAACGACCACTGCACCGCATGGAGCGCTCGGGCCACCCCTTTTTAAGTTTTCCTTCCTCGCTCGCTTCACGATGCTTGGCGCAAATTGGATGGGATGGTTCACGATCCTGCTTGTCTGTCGCTCCCGCGCTTGCATGGTGGGCATGCGGTGCGGGAAAGGCGATCACAAATGCCAAGTTTAGTGGCAGCCAGCAGTTCTGTCGTGGCTCGTCTCGTCTTGTCTCGTGTCGTCTCGCCTCTCAGGGTCGGGCTGGATCCAGGGGGAGGGGGTCCAAACACGTCAAAAGGTAAGTTCCGGCCCGATTCGGGGTTCACGATGATTTTCTTTGTGGGTTAGGTGCCATTTCCCAATCCCGTCACCCCGATACCTGTCCACTTTTCCCGCTCCTCCGCCTCCACTCACACGGACCTTGCACGGAGTTCACGATGATTTGCTGCTGCCCCCGGACCCTGAAAAGGGCGAAATGGCCGCTTTCATTCGGCTAGTCCCGCCGCCCCGAGATCCGCGACCCGAGTGCCCAGCCGTGCCAGCGCTCAACAAACGTGGGTCCTAAAAAAAAGAGGAAGATCGTGAAGTGGGTTTTTGCGCAGACAGCCCAGGAAGATGGTGTTGCACCTTACGGTAGGGCTGAGAGGCCCGCCCGCCGCAAATACACGACGAAAGCGGTGAGCGGTGAACCGGTGAATGACACTGGATTGGCATCGTCATCGATGTTTAGTCTGCCACTTTCATGACAGCGAAAGTTCGTCGAACACTCGATTATTCTCTGGTTCTTGATGTTTGTATTCAATTCGTTCAATCGCACCTCGCACCTTCTCATATATTACGGCCCCTTTCGTACTGCCCTCTTCGCATTTCAATTGATTCGCTTTCCCTCTATTCTCATCCGCATCATCACTTCCCAAGGAGGACTGTCCGGTTACCAACCTCACCTACTTACCATCCCACAACACCAGATGGCAGGAAAAGATGTGCAATGCTCCACACAATTATCATGGCTTCCTTCGATGTACATGAAGCAGCTTTCATAAAACTCATTTCCTCGATATCACGCATTCACGTCGTACACGGGCTCAGACCGTCTTTGATGCTTGACGATATTGCGCATTCTCCTCCCTCGATACACATTTTTCAACTGCTCTGGCCTTGCGCCAACTATTGTAACTCGTCGTGCACAACTTCTTCGTGCTGCCGACCCAAACTCAAAACATTTCTTTCAATTATTTCATCCAATTCTTTCCAGGGGAAGAATATCAATACATATCTTACCCACTTCTTTACCATGCTTAGATCATTTAGTTTCTTGTCATCGTGGTCGCCTTCAATCTTTGATCCATCCTCATCACCTACAGTGATCCCCTCGTTTGTAATCTCCAAATGACGCCATCATGTAACCAAGCAATCGACATAAAAGCGCAGAATTATAACCGTTCGAGCTACAAATTTTACTTTTTGTGGTGATGGAGGACAACAGTGGTGATGACTTTTTAACTTCCCTTCTAGGCTTTCTTCTCTAATGCTACTAGCGTGGTCATTCGTCTCAAACACTGATCAACTATCGAATTTCAACAACCAAAATAGCCGTAAAACCTGGTATGGTATGTAGAATGAAGAACAAAAATGTTGCACACCACTGCTACGGTATTCTCAAGTCTCCTTTAACGATGCATTATCGGCGAGCCCAAACCCACAGGAGCGTGTCAACCCCTACTCAACTGGCTCCAGTAGCTTAAACAAGCTAGTGATGTACGGCGCCAACAGCCTGTTCTCGCAAAACACCTCCCAAAGCCTCGGCATCACAGGCCGGAACAGCCTTTCGTTCCACCACGCATCCGACGACACCACCAGTCCAGGATATGATGATGGTGATGATGCCGATACCAACGCCAACGCTCCCTCCTCCTCCTTGCCCTCACTATCATCACCGCCATCATCCTCACCAGCGGGACCCAACCGCTTGCGACTCTGCTTCCTCAACCGCTCCTCAGCATCGGTCTTAACGACGTTCCTGGCGATATTCCTCAGAATCAGCACCGCACTAAGCGGGATCCCCGCCGCCTGCGGCGGCACGTTCGGGTTCCTCTCGTCCCGCACGCTGGCCGTCTCCTCGAACGTCAACGAGATGGTGCCGGCCGGCTTGATCACCCTCGTCTTGGATCTCTTGGGCGAAGACGCTACCTGCGCAGGGCCGCCGCCGGGAGTGGTCATACCACCACCAGCAGCACCACCGGGGAACGGCTCTGTCGCGCCGCCGGCTGCAGGGGTAGGCGGAGGTTGGAGGGTGGGGTATAAGGCGTTGTGGCGAGCCTCTTCGGCCTTGAGGTGGGTCTTGATGTGCATCATGAGCTGCATCAGGTTGAGCTTGGTCGGGGCCGGGTACCTGCGGCAGCTATCCCAGTGGCAGGAGTAGGTGCCTTCTTTGTTGGAGAATTTGTTATCGGTGCCGGGGGCTTCGCCGAGGTGGTGCGTGAGGATGTGGTTCCACATCGATTCGGTGGTTAGGTGCCAGGCGCCACACACAACGTGTTGTTGTTGTTGCTGCTGCTCGTCGCTGGTGGGCTGCCGTGTCCATTGACAGCCTAGGTAGCCACGGTTTTCGGGACTGATGGGGAACGCACGAGGTCTGATGCCCCTAATTATGAACCGGCTTTGAACCTCCCCAGTAGGTCCCTGTTCACGGAATACTTGCGCACCAGCGGTATGGTACACAGAGCTAATATTCCTGATGAACTCGGCTGCGTTGATCATGCTTCGTCCGGTACGTTTTAGCGGCTCGAGGAACGCCGCGTTATATGCCTGCCAGATCGCGATCTGTGTCACCTGTGCATCAGGATCTTCCTCGAATGTGCATCGCACCCACTGGTGTGTGCGCTCCGGTTCTTCCATAGCCAACAGCCGCTCGAGAAGGTCGGGAGGAATAGATACGACCTGCTCGGACGGCGCGTCATACACGATCCGAGCCTCGCTTACAACAATATCCTTGTGGTAGCGCTTAGCACCGTGAGACAACAGCCGGACGAGATGGGTGACTAGGTGCTCCACGTTGGTACCCTTGATCAAGGTATCCAAGTTAGGGACAACGGCAGTATACTGGTACAGGAAGTCGAGGCAGGCATCAACCAGCTCGTCGTCGTTGAGTAGAAGCCAGTCCATAAGGTTCTGTAGGACAGACACCGGGACATCGTGAAGCTTGTTGGTTTCCGTGGCGTGGTTCATCGAGATACGACCAATAGCTCGCAAAGCGGTGAGAATCGTGCCGCGGTCGTTAGACTTGAGCTGGCCAAGCAGGGTTTGATACAAGGGATCGTCGGATTCCAGCACCAAGTTGGGTGTAATTTGTTCGGCGATGTCCAGCGCAAAATGCTTGAGCTCCACGGTGAGATCCATGTCCGGAAGGTGAAGAAGAATGCATAGTAGATCTTTTATCGGCGGGTAATCCGCCATGAACCAGGCATTGTCCGGCAGCATAACCATGTTCCGAATGGTAAGAACGGCTTCGGTAATAAGTGTCAAGTGGTCGGTAAACTCCGAAGGCTGAAAATTGTCTTGGACATCCTTGCGCTTGAGCTGTGCAATGCGCTCTAGGATATCAAGGGTACCGTTGATACCATCGAGCTCGCCGATGTCGCCGTCGTCGACATCGGGGTCATTCGATATGATCCATTCGACGTTGTAGAATAAGCTGCCGACGCCCAGGGCAAACTCGGTCAACCCTTCGGCCAGGCCACTGAATTGTGCAAACTTGTACTTATCACCGCGTTCGAACGAAATCTTGACTAGGTGGTTGAGTCCAAAGGCCTGCTCAGCACGGATACCGGATCGGAGAGCTAGGAGACAGCGCTCGTAAATGTTCGGGCCATCGAGGCTACCTATGATTGGTGAGCATATGTGATAAGGGAGCGGTCGCGACAAGACTTACCTGGTGGAAGGGCGGCGCGTACCAGTGCCGAAGTACTGGGAGCCCCGGGAGCGCCAGATGGGCCAGGTTGCCTGAGAAGGCGCCGCCTCTTGTTGAATAACTCGGGATTGCTCGTGGGCGTATCGACGATGCGCAGCTGCAGCGGCTGCAGCGGCGCAGGTTGGTAACTCTGCACCAGGTGGTGACTGTGGTCTGGACCTGGGTTGTACATAACTGACGCGCTTCCACGGTTTTGATGGGCGTGAGGCGGGCCGTGGGAGGGTATGGGAGTACTAGAGTGGGATTGCGAATGCGACGGGTGTTGTTGGTTGTTTTGTGAATTGGAGTTGGAGGAAGGATTGGCTGCGGGTTGTTGTTGCGCAGAACCGGCATGTCGTGTTTGCCGCGTCGAGTTTGTGTCTGGATGGAAAATCACCCTCGGTGCAGGCGCTTCTCTGAGACCCCGGGACGCGCGAGCCGAGTTGGGAGTGTCAACAGTACTCCGCTCCCTACTCGGAGTGCCGTCGTCGCCTGAATCTTCCTTATCACCTTTCAAGCTCCTGGCGGTAAAGTTTTCAAGAGTTCTAGTTAGGAGTGATCCTCCTTTTGCAGTAGTAAACTCGAGAATCTCGGGTGGAGGGGGTTCCTTATTGTGGACCGTCTTGATCTCGTAGGCGGCCAAGTTCTTGTAGAATATTTGTTTCAACGTATAAGCATCGGCAGGCGCATTGTGCCTCATGAGACCTAGACCCTCGCACATTTTCCGCCACATGAGCTTCTCGTCCGAGACCTTATCGTATCCGCCATGTTCGACAATGTGCTTGAAGAGCTTGAGAAGGTCGACCGTCAGGTTGCCCATCTTGGGTTCGGGGTCGAAGTTGGTGCCGCGCTTCTCGTGGAAGACACGCAGATCTTCGATAAACTTTTCATATTCGGGTGTACGGTCGACAGTATGCTCGGGCATGAGTTGAGGTTTCGGAGGAGCCATTCTGGCGGATCGAGCCGCAGTACGGCTCCCACTGAGGGTTTCGGGGGAGAGCTAGGAAGGCTTCGGTTGCGATTGCGATTGTTGGGATGGGCGTCAGTTGGGGTTCGTCTCTAACGGATGCTGGTCGAATGTAACGTAATGATATCCGGGTATTGGAATTTGTGGCTGTAATGCAGATGCCGGTGTCTCGATATGTTGGGGTCGAATTCGAAGGTATAAAGTTGTCGCGATGGCCCGGGGAATGCGACGCGAGGCTGGTCTGCCACTTGCGAACTTTCCACTTTCTGAAATCGCGGGAGGGATTGACGGCATGGCGTCGGTTTTTTTCCACTGTCACAGAGAGCTAAAGGTCATTCCCTGCAGCGCACTGGCCAATGTCATTCTCCAGCCAAGACACCTATGCCCCGCTTGACGCACATCGCGCTCGGGCCACATTAGCAGCTCCAGCGACAGCTCCATCTGCTTGGCCTCCAAGGTTCTCACCGACACCTGAACACCTGCAACATCCAAATATTTCAACGTCGCTTCCAAAACATGGGCCAATGACACTCGCACAGAACACAATGGATCTTGAAGGAAACACTGGAGTCTTTTCCTGAAGTTAACCAACTCAGTGTGTTAAACATCAAGGCTTTGCCATAATTATTAGGGGCCCGTTTTTGCGAAAGTGTTCCTCTACCAGACAGTCTCGTACCGTACGTTCAGATTGAGCTATCATGGGAAGGAACAGCCCCAGAATCCGGTAGTTAATGCCCAAGAGCACCTTCCTCTGCGACATGTATCCCCTCACATGGAATGGAGCGGAGATCAAGTGATTTCGACTCTCGAGCACTCCACCTTCCCGCCTCTTTTCGATTCTCTTCCTCTTCCAAAACTCGAAGCAGGAGGAGGGCAACTCACAGCGCCTTCTTCCGTCATCCTTTTCTCTCTCGAGCATCCTCCAGTCTTTTGCTTTGATTCTCTCCACGACTGTGCCTGTAGTTATACCTGGACTGCAGTTACTTACGGAGTCCTGTCAAGTTCCTCCCGTCTAGGTTGTCGCTTTGGCTACTACCAGAGTTGGTAGGAATGGCGCCCTCGAAGAGCAAGAAGCCGAAAAAGCAGGCTCTGGTAACTATCAGCCCGACCTTGCGTCGTTTTGAGCTTGAAGATGTCTTCATCAACCAGCGGCACAACAACTTTAAGGATCCCCAGCTGGTCCTCAAAAGCCAACTCGATCGATCGCGTGGGATGCCCTACAATGCTGGGGTAAACTCCCAGATGCCCATCTGGCGTCATCAGCTGATGATACATGTCCAGGACAAAGCGGATGAGCTGGTCAGTCTTACATTATCCATGTTCCCCAGTTATGATGCAATGTTCTAAACCTGGCATCATAGGCGAAGCTGGACTTGGAAGATTTTACACCAGCTGCCAAAGCCAGGGACCCTCCTTCGCAGTGTACCGCCGCATGTTCACCTTCTGAGCGTGCTTTCATGTTTTGGTATCCCGTGGGGCCAGAAAGGGTGAGTGATTGGCAACCATGACATGATGCAATGCGACACGGCTAACCACATATACGTGAATGGGAGACAGGCGTCACTTTTGTTCTCCATGAAAAGCACTTCTGACTTTGAAGACGTCCTGAGAGAAATGAAGCGGTGGGAAGTGACCATGGCATCCAGCAGGCATGGCTTTGGGCACAGTTTCTGGATCAGAAGAGAGCAGCAGGGTCTTCTCTCCATTCCTCAAATCAACCCTCTGACTGTGACCAAGTCATCCAGCAGACGACACCGAAGATACATCACCAACGCACACCCGGACCTGCTGATAGACGCCAACAACCCGCAACTACTGCATTCGATGAGCATTTCAGGCCCGTTCATCGCGAGTCCCCAGTCAATCCAGCACCTTAGTCAACCTTTATATCTTCAACCACAACGAGACTGGGTTCCGGGAAGCCTCCTACAGCGCTCAGCAAGTACTGTTGCAGTTCCTGGTATACTTGGAGAAGGTGTCTACAAAATCAGCAAAGTGAAATCTAACCCTATTGGCCGATCTAGAATGAGGCGACTCCCTTCTTCCACGACAGGAGAAGCAGCACCCACCTACTTCACACAACCGAGAATTGCTAGGCAACCTTCGGGACTGAGTTCAAGTACCGTCAACTTCGATCACGGCTCCCCTGTCGAGCAGCTGCAACCCAGGCCCCGGGTCAGTCTTTCAAAGTTCAGAAAACACTATATGGCTGGCTTGACAGAAGCCACCAGGATATGGAATGAACACATGAGACGGGGCAAAGAGGAGAGTGATTTGGTGAGCGACCTTAAAGAGAAGATCAGAATCTGGATGAGACATGCGAGGGTGTGTCATCGAGACCTGCACGAAGTAGATTCCGCTACTAAGAGGAGGATGAGAGGACAGCCAGTTGGGACCGGTACGCTTCGGCGACTGCCCAAACCAGGAGTTGGATCGCGTTTCCCCCCCAGCGTGCCTTTTGCTTCAGGAAGGCCTGTGATCCAAAGCACACCTCAGCCGATAACGATACCTCCCGTCTCAGCAGAAACTTTCTCTCTGGCTACGCCTTCTCCTATTCTCTCCAGCAGATCGACCGTCTTTTCATCTCACTCGGGTATTGCGTCACGCCCAAACAGCCATTTTGCGTTGCCCAAGCATTTTTCTTCGCTCACAGCAACCACTCAAAGTTCACCATCTCCTACGAGCAGCTGGGGCGAGAGTGTATCTGCTAGTGGGCTTCTATGATCTTGTTGAACAATCGGGCGGTCGGATGATTTGATTCTCCCCTGGTTTGATCTTGCTATTTGGATGGATTTCTGCGGCTGAATGGATCGCATCCTGTCTAATAGGGTATTCTGAATGGGTTTCTGGCAGAGGAGAATATCGTTGTTCATGAGTTATAAGCAGGCGTAGCTGAACAAAAGTGATCACCTAAGTATATAATAATATCAAGTCGACAACCGACGAATCTAATCGAGGATCAACTGACCCAAGCCTCATGGACACTTGCTGCTCAACGCGAAGCATGTTTGACATACCTCCCTCCCGCCCGTCTTCCATCCCAACTCGTCAACTGAACCTGCTGCCCAGAGGACACAGCCCTCAACCCAGCTCTTATACGGTATATGTATTACTTCCCGCGCCATTCAAAACGTGGCAAGCTGGGTAGAATGGCGCAGCGGTCACGGGTGTCGGTTAATTCCCGTTCCCTTCCATCCTCCCCCCGGCTCCCGTATACGTTGTGCGTTCGACCCAGCTACAAGTCCACCCACCCTCTTCTTTTTTTGCACTTTCTTCTGATCGCTTAGTTCCCTTGACGAAGCTCTGCATCCTTTTCGTTTGGTCCCAACACGGTCCTGCCGCATTCATCCCTCGATCGTTCTCACATGTGAAGTTCTCTCGAATCCAGGGTCACTTTCTTTTGAGTGAACACTTGATTGCAGTCTGACTTCTTTTCGCCATTACATACATACCTAAGGTACAGCTATGTCGATCACTCAAGCCTCACCCTGCCTCACCTCACCTCACTTACCCTCCCCATCCCCCTTCTTCGCAGCAGCCGAATCCTCCTCACTAAACGTCAAAGAAATACTGTTCACACAATGACGCTCATCCGTCGGCGTGTTGAACCCTTCCCCCTTGAACACGTGGCCCAGGTGTCCGCCACAGTTGCTGCACACGATCTCGGTCCGCGTCATGCCAAAGGTGCGGTCCTCGTGCCGCGTCACGGCGCCCGGGATGCTGTCGAAGTAGGCCGGCCAGCCGCAGCCCGAGTTGAACTTGTGCGAGGCCTTGTACAGGGGCGCGTGGCAGCCGGCGCAGGTGTAGACGCCCGAGGAGGGGTAGTGCTTGTCGAACTCGCCGGTGCCCGCGGGTTCAGTGCCCTTTTCGCGGAGGATGCGGAATTGTTCTGGGTTTTGTGGGTGTTAGTGATGTGATGTGATGATTGAGATTTGGGGGGGTGGTGTGGTTTTGTGAGATGAAAGATGTGCTGATATGAGTTACTCCATGGGAAGGCAACTCACGAGGGCTGAGAACCGCACGCCACTCGTCGGCAGACTTTTGAACGGGATAGTTCTCGGGCATTTTGTTGGAAGATGATGAGGAGGATGAACCGAAAAAGCTGCTCAGAAAGGGAATCGTAGGCATAGAAGACTTTAGGAGTATGTTGTTTCCGGTTGATAACGATGAGTGTTGCGCTATGCGTGGCCTCTGTGTGAAGGTGGACAAAGTGCGCAGAATGCGGAGGAAGTTGGCGGCTTGGGGATAGTAACGCATGAAGGTCAACTGTTGCTGGATGTTGGATAGCCTCAGGTGTTTATATGTTTTTATAGATGACCAGAATGATTGATATTCACAACTTGGAATTGTCTTTCGAGGTTTGGAATTACAAATCATATGCGAATGAAATAGAACCGATATGGATTTTATCTGCAGCTTCTACACAGTATGCATGTCTTGAAGTTGCCCCAGCGATGACGGGGTGTTATTAGTGACCTCTCGCTGTAAGTTGGGATCGGGGAGTCTTGCGTCAGAGACTCGATCCCGTCACAGTATGGAAAACAAAGCGGCATGGCTGTGGCTTTCGACATCCGAAGGCATGGACTACTCCTGCTCATAATACGGTGAAAAGCCTACATAGAAATAACTGCCGATGTTTGATATCTCTACAATACCCGCCCAGACTTGTTGAGGGACTCCAACGCTGCAGTGCTGTTGGTTTATCACAGAGCAAAGAAACTCGGGGGAGGATGATGTATTCCGTCGAGATACAAAAGTACATTTGTATTATTCAAGCCACAAGTGGCTTGCTTCCTGTGCGATTAACACGCAACGTTCGATCAAAGGGCGGTGTTGTTTAAACGGCGCCAGCTGACCCCTGTCTACGGTGGCCCAAGTGTGTCTTAGGCCCGATATAAAACTGGTCCGAGCTTTCAGCTGCAGCCAAGTGTCGGCCATTTTATATCAACGCCTCCAAAGCACTTACAAGTTCAACACTCACACCCATCAAACGCTTCCTAACCACCATGCTTTGAAACCGCTTCAACCTTCCCAAACTTCATCTTTTCTATCTTTTTCCACCTTTCGTTGTTCTTTTTTCCTTTCTTTTCTTTCCTTTCTCCCTTCTTTTTCCTTTCCTCTTCTCTTTCTCTCTTCCTCTCTTATTTTTTAAGGAGGCGGAAGGATCCATTTGCACTGTTACCTTACCCCAATTCCCTAAGCGGACGCCAAGGTCGAAAATTTGGAGAAAAATCACCGGGCCCATGTGCACTGCTACCTCGCAGTGAAAATCATCATTCCTCTTCGTTTTTAAACCATTGACTCCCATTGGCTCCTATCAACTCTCGTTGACTCTTATCAACTCTCATTGACTCTCATTGACTTTCATTGACTCTGGTTGATTCTCATTACTTCATTACTTCATTGCTTCATTGCTTCATTGCTTCATTGCTTCATTGCTTCATTGCTTCATTGCTTCATTGCTTCATTGCTTCATTGCTTCATTGCTTCATTGCTTCATTGCTTCATTGCTTCATTGCTTCATTGCTTCATTGCTTCGGTTGGAGTTCTAAATGCCGTTGGCGCCGGCGGCGTTGTTAGTCAAGGGTGATCGGGCTTAATTGCTACCCTCCGGTGCGAGCGTAGTGCTTGCACCTGGCAAGGATTTATTTTCAACGAAACTTTGGATAACGGGCCTAAGACACACTTGGGCCACCGTACCTGTCGGTCGGACCTTGATAGTGGCGGTCCCACCGTTGACGGGGCCTGGGCGCATTGCAGTGGAGGACACTCCTGAGTCTCTGCATTGATATGTCCCGGGCCAGCCATTCCTTCTGTAGGTCGTTGTTTAAACTCGCACAACCAACAGCTCACCGAATCCGACTATTTCAAAGACTCGACAGCAACCTGTCCTCCGAATCCCAACCGGTCCCGATTCCTTCTCCCATCCAAAACCTACGGTGAAGCAACTGTTTACTGCGAACGCATCGCCATGTCTCGACGCCCGCCGAACCCCGCTGCCGAACGGGCAGCAAAGAACCAGCAGACGATCAAGTCGCTCCTGAAACTCGAGGCCAACAAGGTGTGTGCTGACTGCAAGCGCAACAAGCGTAAGTTTCTGCTGGGAATCCGACAATGCCAACGTGCCACTAGGCGTTCATTACCAGGCCAGGTTACTGAGAATGTCGCATACACACAGATCCACGATGGGCCAGCTGGAACCTCGGCGTCTTTATCTGCATTCGCTGCTCGGGCATTCACCGTGGAATGGGTACACATATCAGCCGTGTCAAGTCCGTTGACCTCGATGCTTGGACCGACGAACAGCTACAGAGCGTCTTGAACTGGGGGAATGCTCGCGCCAACAAGTACTGGGAGGCCAAGCTAGCTCAGGGCCACGTTCCCTCCGAATCGAAAATCGAGAACTTTATTCGCACCAAATACGAGCTCAAGAGATGGGTAATGGATGGCCCGATGCCAGATCCCTCGACGCTGGACGCGGAGGGTGACGATGATGTCCCTCTGAGCGTGGTGAAGGAGAAGCAGACTCTGGAGAGAAACGGATCTCTTCGTAGCCAGTCCAGCACTCCGACTGCGGGCTCACGATCTGTCCCCGCCCCTATTCCGGCCCCGTCCCCCGTACCCGACCTCATTGGTGCCGACCCGATTCCGGTTAGAGCCAGCACTACCGGACCGACAGCGTCGAAGGTGCCCCCGAAGGCTGAGCCCGCCCCGCCCAAGGCTACGAGTTCGAATGCTTCGCTTTTGGGACTGGATTTCTTCGGCACGGAAACTGCAGCGCCCCCAAGGCCCGCTAGTACGACGGGTACTTCGGGTGGTGCAAGTCAGTCTCGTCCCGATTTGAAGCAGTCTATCCTCTCTCTTTATGCCAGCGCACCTCGCCCACAGCAGCAAGCCGCGCCCTCACACTCTCACTCCGGGTCTTTTAGTGGAATGAGCGGCATGTCCTCCCCGAACATGTCCCAGACCCAAAATGCTTTTGGTGGGCTTAATGATGCTTTCAGCAGCCTCAGTTTCAACAGCCAACCCTCCCCTAAGCCCGCTCAGAACGATGCCTTTGCTAGTCTCGGTAGCTTTGGATCTCCCCGACCCTCGTCCCAGACTAGCAACAATGCCTTCTCCGGCCTAAGCGGCGGCAGCTTTTTCGATTCCAAACCCGCCCCATCCTCCCACCAACCTAAGCAGTCTATCAGCAGCCCACTGGGCTTCTCATCGACCCCTTCTCCTGCGCCAGCCTCTAAACCCGCGCCGGCTTCCTCCGCCCTCGGCGACCTGTTCGACTTCTCTACACCAGCCACTACTACTACCGCTCCTGCCCCGGCCGCCGCCCCGAAGCCTTCGTCAGACTTCAGCTCCGCATTCAATCTTTCCAAGCCCGCCGCAACAACTCCCGCCCCTGCAGCCGCTACTTCAACAACACCAAACCCTCTTGCCTCTATCGCGACCTCTAATGCCTGGTCCGATGCAGGTGTATGGGGTTCCAACGAGTGGGCGTCCGCCCCTGAGCCCCCCAAGCCTGCGGCTCCTGAACCGCCCAAGCCAGCACCTGTCATCTCTATCCCTCTTTCCAACGATTTCGGATGGGGCAGCAGCACCACCACCACCTCTACCACCGGCGGCTCCTTCGCTAGCCAACCTATTGTCCCCAGTGCTTCGGGCGGCTTTGCGCCTGCACCCAAGGTGGCCGCGGATGAGGAGTTTGGGGGCTGGATGAGCAGCACCACTACACCAGCTGCTACCAGCGGATCCAAGCCGGCCGCCGGGTTTGGTGGTAGTGACGACCTGTTCTCGAACGTCTGGCAATGAAAGGTCTAGAACGGGTTTTCAGGGATCTCTGGTCTGGGGTTCAGGGGTAACTGGGTGCAGGGGACTGGGGTCTTTGTACTTGTGCGAAGTGCCCCTGTCCTCGCGCCTGATGTCGACCCTATAAATATATAATGAAATGGGGAGGGGATGCTGTCCACGAGCACCGTGTCATTGTTATGCTGGTGGGAGTCTGATCTTTGTTAAAAATTAGACAAATGATGGCTTATGCAAGACAAATAGGGGAAAGGTGGACAACGCATAGTCATATTTACATTAGCAAGTCATGTTCTGTTTTAGTATAATTACGTTCTAGACAACAGGTGGCTGTTCTTTGGTAGGGCAAAAGTAACGAAGAGCTTTCACACAAGGACCTCCTATCTTTCGTTGTAAGATGTTTGTTAAATTCTGATTTCCAAGTTGCAAAATCGGACTAAGAGATGTCGATTTGGTTCATACGTACGAATAACATCGTAAAGTGCCAAAAACCGATCCCCAAATAAAACATGCCAACCATTTAACGCCATTGCTATGCCTCGGAATCTACCCGCCTGTTGTCGAGACAAAACATTAAGCCCAATCCTTAAACCAATAGCCACGCTTCATTCACCGACAGCCCGTCGAAACCCGTACGGTTCTGCGTAACCTCCAACCCATACTGCATCATCCTTCCTTTTCGCGATACTGAAGCGAGTCTCCTGGCAATTGTGAGTGCACATCGTCTCAGCCAAGCTCTCCAACATCCAACAAGCCACCCAGCCATTTCCCGTCCCGAAGTCCAGGGGTCGCACGCATCCCTCTCATCGTTCCTGACATTTGTCGTTATTCGAACCGTCCCGCCATCTCCATCGCTTCCTCTGCGTTTTGTTGAACCACTCGACATGGAAAGTCTCCCTTCTCCTTTCATTTCCGAGTATGTATCCGCATATCGAAAGCAAGCCAAGCCGCTGTGCCAATGCCGAAACGAGGTAGCCCCCTCACACGTCGGAGGTTTTCGAAAATGTGGATCATTTAACCAACAAAAAGCCGATAAAGATAGTAAATGACCAAGAAGCTCCCGATAAGAATGCCCGAGAGCTTGAGAATGGCGACCTTGTTCCCCGACGCGGCCATGCGGCCTAGACGGGTGGCGGAACCTTTGAGTTGAGAGCCCATGGAGGAGAAGGTATCGGTCTTTTTGTTGGTAAGAGTTGTTAGTTTGTTATTTTGTGTTGAGTGAATGAAGGGAACCGTACCGTTTGGTCAATGACTTCGTGGTTGCGCGCCTGGTCGTAAATGTCTATGGTCACGCCTCGGAGGGCAGAGACCTTGGAGGCTAGCTCGTCGAGGCGCGCATTGTTTTGGCGCTCGCGCTCGTAGGTTGCGGACATTTTGACGGTGGTAATGGGTTTGTGTTGCGGTTGTGGTTGGGGGGGCACTATGTGTGCTGCGACTCGCTCAGCGGCTGTGTTGGAGGTTCAGTCGTCGCAGTTATTAAGGGTTCGGTATTAAGGTAAGACTCGTATGTTCTTTTATGATATAACGCGGTGTTTTGTCGCGCGCGCGCGGGTAGGCTTCGGTGTCTCGCGGTGTGTCTGTTGTCTTGGTGAAGGTGTGATGTTGGTGTTGTTGCCGAGTGCTATGGAGATGTCGAAAGGGGGTTCAGGTTCCAGACGCACTCAGTTCAGGGTCACAAAGGACACCGGGATCATGCATCCATCATGATGGGGAAATGGGGGCGGCTCAGCTTGTTGATGTATACACCAGCCACAGCTATGGCCCCTCCCAGTCGCGAATGATGTCAGTTTCTGCCTTTTACGTGTGGCTGCGCGTAAAGCACTTGCATGGCCAATGCGGGGTCTTTTTTTTTGGGCGGAGCCTTCCGTTGCTGGTCCACCGCGACTTTGGTCCCGTCAACGACGAACACCCGCTCTGCCCGCTGGACAAGGGCCCGGTTTTCAGAGGCACTGCAGGGCAGGGACGGAGCACTGCACTGCAGGTGCCCAGCGGCTCCAGTGATGATGGCTTTTGCGATGTAGGGTCCAGTGCTGCAGTTCTCACATGACGCGCGGCACGAGCTCCCGCTTCCATTTCCAAGTACTTCCACCCGTCATCCAATCTTGCCCGGCTGTGAATCCCATGTTTGACCTCGCTCACTATAGCTGCAATCTGTGAAGAGGGTAAAAGAACAAACGCCCCAAAACCCGAATACATTTGAACAAGCCATCCTCCGGAAAAGAAGATCGTCCATCACGGACAAAAGTGACCCCAAGGATCTCCCCAGCATCTTGACAAACCAACCAGTGTGGGGACGCCCAGGTACCAACCTCGCATTTACACCACTGAATTGCAGTCTCCAAGGAATTGACTGGGCTGACCTGCTTACTTGCTTGCCTGCCAGTCTGCCTGCAGGCATTGATCGGCCAGTGGTTCCCGAGAACTGACTCTGACGAACTCCCTCTCTTTCTTTCTGATATTTTGCTATCGCTGTCGCATTTCCACGACATTCTCACCGCAGTCGCTCTACCCGCCCTCGCCCTCCACGACCCGCGCCAGTCTGCTATAGGGATTCCCGCTTCGACACACCAAGATGGGTATCAACAACCCTCTTCCGTCGTCACTTTCGTGTAAGTTTGTGTCCCGGAGTTCCCGTGCTGTCCAGAGCCCGACCCCGCAACTCCCCTTTGCTTCGCCGAATCCGACAACTGACGCGTCTATAACCAGCGGAATGTAAGAAGTGCGGCAAGATCCTCGCTTCCTTCATCGAGCCCAAACAAGCCTTTGGTCCCGACAAGGTGATACCGCCATCTGTGCTCGCGAACGCCAAGGTACGAAACAGCATCTGGAACCTCGATGAAAGCTACCAGGTGGTTAACGTTCTCCTAGGGTCTTGCTATCCTCACAGTCATCAAAGCTGGTTTCCTCGGATCTGCCCGTTTCGGTAGCGGTCTGGTAGTGGCCCGCCTCCCCGACGGCAGCTGGTCTGCACCCACCGCCATTGCTACGGGTGGTGCCGGCTTCGGCGGTCAGATCGGTTTCGAGATTACAGACTTCGTCTTCATTCTCAACGATGCGAGCGCCGTAAAAACCTTCGCCCAGGCTGGATCACTTACACTTGGTGGTAACGTTTCGGTCGCGGCGGGGCCTATCGGTAGAAATGCTGAGGCCGCAGGAGCCGCCTCGCTGAGAAGCGTAGCTGGTATCTTCAGTTACTCCAAGACCAAGGGCTTGTTTGCTGGTGTGTCTCTCGAAGGTTCTATGATAATCGAGCGGAAAGACGCCAATGCGAAGCTCTATGGTCGTCAGGTTTCCGCCAAGGAGCTCCTTTCGGGAGCCGAGCGCCCCCCGCCGCAAGCCGCTCCTCTTCTCAGCATTCTCAATTCACGGACCTTTGCCGGCATGTCCTCTGGGTCTTTCGACGACCGGATGTATAACGATCAGCCCGTCTACGACAACACTCATGACAGCGTGGTATGGGGCAACAAGACAGGGAATGCCTACGGCGAGGGCCAAACCCGCGATTCCGGCTATGGGGCATCATCAGGAGGAGGACAAGCACATGACGAATTTGGCCGACCCAAGCGCGCTTCCACGTGGCAGGACGATGTGTACGATCAGCAGCCTCGTGGCTTCTCGAATAACAGGTCATCCGTCCAGTACGGCCAGAACGACACCAATGGAGGTGGGTATAGCGGCGGTTACGGCGCGGCAGCGGCCCAGCAGGCGGCCGCCGAGAAGAAGGTTGGCCCGGGGCGGCCGGCCGCACCGAAGCCGAACTACGCAAGCAAACAAGCTTTGATGAAGAAGAACGAGGCCGTTGCTCTTTACGCATTTAATGCGGACCAGCCTGGAGATTTGGGTTTCCAAAAGGGCGAGATCATCACTATCCTCAAGAAGACCGATAACGATAACGACTGGTGGTAAGTACACAGCGTGGCACATTAATGGCATTGGCTTCGTATTGCTAACGTGTTGCGTAGGACTGGTATGATCGGCACAAGGCATGGCACTTTCCCCAGCAACTACGTTAAGATGATGGAGTAAGGAGAAGAAGTAGATATACCCAGGCAGAGAGGCTACGGCAGACGACCTACGACGACTTCTCGGTGAATCAGCCTGAACTTTTGAACACATCCGCGTGCGCAAGCACACGAAGAGAACCACAACACAAGCCACATGAGCGGACTACCCTAGTTGGGTAAAACCAGGGTTGTTACGTTCATTGGCCCTTACGACTTTCTTCAGCTATCTTACTCCGTTTCTATCCCCGGCGTTCTCTTCTCTAACGATCACATGCATGGAATTGGGTTTACTTTCTTGTCTCTACGTTTCTACATCTCTTTTGGGCGTTTTGGGTTTTTCATCAAGACGGAGGATCAGCAATTTAGTGAGGTCCCAGGTTGAGATATATTTGGATTGAGTGAAAGGCGAGAAGGGCGATGTTTGGTCTAATCAGACTGTGCGGCGGTACGTGTTTGGAAAGCAAGCAGAAAGACGTTGGACCGAACCGAACCCTAATGGAAAATATTAGCCAACATTGTTACTGAAGCATCTCCATACCGCGCATGAGCTCGCACGAGGATGGGCGGGAAATTATACAATGTGAACTCCTGCAGATTCGTTCGACAATCGAACTTTTGCCACCTCTCTCGCATAGGATTTCTCAGCCGTCAACAAACGGCATTAGCAGCAACATCACCGAAGAAAAAAGTAGCATCAGCAGCTCAACCATCAAGCAATAATCGTACTCAAGATATATGCAACATCATTCATTTGTATAGTATGTATAGCAGATTTCACGTAGATCACGCACAAACCGGTGAGTAAAGAGGGCGAGACTCATCCTGTCGTATGACCTCGATGAAAAGCACCACTGTATATCGATGTTCGTAACCCTCATGCAGATCATACAAATCCCCGTTCCAGAGGATAACGCATCTACACTAAAAGTGACTACAGGGCGTGTGGAGAGGGTAGTATGGGCCACGGCATATGACGGGCATAATAATCCCGTGGTTATGCGACCCGAGGAAGAGCCAGTCTCGCCAGCGAGCTTACCACCATAGTCAGACTACAGAGGGCATTCCAGTGTAACTTGCGCCCTGAGGTTCATCTCGATGATGCATAAGACAAAGGCTAGACCACCCTTCTTGCTCTTGGGAGATCTGGATCAACATGTGATGGTGTTTTGAGAGCGTTTATATTGTGACGCAATCCTGTGTCCCACAAGGGTAAAACTAGAAATCTGATATACCGTGTCATTTTGAAGTAGGCGAGGCCCGGTATGTATATACACAAATACGTTGTCCCTTTCATTTCACTGCCAGGTGGGGTTTACATGATAGTTGTTGAGTGGTATGGCTTGTTATAGAAGCATTTCTAGGAATTGCCAACTTAAAGCTCGAGTCTGGTCGACCAACCGGCCAACCAACCAAAATATATCACGGCGCTTAGAGAACATCGTCTCCTGCTAGGTTTCACAGAGATGGGATGACATCTCACTTGACGAGTTGACGTAAGTGCTGGAGGCTGAGCAATTACATGGTCGATCTCATCCCAACAGCCAAAACGATATCTCTCACCACCATGGTGAATCATCGCCATCACCCATCACGATGAAGGGATAAAGCAGAGAAACTGATAGGCCACTGTTCCTATCACCCACCTCGCCCTGATTCTTGAGCAGTTCGTATCAATTTTTGGAAACGACACTTTCCTCGCTTGTAACCCTCCATAAACTTTATACGCAGTTCGTTTCGCCACTTATCAGGTTTAGAACCTTCGCCCATGGCTCGATAAGCAAGCGAACAAGCAAGTGTTCGAAACCCAATCATTCATCGAACAAGATATTATCGCTCCTCATAAATTGCATTCCATCACATTCTCGAAGTGAAAGGTGAAAGTTCACATCTCGTATCTCGACGAGCATCGCCTCCTGCGGATCTGCGATAATCGCACGCCAAGCCACCCTCGGGTGTGTGTGTGTGTGTGTGTGTGTGTTAGTAAGATGGGCTTCCAGAATACTTCTATGCAGTTGTTGGGTTGGTTGTGTACGTCAAGTTAAAGGGCGGGCCGGAAATAACACTGGCTCGTTGGATCTCTTTCTCTCGAGTGGGTGTCGACCTGTTGTTTTATCATTCAAACATGTGATGAGACGGACCAATAGGCGGTTGGAAGAGCTGCACATGTTTCCGGACGGTTTCCGGCTGCCGGAGTGATCCCGGGTTTCGAATGAAAACAGGTACGTGGCAAGTACAATACAAAGATAGGTATCAACCTTGACTGGTTCAGACTGGTGACAGAATCAAGGAAAGAGGAGCAAGTGGCTGGCTCAACTTGTTCTCTGCTGGTTGTTTTGTTGCTGAAAGACACGCTGTTTTCACATGCTTCAATGAATGGTCCCTGACAAAGACTGGACTCGGGCTTGTCACAAGGGAAAAAGCGGGTCGAATTCCGCGCCGCGGTGACGGGTACCCCTCCACGTCCCGACGATGGTCTCGGACCTTGGTCCGTCGGTAGTCGAACATCACGTCTGTGCTGTGAACGGCTACTACCTATGTATAGACCACAGCCTTGCACGTGCAATCATCGGTGGTGTGTAAACTCCGGCCCCTATGATGAGGTTGTGTGAATCGGTCGATAATGTGCAGTGGTAAGGATACACTGGATGGTCTGCCTAAATCATGGCATGTTGTCGCTTCTTTCAGTCAAAAGGGAAACACTCACCGAGAAGCTCGTTTCTTCAGGTTGGGTGTCATATTGCATCTAGATCGCAGATCTGTGAGCCGGTTATAGGAAGGGAGCTGCTCGATAAGCGACGGCAAAGAGATTCCCAGCAGACCCTCTATAATAGACGCCGCAAACAGCCAGCCCGAGAGGTCGCCCCTGATTACGAATTCAGGGAAGTGATTGATTGATGGACTGCCAGATAGTGAGATAGTGTACCCGAAGCATGCCAACGGGACGGGACTGTAGTGCAATGCAGGGGCAAATGCCGTGAAAGAAGGGCCGAAGATGAACTTGCATGAGGCCTCATGTACGATACTGTTTGTGTTTGGTACACTTGTACGTACCGCTTTTTCTCACTCGATTTGATTTCACTCAAATAGGTATAGCGCCGGGGATATCTGACCTAGCAAGGCCTTCGACCAATCTTCTGCTGAGTTGATGCGGGTCGCAGGGTTTCTTGGGACCGATCCAGTAACAGGATTGGCTTGACGTAGCCCTGGGAGTTTGCCGGTGGCCCACCGAAGGGGAGCGGCTAATGCCTTTTTTCGATTTGCGTCCATGCGGCAACTTGTAGCTCGTGAAGTTTTTCTCGTAGGGCTGACGAGAACGGCAACGAAGGGAGCGGCATCAAAGGCAGGAAAGCTCTAGCACCCCGTAACTCGGCCGGGAATATCCTCGGCGAGAGGCCATGTTCCAAAATGGCATCTATGGCGTGATATCGGAGCTTATCAAGGCCTCCTCGGAAGGGTCCCAGATGTAAGTAAATATTAGGAGGGCGCCGTCTGGTCTAAAAGTTCAGCTTTTGAGGGTTATCGCATATTCCCCACCTGCACAACGCAGGAGGCATCTCGCCCACATCTGGCGGTGTGTTTAGAAATTTCTGATCCAGGGCTCTTTTGTATTTGCTGCGGAATAATGACTCAAGCATCGAGACGGAAAAGACTCTGATATCGACGTTTCACTGGAGGAAAAGGGCCGGCTAGAGGTGGAGGACTGAAAAAAAAAACTTGTTCGGCCGCTCGTGTTTACGACGGATCTGGATCATGGTTGGAGCTCGCTTCCAGCTTTGCCTCGTCTTGGCTTTGAAGGTTAACGCCCGGGAGATCGACAAGTGCGGCGGTGATAATGGCCAATCGGCTCTGTGTCAAAGCCGCCGATGGTCGGAAAATGTGATGTTGGTTCTTGTTCTTGTTAGTGGTGGGAGGGTGGTTAGTTGATAGAACGATCAAACAACCGCTGCCGGCTGTCAATGGCTCATTCCAACTTAGTTCTTGTCAGTAAATCACGCTCATCGCATGATTGCTTCTGCGCCGCCGAGGTTGAAGGAAGGGACGAACAGGCAACGGGGCGATCTGGTTCCTGTCTCGAATGGAGCCCTGAAGCCTGACTCAAGCATCTAGGCTTCCCGCTGGAGCAGCGGTTTCCTGGCTTCGGTGAGGTTCGCATGGCTCGGCGTCAGTCGGCATCGTCTACCGCGTTTCGGACAAGGAGGGCCCGCCCCACCAGCCCCACTTTGCCGCAACCGGGACCCTCGTTTGGCTCCGGCATCCGACGCCAGAGTCGCAGACGAACGGCTCGACCTTCATCCTGTGGATATTGCACATGTTGGGGACCTGCCATTTTATGCGTACCTGACAGGTCTGCTCGCGGTCTGATTTGCCGATGGAACCGTGTTGCAACTGCAAAAACGGCTGATGCCTCGACCTGCTTGACTGACACCTGCATCCCGATGGGCTGATTCGAATTTCCGTCAATGGCGCCATGATCAGCATTCTAGAGGTACCCAGAGCTCTAGAGGGGTTCAATGCCAGGGAGAATCGAGGGAGAGAATCACCAACACATGCGCATAGTGGTAACAAACAGAGTTCAACGGGTTGGGCTTCTGAAACCCAACAACCACTTCTTATCATCAATTGTTAGCTTGTGACCAACATGTTATCAAAACGGCATCGCGATTCTCTTCGCCAATGTGTGATGACAATGACAGGCACATATGATTGGTCTCAGCGGCGTCGTTTGCCGGTGTCGACGCGAGTTGTGGTGTCCATCCTAACTATTTGGGGAAACTTCGGTGTACCCTCTCCCATGAGTCTATCCAGTAGTGTAGAACTGCCGGCGTGGGGGGCATTTTTCAGTTTTTCGTTCACTCGTTCTAGAAGCTGACAAAGGTTCGTGGCTCCGTTCGACTCAGCAATCAGCGAGGCTGAGCCTTTGACACAAAATGATCGTGGCATTTCGAGGTCTGACAGCCGTACAATAATACCATGGGATTATGTGAGCCTTTGAGGGAGGAGTAGTAGCATCTCGTAAGTTCATGCGCAAGGAGGGATATTGCTTTCGGTGTGTGAGTGGTGGGAATAAAGAAGGGACCTTATTCCATGCTGCTGTTACTAGTGTTGAGCAGACTAGCATGAAGCTACCTCTAGTTGGAGTAACCCTATCGAGTAGCGACCTTTTGTCGCCAGGTCCCCGCCGCCTTTTTTTCGACCCTTCCCTCGCGATTTTCGAGATTCCGTACTTATTTCTCCTGCATGCGCAGGTACTCCTGGGTACTTATCTCAGCCCAGCATTGACAAGGGTGCACGCAAAGCCCTCCCAACTGAATGACGCTATCGACATGCCCCCACCAACATCCCGATGCCATTCTTTCTCAGGGCAGTGGTCGATAGGGACTGATCGATGTTTTTAGTCTCATGTGTCTTTGTGGCCATGCCCGTCACTATCTGTTAGGGTGATAGATGGCGCTATCATCCATTGCGTCAATGTCATCCCAACAACCTCTCCGACTTGATAGATTTATCGAGCTCAGATTGTAAGTGGAACACCGCTCATAAAGGATCCAGCTGCTGTATGTATCGCGAATGTATGCCGCTAGACAGATGGTGTGGATGGCAACCCACGCTGCTAGTGTACCATTGCCTTCGAGGTCGGTAGTATCCGCAGCCGGAGTCCCTTTTTGACCTGGTCTTGATACACCTGAGACAACGCAGAAGCGCAGCATCCTCCCAATCACGCTCTTGACCGCAGTCGCTTCTTGTCTCGGTACATACAGTCATTTATAGTATGTAGAGGTAGAGGCAGAGGTTCGCGCTCGTGATCCATCCAGTGTCATGGCACCATCTTTTCCCTCAATGATATCTGAGGTGTCTGGCTGCTGGTTTCAGTCACCCGAGTTATCGCCTATTCAGCGGCAGTTACGGCTGTCACGCAGTGGAGGATTGCGCTCGTAGTTATGAGTGGGCGAGTCCAACGTCGAGGAGGTCGGTACCTCTAGGTCCGGATGGCTCCTCTAAACCTCGAGCCTTCCTCCTTCACGGTCCCAGCCGAGGTGACCAAAGGTGACACTTCCCAACCTGGAACAGTCTGAAGAGTGGAGATATTCTGGCAACGGGAAGGTGAACATCAAGGAGAACAGGGCATGCCATTCCCGCCATTCCGCCTATCCTCCAGACCCATCACGATCCCCATCTCATTGCCCATCGGCCTATGAATCTCCTCTGCCTTATCCACACTTGACTCGCCCTCACATCCCTGTCTCTTTCTAGAGTCTCTTCGTTCTCTGCAAGAGTCTTTGGCCCGCCCTCCCTGGTACATCGGCGGATCCATAACGTCTGCATCCTGTCATTATTTTTCCTCCCAGTGTCTAACTCGTCATTCTTTCTTTTTACCTCGTCTGCTCGCTTGCCCATTCTCTCTCGTTTCCTTGTCCTCTCCATATCTATCCCTGACTATACTCTCTCGATATCGCATAAAGAAAACCTCTTGCTCTTTCGCATATCATGCGCCGTTATCGCTCATAGCGTCGCCACTACGTCTTTTTACCTAATAGCCGCATACCACTACATCCCTACATCCCGCTTCGAGCTTTGCCATTGATGCGAAAATAAACATATTTTCTGGCCATATCCACCGCCTTTCGCCATTGTCTCTTCCACAACACCAAAGACACATCGCCAGGACACCCGTATCTCTGCGCTCTCCACTAGCCGGCCATGCCGTTCACCAATCCCTTCACTTCGGTGACAGGGAAGCATGCCTATACCTACTTTGACATTCGGTATGCCTTTGCGTCGCGCCCCGCAGTTTGCACTTTTGACCTTGCGCCCAAGACGGGGTGGCTAACCAAAATCAACACAGACTTGAGAACGACTTTATCGTCTTCCGCGGCAATGAGCACGAATCTGCCGGTCAACTATTGCAAGGCACCGTTGTGCTCTGCCTACCAGCGCCGCTGAAAATCGAGGATGTTCACTTAAGGTTGACGGGAACTCTGCACATGAGGTAGGTGCACAAAGTGGAGCCCAGAGTTTAAATGCCAGATGAAAGCTAACGGGTGCTCCAGCTGGAACGACCCTCGAGTCACTGCCGCCGGAATATCGAACCACAAGATCGACCGCACCACCACGATATACTCGCACCGATGGAAGCCCTTCGTGGGCGTCGGCGCTGAAAATCAGTCTATCGGTAGCCCCAATGGCCTCATGACCAGGGGTGTTACACTACCCGCCGGAAACTACGAATGGCCCTTTGAGCTGATGCTGCCGGGAGACATGACTGAGAGCGTCGAGGGTCTCCGCGAAGCGAGTCTCACCTACAAACTTAAGGCTACGGTAGCACGAGGCAAGCTGGCCTACGATCTCCACGCCTACAAACGTCTGCGCATCATCCGAACCCTCGACCCGTCTACCCTGGAATTTCTTCACACAATGAGCGTGGAAAACATCTGGCCAAACAAGGTTGAGTACTCAATCATGATTCCCAAGAAGGCTGTTGTGTTTGGCAGCACGATTCCTATGCAGACGAGGTTTACTCCTCTTTTGAAGGGCCTGGAGTTGGGAGAAATCACCATCAGGTTGCTGGAGGTTCACGAGTTCATGATTCAGTCACATTCAGGTTACGGTATCCGCGAACACAAGAAGGAACGGGAAGTCTCGGTTTGGAAGATTCCCATCGAGAGAGAGAAGCATTGGCAAGATGTCATCGAGGATACTGGACAGGAAGGATGGGTGATGAACACAGGGCTCGACTTGCCACGGACGCTAGGCAAGTGTGTGCAGGATGTCAACGCCCACGGCATCAAGGTGCGCCACAAGTTGAAGGTGGTGCTCGCTCTACACAACCCGGATGGGCATATCTCGGAACTTCGCGCAACCTTGCCTGTTTCGATCTTCATCTCCCCCAACATGCCCTTGGATGAAGAGGGCAACCTGGTGAGGCAGATGCCTAATGGGACGACGCCTGGGGATGTGGTCGCCGCTCCCCCTCCAAGCTACGACGAACATACACTAGACCAGCTCTACGAAGATATGGAACCCATGGGCCTGCAGACTCCGGCCGGCATGGCGAGCCCGTTGTACGGCCACTCTCGCGCAGGATCGGTCGAGAATCTCGCAGCGTTACTTCACAGCCATAGCACGGCGGTACCTCCGGCAGCACTCACGTCTAGATTACAGAGTATGTCCCTGGAGCCTTCGAGCCGCAGCACCTCGTGGCATGATGGAGATTCGGAGGCGCCCACGCCCAACAATGGCCCCGCGGACAGCGTTCACAGTTCGGCCCTTCCGTCAGCACCCCTGACACGGCAGAACAGCGACGATAATATCACTGCCGAGACCATGTCGGGATATCATACGCCAGAGCACTTGGACTTTTCGGGCATAATGGAGCTCAGCAAGGTCCCGAGTTACCACACGGCGGTCAAGACACCAGTTCGGCCCATCGTGTACCCCGAGGGCACGGTTCTGCCCGACTACGTGGCTGCGACAAGCGCTTCTGGGACAACCACTCCTGGATCACCGGAACTTGGTCACTTGGAGGCTGGAGATGGTGCAAGCAAAGTGGAAGAGCGTCCGGAACCGCCTCGGCGGAAGTCAACGCGGTCACGGCTCGCCTTCACGCTCTCGCACATTCCACACATCCATCACTCGCATTCACACCACCACGGTCACTCCCATTCAGAGTCTGAAGATCGCAGACGGCACTCGTCGATGATGCAGGCCAATTGAGTAGAGGTTTGCCGGGGCATGTGTTTCTTTCGCGATCAGAACCCGTGGTGATCTGGCTTGTTCTCGGCTGGTCAAATAATTACGCATACTTGCACGGAGTTTAGGTTGGGATGGCGACAAAGGGTTTCTTTTTGGTTATTGGCTTTTCTTTCTTTGGTTGGGCGGGTATGATTTGGGAAAAACAGCGGACTCGGAACGGCGGATGGTGATAGAACTGGCTTATACATGAGCATACTTGCTGGAAGGTGAAAGAAAGATGGATTGGCGGCGCCCGCACTTTACGACCATTTACATAGAATCTGATACCCCCTCCTCACAATGGACAATACCGAGTACATACTCTATAACAATATATAAAAATAACATCTCTGCTACGTGTTGAGATGTTGTCACACTTATTCAACACTTCAAGGCCAGGAAGAATGTCATTGTCTAGCAATTTGATGCCATGTGACGAGATGCGATGTAACGCAGTTTAACCCGACCATGAAGACAACGGCAGGCGCGCCGCTCGAACTGGACATCGATCGAAACTGAAGAGGACGGCTTCGGGTCACAATGTCCTACCGGTGGCCTACAGCAGTCTTGTTTGGGCTATCCCGTCATACGTCATTGAGACAAGATGCGCATCGCCGCCAGTCAAGGCCATGGTGGTATTCTTGACAATCGCGCTCATCTCTTTCCCATCCTCTTCTCCGTGGTTACCCCAGAAAGCACCAAAAATTTAATCGACAATCTTTGGCTTCGCACGTTAGAAAGCGACTATCAATGCTTATGTTGATTAAAAAAATGCGATGATCACTCATGAAAGTGGACAAGACACCAAGAAGTCTCAACCCCGCCACATCTCCACGGGAGAGAGGGGAGCACTGGGGAGACAAGCAGTCCAGAACCGAAGTTCAGCTGGATTGGGGAGCACAATGCTCCACGGCCAAGACATACGTCATACCATTTGTGATGATCCGCGCAGGGATGAATCGACTTGTTCGGCTTCAGATTGCGTTTTCGCAGTGCTCCTTTTGGGAAGCCTGCCAATCATCGTAAGGCCTGGAATCGCGTTCACAAGGTGCCAAGTGGTGCAAAAGTGTCGCAGTGTCTTTTTTTTTCTCACTGCACTGCACATGGCCCATTTCAGCCTGTATCTCGCTGCACCGATGCTGCACTAGGCGTTCCACTTATGGATTGGCCAATGGGCTGAGACGGTTACAGAGATCCACCTTGTGAACTGGACACTCCACCGCCCAGCTTGCTTGGGGGTTCGTGAAGAGGGGGACTGGGGAAAGGAGCGAGACTGCTGTGAGTTTGGGCCAAAAAGGTTCCCTCGCTCCTTTTGCAGGGTCTGGATGACTTCATCCACCTTGTTCTCCTGCGCGTCGACTCAGCTGGTCACCCACTTGCATAGGGTTGGGACGAACACTTCAGGCTGTGAACCCAACCGCTTGGAACACGCTTTAAACCCATCCTTGCCCCTTTCTTGCGTGATCTTTTTAAGCCGAGTACAACTTTGGCAGAAGTCTTCCTCTTTCTAAAATAAAATAAAAGGGGTTCTGCGACAGTATTCCATACCACGATAATCAACAAAAACCACTGCGAGTAACAACATCTGTAGAGCAGACATCTACACAGCCTTCATTTGACTCGCGATAGGAGCAAACTTTTTTTAAACAGCGCAAATCATGTCCGCCAACGCGTCGGCAGCGCCCTCGAGGCAAACAACAATGACGAGCACCGCCAGCGATGACTTGGCCATTCCCGAGTTCGATCCCAACAGCGTACGCCTCCAAGCCCCTCGCTAGATCTTGCGCACCTACACGGCAAATGTCACTAACACGCTTCTATACCAGACCGCCGGTATTCTCGTCCAGCGTCTCCGGGCATGGAAACACGCCGTCGCCTACCTCGAAGACTACGTCGAGGCCGTTGAAAAGATCCACCATTCTCAAGCCAAGGAATACGAGAAGGTCTTGAAGGTAAGAGAGCCCGCTACAAGCACATGGTTCTGTGTCACGGCGCTTTATGAATACTTACACCGTTTGGCAGACCATTTCCCACCCTCTGAGGGAAGGGGATCACTTCTCCCAGCTTGCCACCAATGTCACCGGTGTCGCGACCATGTTCGAGGTCCTGCGCGCCAATACCCAGGGCATGATCAACAGCAATCTCGAGACACAGAAGAAGCTCAAGGAGACCGTCCTCCACGACCTGAAGGGCTTGCACCATGAAATCAAGGACTATTCAAAGAGGCTCTCTCACAGCCTGAACAAGGGCGCCAAGGCGGTCGAGAAGTCCCGCAACACGACTCAAAAGCATATCGAGCTGCTCGGCCAGCACGTTGCCTCCTTCGGGGCGAGCGGCGCCGAGCTCACTCCGGCCGATGATCCGTATGTTCTTCGCCAAGGCGTCATCTACCGCCTCCACAACCAGATCCAAGATGAAAATAATCATCGCACCGAACTCATCACCGCCCAAGCCCAGTTCAAGGAATTTGAGGTCAAGGTCGTTAAGTGCATCCAAAAGGCCATGGAGGACTTGAACACGCTCGCCGGTGGCCATGCCGAGCATATTCGTGGTCTATACGCCCAAGTGCTCCAAACCTCCCAGAACATCCCGCCCGAGTTTGAGTGGGAGGAATTCCGCGCCCGCAGGGCCGACGTTCTCGTCAACGAAAACGAACCGCCCCGTGAACTTGGCCACCTGCTTCCCCTGGTTCCCAACGCCGATAACCCCTCTACCAAGGCGCTCATCGAGGGCTCGCTCGACCGCAAGTCTCGCAACAAGCTCTCGTGGGGCTACAACACCGGCTACTACGTCGTTACCCCTGCCAGGTACCTTCACGAGTTCAAGGACAACGATCCCAAGCGCAAGGACCCCCAGCCCGAACTCAGCATCTACCTGCCCGATGCCATCATCGGCGCCCCCAACGGCGAGAAGTTCCACGTCAAGGGCAAGGACAAGTCTAAGGGCATCGGCAGCAAGTTGGCGGGCACTTCGGAGTTGCACTTCAAGGCCCACAGCGTCGCGGAAGCCCAGAAGTGGTTCGATGTCATTAGCAATGTCACCGGCGCTCTTGGTCCTGGCGTAGCCACCCCCGTCACTACTCCTACCCCGAACACTGAGGACAAGAAGCTCGAGGCTGCGACCAACAACCTGACCTTGAACGAGGCCCAGACCCTGCCGCCGTCGCCCCATGAGACTGGTGTGGTTGCCAGCCCGACGAACATCTCGCCTGTTGACGCCAAGGCTCCGGTTACCGCCGCTCCTCCTGCTTACGCTACTGCGGGTGACGCGAAGGTGCCCGTTGCTGCCCCCTCTGCTGCCCCGGCGGCCGCGGCTCCGGAAAAGGGTGCTTTGCCCAATTAGTAGAACGGCAGCAGCCATTCCAAGCAGTTGCAAGTCGGGTCTGACGACTATGATGATGATGATGAAAACCGAGACAAAAAGCAACAACAACAACTGATGTGTTACGCCGAAAGAAGAAAACAAGAACCATGCCATGGAACTGAAAACGACACGCTCGCCGATGTTGACTGATTAGTTGGTTGGTCGGATTAGTTTTATTTGGCACGACTTCGTTTATACCCCCCCCCCCCCCCCCCCCCCCTACCCCCCCCCCCCCCCCTTTTATACCCCCTTTATTTATACTATCCTATCTCGATACCTATCTTAGTATCTACCATGAATGAATCTCACGTTGGTTATATTTTGTGAAAGTCAAGTTACCAGAGACGTTGAAACCCCGTGTTGTCTATGACACATGCCATGCGTAATTTACCATGATGCTTTCCTTCGAAGTTCCGGGCCCTTTAGCCAGTGCCTTCTTACATAACGTTAGTATCCATTCTCATGAACCTTAAAAGATTTTCTACGTGTCAGTAATGTTGCGAGGTGTAGTGAGCGTTGACACGCTTCAAGGAAGCTTGGACTGAGACCGTCCATACCTCGGGGTTTGCTCCTCGGACCTGCTGCATAGAACTGCGCCATGGCCCAGCGGAAAGTGAGCTTCGCTCGCGCAGGACCGCACATACTTCCCTTGTAAGGGGAAGTTATGAGACGGGTTTAGATGTCAGGTCCTTCTCTCTTCTTTCTGTCGGGACCGACGGCTGCTGACCCGCCCCCTCAGATCTGCTTCTACCCACATGTAAAAGGAAGGCAGCAGTCCCTATAGCCAGAAGGAAGCCATCATAACAATGAATGCAACAGAAGGGGCACAAGACTGTCGGGGAAGGAAGCTATTCATAGAGATACGCCAGACGGCTGATTGGAAGTCTGATGGGCTCCCAGGACTCATGTATATAAACCCGGGTCCTCCAGCCCTTTTGCTAGCTTCTTTTGTTGATCAGGTCAAGCACTTCTACCACATCTTTGGGTATTCCAACTTCTTTGCCTTACACTGTCGGTCTCTCCAGCTTTCTTCGTCCTTCTTTTCCCTGTTGCTTCTCGATACCGACATCGGAAACATCAACTGTTGCCCATCAGTAGCTAGCTAGCTGGCAGCAAAACTCCAAATCAGTCAGAGACAAATATCACGAATCAAGACCGTTGTTTCACGTACGTCAAGCTCCTTGTGGCAAGCCGTCCCCGATCACTACTAAAGTTTTGTATTTAGGTATTCCAGACTGCGAGGCTGCATCCCTCTTCCTGGATTTCTTCCTCCGACAAAGCAACCAACTTTCAACATCAATCATGTAAGTTTCCTTCATATGACCACCCACTCCAGTTGACGAAGTCAAGCCATCTAACCCCGACCTTTGTTTAGTTATCGACATTGCTACGGCTTCCTCTTGATTCGCCGTCCACGTTTTTCTTGGATAGTACATTTCTTTACACTATCCACACTAACTACCACTCGGACCACCACTCGTTTGCATTTTCCAGAGTATGTGGGCGTCAATCAAAGGATGGTACAACATTGCAGACTCACGCCCAGCGAGCGAGCCTATCTCCATTCCCCGACAACTGGGGTTTGGATTACCACATACCCAAGCAGCTCTTCGAGGCAGCTATCAAAACTGCTATAGTTGGGAATGCCGCAGGCGATGCTCATCGCTCAGAACCATCATTACCAACCATACCCGAAGAGCAAGACGAACAGGAACTTAGTCCTCATCGATCTGACGAAAGTTCATCCCATCAAGATCAACGTCTCCACGACGAAACCCATCAAGATCAACGTCATCGCGACGAACTCCATCAAGATCTTGAAGGTCAGACTGTGGTGTCGAGGTATGTCGGTGAAAATCCTGCGTGACTGTGATGCCTCGTTTACGATACTGACTAGACAAGTCATCTTTGTGACTCTCGAGGCGGCCATAAAAGGCCAAATCAATGTCGAGCGCGAGTATCAAGATGACTCTGAGCGTGACCGTCCAGAGGAACATCCCCATGATAAGGACAGGATCAGTCACCTTTTCGCGACCATGACTTCCCACCCCCCTTTGGATCGACAACCAGCCCTAGCTGCAACGATTTCAACGCTGTGGTGCGGACCGTAAATAACAGATCGAGAGCCATCGTCAAGCGGGGGTCCTATGGACACTTCTTCGTTGCAGCGGATGTCGAAGGTGAAGGTTACGCTCCTATACTCGGATCGTCAGGGCATGGTTAGACACCGGAGCGTACCGACCATTTCCACTCTTTCTTCTGTCAGTGGAAATCCAGCTCCAAACCTACCGCTTTATGTAGATGACCGGGCCGGTAGAAGAGCACCTCACAACAATTCGCACCAAGGGTTCCGAAGCCGTCCTTCGCCGTCTAAAGAACGAATTAATACAGCTTGAAATGAGCAAGAAACTTAAAGAGCAGCTCTCGACAGTTCGCACCATGGGCTCCGTCTGCCGCCACATGAGGGATGTCTTTTATGGAGAGTATTTCTCTCGTACTCAGGCAGTGTTACAATTCAACATGATACAGAACAAACTGCCGTTGAAGGTCGAGATAGGCGATGAGCAGAGGCAAATCCAGAGCGCCGTGGAGAACAACGTGGAGCACAGCTCGAATGGGACCTGGACCACAATGGAAGTTCCTATAAGGAGGCTACCGGGCAGACGGGAAACTAAAGGGAACAGTTTTGGTGGGGGACGAGCGAACAGGATGGATACCGATGAGATGATATTGGGTTGATGGGTAGATATGAAGCGTTTTGAGATAAAAGGTTACTCGAGGCGTATGTACAATATATATGCCCTTAAAAAGTTCGTTAGCTTGAGACCTTTGGTCAACTTGTTTGGTTAGGCGTTTCTACATCCAGTTTATGTGTTTTCCTCGATGACAGAGGCTTGAAATAACTGTGAATATGCTACTTCTCATGTAGATAATGCATTTTGGGGTTTTACTTTGGCCTTTTATATCGACCTTCCGGCGTTTCAACGGGTTAGGATAGGTCTTATTCGGAGGACCAAGCTAACATACAAACCAGCATCAGACCGTATCAGTCATTGTGAGGTACTGAGCGGTCGCTTCAAGGAAGCTTGGATTGAGATGGACATTGTCCTCACTTCTCTTGCTAACCACTCCACTTCCTATATTGCGAAGTGATTGTCCTGCCACCATCTTGTCAAGCATTCTGGTCATCACGCAAGAAGAGTTAAGGCAATCGCTTTGGAAAGGTTCATGATTATCTATGTGATCAAGTAGGAAAGTCCTTGACGAATTATTTACATTCATTGGCCAAACAAACTCACACATGAACGTGGTCTACCTGGTTGGTACCCATCTCCCTCATTCCGCCCGTTCGTTCGTCTAACGCGGTCGGTCATTTGAGATGACACCCTTTTGTCTTTCCCCTTTCAATCAAGTAGACTGAACAGCCACATGCGACAGGAGTTGCTTTTATATGGTACGATGATAAAAAGAGAGAATCCAATTGAGCTTTGTGTTGATTTGAACCGTTCTTGTTTGTCTTGGATTATAATACGAGTTGAGTAGTTAAGAGGGACAAGAAAAGAAAGAAAAAAAAGAAAAAAAAACGCCCCTCCCAAAATCACAAATTCCGAACCCTAACTTCATAAGCTTTAGGCATTCCTTTCTGTTCCGAAGCCTGAAACGCTGTTCTCTCATTCATCTCATCATTAAAATATGTGTAGTAACATCTCGTAAATAGTATGGTATATATGGAGGTTTGTCCCTGCTCAAGCCGACGGGGGGATGATCTCGGAAACGGTCACGAACGCGACGGCATGGTGAAAGAGGTTCCTGCCCCCCCTCCGTAACCAAACGTGAACCACCATTCCTAAGCTGTGAAAGTTTTCAAGACTTCTGCTTGCGTCTGTTGCCGCCAGTAGCCGTGGACTTGGCCTTTGTTTTCGGCTTCGGGGGAGGAATAGGTGTCACAAAGGTTACATGTCGGCTCTCGTCCTTTTTGAATTTTCCGGTACCCGTTCTGTCGGTCGTGCTTTCCTTTCGGTGCTGGCAAATTGGGGCGCGAGGCGCGACAACCAAGTCATGACCCTCCTCTTCGATATTGATTTCTGCCACATCCGAGACAGACCGAGTTTCAATCTCATCGCTGGTGTCGGAGGAAGATCCATCGTCGGAATCATCATACTCCCCATCATCACTAACAAGTGAGGGCGCATTATTGCTGGCGACGGTGTTCGGGCTCAATTCCGTGTCCATATCGTCCTCATACATGGGTGTCTCGGGGAGATCTGGTGGATTGCTCTGCCTAGTAGCTGTGATGGGCAAGCTGGCCAAGTGGGCCGGAGCACGACCTCTGCTCGTTGCTGGTAGAGGGACGGGGGAAGTGGAAATCCTCGAGAATGGTGGAGGAGAAATGGTAGACGAGGCCGGCTTACGCATGACGGCTGATGTCCGCGCTGTCGACGCAGCAGGTTTCTTGGAGCTAGTAGCACCTTCTGCAGCATTCGATTGATCGGTGTCTTCAGAATCGTTACGCGAAAGAACTGCGTCCCAATCTACCTTGGTCTTTGCATCCTTTACCTTCTCACTCAGATTACCCCCAACCTTCTTCTTTTGCATCAGCTTCGTCAGAAATGGTGTTTCGGAGGAGCCAACAAAACCTGGTGCGTTGGAGGATGCCGATTTTGATGCTGGTGACGCGGTTGGTATCTTCTTCACATCCGGGAGCTGGCCAGCATGGTATAGCTCTAGCGACGCATTGATACGCGAGAGCAACGCCTTGTATGCCTGCTGCTCCGAAAGTGGTTCGCTGCGTGCCAGCGGGTGCACCAAAGCGGAACCGGTAGTAGTTGGAGCGCTTGGAACGATTGGAGGCGAAGGCTTTTTTTCCTCGGCAGCAATACCTCCATTCTCATCAACGTCAATGGGCTGCCCGCAATGAAGGGCGGCTTCGTCATGACTCTTGTAGTCTCTCCGATGGGCTATACGACAGTGATTGATGAAGCCCTGCGTGCTCGAGAAGTTCCACCTGTGACAATCAAGACAGACAAGCTTGACCGTCAGCCCATCCGACCGTTTCACAATGCAAGGCAATGATTTGTCCTTGGGATGCGAATATCCACTGGATAACGCTTGGAGTTTCTGGGTGCCCTGCCCGCGGGCAGACCGTTGTTTTCCTAGACCACCTGCGTCAGACATGCTATTCCTCGTCGTTCTGCCTTCAGCAACGGCGTTCCTTGCCCGGGCAGTCTCCACGACTGGCTCCGGTTGAATACCGTCAAACATGGGATCGGGTATCAGCCACTTAGCGTAGTGCCGAGCATACGGGCCGTCAACAACCCCGAAGGGTGGCGCCCACTTCGGTACGGGCTCTCCTGGTTTCGACTGAAGAGCAGGACCCTTGCCACTGCTAATGTCCAGCATCTGACTGGGTGTCGGACACTGGACAGGGTATGGGATGAGATGACACCGACGAAGCTGCTCGAGAGCAATCTGACACTTGGCCAGCTCCTGGTTGATGAGACGGAGCTCGTCATGCTTCATCAGGATTTCAAGTCCAAACTGATATTGGATGACGTCCTTTGCACGTTCTAGGTTGGGCCCGGAGGCGGCGGGCTTGGACGGCCTTGCCACCTCATCCCCGTCTGCATAGGCCGAGGCCGGCGAAGGTAAGCCACCATCCTGCTCTGTCTTGATGCGCTTCGACGACGAGTGACCATTAACATGGGAAGCGGTATCAACAGCGCTGGGCCGGCTTCGCTTCAGTGAGTGGGTGGATGCGGGAGAGATGGGCGTCGGAAGACCCGACGCAGTCGGAAGAGCTGACACGGTGGACACGGATGGTTCGGCACGATCCAAAAGCGTAGGATGGCTTGCATCTAACGTTAACGTCTTGTCACTTCCCCTTGACTCGGTAGTCCAGAAAGGAAACATGTGGTGATATGGAAGGTCTCGGGCGTAGACGCGTTCTGAGGCTGCGATCCCGAGGATAGGTCGGGAAAGAAGGGCGGAAGACGTGATATAAGCGTCACGAACTTCGCAGGCAGCAGGAACACCTGATAACCCAAGAGTCACAGGTGGTGGTGGTGATGTGTTAGTCGAAGGGGGAGCGAATAGGATAAACAGGCCGAATAGGGGGGTGCGTATTGGACAGGCAACCGAGCGGGTACGCGTGGCAGGCCGGCAGCAGCTGACGAGTGGGCCTGTTATTGGAGTGTGGCAGGCAAGGCTGACGTAACCCAGGAAGAGAGCAAGTGGGTCCTTTCAACTCTCGCTGAAATCAGGGGTCGCTTGATCGCTTGTGTGGATCGGAAGTTGCCAGTTGGGTTGAGATTGCCTTTTTCAGGTTAGCTCGGCACAGCCGGGGAACTGACAAGAGGCTGCACCGCACGCAGAGTCGCAGACCGCTAGCAGCGCGCAGGGGCGGAGACCTTGAGGGAACCGGAAGGCTTGGCGGAGTGGGCTGCTTGGCTTTGATGATGTGGCCGCGCCCCAAGAGACCAAGACCCAACCGAAGACGAAGCAGGGTCCGACCCGAGTCACAACTGGTGGCAGTCGGAAGGTGCGAAGTGTTGGGTGCTGGCCCAACAGAACAGCAGAGGTCGCCCGGGTGTCGTAGTGTGCGAAACGGTGGTGATTAGGTAGCGACTTTCGGAAGAGCGCGCGAGAACTAGTCAAAGTCTCGGTCGGAACAGCGATAATAGCAAATAATAACAAGTGCGAAGTGAAAGCGCGGAGTTCAAAGAGCAAGAAAATGTAGGTTGCGCTGTGGTTCGGGGTGGTTTTGATCGGACTATGTTGCTAGAAGTTGGTTGTAAGTTGATTGAAAAATGGGGGGGTGTTGGAGGGTGAATGAGCGCTGTCACGCAGGTTGTAAGGGGAGGTGCTGGGAAGGCACTGCGAAGTTGGTTGAGGTTGAGGGGGTTTGGGGGGAGCGCTGAGGGCGGAGGAGTCGCAAAAGGAGACGGGGCCGATTGTATGGCAAAATCACCCAAAGAATGGACGCAAGGGGACAAGGGGGCACCGGGCCAACTTTGGGTCGGCAAGGTCGGGGAGGAACGACGAGGAAGAGAAACGAGGGAGGGAGACAGGAGAGGCCACAATCTCCAGTCCTGATTGGACAGAAGCCTGATAACATGGGTCAAGAGGGGATGGAGGGTGGGAGGCCAAGCCGCCTGTTATACTGTTACTTGTAGACCTCCATGTCTCACGAGCCCCATGCTCTGCCACTCTGCTTCCTGCCTGCTCCTGCTCGTTCACATCAGTAAACTCTACCTGCGTACCGCTCCCGTTATGCTTTGGTGCAAGAGCATCTGCATGCTTGGACTGGACGGAAGAAGCTTCCATCACACTCGAAGGTGAAACGAACGCTCTCGACAGAGGAATCAAAGACAAAAGACGAGAAGGCTCGAAATGCTACCTCAGGCTGCCCCCAAAAGCCGAGAAGGCTGCACCCACACATGCACACACTCCTTCCTGTTGGATGCGCACTGATTCCTGCGCAATGTTAAGTACGAGGCGCAAAGGCAAACAGATTCTCTGATCTGAAAATTGAGTTGATACCTCAGTGAGTCAGTGATCGCACGCGCGGCTCCTTTGTCGTGAAAATCATCACGTAATTATCTTTGGCTGCTGTCTCATTATCCAAATGTCATACACAAACAGATGGCAAAAGGGAGGCTCCAGGTCGCAGATAAGTGTGTAGAAAGTGCCGTCACATCCAATTTCGTAGGTGCTTGCAATACCAAAATATGAGCGTTTATGATGCAACCGGATGGGGAATGAAATGCGAATGAGATGGGAAAGTTGGAGTGGGCGAGGGGCACGGCATAGAAAGGATGCGATTGCAATGCAGTCGGGACTGTGAAGATGGTGTTGACCGACCGCGCCCAATCCTGGGAGTCTCATCATCCAACTGGACAGAGGGAGGTGTTGGAATCACACTCAACTCAGTTCGACCCTCGCCAACCAACTGGAACTTGGCTCGGATGGAACTGTCAGTGTCGGTGACAACAACCAATCCGACCTGAGCCTGTCCTACTGACTTGCCAGTCCCCAGTCTCAACCAACCTCTTTCGCCGGTTTTGCAAGGCGATGTGCGCTTGTCAACAGCAGTCAACGGACCAGTAAGCTTCTTTGCTCTCGGGAAGCAAGTTGCAAGCAGCCGCCTCTCGTCGATTATGGCTTGCCTATCACCGACGAGCAGGTGTAGAGTATGCCAGTACACCAGACCAGGCTGGAAATCGTTATTTTTGGTGATAAGAGAGCTATTCTCACCGTCGTCGTCGCTGTCGTACGTGCACCTTCTTATCGTCTTCGAATTTCTTGCAAAGAGGCCAAGGAGGATATCAACAAGACTTTCTCTCAAGAATCTAGCTTGATCCGTCTGTAACATGCGGGTCCCTGCTACACATTGTAAACCCCGCAAATCCACATCTCATTCAAAGCCATGCAGAGAGAATGGAGCTCAGCCAGAAACCAAGCGGGTAGGTTTGATGTTCAGCTGCTGTAAAGTTTTGAACCACGGACCTTCATGCACTCCAAAAGCTGCCGGTGCAGAAACTTGCGGTCTCCTTGAACACGTTGCGTCGAACCAAGGATACGTGTTCCCGAGTCGATTTCTGCGTTCAAAGTGCCTCGTCTTTGAAGTCTTTTACTGCGAATTTCCCGTCACCATCATGAAGTTGTGGAAAATAAAGCCTTTTGCCAGAGTATGAACAAAGTTGTACAGCCAATATTGGACTGAAGCTGACAAGGACGTCGCACTTCTTCCGACCAACGACAACTTGAACGACGGAAGCGTCGAGACCCACAGATCCCGATCATAAGACAGTGCACAACCCCGGCCTGGAGCACACATGGTAGGTCACGGCTGCATGAGACCTGCATGCTGTCTGTTTCATTGGTCAAAAAGACGGGTTCACAGATGTTTCTCGGAACTTCAAACCGTCGAACGAGCTTCACTTCGGTTTCAAGAGTTGATGTTATCTCTCATTATCTAGATCAAAATATTTACAAGCTAACGAAGATCCATGGCGTTGCGAACTGAATCATGCTGTTCTTAACAGAAGTCCAGCCGCCGCCGCCCTGGCGGTGCAATTAGCAATGAGGTCAGAGACAAAATTGCGACTTGCCCAGATTGGTCATGTCCCATGAGAAACACTGCCTGCCTTTTGGAGGAAAGAGTACCTTAATCTTCTGAATACATTTTCGTTCTCTCGACAACAGCAGCAACAAAATCCATTTGGTGGAATCAGCAGGTACGTGGCTTTGAAGTATCGCTTTATAAGCACAGAGTGTGTTCTTTACAACCTCGTGGCCGCGACTCGTGATTTCTGGTTTTTCAAAAGCAGCCATTGTTGTAACATCTCCGGAATTTCAGCGTTAAAAGGCACCTACCTACCTCCTGTTATCCGAACTTTAATGCCCGCTCCAATATGCAGGTGAGTGCGTAGAATGCAAGGCACCTCGTCTCAAGTTTCAGCCTCCTGTCAAGTTCAGGCGATGTTGCCGCGCTTCGTACACCAGATCAGACTTTGAGATAGCAGTATCTACCTACGATACGAAAGTAAATGACCGATTACAAGATGCAAGTAGAAATTTGATGAAATACAGCCGCCGTCTCATGTCAATCTCCAAGCGAAAATGAGTGAACTTTGAACGACACGCCCAACACTGGACAATGAGGTTGCATGCTTCTTATCGATAAGCCCTAGATGGATCCACAAAATTATCGACGCATCCATGGACCCCACGTCAAATTCGACATTAAACAGTCGCCTACCAAAAAACATCGGTACGTACCGCCTCGAGCTTCCCTTGATAACCTAACATTAACGACAACTCTCAGCGAAGCTTTACCTCGTCCTCAACAGCCTTCTATCCGGCCAGGCACCGGGCCGAGCGACCACTTCAATCACCACCAGTCCTATCAGCTCCAGCCTGCAAGCTGAACCGATCGAGCCATCGATCAAGCCGACGAAACCTACCTAGGAAACGGGACACATGGCCGCCGCAGACACAATGCTTCATCAAACGTCATCCTCTCCCCCCTCACGTTCCGCCTCATCTTCGGTCTCGTCAAACCAGAACAAGCGTCGCCATCTCGGCGACGGCGACGTCCCAGGCACCTCCAAGAAGCAGCGCACCACAGGAACCTCCAACATCGACGCAAACCAAACATCACTGCAAAGTAGCAACCAGAGCAGCACCACCGCTGGCGTAACCCCGGCCTTCCAACCTTACGAGTCCCTCCTCGCCAAGCTCCGGCCCAGATACGAAGTCAAAACCATGAGCGTCATGCCCTCGACCAGCATCGCCAAGCACGTCGACAAAGCGCTCCAACACCTCGATCGCTTCAACCTGTGGGACCAATCCGTGCTGCCGGGCGTGGTGCTCCTCTCCGCCAAGCCGGTGGCTTCGAGCAAGCTTGTCACCATTGCGGAGCTGGTACGACGGAGGATTGGCGAGGGGGAGCAAAAGTGGTTTCAGTACAATGTGCTGACGGAGACGGAAGAAGAGGAAGAGGTATCTGGTGCTGGTGCTGGTGGGATGGAGGTGGTGGAGGATACGGTTATGGACTTGACCAAGGATGGTGATGACGACGAAGAGGAAGAGGAGGCATTTGAGACGATGGGTGGTCACAACAACGGCAATCAGAGACAACAGCAACATGGAGGTGAAGGAGGCCGGGGACCACATCAACAACAGACGATTTTCGAAAGAGCTATCGAGCCACCCAAGATTCGACACAACAAGTACGTGAGCGTGTTTTTGTCCAGGATCCCGATCGAGGAGTTGAGGATGATGCGGAATATTGCTGTGCAGAGCAACGAGCAGCATATTGAGCATCTGAAAAAGAAGAGGGTCGGCTTGGTGGCTTAAGACCTGCCACCCATCAGTTCATTGGGGGGATGGGAAGGAGGCTCGTCGGAAATGCATTTATCATGATGGCGGATATTGCCTGTCACTCGGTTGGGGCACTATCATGGAGTTCAGGGGAATAATGAGCATTTCATTCGTCTAGACGGAAAGCATTGGGCAGAGCAATGGCCCGCGGCGGTTATTCGCGACATTCCAACGTTCTAGTTTTACTTGATGGATCTCTGTTTCGAGGTTAATAATGGTCACGGCATAGTGCGGAGTTATGGGAGCATTATCAGGTACCAGGTCGTTCTTGCTTTGATACCTTGCATTTTCTAGACACGAGGTTTACACCTCAAAGCTCTCACGCTTCGCTTTTCAATCTACGTTAGCGTCAGGGGAAAAGGATTTGAAGGATCAAGGAAATCGATAAAGTGAGTGGCATTCTTCATCAGTTACATGTTCTTTGTCATCTTTAGAGCAACAGTTGCCACAATGCAGATGACACTCGCAAAGCAACGGGAAAGTTTCGCCTTGTGGTACCTCCTCTGAACTTTTATTCGTTAGTCTGTAATGCTTTAGGATCCCAAGTCGACCAACGCCGGCCCCATGCAAGCAATCAATGCCAAACGCCCCTGCCCCTCGATACAAATGTTGAATAGTCATTCCAAAATCTCCTATCCCCGATCTGCTCCAGTGTGCTCCATTCTAGTAGCTCATAACTTATCGTACTCGTAGCTCCGTCGTATGATATCCAAGAGACCGAATACCAGTTCTCCTTGAATCCCGCCAAGTGGCAGTTACACCATTCCTGTTCTTTCCGATGTTCAAAGTCTCGTTTGCTGGCTCATTTGGCGCAACGCCCACCCAGAAGCGAGCGTTGATTCATCAAAATCCCGTAAAATAGTTGTCGTCGCTCAGGTCGTCCGTCCATCAGTTTCAGTCCTCCTCATTCTCTCTAAGGCTGCTGCGAAATATACGTGATTCTCAGGACAAAGTTGACCACCACAGCGAGGAGCAGAATGAGGGCCAAAAAGGTCGGACCGAAGCGGTCGTCGAAGCCGGCCTGGCCCCTCATTCGTATCGACTTGGCTCGCCAGTGGTACGTCACTAGCGCATACACCATGGTTGCCATAGCGACGCCTGTGAAGAGAAAGGCCGAGATGAAGGCGGGCCGGTCGCCAAAGTTGAGCATGCCTATCGCCAGGGCGCCGAGGATGACGGTAAAGTTGAGCCATGAGAGAAATGTGCGCTCGTTGGCGAAGAAGACTTTGGGCTCGACGCGAGTGGGGAGAGCGATGCGCTTGCCTGTGCAGGTAACGGATGATGTCAGCGGCTAGAGCGCCGTGGAACGGGGAGCAGAATGTTTGCTTACCTGGCGCGGTCTGAAGGAGAGGTTGACTCGACATTTTGATGATTTCTCAGCTATGAATTCGGTGCCGGTATATCGGTTGAGGAGCAAACGTTTGCGTATGTGCCGTCGAGATTCAAAGAAACTGCTGTCGTTCGAAAGTGTTTTTCGTAGTGGCAATCCGGATCCAAAATCAAGCTAGCAGGCGGTCCGCGCACGGCTCCGGTTCCGTCAGAGACTCGGATAAGATATCCCACAGCGATTGGAGCTGTCAAACAAGAGTTAGGACGGTTTCGCGTTGTGTCATCGACGAACAAGCTTTGTGGTTCCTTGGGCTTTGTGGAACACTGTTCGCTGTCGTGTTTTCTGCGTCTCGGGCTCTGGGGAAGGTTCGTCCTTTTCTTTCGCCAACTCAACGTTGAAGTCTGATGTTTGAATGATGCGGCGCTGCAGCCAGCGAGAAGCTGCCACAAGTGGAAGAAGGGAATTCCTGCTCGCCAATTGCAAAGCTCCAAACGTCAATTGATCAATGAGAGGACGGAGCCATCCTCCAACAAGCCTGATGCTGGAATCGTAGCGGGAAACTGGAGCCCACGTGGGCCTCCTTTCCGGAATGATTGGGTGGGAATGCCTCCGCTGGACAGAGCTAAAGCGATGCTGAACCCACCACTCTTTCGTCACCGTGGTGACCGTGAACTCACAGAAATCGACCGTGAGCATGCGCCGGATCACGTGCCACCCGTCCAGCTGAGGCTACAAATGCTTGGCATTGCTGCCCGCCCTCCACCGCACCCGCTGCAGTTGCCCACCCAGCAGCGTGCCATCACTTCGCTGCAAGGCAGTGTGATACCGACTCAGTGGCAGAGCGCATCGGGCAGGCAACGGACGAACTGATCGCGTGTGTGTTGGTGATAACGACCGTTCAAGATTTGGGCATCTACAATTCTACATCACAACTTTCTTCCCGCAGCCGTCTCCTAGCATCCCCTTTTCAACATCCCAGGGCGTGTTAAAGAGTATATCCACCCTAGTCTCTCGAAGAGCAGCTGTATGATTGCCCCCCAGAGTTTCAGAGACGAGATTGGTTGGGCATTCCATTTAACGCGACAGCCTTTGGACCAGGGTCTCCTCCTCTATCGCATCGCACCGCAACAATCGTAAAATAAACACCGACTTACACCCAACAACCACACAATACCACACAACAAAATGGCCTCCCCATCGAACTCTGTGAGGATTTTCGGCCGGCCTCCTTGAGCTGAGCAGTTTTTACTGACTTTGCGATGCGAAAACCAGCCCCTGCCGCCCAAGCGCCTTGAGCAGATCGCTACCGACGTACGTTCGCGTTCGACCCCCTTTTCCAGGACGGCGGCCGCCAAACGAAATCCGGACCTGCTACTCGAAAGTTGCGAAATGCGCTGACACTTTTCAACAAACAGGTGTGCAACAGCACCTTCGCCAGCGTCGAATACTACGAGCACCCCAAGACCGCACAATGGAATGAGGCCATCATTGTACGTTTCCGCTACGTTGTCTAGTCCTCTGTCCCTGCCCGCCTACTCCTTCATACCGCCTTCTCCGTATCCGACGAACACAGAACATCTGCCGACGATCCAGCGAATGAGCAAGGGGTCTTCTGGCACAATGTAGTAGCAAGAAGGGCGCAACGTTAACTGACCTCCGATTCCAGCAAAAAATGCTCAAGGCGGTAATGTCCGAAGCGACCCCCCAAGGCGCCACAACCCCGGCCTACAAGTTCGCCGTCAACAGCACCATCGTGCAGCACGTTGTGCCCACCTCGCAACTCAACAAGTCCACCAGCACAAGTACGTCGACCGGCACCGGTCCCGAGGGCGAGTCGACCTCGTCGGAGGCTGCCGCCCCCGCCAGCAAGAAGGGGCAGGCGGGCCGCCGCGGTATGCACAGCGCGACGGCGGGCTACTGGAACGAGAAGACGGACGGCATGTGGAGCTTCAAGTACGATGGCGAGGCCAAGGGGCTTGATGTTGTCATCATGCTCATCTGGATTGCCCTCTAATAACGGGGTTACGAAGGAGGAGGAGATGCGTGGGTTCTGTCCCGGTCACCCTTATGATGTGGTGATTGATGGATGAATGGAAGAGGCGCATGATGAGGGACTGGGAGCGCCCGGAGCCGGTATACCAAATAAGCGACAATAACAATAATTTACTCTGTAATGATATCATACCTTATTCACATGGTGTTGAATGAGAGGGATCAGCGTGAACCGTCTGTGGTGGTTTCTTCGGCTGGACGTGACACTGGCGCGGCTGTCGCAGCCAAACGGGGGCCCATGAACCTCGATGGTGGGCTTCCATCGAGGCGGCAGTATGACTTCAATGTCAAGGAGCGGTCATAAATTATTTTGTCTGCCAAAATCATAGGACTAATACATACGCAGTGATCAACGCTTATAGTACACCATAAGCCTTCTAGTGTTTCTATGCAGCCATGTTGATGGGACCGGTGAACTTCAGGTTTACAAAAACCGGGGACATTGACCTGAAATCTCGAAGATCTTCCGCCCTCCATCGGACTGGATGCCCCGGGAGGTACGGCACGGCCAAGGCGGATCTTGGCGAACCTGGATCACGGATCACGGAACGAAAGTATCTTGCTTCACTACGAGAAAATCCCGGGGCCCGGGATCGCGACTATGACCCTGGAGACTGTGTGTCGGCCACTGCCGGGCTCGCAGTCAAAACGCAGGTCCGTCTTCAACCCGCACGGAGATACCCGATACTGAAAGCCAGCAGTTGCCAGTTCTTGGAATTAACTGTGATTCGGTGGACAAATGGTTTGGGAGCAATGTCTCCCGTTGCCGTCCGTCTCCTGTAGCTGCGATCGCGTGAACGATCCTGCACCATGGAGTGTGGCATTGACAGCCGCACCACCATTGACGTTACTAAAGTATTGGACAATTCTTTGAAGGACTCGGATCAGTGCAACTAGAGCAACGAAGCGGCGCAGCAACACTCTTGTCTCCATATTCGCCACGCGTTTGACCCGTACACCTCCGTTTTAATGGTGAAGATGAAGATCTCTCCCCATTGATCCTCGATTGCATCGTACGTGTTTCGGGCGCTCGAACAGCCTTGCCAGCTTGATACGACGCCATGTGTACCTACACTTTAGTTTAGAGGGGATCAGACTGGGTCGAAGCTTGAAGTCGACTTCGATATCCCTATTTATCGGCTGTTCGGCGCACAACCACGTGCAGAAGAACAGCTGGATGATTTAGTGTACACATCATAGCCGCCGATCGTTGGAGGGCTATGATGAATTGTACCCCCAAATATGCCTCCAGAGTAGCCAGTTAGATAAGGGTAACCAAGGATTATTGTAACAAAGTTAAAGATCAGTACAAGATAGACAAGTCTAACAAGAAGCGAAAAAACGGAAAACGACCGCCACCGATATGCGGAGGCAAGTTACTCCATACCTACCTCTACTACTCCTATGCGATAGTACACTCTGTACTCCTACAAACCTTCTTGTCTGCATTTTACGGCATAAATTCCCGAAAAGGAGGCGCTGGTCTATCATTTCCTTCAAGTTCATCAAGACGACCAGAGCTGTTGTGAAGATGGCGATTAGTTGCCAAGACAACATTTATGGACGAGAAAGGTCGTCAGGGGTAATTGTATATGTACTAGTGAAAGGACTCCATAAATAAGGATGATGCTAGAAGGCGGGGTAGTGGATAAAGCAGGTCAACTCTTGGGCGTCAGCGACCGTCTTGGCTTTGGGATGATAGATATCATCCGGTCGTGTCATTGACGTACGATCGGATTCGGAGATGTTCGTTTGAGAGAGGGTTGATGTGCGACATGTAAAGATGGGAACACTGACATGCACGTTATCGGACGAAGAAAAACGGCAGAGGAGAAAGATGGTACCGGCGTTTTCGTACCACGAGTGTCCGCCGTCCATCATGACTCGGAATAGTGTATCAACAAGGCAACGACTGCGAAACCCAAAGGGGGTTCCGTGTGCCATCAGAGCTGTCAACATGTTGCAACTTGCGACTTGCAGGAGAGTCCAGGCAATTCCATCCAAGTCGTTCAAGCACATCCCCACACGGAGATACAACTTGAGGTCCCAACTCCCAAGAGTCCAAGACGGGACCAGGCCCCTGCGATCCCGGCCAAGGTTGCAGGAAAGCAGGTCTTAGCAAAGTCTAGCAGTGCAACACGAGGATTCCAACATGTTCTGGCCGATCGATTGATGACTTCTTCGAAGACCGATAGCAGACCGATAAACGGCTTCCTTTACACGGCGCTCTGTGATTGGTCAGAATCTGGCTGAACGACGAATTGGTTACTCTTTGATGCCCGTTCAGGCAAACGTCAATGCAGAGTGCATCTGGTGCCAGGTCCTCTCCAGATTGGGATGAACCAAAGAACGACTGCCAGTTTGCTCTCTCTTGTGGTCTTGATACCACTCGAACCCACAATTGCCTTCACCTCCACCGCGAGTCCACCAGGGCCCAACCGGGCTGAGGATATCAGCGATTGAGAGACAACATGAAGCAACGGCAAGCAGATCAGCGGCGGCATTTGACAGCATCTGTATAGCGTGATAGTGTACATACGCAGAATGCACTCCGACCGTACCGGGCCGTTCCAAGAGGCGTCCGGAAACGGATCGCAACGGAACCAGGAAAAAGGCAACACCGGAGTGAAAGTGACATGCAAAGGCCTGTCTGGCCTCGTGACGATCCCCTCCACCGCTCTCCTAGCGCCGTGCCACAAACAAGCCCTGGATTTTTCCCTCCGGAGACTACCTATTCTTTTCCATTTCACCTCACCCTTTCTCCATCGGAATCTAATCCGCGTTCAGCCATCGCCTTCCACTCTGCCCTCTTTCCATTTACGCCTCCAACTCGGCGAACCGGAATCTTGGTTCCTGCCCACTTTCTTTGTCAGGTACAAGCTACTTGCTGGATTCCCACACCCCAAGACATTTCCCCAGAAACCCGTCCCACCTATCGATCCATCTGTACCACGTCTACGACTATCACCCCCTCCCCCTCCCGTCTCGCCATCCCACCCTCCACCTCCTCATGAGCTTGCTAGTGAGGGGATCCGTATATTATCTCCGTGTGGCCGACGGCATCGGTACCTGAAGTCTTTATAAGAGCGCCCAGCCCGCTTTACCTCTACCTCCATCCTCCGGCATCATTGCCACCATCCCAAAATCAACCAGCCTTTTACATCCGCTACAGTTTGATACAAGTCATACAAGTCGATACCCTCAACGACAACCGTCATCAAAGAGGGATTGTTATTACGAAGCAGCTACGAAACAACAATCACATCAGCTACAACAACCATCAAGAGAGAACCCTAGTACCGATCAACTATCCATCACCACCATGATCGAGGTTCTCTATAGCACCCCAACCCTTTTGCAGGGTTCGGGGATGCCGTTTACCAGAGAGGACCACAGGAGGAAGGAAATGAGCCTTATGCGGTCAGGAAAGCGAGTTCCACGCCGGTCTCAAACCTTCCAGGAATATCACATCCCGCAGCCCCCTCTCTTTACCCTCCACACTATTCAACAGCTTCCCGAAGAAGATGTTGTTGTTGTCAAGCAGCCGGTCGTATCTGTGAAGGAGAGGAGCCAGCCCAAGCCGACAGAAGAGAAGGTGACGACGGTACGACGCAGGCCTGCGCTGGGCCCTCCTCGCCGGTCTTACTCTGTCACGGATCGTTTGCCGTTGCCCGTGCCATCGGCAGGCAAGCTCTTGCTCGATCTACCACCAGAGCTGCACATGGCCATCTTCGACTTTCTCGACCCTATCGATAGCACCTGTCTCGGGTTGACCAACAAGCACTTCTACGCCATACACCGCCGAATGCATGGGATCGTTCCGCTCAGGACGCGGCGCGAGGGTCCAAACGAGCTGGAGTGGGCGTGGCATCTTGCAGGCACTGTCAGGAAATCGGCACCATCTTCTCCGGTGGAAGAGAAGAGCGAGGAAGAGAGCAAGAAGTCTCTATCACTGTCGCAGCTCCGGGTCCGTGGCCAAGCATACTGCAGAAAGTGCGGCGTCACGCGATGCCAGCTGCATAAGCACATCCAGGAGTGGATGGGCGACAACATGGAGTACTGCTCCATCAGGGAGAAGTTTGGGCCGATTGCGCCCGAGGGTGCCAAGTCATATTGCTATATGAGCAAGCCTGGCGACAAGACACGGTGTGGGCGACACTTTGTGCGGAAGTCGAAGGTGGTATTGCAGTGAACATCGGTTGGTTTTTTGGTTTTTTGGAAGGTTTCTTTTTTGGGATACTCGCAGAAGAGGCGGTAACTACTGGGTTTGGCATTTTCTAAGCATGATCAAAGTCGACAACGAAAGCGTTTCTAGTCGCGAAGGATTGGGATTACACGTACATACATACCTAGAGAGCGTTAGAGGTCTGCTTGACGATATCGAAGGAGGATTGAGACCTCCAATGACAAATATCTTGGAAACATGCAAATGAAGCAGACATCATCTGAGCCTTCTATCGCCGTGCCGGGTGTTCCGACTATTGAAGCGTCACTGCCAGCTCTTACAAGTAATTGAGCACCCCTATAAACTGATTTTGATGCTGCGGACAGCCTCACTATCGCCAATGGATCGTAGAATGAAGCGGACGGGCAACAGAATGTTGGCATGTGCCACCTTGGCGATCATGAAATGTGGTTGTGGTGGTCTTATCGTCGACACAAGCCACACGATGATACGTACCCGACCGCAGACCGAAGTAACGATTGAGGTCGCCCACTGATGGTGTGGTCTGGCCCATGCTTGGCAATTGGCAACTGAATGACGTGATTCCCTCTGCGAATGCCTGCAATTCAACAAAATTTCCCTTCAGCTGCCACTGCCGCCGCTCGCTTGTTCCCATGTTCCGTTCGGGGCGGTCGCATCCAATTGCACTAACGGCCTCGACAAGCACTCCGGTTTCTGGCACCCGGTGGCATGGCCCCCACTGTTTGCGGACAGGGCGAGCTTTCTAGCGATTTCTAACATTTGGCCTATTCCCGCCCCCCGGCTTCCATTGCTGCCCTTGTTAGTGCCATGCTTTGACCTGATGCTTGCCCTGACTTGGACAACCTTCCGCTCGCAGGATTTGACGCTGGAGAGGAAGCTATCGCTGGTATCTCTGCACTACACTCGGGCTAGCAGCTGAGGACTAGGAGCAAAAGCGACCGGCCGGGGACTTGGCCTTTTGGTGGAATCCCGACCAGCAAAGAGAAAAAAACTTGAAGGTCACCGCAGCAATAGCGTCGCACTTGAGGGGACGCTGGCGCCAAAACATGCAGATGACCCTTATTTTCTTCAGGCGCGCAGTGCGTGCCCTATGAAAATGGAACGCAAAAGCCTAGTCGACCGGGGAAAGATGATGCTAGTTTCGCGAAATGTTGGGCCAGCGCATGTTGTTCTCCCGAGATGCTTAGCCGTCTGATCTGAATGTGGACAGAGTAGCCAGTTCCGGGCCGGATTGCTGGAAGTGTAGGTAGTGAGTGGTTGTTCTGTGTTGATAAGTTGTGAATGAGCCTCTCACAATATGCCGTCTCTGCTTCTGTTCCATTTGTTACTCCCGTCCATACGGTGGCTCGAGTACGTTGTTTGCCGTCTCCGGTGTGTGTGGTAGCAGGCAAAGGGGCCCTCTGACGTCTTCTTTACATCTTTTTCTTGGCCGCATGTGAAAGAGAGCAACTCTTATCTCCAAGCCAGACCGACCAGATTTCGGAATCGCCATTGGATTCAACCGTTGAAAGAGTACTTGTTACAGTCGCCCGTGCAACAATCGCATTATCGCGCCAATTGACTCTCCGTCAATCAGACTTCATCGTCTTCCACCAGTTCGGAATCCCAAAGAAAAAACAAGGCACAGAGGAAGAGGGGCAGCCGGGGATACAACAACCGTCATTTTGAAGCTGGCGATATTTGTCGGAAAGTGGAAGTGCTCGTACCCGGTACCTCACTTTCAACCCGTCAAATCACCTGCAGGCCGCAAGTCTGATACCCGGCGCCGTTAGACTCCAAACTGCGCGCCACAAGACCCATTCGCGCGACCACTTCGCTCCTCATCTCAGTCACAGATCCTCGGACGACGCTGCCACTGCACCTAGCTTCTTGCCCGATCTGAGTGCTTCTTGCCTGCAGACCCACGGCATAGAGATACAGGAAGCGTTGCCGGGACTGGAACCAGGAACTGCATTGGAAGGGGTCGGGTATAGCACGGGGCCCACAATTAGCACTGCAGTACCTTCTACATTGCTCCATTGCTCCATTGCATACTCCATAACTTCTTAGCCCGACCTCTAGTATCGGCTGGCCCAACTCATCAACTCCTTCCCCCTCTTCTTTCTCTCTTCCTACCCCCCAATCCACTCGCCATGTCACCTTCTCCGAACTCGTCGACGCCTCAGGCTTCTGGGAAACGCAAGCGTAGCTCTGCTGCCGCGGACAGCATCGCCAACTCCAACATCAATACCGCACACCTCGACCCCGTCGACGCCGCCATCATGAACCAGGACCAGATCATCCAGACCGAGTCCCGCGACGCCTCGGCTGAAGAGGGCGACACCACCGCTCCCGAGTCTTCACGCACCGCCGCGGGCCACAGAAAGACAGACTCGGCCACTAGCAGCCACCCGCCTAGCAAGCGCCAGCGCTCCAACGACGACCAGCCCTCAGAAGCTCCCGCCACCGCCGATGCGATAGAGCAGGCCCAGGCTATCGATCCCGGCGAGCCTAGTGATACCACCGAGGCCAGTGATGACATCGCCGAGAGAGTCACTCGCAAGAGCAGCCGCAAGGCCACGGCTGGCCAGAACAATGGCAGTGAAGACGGAGAGACGGGTGGCTACCCAATAATATCCAAGGGTCCTGCTATGGCACCACCGCCCATTGGAAAGCTTACCCATCCCGTGGGATACAAGACGAACCCTCCTCCTGTGGGTAGGCCAGTCAGAGTGTATGCGGATGGTGTCTTCGATCTGTTCCACCTTGGGTACGTTCCTTTTTTTTCCCCTAATGGTGGGCAGTCTGTCAATTGAAGGCAGGCAAAGTGGTAATTGACGCTCCTTGGGCTTCCAATGCGGCCGAGGATAACGAAAGAGGCTCCTTGTAGTTATTGTAAAGGCACTTGCTAACCACAAGGTACTACAGACACATGCGCCAGCTCGAGCAGGCAAAGAAGGCCTTCCCTGAAGTCTACCTCCTTGTGGGCGTGACAGGCGACGAGGATACACACAAGCGCAAGGGCTTGACCGTTTTGTCAGGCAAGGAGCGTGCCGAGACCGTCCGGCATTGCAAGTGGGTGGATGAGGTTATTGAGGACTGTCCCTGGATCGTCACACCCGAGTTTCTCGAAGAACACAAGATCGACTACGTTGCCCACGACGACATCCCCTACGGTGCTGACGAGGGCGACGATATTTATGCGCCTATCAAGGCGGCTGGCAAGTTCCTGGTGACGCAACGGACAGAGGGTGTGAGCACCACTGGTATTATCACCAAGTTTGTTATCCCTCACCTATCGTTCCATGCATTGCATCCCAGTTTCTGTACTGACAACACTATTTCTTTTTCCGCAGGATCGTCCGCGATTATGAAAAGTATATTGCCCGTCAATTCAAGCGCGGTGCGTCACGTCAAGAGCTCAACGTCAGCTGGCTGAAGAAGAACGAGCTTGACCTGAAGAGGCACATCCAGGATCTGCGTGACAATATCCGCAGCAACTGGACTACGACCGGACAGGAGCTGAGCAAGGAGCTGCGCCAATTCTGGCCGTCTAGCCGACCCCAGAGCCCAAGCCCTTCGGGATTCCCCCGACTGCCTCCGCAGTTGATGGCCATGGCGCAGAACGGCGGTAGCAGCGCCGATGTTTCGAATGCTACCAGTCCCAGCCCCCTTGGCCAGGCTTCAGGATCGGCGCAAGCTGGTCCCTCGAACTTGGCGCCCAAGAGCCCAACACAGGCTGCTGCGCAGGCGGCAGGAAACGTGAACGATTTCCTTACGGGCTATACCCTTGGGTTGGTCGGGGGTGTGCGATCTTGGGTAAGTGTTCTACCGTTTTTTTCTTTCACTGAGCGCTGCTTATTGAGTGCTTTGACTGACTCTGCCCCCTTTAGATGAGCAGGACCCGGGGGCCGAACCAGGAAGACGGTAGCCGGGCACCCAGCGATGATGACTCGGAAGAGGGCAACAGTAAGAGAAGTAACGAGAAGCGGAGGTCCAACGTCCCGGCTGGCTCCGGTGCGGCTTCGGCCTCGGCTTCTACCAGCCGTGCTTAAAGGCGCGTCTGAAGAGAACGAGATAGGTTGAAGATTGGGTTAGACGGGCGTCTCTTTGAATATGATTATGGGATGGGAAGGATCGAAAAAACAAAACAGAACTTAAATGAACTGGGGTTGGGATGGAGGGCACAGGGCCGGTCAAGGGTGTAATAAAATGGGTGCCGGGGTTTTCTTTCTTTCTTTCCTCCTGGCATGTTTCTCTTGAGTTTACTTCCTTGGTGGAGTGTAACTGTACTCTCCTTGTTTGACTACTGCTATCCCGGTCTTACTCAATCATTATTAAAAGGTTCGGTTTATGTCTCAGAATGTCCATGTAACTAAGGCATCATTCATTAAGAGTATCCATGCATGCGTATCACATCTCCTTACCTCTTATTGTCTCTGTCTTAATTCCTCTTTATGTTAGTTATCTCCGTTTACCTCTCTGTCTCTTCACATCTCTCCTCACTTCTCTCCTTACTTCTCTCCTCACTTCTCTCCTGACTTCTCTCCTCACTTCTCTCCTCACTTCTCTCTTCACACGTTTCTTCACTTCTCTTTCTGCCAATAGTCATCCCTACTATCTGTCGGATATATGATGCTTAAACTGTTGGGGAAAAGGTTACCTACGTGATACCCCGGATAGCTCGGTTGTTTGGAGTTAGTATACGCTGACACTACAATTGTAAGTGCTCTTCTTTGCCTATAAGCTTCTCTATACATCATCACCTTTCCACATCTTCACACGCGCATGTCTCTGTTGTCCCATGGTTGTCCAATATAGACAGCTTGAGTATTTGCTGCATCCCTTTAGTGTAAAACCGGATACGTCAGTCAATGACAAGAAGAAAAATCATTAGATCAAGACTTCAAGCCCACACGAATCTCCCAAGACAAGAGATGCCACGTCTTGAGTTGTGCAAGACCCGGCCAGTTACCACTGATGAACTCCAAGCACCCAAGCGGCACAGTTCCTGAAAGCCTCGCACTAACCACTGCCCAACCGATCACTGTGCGTAAGCATATGCTTCTCCCGCTTCTTCCTTGACCGTCCAGTTAGAACCAACGGTCACCATCAACCTTGGACTCCATTCCCTTTGCATGAAAGCCAGCAACCAAGAAAAGAAACAAAAGCCAACGGCGGACTCAACAAAGCCTACCTACAAGACAATGGCCCCCCGGCATCAACAAAGCCATAAATCCCACTTTGCACCCTAAGAACCAGTAAGTAACTCCCAGTGCCGCGAACACAACATCCCACATGACGAGATGAAGGTTGCCACTCCATAAATGCCCGGCACTAAGAGCAACACACCTCTCAGAGAAGGAGATGGTGTATGATTCCCACGTGTGTGTGCCTCTACCACACCCACCCGACGGCTTTCCGATGGGCCATTACTTGCATAAGACAATCTCACCACCAGTGATGCCGAGTGTCGAGTCGGGTATCAACCCGTCGGCGCCAACCCCCGCGACGGCGGCTGCGCTTAGCTGGACGAGTAAGAAGGAACCTGGATCATGCATCACACTGTGAGATACCGCCGGAGGGCGTTAATGGTGGGTCGGGCCATCACTGGCCGGACACAGAGACGGGAGTGTATGATGTTGAACTCCCGCGGGCTAGTAGGTAGCGGCAGTAAGTTGGCTTTCAAAATGACAACCATTCCTAGGTACCGAGAACTTGACGTCTTCATTCTAGGTGCCCTTCCGTGACTCTATGGAGAAGGTGTGTAGCAAGGGTATACCTTTTAACGCTCAATTCACATGGGAGATATTTGCATCATCATACCCCAGATCGCTTAAACGGATCACTCGGACATCTTGGAGATAACATGAAATCGTATCCCGTCGGGTCCTTTGCTGTGGAATCTCACCCGATCACTCGCCAATCTTCCTTGCCACGTGCATGCCATCCCATCACATCTCATGAGGCGTGTCAGTGTACCACCTATAAGTAACATCTCACTCTCCCGAAACGAGCGAACGGCTCAAGCTCGCGTTTCTAAGTACCTACCAACCAGTTTTGGGAAAAGAGCTCCCAAGTTATGATGTCAACATGTCAGACAGTGCTTCCATTAGCAGAGGCAGTTAAAATACGCTCAGTTGTCGGCATGGTTATTTCCGTTAGATTCTGATCCCTATCATCATCGCTTAGACGCATCTCGAAACCACCTATCCATCATCTACCTATCTCTTAACCACTGCTATTTTAACTTCTTATTCCCTTCAATAATTTCATTCATGACTTTTCATTGACATTTGCCTTCAGCGTTTCCAAATGAACATGGCAATCCGGTCTACCGTTATCCAAACCCCTTCGCCGCGCAAGCCACATTGCGCTGGCCCTTCCTGCGGCATAAGGGACGTTGGAAGGCACGAAGCATATGGAGAATAAGGCGATGACTGGGCCCAGGATTACCTGATCCCCCCACTGCCCCTTCCCGAAGTTGATATCGCGTTCAATATGGGGCAATAGCGAACCGCTAACTTGGACACATTCTTTTCTTTCGTTGAAACAACCTAACCTCGCAAAGTCAGTCATCGCCAAGATTCAACACACCACATTCATGAAGCATTACCGAAAGACAGTCCTCCAAGATACTTCACAGCTAATGCCACAACCCACCGCCGATTGTGCGCGGCATGGAACGGCATAATCAAGTTATGCTCGACATTCTTACCACCAGATCCTGTCTCGCCTTTACTTCCAACTCACCAGACATGATAAAAAGGAAAGCGAAAAAAAAAGAAAATTAAGATTCATCACTAGTAGCAGGGCACTACTATTCTCCTCGGGAGCGAACACGGAGGACGTTGGCGATACACGAAAATCCCAGCTTGCTCGAAAGAAACCGTGACGTGCCACCGAGTCGAACGCGGGACCTCTTCGTGGACCCGGGGGGGGGGGGRGGGGKGGGGTTCGGCACACTGAAGAGACCCTATCGATGGGACCAGTTGAGCTACCTGGTCCCGAGGAGATCCTACCAACTCGGCCTGGACTGGCCGCTTATCAAGGGCAAGCACGGTGGCGCAGGTGGTCCAGATTTCGATTATTCCGCCATACAGGCAGTCATCACCTTATTCTCCATGTGTTTCGTGCCTTCCAATCATCTCTTGTGCCGTAAGAAGGGCTAACACAATGTTGTTCGCGCGGCGAAGAGCTGTGAATAATGGCAGACTAAGAGTCATATTCATTCGGAAATACTGAAGGCAGGTACCAATGTAAGACTATGAATGAAAATTGAAAAGAAATAAGAAATAAGAACAATAGTGGTTAGTCGATAGGTAGAAAAGCTGCCCATTCTACACCTCAACGGAAGAGGTTCGGTTAGACCCGACTCGCAGAACAAAATGATTACTCAGTCTAGAGCTAATTGAATTGTTTCGGTGTTCGAAGTATAAGCTGGATGGCTGGCTTATCAGTCTCTCTGGTTGCCACAGATGGAGACTCGTCGTACCCTTACCGTACCCCATTCGATGTGTTTCTGAGCCGAGCTTCGGTTTCAATGATAAACCGTGATCTGCCATCTGTTCATCTGCCGGTCGCTCACCTTCTGAATCAAGGACGCAACGGCCCTTCAGACATGAAACCTCCTCTCATTCACGGCCAGTGGCTGGACGCTGAATGCATCCTTGAGGCAAAACAAAGATCCTGACATTTGGCGTTGTTAATTATCTCGTATGCGATGGATGTTTGTGCGTCAAGACAAAAGGCCACCTCTACTCCAAAGTACCTCTTTGTATACACGGTGCGAAGTAACATATGGGCAGCGCAAAAAGGACTTCGGTAAGGCTGTGGCTGTGATGGTTTGTATCACGCAAGAACCACGCGCTGTACCACAACACCCTACCAGGAACACAGGGGTGGAACTGGTGTGTAAGAATAGTATGGATTTGGAAATTGGCTTAGTCGGCTTATCCTTCGAGTCAGTGGAAGCTTTCGGGCCTTTTCATTCTGCAGTGTGTATGTCTTTCCATGTTGAAATAGAACTGGTTCACCTAGCAGTTTGGTTAGCGTTCTACGGTAAATGTTTGAATGAAGGATTTGAACTATTGGGTCGGGTCGGTATCCGATGGTGCTCGAGGTAATGCAGGCGGGGGTTTGGCTGGCACATCTGGTGAGAGTACGAGATGGAGATACAGCCGTACAGTTGTATTTTCCAAACTAATCCTTAATCTTCCCGATAATCCCACGTACCGGCGATTCGGTTAATCCTAAGATGTGACGATGTTATATCAACCGAAATCTGTAACAAGCTGAAGTTGTGCTTTGGCCCTAAGTATCATACATGAAACAGCTGAGGTCCAAGGCCCTTGATCTTTCGCAGGACCAACAGTAAGAGCCGTCTCTAGCTCCGCGGGGCACCGCACCAGTTCCCCCATGCTCGGCGGCCATAACTGTGACCAGCCAAGATTACATACGCCTGAACACGTTGTCTTTCGGGTCGTCCCGTGATAACGACGCCGCAAAGGAGAGCATTCAGGGGCGGCATCTTGGAGCTGAGGAGGAGCTCACCGTGTGATTGGACCGGAGTAAAATTCTGACACGAGCTGTAAAAGGCCAAATGGACAGAAGATCTAATGAAACTATAGAAGGTGGGATATGGCCCCCTTCTATGAAGAATAAATCCCGAAGAGAAGTGGAAGGACGTGCAAGATAGAAAACAACGAATGACAGCTGGCACCGTTGATCCCGAGATAGTTTCTCTTGGATACTATTCTGAGCATAACCAGTGCAAACTAAATGCTTTAAAGTGCTGGTGTTCGGTCAGGTCAACGTGGGTGTAGCCTTTGTTGTTAGGTAGTCAGGCCTGAAGGCAAGCGGTACGTATCTGCAAGGCAATATGGAACTCGAGAATAAACACTGTAGAGAGGCCATGGACGTTGACACTGAGTCGAGGAGGAGGGTAAAGAAGAGGGCAGTGTGTGCGGCACATGGATACCTACCGGATAGTTCCCCTACCGTGCCTGATTTCGTGTAAATTGTGGCTCGTCCCCCGTCGCTCGTGGATAAGATCGAGGGCATCAAGTTCCGGTCCCGCGCAACGGTCGGTCTCTTGCTGACTGCAGTTAACGATGACTGACTTTGTTTGATGCTGTCCGACTTTAAAAGGCCTTTGCGGTCTGGGGTAAGAGGTATGAACGGAAAAGGGCAAACTGCTCTACGAAAAGCAGCAGGAGATCGTTCGAATCATGAATGCGTCATGTCGAGATGTGACAGTCCAGTGATGATGCGATGGGAGGGTCCGGGTAATGGAAAGAATTCATTATCAGAATCATATGCCCCTTCAATGGAACGAAGAAACTGGAAGAAATCCTTCCTGCAACAAACTGTTGAAGTGAAAGCGCGATGGATGGTAGTCAATGGTGGGGTAGCTTGGGGGGAAGTGGTGGGGTTGTGTTGGAGAAGTTGGAGATGCCAAGCCGGATGCTAAAAATAAAAGCGCCTTAAGCGCCGGCCAAGACCACCGGCAAGCCACTAACAGGGAACTAACAAACCACTCATGCAAAGCATTTGATAGTGTTCTGCAGTTGCTCTCCCAGTCGGCACCAACTCGTGGTCTGTGTGCGCAGTAGGGGCAAGCAAGCCCTCATCCCATTGCACCCGACTGTAGGTTCGCGAATTGAGTGATGGGACGGGGCGTCGCGTGCTTCCCCCATCTTTCCAACCTCGAATACCACCCGACCTCCATCTTCCACCACTTTTGACTGACTTGGTTACAACCGTTCTTCGGAATTGTTAAGCTCACCGCAACATCTCAACCTATCCATCTCCAATGCAACACAAAGCGCAGCACTGCCGAACTATTCCATCACCCCATGCACCTCGCTCGCTTCAAAAGACAAATGCCGAAAATCACCACCAATCGAGGCAGCTCAATCCTGTCTTGACCACTGCCTGTCTTGCTTGGATGATGCCCCGCGTTTGACGGCATCACCATGGCCATCACGACGGCACCATCCACCTCTAGATGGATGATGTATGACTGTATCCACAGCGCAACCTTGGGTTCATCCCTCAAAACATTGACTTACAGTAGCGTCTAGGAATGATTTCCAGCATCGAGCGAGCATCGCGGGCCCGCGTCAAGTTCCGGTCCCTGCTAGCATGATTGGCCGCCTGATGGGCCTGTGGCTTGCACCGTCTCTCAACACCATCAGCACTGCCACCTGGCCCGAGACCACAAACCACCGTGATATGGTTGACCCAGTTTCCATCGGCACAAAATCCTGCATAGTGTCCATATCCGATATACCCATCTAGCTACCGCAGCCGCGCAGTACTCGTACCTTGCACACTTCCCCCCTCCAAACAACACAACTTCAGGCCACAATGCCGGCATGCGGGATCACCACTACATCCCAGGTCCTTGGTGGGTCACTGTGCGTCAAGCTGGCGTACCTGCCTGCGCTTGATCACCAAACTTCATCGCGGATGTTAGGCGCGCCAGCCGACGGCCAAGCACTCACTGCATGTCCGCCACCTCTGCCTTTGGATCGAGTTTCATCTTTCAACACTTGAGGTGGTCTGTACACAAACCATTCACATGCATACGTAGATGCCCGGCCACAGGAACAAACACCTCTTCAAGTCCCGTCATATAGCATTTGAGCCCCATGATAGCGAATGAGGAACTGTGGTTTACGCGCGCTGGACAGCTCGTCACAACTCCCTTCAACTGCCAACGAGCATCACCGAAAGAGATATGATGCGATATCATGGGTACATTGCCCTCAGCAGCTGCTAGTGAATGTTGCCCGAGGCCGCTGTTCATTCCTTAGCTGTCAACATCTTACACGAGTGCCCCCTCTCACTATCATCCAACAGCACAGCTGAAGCACAGCCGTTATCAGATGGATCCTGGCTATATTCGCTCGCTTGTTTGCCTTGCATGCGAGGCTGGTGGACCTGATCGCCTGTGGTGGAAAGGCTGATTAACCTTGCTCCCACTCTGTACGCCTACCCGGCCTGGGTTTCAGGTCTTGCCCATGCAGACAATTCGATTTTGTTTCGGACTCTTCCCGAGTTTGGCCCCCGCTTCTCCATTAACTGTCGGCCCACAGGCCTTAGCTTCAACCGTTCAAGTGCCCGGCAGCTTCCGGGTCAGAAGCCGAAGCCTCCTTCGTTGAGCCTCATGGCCCCCAGCAAGGGGTTGATGATGTGCCTTGGAGGCAAGTCCAAGGTTTCATATGCCTGCTGCCGTTCACATCACTAAGTGCAACAAGGTACCATTTGTATCTCGATCAGATCTCAAGACAAATGAATACTGCAACCCAGCAAGAGGCGAGCACATATACCCGTCACGTCAACGGCACCTCCCATAATCTATCATCTACCTTAAAGTTCTGCGATTGAGCAACTGAGCTTGGCTCCCAAGCCGCGACCCAAGCAAACTTGCATAGAGAATTCCTCAAAATAGGATTTCTGACTGGCTGTGTGCGGTGGGAACGGCCACGCCAATGAGATCGACGATGGCGTTCACCCCCTTGTCCGCGTCCACCATCCACCCACGTTGCAATGCTCTCCATCTTTCCGTATCATCCCACCACAATGTCATTCTTCATCAGCGAAATGGGACGATGGCTAGTGCGTCTAGACGAAAGACTACGGGTTTGAAAACAAAGGCATGAATCCGGGACCCGAGCACAGCCAGTAAATACTACAATATGCACTGCACCATGTCCCATTGTTCAAACTTTTATCTGTTCGAGATATTCGATGTTGGACTGACGAAAAGCAAAATCATCCCAACCTTGCAGTTACCCCTGGCCCACAGCGGACCGAGCCTCTTGCACATACTATGGGCACTGCACTCCACATCTGCACACATAACGCGATACCATGTCCTCGAAGAGCCGACAGTCGCGGGACAAGCGCCGCCTGACATGTTTGGCCAGCTGTGTGGAAGGGCATGCTGAGACGCCGACTTCGCTCGATCACGACACCCAGTTCGACTCTTTTCTTTTACTTTCCTCATTGCCAGCACTGACCCGAAAGGAAAGACCCTGGATTCTTTACGGGTCGCAACTTTGGGTGCTTGTATTTCTTCTCCGTGAATTCTAGAAGATGTCCGCGTCTGGTGTATCCTCAAAGATGTCCGGATACAATCCTTCACGGCTTCTCGGTGCATTTCTTTGGATAAAAGAACTACATCATACCGGTAGTGCAGATCATGGGTCGAAAAGCGCTATAAGTCGACGGTCACACAACGCTAGGGAATGCATGGAGTTGTCCCCATTTTAGACGCTTGTGCTACGATTTGGCCGGGCTTGCAGGTAAGAAAGCTGCGCCTCTCGTTGTCAGAGTAGCGGGCAGGGGAACCCTCCAGTGGCTAACGCGAAGAGAAAGCTACTAACTGGCTCAAGTCAAGATACTACACAGTAAAAATGTCTAACAGCTCGACACTGTGGCATCACAGCGGTACTCGTCGCATCTACCTATCCTGCTTCCTCCAAACTTTACAACAGACCCCGGACGAGACATTGCATTTACAAAGACAAGATCACTCAATCTACGAGGGAGGTTGTGGCTTTCTGACACTTCGCAGCACGTATTTTCTTTTCCCTCTTTTCTTCGCGTGCCAAGCAGCGTACGCACATATGACCGCCCATTGTCATGGGGACGAGCCTGCAAGCTATGTGACGGCGCACGATTCTCTCGACCATTGGCATCAGGTTTGGCCGATGCGTCGCAGTAGACACCAGCTGCGCGCTTGTCTAATCGCGACTATCACTTTGACTTGGTGGGCTTAAGAACACTTGATTGGTGCGGCCATGGCGTCTATCGCATAGTGTGCTTGCCATCGCGGCAAACATCATGTTGTGGGTTTAGCAGCCCAAGGCTTTAGGTATCTTGGCATCTCTTCTGGAAAGTAGCTTGCGTTTACTTTCCTCTGTACGTACATGCTGAGAAAAATCCCGCCCTCCGTCCATCCCCTTCCCCCCATCCCCCCAAACTTCTCCGCCCACCCAATATCCCCTGTCCTACCCTCCCCCCTGCCCCTTGTACATACACATCCACACCCCCAGCTGACAGGGACCGACCCCTGGACGCAGCAACAGCCTCTCCCAAACGGGTACCAAGCCTCTGCGAGGTAGGCCAAGACGGTGCCAATGGATTTGCCCTTGTATCCCATCATTTTCGTTACTACCACACACTCTAGCCTTCACGTATTCTCTTACTCACGCAACTCTCTGTTGCTACTCTGCCGCAGTACGCAACGACAAGTCTAACTAAGTCTACACAGTACGGTGCAAAGACCATTTTGATATAGCAGTGCCTCCAGCGTGCCGCGAGCCCGTACCTAGTACGCAACCTCTCGACATGTCTCCACTCGGATCGCCTAACGACGCGACCCTTCTCTACTCGGAGGAAGGCTGAGGGCTTGTTTCCCGTCTTTGCACTCTTACCCACGTACATACTACCCATCAAGTCTCCTCTTCGCGCGTGCTGCAGCCGCGCTTGTACGTACTACGTACTGCCCTACCAGATCTGACTTGACATTTCCTCTGTTCCCTCTTTGACTGCTACCTCTGCTCTTGCGGATATTCAACCCGGACATTCAAACCGGGCTGTGTATTACTAACTTGGTGTCTGACTTCCAAATTTGAGATTGCCGCCCACAATGGCTAGCCTCAAGTTCATAATGGATGTCAACGACGACCATACTGAGTCTCATCACATCAATAAAAAGGACGTCGCCTCGGACCATCCAGTCAACACGGGCCATCCCCATGGACCACCTCCACATACTCAACTGCCACCACTACCACCGACAACGTTACCACCTATCACGCTCCCGAGATATGACAGTAGCTCGGGACCATCCATCCAACCTCGAGATATCAGCCTAGCTGTTGCCTCTTCTCAGACCAAGAACCAAAGCACTAGCTGGGGATTCAAAGACGTCAACCCTGCTGCATCTTCGATTCCACTAGCTGTTCATACCAGGTCCACGATGCGTCGTCGTAGCACAGCGAGCAATGACTCGGCAGATCATACGGGGTATGGATCTGCCTCATCATCATCAATGGGCGGCAACTACCACCAGTCGAACACGCCAATGAGGCCAATGCCTTCACAGCCTCATACTCCCGAGCTTCCCATGAGGCTCACGCCCATCACCGGCCGGGTGAGCAGAGCAAAGAAAGGCATACCGGTTCATGTTTGCGACATCTGTAGGCCACCAAAGGCAAGAAAACTTCATATGCCCATTAAATATTGCTATTTCTGCTAACACTATCGAACAGACATTTACGAGGGCAGAGCATCTGAGACGTCATCAACTTGGTCATGGGCCCCCAGAGTACCGTTGCCCATATCCCAACTGTGATAAGGCGTTCCATCGGCCGGACTTGCTGGCTCGACATCAGCAGAGACAGTAAGTACTGACCTGGAACTGGTATGCAGCCATAATTTGTACTAATGTTGCTCGTAGTGAGCAAGAAGGCGATAAAGTGCCTCAAACTGTACCAGGAGACGGCAAGCGTGACAATCCTGGTCCACCCTCTCCACCGATCGGATTTGTACCATCACGGTCGGGCCAAAGACCATCTGGCGGGCTATCACCAGGCTCTTCCGCTCCTCGCGGAAAGGTACTACCCAATGATACAGTACCAGGAATGCAGCCTGAACCAGGTTATGCCGGAGCCCAAGATCCGTATCACTACCCCCCTGGGTTTCAATACAACCCGGCTGTATCGTCCCCGGACATCAATTGGCCGCCTCAACCAGCTAGGACACTGCCGCTACAGCCAAGAGTGGAAATACCCATTACGGACGTACCTACCTCAGACTCCTGGCGTCATTCTCCTTCGACAACGACCACCTCAAGCTATTCCACAACTCCAGTATCTGGTACGGAGATATGGACAGGTCCAGTGGTGACTCCTTTTCCGAACCTTCCGCAACCATACCCGCCGAGTTCCAACGCTGTGGATCAAATCCAACCGGGAAATCTTTTCACGCGCCGTTTAGCAACCTCGCCGTCTTACAATTCCGGCTCACAGCCGCGGCCCTACGATCATCTCATCGTGCCTCCTAGAGCAGGTCTTGGAGCGAGCTCCCCGCGAGGCTCTTACCACCAGCACCAGCGTGGTGGTTCGTTTTCATCTGTTCGTAGTTCAACCCCGCCTTTGAACACGCCTTCTCACACACAAACTTTAGTATTACCTGCCACCGCTCTTCGACCTCGATTAGACACCCGGATCCAAAAAGATGCGTTGTTGGACTCCTCGTATGGTATGCCGGGTGCCCCATTCCCTTTGGAGGACATCGGCATGTTTGACGCTATGAGAGCTGGGCTTGAGGGTAGTGCCGATCCCAGCTACAGCAACGACGGTGTTGGTTATGAGAACGGAAACTTGATTACATTGGGTTTGCCGATAAGTAATAGGTGTGGGTTCCCCGGGGCCACTCTTCCTATGTCACTAATGAATCCACTCCACGACGCTATTCCGCGGTATCTTGCGGTGTACTGGGAGAGAGTTCACCCCGTGCTCCCAATAGTTCATCGAGCTTCCTTCGAAAACGCGCCTGAAGAGGTGCTGCGGTATGCTATGGCTGCGGTGGCGACTCAGCTTCTCGATGACGAAGAAGATCGTGTCAAGGGCAGCCAGTTGCATGATTTTGCTTGGAGGGAGGTAAAGAAAGTGAGTCGGCCACCTTGGATCCCTTCTAGTTTCAAGCATAGTCTTCGCCGCTTAGAGTTTGTTCACTGACGCTAGAGTCAATATAGATACTTCAGTGGAATATCCAAGTCATGCAGGCAGTTTTTCTCTGCGAATACTTCGCCCGATTCCGCGGACAGAATGCCGTTATACGACCCTCGAGGTTGTTTGAGGAACTCTACAAGAGGGTGAGTGCTTCACAGTTCCTTACTGTGTCGTCGTTCTCAACTCCCGAAAGCATTCAAGGGTCATGGGCCGTTGATCCCAGCGCCTGGTCCCCTGGTTCATTATCTGCCACTTCGGACTGCTCTTCTATTTCCACGGCAGCCACCTCAAACATGATGTCCTCCATTGCACTGCGACACCTCAGCTCTCTTAACCCTCCCCACATCGGAAATTTTCCATCGTGTTATTCATCTTCAACCTCCTCTCCTCTTGGCATTGTTTCTCCGCCTTTCACTTCTTATAATGATAATCTTAATAATCTCTCTTCTCCTCTTACCCCTGCCCAGCCGTCTCGGAAGAGAAGGCTTTGGTCGTCTCATTTCACATCAAATCATCACTCCCCGACTGTTTCTCTTCCTTCTCAGCCTCAGCTTGAGGTCAGCGAACAGACGTACTTACAGGGTGCTTTCAACCCACAGGTCTTGTACCATCACCCAACTATGCTCGATTATACTGCCTCTCCTTCGGATCAACAATTACCGATTTACGCCTCCTGGAACAACTGGGTCGATGCAGAGGCACGTCGCCGTCTCTTGGCAGCATGCTTTTTCCTCGATGGACACGCCGCTATCTATCAGCAGCAGCCGCAAGCAGGCCAGTCCTCAGTGGACTCGGAACTGACACGCCCACCCATCCCTCTTATGGGCACCAGCTTGAGGCTTTGGGAGGCTTCTTCAGCAGCTTCATGGGCGAAGATCCTTGCGGAAGACCCTTCGGCTGGCGTCCCAGTTTTTGTACCCTCGCCAGAAACCATTACACCCGATTTCGTTTCAAGACAGATGAGCATCGATCGGATGACCATTCTTGTGGCTGAATATCTGCGAATTCCATGCAGGCAGGGCTTGACCCCACCATCTGCCTCGGCTCGAAAGTCCTCAATGAGCGAAGTCGATCCCCAGTTGCATTACATGCATAGCCAGTTCAGTCCTGTTCAGCAGGAATCACCTTGTTTCCAGCCCGACTTCTTGCAACCCCCACATTCAAGAACTCGCGGTTCGCTTGACGTAGAGACACGTCTTAGCAGCCTTTTCCCCGGTTGTCCTATCGCCAATACCTACCTCGCACTGCATCATACCCCGCTTCACGATCTTCTTGCTGTCAGCGGCGAGTCGTGGTTGTTCACCAAGAAAGTCTTGCCAGCCGCAGCATTTTCCATTCACCTAAGGCGCCTGAAAGCTTGGGCAGGAAACCATCACTATCGTCTAGGCGGTAATACCAACATACCTACCGATATGGCCAATCTTAGTGTGGTCAAGGCAACCATGTATGCCGCCCGCTCGATTGTACAGTTCCTAAGTCCCGTTTCTCCTGGTGTCTCCCGGTATGCGCCAGTCGAAGGTGCGGCAACAGAAGACCGATCATCACTCTGGGGAAAGGACATCTCCGCCTACTGGGCTCTGTACGTCTGTGCCTTGATATTCTGGGCTTTCGGTCACAAAGCCCGGTCGGTCCCTGCGATTGGCTCTACGATCACCGTTGCCACAGACGTTCAGCAGCAGCAGCAGCAGTACCATTCGGCTAAGCGTCAGCGAACGGGCAATAACAGGGCTAGTCCTACCTCAAGGCACGGAAGCTCGGCGGCAGCCGATCAGCATGCTATGACTTGGCTGCGCATGCTGGCTGCGGACAACGTCACCGAGGAGGATATCATCCGGGCGAGGGGCCGTCGTGAGTCGATGAGCGTTGTCTCTCTGGTGCGCCGTCGGCTGGAGAGTGACTGCATTGGGGGCAAGAACAGGCTTCATGTGGAAGCTGTCGGGGTTCTCAGGAGGCTAGAGGAGGATGGAGAAAGGAACGATAAACCTTGGTTTTAATGTTAATGGTTCTTATCAAAAAGGAGGGTTTCGGGATGCACGCGCATATGAGAAAGATTATGATAAACCATGTTTGGGACAATAGGGGAGTGTTGGTGTAATGGGGCGAGTCGGAGTTAATAATGGGTCATGTTTTGGGGGGACGGGGATAGGTGCTGAATTTGGTCTTGTTTATTTCTCCTTGAGGGTTTGGGACAATCACTCACTTCTGGAGGGGGTAAGCAAGGAGGAAGGAAACAAAAAAAAAAAATTCTTTAATTGGATTGGGTGGCAAAGCTGTTTGGCACGGCGGTATACTATACGACTTCATACGACTTTTACGGGGCACGACACGCGACATTTTTACGCTTTCTGGATGACCATACCTACACACTCCTTTCACGACGTCACGCCCTTCCATTCCTTTTCTACGACCTTCAATTCCTTTCGTTACGACCTCTCTATGGCTTCTATCATTCGTTTGCTTTTCTCAGCCGTTCACTTTCTTCATTCATTTTCTTCATTCGCTAGCCATTTCAATGGCTCGCGCTCAGCAACAATTTTGGGATCACATCACGTCGTTTACCGCATACTCTTTTTTCAACCCAGCAAAAACAAACAACCTAAGCGACCTCAGCACATTTTCAGACCTTGTTTTCTTCATGGATGGATGATCGAAGATGGGAGCTCCCAAACAAACAATTAATGTCTCTGGAAATTATGTCAAATGTTTCATATATCAGTATTACTGTATTGTTATTCTCTCAGGATCTTAAAGATAATGTTTTCCGTTTGCTACTCTATCTCCGATTCCTGTCTGTTATACATCTACTCATCCGCTCAAACAAAACTTCCATGGTATCCTCCAGGATAGCGATATTCTCTCTCATTGCCTCCACTTAGACATTGTTTTTCTTGTACCTGTCCTTACCTATTCCATTATCAGTTGGTTTCCCTTTTCCCTTCGAGCGCACTAACAACACATGGGATAGACTTCGGAGGCGTCGAATAGAAGAGGAGACAAACTGACTCTAGAGGGCTTACAAGAACTCATCAAGAACGATTTGGACACATGACCATTAACACCGATGCGGATACACGACCAACTAGAGACGAGAATGAAATACGGACAGGAAAATTCAAGGGGAGACAGATGTCCAGGATACACTGCTCAAAAAGGAGGTCGCGAACAGGTATCAGTGCCAAATATCATTCAGCACAAAATGGTTCAAAGCTGTGACTTCAACTTGGCCTCTTATTTCATGTATAAAATCTATGGAAAACGAAAACATGATATCATATGCGCATGACGATGCCCCCAAATTTGGCTCGCCCCTTTTTCTTTTTGAATCCGTAAACCGTAGCGCCGCCATTCCGTGTGTGTTGTTAAAAGACAAGAACAGAGACTACCGGCGTACTTATACACCAAAACCGGCTCTACCGCACCCTTGAGTTGATCATGAATGCATTATATACCCAAACCGCAACACCAAACTTATATGCCAAGGCAAAGATAAATAAATCTAGAGCGAACCGAACAAGAAAGATTTTGCCAGGCAAAACAATTGGCTTTCAACTAAACTTAACGCATCTAGAACAGACCGTGGATCTCACCAGTCTCGGTATCAACGTCAACATTGAAGTAACCAGGAGCCGTAGGCAGACCAGGGATAGTCTGGATATCGGCAGCCAAAGCGTAGAGATATCCGGCGCCAGCGGCCATACGGACATCCCTGATGGGGACGGTGAAGCCGGTGGGGGCACCTTTAAGCTCGGGGTCGTGGCTGAGCGAGTACTGGGTCTTGGCAATGCAGATGGGCAGGTTGCCGAAGCCCTGGCGAGTATAGGTATCGACCTTCTTCTGGGCGAGCTCGCTGAACTCGACGTTGGCAGCACCGTACATTTCACGGGCGATCTTCTCGATACGCTCCTGGACGGTGTTGCCCTCAACCTCATAGAGAAGCTTTTGAGTCTCAGGGTTAGACTTCTCGCTAGCAGCAATGACGGCGTTAGCGAGGTCAACAGCACCCTTGCCACCCTCGGCCCAATGGTTGGCGAGTACGGCGTCCTCGGCACCGGCCTTGATGGCCTCCTCGCGAACAACATCAATCTCGGCCTGGGTATCGGTCGAGAACTTGTTGATGGCAACGACGACAGGGACACCATACGAGCGGGCATTCTGGATGTGCTTGGCGAGGTTGACGCAGCCAGCGCGCAGGATCTCGACGTTCTCCTCCTTGTACACAGGGTTGAGCGGCGCACCGGGCGAGATCGGGGGACCACCACCGTGAACCTTGAGGGCACGGACAGTAGCGACAACAACAACAACGTCAGGCATGAGGCCGGAGGTACGGCACTTGATGTTGAAGAAACGCTCGCCACCCATGGTGAAGTCGAAACCGGCTTCAGTAACGACAAAGCCAGACTTGGTAGCGTAATCCTCATCGGGCTCCGTACCGGCAAGCTTGAGGGCCATCTTGTCGGCCAGGATCGAGCTGTTACCAATGCTAATGTTGGCGAAGGGACCGGCGTGAACGAAGACCGGAGTACCCTCCAAGGTCTGCATAAGGTTGGGCTTGATGGCATCCCTCATCAAGACAGTTAGGGCACCGCCAACACCAAGGTCATCAGCAGTGACGGGGTCGCCGCTCTTGGAGCTGGCAACAACCATTCTGCCGAGACGCTCACGCATGTCAGCAAGGCTAGTGCTCAGGGCCAGAATAGCCATGCATTCACTGGCAACAGAAATGTCGAAGCCAGTGTCACGCTTGTGGCCCTTCTCGGTGGGAGCATTGCCGATAACAATGCCACGCAGATGGCGGTCGTTCACGTCCAGAACACGTCTCCAGGTAATAGTCTCGGGGTCAATATCGAGACGAGCAAAGCGGCTAATCTCCTCCTCGGTGAGATCATCGGGGTTTGTCTTCTCAATGCCGAGCTTCTTCAAGCGGCGGAACATGATGGGAGGGAACTCCCTCTTTCCGTTCTTGGCAGGGACTAGACGTCTGTAAAGAGGACCGTCCTTCTGGGTGTTCTCATGGAACATGCGCGTATCGATAGCGGCAGCGAGAAGGTTGTTGGCGGCGGTGATGGCATGGATATCACCGGTCAAGTGAAGGTTGAACTCATCCATGGGGATGACCTGGCTGTAACCACCACCAGCAGCACCACCCTTGATACCGAACGTGGGACCCTGGCTGGGCTGACGGACGTTGGCGAAAGTCAAACGACCAACGTGAGCACCAAGAGCCTGGGCCAGGCCCATAGTGGTGGTGGACTTGCCTTCACCGAGAGGAGTGGGAGTGATACCAGTGACAACGACATAGCGACCGTTACGGCGATGCTCAAGACGCTTGAGGATGTTGAGGTCAACCTTGGCCTTGTAAGCACCATAAGGCTCGAGCTCGGAGGGCGCAAGACCAATCTCGGTGGCAATCTGGGTGATGGGCTTGGGAGCCTGGGCCCTGGAAATATCGATATCCGAAGGAACGGGCTCCTCCAGCTTCAGGGGGAGGGGAATGGATCCTCTCTTCTTTTGGTTCTCGAAGTAGAAAGTAGTGGCGTCAACGACATTCTGCAAAAGCATGGCAACGGTCATGGGACCAACACCGCCGGGAACAGGAGTAATGGCGGAAGCGACCTGGGAGGCCGACTCGAACTCGACGTCACCGACCAGGCGGACGCCAGACTTCTTGGTGTCGTCGGGAACGTAGTTGGTACCGACATCAATGACAACGGCACCCTTCTTGAGCCACTCGCCCTTGACAAAGTTAGGCTGGCCGATGGCGGCAACAACAACGTCGGCCTCCTTGAGGTACTGCTGGAGATGGGCGGTCTTGGAGTGGCAGACGGTGACGGTAGCGTCGGCGTTCTTGAGGAGGTAGCTGACGGGGCTGCCCACGATATCACTACGACCGAGGACAACAGCGTTCTTTCCCTTGAGTTCAACGCCAGCCTCGGCGAGAAGGGCCATGACACCCTTGGGGGTGCAGGGGATGAAATGGGGGTGGCCGCCGCGCTTGGCAAGCTCGCCGATGTTGAGAGTGCCGAAGCCGTCGACATCCTTCTCGTTGGCAACGGCCGAAGTGACAGCATACTCGGAGATGTGCTTGGGGAGGGGCAGCTGGACGAGCATGCCGTGGACAGTCGAGTCGTTGTTGAGCTGGACTACCTTGGCAACGAGCTCGGCCTCGGTGGCATTCTCGTCGAACTTGATCAACTCGGCCTCGATACCGCACTGTAGTAGGATTCACATGTCAGCCTGCCTGCCATTCGTCTGATGTAGGACAGGAATTCCCAGAGCTTGTACGTACCTCCTCAGCAGCCTTCAACTTCATGCGCACATAGGTAGCTGCATGGCGGACAGACGGTCAGCAATAAGGGACAATGCGAGGCACGGAAATATTTCTGCGATGGCGGGGTAAAGTGGTGAGTGGTGCAGTAGTTCCAACTTACAGGAATCGGATCGATCACCAACTGCATATTCGACTGGTTAGTCATCTGCAAAAGCACACAGCATACAGCACACAGCATAGACAAACGCACCTTGAATGATCTTGAGACAGGGACGGAAGCGCGGGTTGGTCTTCTTGGTCTCCTCAATGGTCTGGCGAAGACCGTCGCGGATGCGCTTGGCCAGCGCGGTGCCGTCGATCTTGGAGGCCATTGCGGCTTCCCTTGTTGCGGCTCTGGGAGAAGCTAAACTGGAATATGTCCTGATGGAGCTGCCCGGATGGCCAAAAGCAGCAGCGTATCGAGAGACCGGACCCTGAATGCGTGAGAAGCAGGAGGAGGAAGATGGTGGAAAGGGTAAAGTGTTGCAGGTGGGCAGAGTTGAAGATGAGGGGGAGAACAGCGCATTAGCTCCAAAATAGCTAGCAGCTGCCCTGGGGGTAGCAGCAGCAGGTGACGGTGACAGCAGAAGCGATGACCCCGTAGGCCCCGTAAGCCCCGTCACTGGAGATAGGCGCCAATTACGGGAGTTCCTGGGGCGGCTGCAGGTGGATCGCGGGGCGGCGAAGTTATCAGAGGCGGCGAAAGCCGAGGTAGAGCTCCGAGAGTCGGATTCCGTACCCCACGGCAATGTCCATCTTTCGAGCACGTCTTGTCCCGTCTGCGCGACTTGAATCCGCCGTGTGCTCAGCGACCCGGGTGCGGACAGGGATGTGTGGGGTGCCGGCAGTGAAAGGCCTTGTTTTGAACCCTTGAGACAGCTTCGGGCTCGACGCGACTTCCTTGACGTGGAAGACGCCCTCTGGATGAAGCTGGAGATGGCCATGGCTGACGAGGTACCTACCTGCAGTGGGCAGACTGGTAGAGCCAGAGGATGGAAGGGTGGTCTCTTTCTGTCGTGCAAGGACACACCCGTGCGTGCTGTACAACACCACAACTGAACAGCAGCGCTCCGGGTAGGGGGAAGTTCAGAAGCTCAAGGCTTCCGCCTGGCCAAGGAAGCTCTCGACGCGCACCTCCACGACGGGGTGGGGCCAGACGGATTCGAGATCCAGGGGTTCTCTGCGCCGCACGGAGGAGTCACAATGGGTTCCTAGACGACGGGGGATCGATGTCGAGTGTCCAATGATTGCTTGTTGTGGATTCGTGATCTGTTATCTTTTTTCTTTGATGTTCTCGAGGAGTCACCGATGGTGAGTGTGTGTGTGTCCCGGGGGCTTTGGTGCCGCAGAAAACAAAATGTGACAAGAGAATATGAGTCCAACCAGACGAATGGACTCCAAACCCAAGACTGTCAGAGGCGTCATGAAGCAAATCATGTTGTAGGTAGGCATAGGATGGGAGATGTAGATATGCATAAGAGGGGTTGAAATTTGAAATCGCAGAGAAGTACGTGTTCATATTGCATTCTTGGAATGATCCCAATATATTTCGGCAGACAAGCCTCCATTTTCCTCAACCGCTCTCGGGGAGTTGGAGAACCGTTCCTCCTCGACGCAATTCATACAAGTGCATCCATATAATTACAGTTACGGGATACAAAATCCCAGATGTCCAAATGTTGCATCCATGTTCTTGGAGCTCTCGGCTTGCTGCACTTATGTAACAGCTCGCATGTGCTCGCACTGTCCTGCCCGTGTGTCCAGTTTCAAGCTGGTGGCTTTGCGGCACAAGCTGATAGAACTGACTCTTAAACTCTGAGTCACAGGCTGAGCCACACCTTCTTATCAGTGGTTGCTGACGGGCCGGCAGGCTGCCAAGCGCTGAGCGTGGCAACCTGCAAAGGTCCAGAGTCCGAAACCAGCTCCAATGGCACAAGGCTGGGACGAGGGACTGGAGAGGGGCAGCTTGGCATTTGCAGGGATAGGTGTTGGTTCGCCCCGCGGCCGTCAGAATCCGCCAGAGCCAGCCAGCCTATCGCGCACAATCTGCGGAAAAATTACTGGGAGTGGAAATCCACCCAAAGAAAGAAACCACCAAGACCGATCCGACGACGACGACCGCATCTACAAAGACACTAATCCACCCACCTCCCAAGTCGTCCAACCCGTCCCCCATCCAACCCCCCCGCGATATTTCTCGACGACGAATCCACTCGGTCCCTTCCGACGACAACTATATTTCCATACCGCCGTCCAACGCCTCGTCATATTTAATACCCCCCAGTCAAGATGAGGCCCATTCTTCTTTCGGGCCACGAGCGTGCCCTCACCCAGATCAAGTTCGTCTTCCCTCCGCATCATCATCGCATACCATACCCGCCGACCCAACCCCTCTTGGTGTTTTGGCTTTGGCATGTCGGACATATAGAGATGCAGCCTCTAACAGCAACCCTTTCCCCCCAACAGGTACAACCGCGACGGTGATTTGCTCTTCTCAGTTTCCAAGGACCAGCAGATTTGCGTTTGGTTCGCGCACAACGGCGAGCGTCTCGGTACATACCACGGCCACCAGGGTGCCATCTGGACCATCGACGTCGACCCCACATCCACCATCCTCGCCTCCGGTTCCGCCGACAACACCATCCGCCTCTGGGAGATCAAGACCGGCAGACTTCTCAAGACATGGGACTTCCCTACCGCCGTCAAGCGCGTTGAGTTCAGCGAGGATGGCAGCAAGCTTTTGGGTGTGACGGAGAAGCGCATGGGTCATCTGGGTACCATCGTCGTCCTCGACATCAAGCTCGACGTTGACGCCGAGCAGAGCGATGAGAAGGCCATGACTATCGTTTGCGAGGATAGCAAGGCCACCGTCGCCGGCTGGAGTTACCTCAGCAAGTACATCATTGCCGGCCACGAGGACGGTTCCGTCTCCCAGTTCGACGGCAAGAACGGCGACCTCCTCTACAACATCCCCATCCACGAGCTCAACCAGCCCATCACCGATCTCCAGTGGTCGCACGACCGCACATATTTCATCACCGCCTCCAAGGACAAGACCTCCAAGGTATGTCATATGGCTCCACAACAACCCCTTTTTTTCTTGAAAGGGTCCTTTTAAACCGGCATTGATACAAGAGATAACCGCATGCTAACCTCCTTTATTTCCACAGCTCATCACAGCCAAGGACCTCGAGGTCCTCAAGACCTACCCCGCCGACACCCCTCTTAACAGCGCTACCATCACTCGCAAGAAGGACTTCGTCATCCTCGGTGGTGGTCAGGCCGCCATGGATGTCACCACCACCTCCGCGCGTCAGGGTAAATTCGAGGCGCGTTTCTACCACAAGATCTTCGAGAGCGAGATTGGTCGCGTGCGCGGTCACTTCGGTCCCCTCAACACGGTCGCCGCCGACCCGACGGGCAAGAGCTACGCCAGCGGTGGTGAGGACGGTTACGTCCGTATCCACCACTTCGACAAGGGTTACTACGACTTTATGTACGAGGTCGAGAGGGAGAGGCAAAACAAGCTCAACCAGCAACAACAGCAGCAGACCATTTCTGCCTAAAGCGGATTCCACCATCGACATCGATCGACCGACTTCCGAGTTTTCAGCAAGCAAGGATTCGAGAAGGGGCGGCAAGAAAGGGGCGGATCTCGGAACGGAATATGTGTGTTGTGTTGTTGAGTTCAGGATTTTCTCTTGTCCGGAGGAAAGAAATGAGCAAACGGGTTCTTTTACATCGCGCGTCCAGGGATCCAACAATTTGGGGGAAATGGGCATTTCACAAACGGCGTTTTTTTTCAGGCAAACTAATCTGAGAACTTGGGCGGTTCCACCCAGAAAGTGGTGAAAAAAGTGAAAAAGAGCAAAATTGGATCCATCAGGTTGTGTGGTTCGATGAAGCGGACGACCGAACAAATGAATCGCGTGGATAGGGGAAACTTCTAACTTTTAGCGAAAGGAACCCTCAAACACTTTGAAAGCGAGCCTACCTCTTCAAGCACGGGAGAGTTGTTTGCTGTATTTGGATTTGGTCGTTCTTCTGCTTGTCTCGCGCGGACTCGTTCATGTGATATCAAATTTGACGTAATAAGTAGAGGTCTAGTTTCGGTCTCCAATTGTTTTCTCACTTCTCTATAGCCATTGAGCAGCCTAAACAAGTGGAAATAACATGACAGGGGTACCCGTGGGTGTGAGGCTGGCTTATGTAAGGGAGGCTGGCCAACTACACCCACTCTCTTGCAGAGAGTGGGGCAGTAAATACTGGGACACCAGTTTAATCTGGGACAGTCTATACCCTATATGCCAGCAAAAGTGCCCATATCCTATACATTACCAGCCATCTCAATACAACAAATCTCAACAAAATAAAACAAATATAACTAAATCTCATAATAGTTGACTAAAGTAAACAAACCCTAGTATTTCTACTAGTTCTATAACTATTACTATATATCCCTATTGCGTCTAAATTCCTTTAACTTAATAATAATTATACTTGCTTTACCTAGCTTAGTAAGCCTCGCCTCCTTTTCGAATACAATTAGTCAAATAATAGATTTAGTAGGAAATTCTAGTTCTAACTCGTTATTAACTAGTCTAATTATAAGGTAGTCTATTAAAATACTATATTTACAACGTATATTAAAAACCCTATTAAGGATAACCTATTTAGTATTAATAACTAGTAAAGACTAAGGGAAAGGGCGAACTTCCTCCTCCTCATCGTTATCGCTATTATTAATAACTAGATTTCTAAGGAGGAGGTTCTCTTTATTAACTTCCTTATTAAAAAAGGAGTCCCCTTCCTCTTCCCCTTTATAATTATTATCAATACCCGTAACTTTAATATTTCTATTAAAAACGTTAGCGCCGTCGTTTATAATAATTATATTATAAAAGGGTCGAATTATAAAGCGAAGGACAATAAGAATAGGTATATTAATATCGATAAAAAAAGTTAACGCACGTCTCCTATCGTATACTTAAAGGGGATATATCGGATTGTTAAAATCCTTATATAAATCCTTCCTATTTCTAATCTTTTTTATATATTCTTCGAAGGTAGGTTAATATAACCTTCCCTTTAACCCTATTACTTTATTAGCAATCTCTTTCTTATAAATATTCCACCTCTCTTTTACTTTATTAAAGTCCTATTTCTACAATTCGCTAACTACCCTAATCTATTTCTCCTATTCCTTTTAGTAATCCTCCTCCTCCCTTTTCTCCTTCTCCTATCGCATCCTTTTAATAGAAATACTATTAATAACATCCCTATCTAATTTAACAATATATTTATAAGCTTTTTTTACACTAAATCCTTCGAAACAAAAAACCTTATTTAATACGTATTCTTTTAAATAATCCTACAAAACCAACCCCTTATTAAGGGCAACCTCTACTACGTAAAACGTATTTAATAAATCTTCTCTTATATTAGTCTTATATAATCCTAACGCCTATTTAATAAATTTTAACCCCTCCTTTATAATAAATTAGTAATTTACTTCTAATATCATTTCTAAATAAGAGATAGGATTATACTTCTCAATCTTATTCCTCAGAATAATAATAATTCGAATAGGGTTAAATAACTATATACTAGATTTTTCAAAACCAGTTATAATATTACAAACAATAAATACTCTATCCTATATATCCTATTATTTTATAGATTATTAGTTAATTATTTAAATTAATAGCTTTTATATACAATTAATAATAATTAAAGACTAACAGATCGGATTTACTTAAAGCGTTTATATATATTAAAATTAATTTAAATTCAACTCTCTATATTGGATATAAATTTTCAACTTCTTCTAATAGACTACTTTCAATAATTAGAATACCCCAATATCCATAGGCTATAAAAAGTAGGAAGAATATAATAGTATAAAGATAAAAACAATATTAAAACGTAAATAATACTCATATAAAGGTAATATATAATATTTAATAAAAGAATTTATAATTAATATATAATAAATTCTCTAATTCTTTAGAATATTTCTATAAACCCCTCTACGAATTTAATCCTCCTACCCGCTAGCGCTAGATTTATTAATATAGGTAAAATTATTAACCTCTACTTTATTAACCTCCTCGCCTTCGATATTTCTATTTAAATTAAATTCGTATAAAGTAATACTAAATTATTTTACAAAACTATCCTCATTTTTATCGTCGTTAATAATCTTCTTATAATTAAAACCGAATTCTTTAATCTTCGTATAGTATTACTAGGAGTATTTATTAAAGTACTAAATCTATTCGAATGTAATCTCGCTATTATTAAACGCGGTATTACTTTAAATAAAATGGGTATTGCTATCGAAATTACTATCGGCTATATCCTTTATTAACCATTTCTTAAAAATAGTAAAGACAAATAAATAATCCCTAAGACCGTTACCGCTACTAATAAGAGTAATAGATTTACAATTAATAAAATCGAATATCTCTAATTATTAGTCCTATAATTAACTACTATCCTATTACCCCTCTTAATTATTAACTAACTTACTAATTTACCCTAATTTTATACTTCCTTTTTATAATTAGGACTTTAATACTACTTATTAATATAATAATACAATAGCCGTACTTATTAATATTCTAAATCCCTAATCTAGGGATATTATTCTTATTGATAATAATTTTAAACTTCTCGAAATACCCCTTAATATTCTTAATTTATTATTCAACCGACAGCCATTTTACCTCTACAAACTTAATCTTTACGGATTAATACCAAGAATAATCATACTTCTACTTTACGTACTAATTCTTATTAATTAGGCTATTTAATAGTATATAATGTAAACGAATAAAATTAATAGCGTTCTTAATTAAATCTTTACTAATTATAGTATTAGAATTAATAAACTAGTAGTTATACCCTTCGAAAACTATATCCTTATAAGTACTAATAGTAATTAATCTCCTTCGGTTATTAACCAATTTAATAAGGATACCCTCTTCTATTAACGACTTAAAATAATAGCCTAGAGAACTCTTAAAATATTAGAATATCTTCGCTATATTACGAATACTTAATTTCTTACCCTTATTACCGCATTTTCAATAATACCGGAATTGGGCAGCGATTAGCTACCGGGCGGTATATATAGGCATTAAATCTAATACCCTATTCTAATTAAGGGAGGATATAGGGACCCTTAATAATAAAGAATACCAAAAGGGACGTTACGAAGTAAATAATACAAAGTAGGGGTATAGTCGATAAGCGATATAGTAAGTCAATATAACGTTATTTCATTTTATATACAAAACGCTAATAAAATAGAATTGTACGATATATACGCACTATCCCAGATTAAACTAGTATCCCAGTATTTACTACCCCACTCTCTACAAGAGAGTGGGTATAGTTGGCCAGCCTCCCTTACATAAGCCAGCCTCACACCCACGGGTAAAGAAAAAGTACAGGACTGCACACATCATTACGCCCCATGCATCTCTTAAAAAGAACTGCTTCTGGCTGAAATCTGCTTTATATTCCTCATGTAGGCAGAGATAATCCTCGCTAAACTACGATACGTAAAATATCCATCACCAACCGCCACATGAATAGGACAACGAAAACGCCGCGAGCCAACTGCATTAACCCTCTAGAACTGGCCTCCTCAGAGAGAACCAACCCCCTTCATCCAGTCATATGAAACGCAACGACAGCCTTGGATCGCAAGGCGACTCCATACATTTGCCGTAGCTTGTCTCTCACGCCCGAGGCCCCGTCAAGCGGTCTACTTCTTCTTTCCCTTGGGGGCGGCCTTGCCCTTTGTCGCCTTCGATTCCGTTGACGCCACGCTTGACGCGCGCGAAGGGGCAGCCGAGGTGGCTTTGCTACCGGACGCCGACTTAACATTGTCTAGCGCTTTGTTCTGTTGCGCAGGTGAGTTAGTACGAGCATCTCCAAAGTGGGAAAAGAATCCATGAAAATCTTCCAGAAAACAAAAAAAGGAGAATGCAGTGACATGCTTACCTTGACACCGTTGGCCTTGGTCTTCTTCTTGGCAGGGGCCAGGCCCAAGACGCTGTCCTCGTCGTTGTCTCCATCATCCGCTTCACGCTTGAGCTTGCCATTGACCCCGTTCGCCTTGGCCTTGGTGGTGGTGCTAGGCTCATCCTCAAACTCCTTGACGATCGTCGTCAGCAGAGTGTTGCAGCGACGGCTGATCTCAATGGGAGTACGGCTGAGGAAGAACCAGTCGAAGCGGAAAAGAGGGCTCTCGCGGATCTCATCCCGGATCTTCTCGTAGATGCCCTCCGAATCGACGCCATACTTGTCCAGCATCACCAGGAGGAATCTGTCCTCCTCCTCCGTGTAGACCTTCTTGTTGGTCGTCGAGACAGTGTAGTTGATCTTCAGTTGCTGCAATGGCACGCGGTACTGGCTCATCTTCTTGCGCAACATCTTGCGCTGATGTTCAATCTTGCGCATACGTTCCTCACCATCCTCAATGACCTTGAGGTATTTGTTGTAGTCCGCGATCTCGGTATACCGTTGCCAAAATACTTTGGCATAAGCCTTGATCTCTGCAGGAGTCTTGCTGTCGACTTCCTGCGCAATCCCTTCATAGTCGTTGCGGCCGTAGCGGCCAGAGCCGTTGATGAACTGCTGGAAGTCTCGCCTATTCCAGTCACCAAAGCCTTGCTCTGCAAGCGTTTGCTTCTCAGCTTGCTCCTCTTCTGTCAAGGGCGTGGCGTTATCGATCTCTTGTTGATCCAGAGCTCTTTCGGCCTCGCGCTCTTCCAGGGTCTCGTCATCGCCGTCAGGAAGGGGAACTTTATAGCCGATTTCCTTCCGGTAGTATGCCGTCTCCCTGTCTTGCAATTCGCGGAGTCGGAGGGGATAGAACTGATAGTCGTGCACAGGTACCTGCTTGGGAGCGCGCGGCGCCTTGGGCTTTGTGTCGGCTGTCCTTCCGCCGGTCTGCAGGGCCTGCTTATAGTACTTATCAATAGAGTAGATCTGCTCCTTGCGTTCACGCTTCGCCGGGTTGATCCAGTTGATGCCAATGTCCTTCTTGCGAGCCGCGAAATCTTCTCCGTTCCACTCGTACGCTGATTCTGAGGTGAACTTTTGCAAGTCATCGAGACCAAGCTTTTCGTACTTGGCACTCAACTCCTTGGTTCGGTTCTCACCCGCTGCGAGAATAGCATCGATATCGTCATCAGCCAACTCAACACCATTCTCGGGCAAGGCCCCGAAACCGCCCTTACTCTTGAAGACCTTCTCGGCACCATGCTGGATCATGGACAGCAGCTCATCCTTGTTAGCAGCAGCCTTTGCGGCAATCTGAGCACGACCCTGCTGGATGACCAGCTGATCGAGGCGCAGTTTTTGGGCTGCACGTTCCAAGACTTTTTCTTCGATGGCGTTATCCGTGACGAAACGATAAACCACCACTTGCTTTGTCTGTCCAATACGATGAGCGCGGTCCATGGCCTGCAAATCGGCCTGCGGGTTCCAGTCGCTGTCGTAGAGGATGACAATGTCGGCAGAGGTAAGGTTAATGCCGAGACCACCGGCTCTTGTTGTCAACAAGAAGACAAACTTGTCCGAGTCGGGTTTGTTGTACTCATCAATAGCCGCAATACGATCTTCGTGGGCAGTGCCGCCATCAATACGGCAGTACTTGTATTGGCGGAAAACGCAGTAATCCTCGAGAATGTCCAACAGACGGCTCATTTGAGAGAAAATGAGAACGCGACTGCCCTGCTTCTGCAGTCGTTTAAGCAGCTTATCAAGTACGAGCATCTTTCCCGCGTTATAAACGAGATGCTCATCTGTGGTATAGGGAGGACCGGGCTCGGCTCCCTCGAAAAGGTAAGGATGGTTGCAGCACTTACGAAGCTGCATAACAATGTTCAAGAGCCTTGTCTTGGACTCGCGCTTTCCACCAGCTCCATTGACGGCATCGATATCCTTTTCAAGAATCTTCTGGTACCATTTTACCTGCATTTCCGACATGCCAATGTAGACATTGACTTCCTTCTTGGGCAGAAGGCTCTTCTCGACATCACTCTTGACACGGCGCAGCAAGAAGGGCCGTAGTACGCGGTGCAACTGCTGTATAACCGTGTCTTGATCCCTATCTTGGCCAGAGAACCATTGGTCAAACGCCTCGGAATCTCCGAAGACATCTGGTAGCAGGAAGTTGAGCAGAGCCCAGAGTTCGTGCAAGTTGTTCTGCAGGGGAGTGCCCGTAATCAAGAGACGATTTCTCGAATTGAACACTCTGATTACTTGGGCCAGCGATGACTCTTCGTTTTTGATACGATGGGCCTCATCAATGATGATGTACTCCCAGGCAAACTTCTTCAAGTGAGCCTTCTCCCTGAGAATCATCTCGTAACTGGTGATGCAAACGTCGAAGTTCTCATCCACAAGGCGGTCTTGGATGAGCTGCTGACGCTCCTCCTTGGCACCCTGTAGCACCAGCACGTTCACCTCTGGTGTCCACCTGGCAAACTCGCGCTTCCAATTGTCCAGAGTCGATTTGGGAACAATGACCAAATGGGGACCGGTAGTATCCATGATGTGCCGCAGATAACCCAAGAAGGAGATGGTCTGTAGTGTCTTTCCGAGACCCATTTCGTCGGCCAGGATGCCCGAGATGCCGTTTTCGTGGAGGGAGATCAGCCAGTTGAGACCGGCAATCTGGTAATCCCTCATGGTGCCCTGAATAAAGGCAGGCGACTCGCGGAAGACGGTTTCGGCGGAGCCTCCTACCTTCTCGTCCTTGAGCAACTCGGCGTCTTCCTCAGCTTCGGTCCGACGACGCCTCTCACTAGTAGCACCGCCTTGGCGACCAGCGCCCTTCTTTGACTTTGCGTCCTCGGCATTTTGGCGATCAATTTCGGCCATAATCTCGCGGATCTTGGGGTTCGGGTTTGTCTCGATGAAATGACGGAAAAGGTCGGTCAGGCCGAGGAGGTAGCGGAATCTTCGGAGCGAATCATCTTCCTGGAGCCGAGTTAGGGTCACGAATAAGAGTGCACCGGGCAGTTGCGACGGAGGACCAAGATTCGGAGATGTAAGAACAGTCTGAGATGTACGGTTGGAATAGCTTACCTTGGACTCTCCTAGCCTGTCATGCTTTTTGCCGAAAATGCTCCGTCGTAGTTGGTTGGCCTCAGATCGCTTCTTACGCCCATCTACTGGCTCGCCTGCGACGCTGCTCTCGGTAGTATTTGGGTTCGTGTCAGAGTCGGTGTAGTCGGGCGTCTCGTCGACCTCCTGTACGGCCGCGGTCAAACGTCAGTTCCATTGCCGCGAAAAGCAAAGTGTATTGGCGCAAAGGCGCATTCATTGAAAGTGTAGGCCTCATACCATCTCTGATGCGGGAGCATTGGAAGTCTCTGGGGCGTCAGGCATTGACGCGTCGTCGTCGTTGACGGGCTGTCGCGAACGTGGGGCCATGATGGTGGAGGTTTTGTTCGGTTGCTGTCGTGTTGTTCGTCTTGTTCGGTTGAAAGGTGAACCGGAGTCCAGACTGGAAGGCCCCTGGCTTAGACGGCCCAAAACCACTTAAACGCGACTGGAACGCGCTTCAGTGGGTGATGTCGGTTGCAGCGCAAGTCGTGCAAATTCGCTGGTTCCTGGAATGAGTTTGGTGATGGCCAGCGACCTCGGGGTTGACTGGCAGGTTGACGAGAAGGAAGCGCGGTCTGGAAATGCTATTTGTTGAAGGGTCGAGATGGCCGTGGGTGGGAATTTCTCGAGAGTCGAGGATCCCAAATGGGCGAAACCGCGTCTCATTCAGCCAATCACAGGGTCCAGATAACGGAGGGGATCAAGTCGAGTGCCGGGCAGCTGAGACGCAAGCCTTTGGCGTCTGCCAGCCGGTCGGTTGGGCGACACGGGTCCCGTTGGATCGCACGCTAGACGCTTTCGGGGCACTCTGACGTACTGACGGTACCTAAAGGTTCAGAAACCTCAACTTATGAGAAGTTGTAGGCACAACTGTTCGGTTTGATCCTGCCATGTGTTGCTCCTGTTTGTAGATAGGTATTTGTAGAGGTACACAGACGGGATCTTGTAAGTCGAAGGTATCGCCCGCAGTTGCGCAGAGCCGAGGCCGAAACTTACCTGTAATTCACGCCTGCACTAAAGTCGGTTAGTTCAGGCACGGCATAGTGTACATCGAGCAGGGGCAGTGGCCGTCTTTAAGAGCTACATTGTAAGGAGGTACATAGGGGTAATCTTGACTGTCATTCCCGTCACTTGTTCCTTACATTTATCATCTATATATCACTGCGAACATTACTGTACGTATTTGTAGTTTGAGGTTCATTTCAGTCAGTTCCTGGCCTTCATCTTTACCTTCCGCCACAAACTTTCCGTTGCCGTGCCAGTGCCTGATCCCCACAGTGTATCTACGACTTTAACATTGCTCCGGTCTATGCCAGCGACGCCACACCATCAACTGTCAAACATCGAATTACCGTACCTGTTGCGCATGGGTGCAGATGGTAGGTGCACAGGTCATCATTTGGTCTTTGACCTGAAGGTGCAACAGATACGCTGACTCCACTTCACGTTCACGGTGCTTGGAAGGAACTGGAATGCCGCCTGGTAAGACCTCGATAACCTCCAGCTTGAGAATGACCAAGGTCGATTTCGGTCTTGCTCATCCACCAAACTGGAAAGTTCCACCAACCTCGAGTCCACCACTGGGAAACCACGTTCAAGTCCGCCAAAAGTGCACGGTTGCGACTCGAAAGTCTCGATTGCCCATTCTTGCATCCTCTCCAGTCCAGAACTTTTTGTTAGCACCTTGTATTGACACGGCAAGGTAAGCTTGGGCATCATGTAATGACTGTACTGTGTACACGTGCTTGTTTAAACATCAGCGATTCCATCCAATCGAAAGGGTCTAGACAACTCCCTCACTTCGCTTCGTATCCACTAGCAACGGAACTGACCCACATGCGATACTCCAGCAAAAACCCCTCCTGGCCCTACCCACCTCAGCCCCGAAAGACATCATTGCATTCCTCCTGACAAACCATCACCGACTCATCAGCGAGCTTTGTCTTTCTTTGTTTCTCTAGACCGCACATTTGGCTACAACCACCCTAACCACCCTTTCGGCAACAAGCAACATCCTACAACAAGCAAACAGCGCTGCGTTTATTTAAAAATACAACTTTTTCACCAGTCCGCCGCAATGAGCGCCGACTCCAACGATCTTCTCGAAGCCTTCAAGGCAGCCGCTTTGTCGGTGACTAAGCTCTACAAGACCACCGGTCCCGCCGTCGCAAAGGCGCGTACCGAGGGCTACCAAGACTGTCTCGACGATCTTCTTGCGTTTCTCGACAGGAGGAGGTTGGGCTTGAGTGACGGCGAAGGATGGATAATTCGGAGTTGGGCGACGGAGCGCTTGGACGGTCGGGATCTCCCCACGGTAGAGAGCGACGATGACGACAAGATCGAGCCTGTACTATCGCCCCACGCCCAATCTTCAGATCCAATTCAAGAGGAGGATCAAATGAGAGACTCGCCACCTGCCCCTGCTGTCTTCGAACCTCCCCAACAAGAACAACAACAGGATCACGAACAGCCGCAGCAGGAGCACCAGCAACAGCAGCGGCAACCGCCTTCCAACCCAGAGGACTTCCAGATTGTGGTCCCAACGCAAGAAACATTCACCTTCCAATCAGCACACCCCTTTCCTCACGAGGAGGCGATGAAGTTGGAAAATCTGGCGCTTTCCGATGCTCCCAGGAATCGCTCCGTTTCGACCTCGACAAGTTCGCGGAACAACAGAAACCGCGCGCTCAGACAATCTGCTACACGAACACTTGGCCGTGGTGCAGGACAAAAGCGAAAGGTGGTCGACCTTGCAGAATTCTTTCGAATCGACAACTTTGGGCCTGGCAATGACAAGGATCCCTTCAACCAGAACTCGAAAAGGAGCCGCCACGCCTAAACCCAGACACGGCGGAACCCCTTCTTCGCTAGATAGACGACAGATGCCTCACGGCAGCGATACATCATGGGCATGGAGGAGGAATTGGGCTTCATCTAGGCGGGGAACATTCAATCAACACATTTGCATTTCTCTGCGGTCAAGGGCTAGCGTAACCGGAGGATCATGGCATTTGGGAGGAATCCAGGTCGGGCTGGGAAGGGAATCATTTTCATGGAGAGGTAGCGATTTGCATCTAGGGCGTTGGAACACCATTATACCATAAAGAGGTGCCAGTGTACTCTTTCTCTTTGGCTGGGAATTTCGTTCTCTTGTATTGATGTTTTTGGAGTTAGACTTGCACGGTGAAAGGTTAGCCAGGTTTTGTGTTTATGGAATTTCTCGGCGCCTTTACTAGCCATTACATAGGAAGTGCCTCGGGATATGCTTGCAGATACTGTTCGGACTCGTGTATCACAATCAGATGGATGGACTTCCAAGATTCATCACTCCGCCTAGCGCTGGAAGCGAGGTGTATGGGATCGAAGACATGGCGGTTTGTCACAAACGGCGGAGTACTGTAAGCAATGGTGTCTCGAGGGTGCCGACTGAAGCATATAATGATACCCCTTTTTTTCCATTGTACGACATGAGGTTGGGTTAAAGTCCTAGATGCATAGTGTCATCCGAACGTGGTTTGTTTGAACGTTGCGTTCAGTCCCGTCTTGAGTTCAAGGGGCAAAAGGCTCAAGGCCTATCTGATGCCAAAGTGAAATCAAATCTCAGATTTACCTGAGGGGTGCTTCAGTCAAACAAAACTCGATTAACTACGTCTTGCTCCCATGTGAGCGCAGGATACCATCCGCTTTTCCATCCGTAAGCGTTCATGACTCTACTAAATTCCCTGTACCAATGGAAGTAGGAGGGTGATATTCTTGTGTAGAAGTACTTGTTCCTACTCAGACACACTTCAATTTCAAATCATACTTACCTGCACCTAACTTCAGTCTGATCCATACCTCCAGCATTAGGAAATGCTCTTGCCGTGAACTTATGGCCAATCCGTCAATACATAAGGTACTGCCTTCCCCTAATCCACCGTCGTTCTTGCCTTTTGGTTCCCCCAGGTTACTGAAGCGGGTACCTACTCTCTTGAATTCGTTGCTCATCCCACGACCGTGCAAGATGTCATATACTTGGGCCACTCCAATTTGACAGCAGCTGTGATACGCATCGTGAGACGAGACACACACCCCATGCCCAAACGCACATCTACTGTTCAACCGTCACCATCTCCCTCTCAATGCTTCTCCCCTGTCGTACTCGACATTCGACACCCATCCACATCCATTCATCTGACATCTCCCAAAACGAACTCATTCTCAATTCTCGAGAAAGAATGACAGACACAGGCTCTCCAAATAGTCTCGGCGCAGTCGCAGCAACACCCAGCGGAGGAAGAATCTCTTTATCCTCTTCCTCATCTCAGAACGATCTCTTCCCTGGACCACCATCACCATCGGCACGGTCCCACCGCCACCTCCAAGCACAAGCAAGGACGTTCCTCTCCTCCAAAACAAAACACTATATCGTGCTAGCTCTGGTGGCGTTGGATGTAGCGTCAATCGTGGCTGACATGTTCGTCGCGCTGATCGCCTGCGACTTGAAGCAGGAGGGCGCAAAATGGGTGGCGGAGACGAGGGAAGGGTTGCACGTATTCGGGACGGTGGTCAGCTCACTGTTTCTGGTCGAGTTGGCGGGGATGGTTTGGGCTTTTGGAGCTGGGTGAGTTTGTGATTTCGTTTCTTCTGGCTCGCTTCCTTTGAATCTTGATAGATCGTTGGCTAACTGGCTATGCTGGATAATCGCGGCTTGAAAAGTTTCTTTAGAGAGTGGTTTCACTGGCTGGATGCCACGGTCATTGTTGCCAGCTTTGCTGTGGATATCGTCATGCTGGTGTTGCATGGGGATGGCATCGAGGAAATCGCGGAGCTGATCATTGTCCTGCGTCTCTGGAGGTTTATCAAGATTATTGAAGAACTCAGTGTTGGATTGTCTGAGGGGATGGAACAGATGAGGAAGAGAGTTGAGGAGTTGGAGAGGGAGAATCGAAAACTGAAGAGAGGAGCGACAAATCGACTTGATACTCCCGAGGTGTGAGGTCATGTTAATATTGGACTCAGAACTGCAAAGTCTATGAAAGGATATAGGGAGGCTAAGCAATATCAAGGATGCGACGATAAGGTAAGTGAAGCTTTGTACGATAAAGGGCTATGGTTGAGTGGCTGACTGACAAAACCCTTGAAGGGCAAGCTTTGACCAGAGGCATCGAAGACCGAGCTCGTTTAGGCCAGTTGTAAACTGGGTATTCCTTTGTGAGCTTAACGTGATGGGATGACGAAGGACATATTTCAAGCCATGGGAGTGTCTCGGTATTTGGTTGGTGTAATTCCGAGGCAGCATCACCAGCAGTCTGGCACCAGAGGAAGTAGGTGTGACGCCGTATTCACCAAGTTACACATGGTGATTCAAAGCATATTACACATCGTATTTGCCGTCCGAACGTCGTCCAACTGCCGTGCAAGCCCGTGTGGTGGGTGGGTGAGAGAAAGGTGCGGCATCCCTACTTGGCAGGTTGCGGTAAGCCGGAGAAGCGTGCTCAGGCGCCGTGTGGATGGAAGGGCTGGATCGCCCGAACCGACCCGCGGTGCAGTGCTGATCGCTGATCTGCGTGAGGCTCTTCTGTCGGTCATCCGAGCATTGATGTTACCGCTTCCACTCACTCGATTTGGTTTTGCTCAACAGGTATAGCGCCGGGTATAACTAGCTTTCGACCAATGTGCTAGTGAGCTGATGTGGGTCACAAGGTTTCTTGGGAACGATCCAGTGATAGGATTGGTTTGAGTAAAACCAAATCGAGTGAGTGGAAGCGGTATATCTTCCGGGTAGCTAGGTCTTGTCCCAGTTGGCTCAATTGCTTTTGGCTATCCGGACCGTTTTAGGCGTTGGTGACACGGCGGAAGACTAGCACTCGTTTATTTGATTCACTTGTGCGATGTGAGGCGAGTCTTCTGACCCTTTCTTGCAACCGCCGGGAAATGGACATGTCGGCAGCGTACGCGAACTTCTCGAGATGCCAACAGGAGATGCATGATTCCCCGGAAAACATCCAAGCAAACGTCCGTGGGGGAGGAGAGAAGGTGCACCTGTCAGGACCCGTCCGCCGCCGTCGGCTGCCCTGAGGTTGCAAGAGCCCCGGCCTCCCGTGTTCATCTGACCTCGGACCCGGCCGCGGCTTTACCGCGAACATTTTTGTGCTTGGGTCTCCCCCACTTCGACTTGGCCCGACTGTGGTTAGCAGCCCACAAAATCCAGACACAGACAGGGCGGCAGGCCTGCATTGCATTCGCTGCGGGAGCGGTGCATTGCGGCCGATTGGGCTGCCATTGGCGAATCACCCTCATTTCGTTTTATGCATGTCCAGACAAAGTCCAGTGTCGATAATTCCAAGCGAGCAGATGGAAACCAACAAAACTCCAAAAGACTCTAGACTCTATCATTGCTACATCTGCATTGCATCAGTTAAATCATCGTCGAGTCTCTCCGCAAAATCCGCGCGGGCAACACTGCAGTCTTCTCGTTTTGGCGGAACCACATGGCGGGGAGACTGTGGACTGTGGAGAGACCTGGGTCGATGCGATGTCCTGATGGATCCCAACACGCGGGAGTGCAGGAAGAGCGAGGATCGCGATTTTAGCGTAGACTTCAAACTCCAGTTGGCGATCTCTTCTCTCACCAATTTCGCGATATCCCCATGTTTTCTGTAAAATGAAACTTGGCTCTTGTGACGCTCGACCTTATGAAAAACAGCCAAAAGAGGCGTTTCTGGAGATTAAGACTGCATCTCGTGTCATGCTCAACCTGGACTAGCGTGCCTTGGGTTGTATGCTAACTGCGTGCTAAACAGACCGGGGGGTGGTTGACATGCTCCGGGGACGAGACGAACGAACGAACGGAACGAACTCTCTCACAAGTCACCGTCCGTCAGTCAACAATGGCTTTGACAGGGACCAGGGCTCTGAATGGACTCACGCTAGCCAGATTCCCCAGGTTCTCGGACCTTCTCGTCAACCACTCTTTTCTCTCCTCTTCCCCCCGTCCAGAGTTACTTGTTACCCTTGACAACACCCACACCGCGTGTCCACCACTCCCTTTTCACACACTCTCTTCTCGTTCCTCGCTCTCTCTCCACCACTCGACCGTTTGTTGCCTGTCAGATCTCATCCCTCTTCAATATCATTGGAAGAGAAAACCAAGAAGGAAAGGGCAATATCCAATCGTTTTTTGTCTAGACTATTCACACATCGATCCATATCTACCGGACCGGCCTTCTTATATACAAGGTCTCCTGATCCCTCCTCATACATAATATCCTTCTCCCCTACCTACTTACTTACTCTCACTCATCCCGCCGTGTTGTGAAAGTAATCGTTGATCTTCTTCTTCTTGTTGTTGTTGTTGCCGTTCCATCTTTATCCCCACCAACCTAATTCAATAATACCCAACCGCCAAAATGAAGGCCGCTCTCCTCCCCCTCGCCGCCATGTTCGCCGTCGCCGCGGCCCAGACCACCTCCGTCTGCGGCGCCGCCTACATTGTCGAGACCTGCCTCGGTACCGAGAACAGCAGGCTCGCCTTGTGCGGCCGTGACGACTACGGCTGCAAGTGCGCGCAGTATCCCAACATCATTGCCTGCTACAACAACTGCCCCAACGATCCCCGCAAGGGTAAGCCTCCTCCTCCTCCTCCTCCCCCCCCCCCCCCCCCCCCCCCCCCCCCCCCCCCCCCCCTCCCTCTGGTTATTCTTTTTTTTTCCCCTTTTCAATCATACTAACACGCCACTCCCCTCAAAAACAGCATCCGCGATGGGCGACCGTGACACCTGGTGCGCTCTCGACAAGCAATACCCGTCCTCCACCAGCAAGGTCGCCGTCGCCACCACCAACCTGAACACCGCTCCCGCTGCCGCCGCCACCACCGCCGCCTCTTCCAGCGGCAGCGACAACGAGACCACTGGCGACGCCAACACTACCGCCACGGACGCCGCGTCGAGCAACACCGCCTCCGCCCCTTCGAGCTCCGCGACCGGTAACGCCGCCGGTGAGGTTCTTGTGAACGCCGGCGGCTTGCTGGCTGCTGTTGCTGGTGTCGTTGCTGCTGTGCTTTAAGTTGCCAGTTCAAAGCGGTGACTGATTGACTCTATCATCAGTTGGCGTTTCGTTTCATCTTGGGAGTTGGAAGCGGTTAATGATCGAAGTCTTGCTTTTTTGGATTGCGAAGAAAGTGAAAAGGCTTTCTGAGGGGCGTCAAAAAGAAGAGGCGAATGCTAGGTGTTCTTGTGTTTGGAGTAAATCTTCGTCTGAATGCGGAGAGGGGTGCGGATGGCTGAACTGGGGTCATAGTATGTGTGTAATTGAAGAGCAAGTGGTGCTGCACACGAACTCGCCCTGAGGATGGGGGACCAGTCTGCAGACACTGCGACACTTCATGTCAACTACAGCTGGGAATGTGAAGGAGAGACGGAGGTATGTTTGGAGGTTGTGCTTGGTGAACTTTTGGGTAATATTTAATGAGGTACCATGATATACAATGTCTGAATGAACATGACATGTTCTCAAGTTCAATCGATGCTTATTTCTGAACCTGGCAAACACATCAGTATGTATCAATGACTGCCATCACATGGAACTCAAATATGGCGAGTGTCCCTCACTTAGTCATGACGTTCATTATCATTCTAACTGACTTCCTTTTAGAAACCTCCTCATATCGTACACTTCCTTCATTCTTCAACTGTTCTAGGTTCAAGCCTCAGTATCCCCTCCCAACGCTTCAAATCCCGTCGGGCGCGTCTCTAACGGCAGAACGTCCCCTCCCTCCTGGCTTCCCTTTCCGGCACCCCCCTTGACTGTGGATGCGGTGCTAGTCAGCATATCCTTCAACGCGACACGCCCGGGATCCTCCTTGCTTCCGGGCTCCGGCATGCTTCCACGCTCGGTCCCGCTTTCGTCAAATCCGCCCTCCTTGATATTCTTGCCGTGTGGGACGGCCTTACTAGGCAGGTTACGGCCATGGTGGAAAACGTAGGTCGGCGCCGGCGCGCCCTGCTCGGGGTTCTCGTGCTTCGATTGCTGAGCTGTGGGGTGGCTCTGATGGGCGGTGCCGGGGGCCTTGGCCCGTGGGTTCTGCGAGGCCGAGCCGCCTGCGGAGGCGGACGGGTTGCCTTGGGCGAAGGCACCGCCGGACCGGATCGACTCGGCCGCGAGGGAGTCCGGAGGAACGGGGCCGGGGCCTTCGTACTTGGGAGGGACGTTTTCGGAGGTGACCTGGATAGGACTCTGCATTAGTCGGGTTGTATGGAAGGAGGATGGTTTAGGCACAACAGCTATCTCGAAGATGAATGTGAACGTGGAACAAGGAGTTGAAACCTACCTTCTGACCCTTCGGCATGGTGGATGGTTGCTGCAGATTTGTGTTTAATGGATAGGTACGAGTAGTGAGCGTATCTAGCTGTGTTAGTCGAATATCGTTGCTTCTTGGCTGTACGCAGGAGCTTTCTGAGTCTGAGCTGTATTCTCAGGTGGAGGTGACTGAGAAAGGTGCTTGTTTAAGTGTTCTGTGACGGAGGTAGATCTGTTTTGGAGCGTGTGTACGTGTAAGAGACAGCAGCATGATGTCACAGTCGATGATGTAATGATGTTGCTCACTTCGCTGGTCAAGTCTGTGCTGCTGCATCTTTCACGCTCATTGTACCTGCCACCAAGAACGTCTGCGGATAGACTTGCTGACACGTGAAATGCGCCATAGTCGGTGAGGTGGTATGTACCTTGACTACATAGGAGGTCGGGTTCTCGGATAATCGGTTCCATCGGCGATCTGCACCTGAGTGTCCTCTCAGGAACTTCAACACCAATCAATATACCAATGTCTGGTTCTCTTACGCAGACACTTGAAGAGAAACACGGGGAACGCGAAGTTCCATGTTGTTCCATATTATGTAGAAGCTGTTACCACTTTCAGGCAGCCCGTTAATGGCTGATCCAACGATCACGCAGCGAACCATTTCAATACACACCAGGAAGTACATAGTATCAAAATGCTGCATATCCATAACAATGCAGATAATCCGCTTAACCATGGTGCTGCGGTCTGGCCCGAATCACTTCCCCCTTCCCTGGACTTGCCGTAGAGTATCTGTTTATCAGAACACGTTCCAGACCCCATGAATTGATGTGTATAAGCCAGATGCAACGCTGAGACTGGCAACTCGTTCAAAGACACCACAAACGCCCATCTCGGAAACCAATATCTTGATAATCTTGTTACGCAAATGTTTAAAGGACAACCAGGCTTTTGATGATCTGCTAACCTTTCCAGGCCGATGTTCCTAAAGACCCCTCCTACCTCCGGTGCTCATCAATGTGATCTTCTGTTTCTTCTTCTTTCCACCTTTGGCGCCACCGCCGGCCTTAGCACCGCCCACCGCGGAAGTGGCAGCGGCAGCGGCAGCGGCAGCACTGCTGCTACCAGCACCATTCTCAAGTCCCATTGCCTCCATCTGGAAAGCAATATCCTGCGCGCTCAGACTGTCTATAACATCATCATCCTTCAACCAGCCATCATCAACCGGATTCCTGGGCGCCATGTATTCGGGCTCATCCCCATGGATAGCCGGCGTGCCCCAGACCGTCCTTGGTGCACCTGGGCTGGTACTCATCTCTGACAGGGTCCCAAATCCAGCCCTCGGGTTTGGTGGTGTCGTACTTGGTGCTTCCGCACCAAGAGGGATGAAGTCATCCATGTTCACCGGGGGGCGATCCGCATCGGCGTTGCCATACCGAATGATCCCTTCCTCCTCTAACGGGCCGGCCTGACGCCTGGCACCACGGATAGCAGCGGCTTCGAGACGCTCTGCCTGAAGGCGCTCACGCTCCTCCTGAGCAACTTTGTCCTTGTTCCGCTTACGCCGGCGCTCGATCTCCTCCTTGAAGGTCTCGAGAACCTCAAGGGTAACAATGTCGGTCCAGTCGCATTCGAGGAAGCTTATGAGACATCCTCGGGGTAGATGACCCAGGTATTTGGCGCGTTTCCGCATGACATCGTCGACGGCATTGCCTGTAGAGATATGCTCAACCCTTGGAAGAAGTGTGGTTGGGAAATCGGAGAAAGAGCCAAATTGGGTCTTTAAAATCCGGATATCCAAGGGTGAAAGGTAAAGATGCGGAGGTGCAGAGTAGAAAAAGAAATCAAGGTCCTCGTCACGCTTTTTAGACCGGGATCCGGCAGCGGCGGATGTTGCAAGTGCCGTCGTTGGAGTAGAATCAAGCTTCTTCAACTTCTCCTTTGCCGCTTTCACTGCCCTGATGGCTTTCTGCGTCCACTCGTTATCTTCGTGAAACATCAGTTCGTCTTCTTTCTCCTGCTTGGTTATATCCTCCACTTCTTGGTCATACTGCTCTTCCATATATCCGGTAGTACCCTTCATGATCCTTGCATAATCCAGAACATTGGCGGCAAAGTGCCAGGGGATGTCATCGCCCGAGTGCAGTACCTCTGCAGCACCTTCCTTGGGTAATGCGAGAGTGCTCTTTGCATTGCGTGCCATTAGACGCAGCACAACATCCTCGCCTGGCCGGGGAAGAGCACTCTCTTGACCGGCATAGAACCTGACCGGGCGAACTTCGTTTAGATAGACTGTATCATCGCAGATGGGACATTTTCTCCATCGATTCTGCTTCTTTTCCGGAGGTGAGCGGCCGTCATCGTTGGGTACCGTATTCATGAAGCGGATAAGACACGGCAGACAGAAGATGTGGCCGCATTTCGCCATGCGTGGCGCGACGGGCTCCGAAAGACAGATTGGGCATGAGGTCTGTTGCGACTCTGTTGAAGCAATGATCTGTAGGATATCGGCCCATTCGAGATGTTCGTCTGCGTCTGACGCTTGCGCCGTGTAATTGCTACCAGGCGACACGACGAAACGGTAGTTGGCATGGACATAGCGAGCCTTGTCCATGGAATGGTAACCGGAACCAACGCCATAGCTAGGGTTTCGGCGATAAGAACGGGAGGAATAGCTGTGATGGCTGTCGTAGACTGGACGGGGCGGAGGGTTTAGGTTCAGCAAATGTGTGATGGATGTCTGTCCGCGACGGCTCGAAGCATTCCGCATAGCTCGCATTTCAGCCAGAATGTCTTCGTCATCATTCACACGGCTCTGCTGCCGCATTGCGCCGGGGCGCCTCATGTCTCTATGTTGCCGTCTGGCGCCCTGATTCCTCCGTGGGGCGGATGGTGAGGCGCTTGATCCCTGGCCTTGACCTGTACCTTGGCGTCGAGCAGAATCAAAGCCCACAGGTGAGGGTGCTTGCGGAGGGGCTTGCGAGAAGTTCGAGGTTGGAGGAGCGGAAAGGGACTTGCCCGGGGCTGATGGGGTCGAGTTCATATTTGGCAGAAGGCGTTGATGGATTGAGTGAACGTGCTCCTCTCGCGGTGGATCAGATGCTTCGCTTTCAGGTACTTGTTCTCCAGTAGTTCTCCGGTGGCGAGACGACCCTAACAATGCTTCACTAAGCTGTCAGCACCTTTTTCCATCCTTACAGCTACTCCGACAGGCGGCAGGATCTATAAATCCCGACAAAAGGAAGATTGAAAGGTTGACTGATGCATAATACCTTGTGTCCTAATCACCTCACGGTTGTCACAGTCTGTTGGCGTTGCAGGGGGGCAATGACGTCTGTTATCTCAGACGCGAGGTCTTTGCTCTCTGGGAATGAAAACGACCTCGTAATGCTTGAAAGACCGACACTTGGGATGGAATATGGACACAAGGATAACACAAGGTAGGCGGCAATGATTTGGTGGTGGTACAGTAGTATGTCAAAAGTTCGAGAAGGGGTCCAAATTCGGACCCCATGAGGAATTGGAACGAGAAGGGAGTCGGAGGACGGGCGGGAGTCACTCGAGGTCCCCGTTGTAATAGATACGCGGGGCAAATAGCAACTGAAGGTGGGAGCGAGGCGCTTGCAACTTTCCAGGCGTTGCGGTACCCCAGACAGGTACTGCCGCCTGCCAAAAGTGCCTGTCACGTCCAGTGTCAGCTGACTCCGGTTTTGCAAGTTGTATAGTCCCCTGATTGTGCATATAATTCAGACACTATGGGGCACCGCCAAATCCTATGCACTAACTGGTTTATATGCAGAAGGAGGAGCTGCGTTTGAATGGGAGACAGGGATTCGTGACCGCGCTTGGCTATACAGTTATTAGTTAGAGGGCAGACTTTGGTTATGCAGTATCTGGAGTATGCACCTGAAGGGGCCGATACTGTACTTCCCGTCATGCCTTCCCCCACAATCGCGGCGGCCGCATCAGTCTGAATGATTACATGATACAAAACAACCACAACACCGCACCACCACGCTGCGCACTATCTTTACTATACTGACGGCCTATATTGCTGGTTAATCTCCAGAAGAGAAGTTTTGTGTTGACATTCAGCGTATTGGCATTTATTTCGTAGTATGACACCTGCATCACAATGAGTTCAGCAAGCCAACATCTCGCACGGTGACATAATGGCCGCTACAATCGTCTGGGGCTACATAGGGACTGTGTATTGACCCAGTTAGACAAGGAATGACGAACGAGGGCGACTACGGATCTTGCATATGGAAATTGGGCTCAAGATAAGCATCTGATCATGTTTGTATAATCACTTGTTGACGGTTATTGTAGGGATCTCACCAAAGCATAGCAAAATCCGTGCGGAGTGTAGCAACACGGAATTCAAAGTGTAGGTTACAAATACCCATATCATGCATGCTAAGCTTCCAACCTCCAGTACATAACTGTTTTAGCAACTTGGACTAAATCGACAACCGAGAAAGCAAAATTGGAAACTCTTGGACATCTTACTTATCACCGCTGCGCTTATTCCTCCTTTAAGTCCAATCTTTCCTAATCCATACCGCGCAATCATATTTCAAAGGTGAAAGACGCCAGAATGACCTAGCTCAAATACTGTTGACAGGAATAAGTAAGTATTAAACATACGACTAGGTTTAGGTAGAGTAGGTAGGACGGTTTCCTGGTATCATCATGTGCCGTCCATCGTACGGGTGCATTATGAGAGAGCATCAAAAAGCAGAAGGGCAACGGATCAAAATGACAAAACATTATGAGATGCGTACGGCGCCTATCCGCCCGCCCATGAGCGCACGACTAACTGCGTGTGCGCTTCTATCTTACAAAGAGTGCCCAATGACACGAGAGAAATAACAAAACCAAAGACGCATTGCATCCTACCAATTCATCAACCTTCCAGCCCATGGGGAATATTTTAAACGAGACAATGACAGCAATAAGAGAGAAAGAAAAAAAGGAATGAACCACACTCAATGCACTATCCTTGTTTTTAAGCGAACTTGTGCTTGAGCTTGCTGAAGAAGCCACTGACTCGGTTCTTCTTCTTCCTCTCTGGGGTGGTAGAGGCAGAGACCGTGGTGGTGGTCGTAGTCTCCGGGCCAGTAGTAACAGCCGGCTGCCCAGTCGCCTTGCCATTGCCATTGGCAGCCGGGAAACCCTCCGTAGTAGTCGGCGTTGTGGGAGTGACCGGTGTCTCGTTGGGCTTAGAAGCAGCGGCTGTTGAGCCATTGGCCGCTGCACCGTTGGCTGCCGAACCATTGGTTGCCGTGCCGTTAGAGGTTGCTTTTGTGGATGATTCGCCAATAGGCTCAGTGCGCTTGACCTCATGTAGGAGTTCAGCCTCAACAGCCTTCTTGTCGGCTACTACCTCGACGGGCTTGACTTCCTGTAGAAGCTGGGACTCGACTGCAGTCTTCTCCGCTACAACGTCGGCATTGGCAGCGGCTTCGGGAGCCTTACCGGCCTCTGTGATGGAATCCTTGACGGTTCTGGGAACTGCCGAGGCAAAGGCTAGCGGGATAGACTCCGTGGGCTTCACGGTCTTCAGCAGCTCATTCTCAACGGCCTTCTTTTCCTCAACAGCGGCAGGATAGGCAGCAGCCTCGGGAGACTCATCGGCTTGCTGGAGGGAATCCCTGACTTCTGACGGAACCGACGCGGCTACGGCAGGGGGCTCGGCCGGTGTGGGCTTCACCTCTCTCAGCAGCTCGGCCTCAACGGCCTGCTTCTCCAAGACTGCCGTGGCATTGGTGGTAGCTTCGGGCGACTCGCCAGCCTTCTCAATGGATTCCTTGACCTCAATAGGAACGGCCGCAGAAATCCCCTCAACGCGTGATGCCTTTTCTGCCGCGAGGGACCTCTCAACCTCGGCAGAAGTAGGAAGAGCCTGACCATTTTGGGACGCCGGTTGAAACGACGTAGGGAGAATATTCTGGACCGCCTGTGGTAGGTGGCTAGTGACATCTGGCACGCTCGGGAGGCTGCTTGCAACAGTCGATGTAGCGTCAGCGGTAGTCTGCTGGACTGTGCTAGCAGCATTGACGGCGGTTTCCTGGACTGTGCTGGCAGTGTTGGCGGCGGTTTCCTGCACCTGGGTACCGGCACTAGCAGCAACATTGGCAGCGCTGCCAAGCACATCACTGGTGGTGTCTTTGGCGGCATACGCAGCGTTGGTGGCGGCATTGGCGGTAGTACCAAGAGCTCCGCTGGCGGTTTGTCCGATCTTGCTGCCAACATCGACAGCCGCATTGGCGGTCGCATTAACGGCACCAGGGATCTTGCTACCAACATTTACCGCGGCGTTTGCGGTGCTCTCGAGCACACCGGGGAGCTTATCGGCGGCAACAGTGGCAGCGCCGACGACAGCGGCGGCGGCGGCATTACCGGCCAATGCAACAGCATCGGCAAGGGACAAGTCAGTCTCAGCTTTTTCAGTGCCATATCCAGCAGTGCCCTCGGAGGTTGAGGGGACCTCGGAAACCTTGTGCAACAGCTCATCCTCAACAGCGGCCTTGCCCTTTACCTCCTCGGCTATACCACTTGCGCCGGGCTCCACGTGGGCCTTCTCCTGACTTTCCCTGACAGCCTCGGGAACCGCAGGCTCGTCAAAGGGAACCTGGGCAGCCAAGGCAGCAGTGGTTGAGATGGGGGTGACGGTGTTGATGAAGACATCGTTGTTGCTAGTGATGGGAAGGCTGGATTCGGGGATCATGTTCTTGGAAATCGGGGGCAATGCGGCGTCGAGGCCGGGAATCCGATCGGCGCTGTTCTCGTACGATTCCTTATCTAGTGTAACATTGGTGCTGATGTCTGCAGCCTTGACGTCATCGGGAATCTTCTCGCCGGGTGCGAGCTTGAAGGGGTTGAGAGCACCCTCAGTTGCAGGAAGAGGGTTGACCTTGAATTTGGTCTCCGCGTCAGTGGCCACGATAGGGGCAGCAACAGGTGATGTGCTGAAATCGACGCCAGGAATGCGGTCACTCTTTTCGTATGACTCCTTATCTAGAGTAACGTGGGTGTTGACATTTTGGGCCGAGAAGCTATCAGGGATCTTTTCGCCGGGCTTGAGGTCGATGGGGTTGAGAGCGCCATCTGTGGCAGGAAGGGGGCTAACGCTGAAGGTCTTGTCGCCGTCGGCCGCAGGGGTCTCAACCCAGCCACCTGGAGGGCCGTGGTTCTTCTTGTTCTCTAGAGGGTTGCTGACAGATTGCGCCGTCGAATCGGGCGTTACAGTGTTGAGTGCGCTCATGATGGTCTCTGCAAAGCTGGGCTCTCCTGTATTGCTGGTCCCTTCTACCTTGCGGTTCTCATTCGACATGGCTTGGTGCTCTGGTTCTTGTGTTGATGGGTCTGTGGTTCTGATGAGGTTCTCGGGTAGCAAAACGTTGTTTTCGTTTCCTTCGTGGTCTTTTTCTTGTGGTGCTGTGTGATCGGTGGTCCAACGTCCGTCGACAACAAACTGTGGAATATTATTGCGTCAGTGCTTGGTCAGAGAGGAATGGATTGTGTCTCGTTTATATGTGCAAATTTGGGAAGTGAAAGGTAAGCGGGGACAGGACGAGGTAAGGAGGGGTTGCGCTTGGATGACGAAGCAGGAGCGAGACTGCCCGTTCGCTGCCCTGGTCTGCCTGCCTGGCTGGAAGATCCCATCCACCCATCCCTCGTCTCTCTGGCAACCTGGCAACCTGGCAACACAACAGAGCGCATGCGATAATGCCACCCGAAGAGGCGCCAGAACGCTGCCAAACACCCCCCACGAGCAAGGCAATGTATGGCAGTGATGAAATAAAGTAAGCTGCAGCTCCACACTAGTGCAGAGACCCTGCTTGTTCGTGTGTGCAACACGCCGGCTTGAGAGCACCGATGAGTTCCTGGAGCGCAGTGCCCCATTGTTTGGATGCTTTCCAGCCAGTCACAGCCTCGCTCGCGGCTCTGGCCTGGCTCGCTTATGGGCCCTGGTGGCTCTCTACCGTCACGCGATGTTGCGTTGCGTCATAGCCAACCTAAAGAATGGGACCCAGCAACCGCCCGAGGCCGCTGGAGCACGCCCGCGGATCGCACTTGGAAATGGAGCATCAGCATTCCACACCTGCGACAGGGCAAGCAGCCCAAAGCAAGTGAGCAATGTCGTTCTCCAACTCTTTTCGAATTGCTCATTTCCCAAAATCTGGCTGAACATCAACCTCGGGAAAAGGGTAAGAGAATGCGCTTGCATCCTTCGACGCCCTCTTTTTCGACTCGGCTGCTGGCTGCTTTGTCCTCCTCTTTATTTTGTAAGCGCGCAACTGCGATGCAAACAGGTGTCGACTCGTCGATAGACTCGAACGGAGAACTGAAGGCATCAAAGCTGCAACATCATAGGCTGGCCTTACCAGCAACTGGTGTAAGTCATTCCCCATCCACCCCGCACAAGGCCTGAAGGGCAGCGGGGCCAGCAACTCAGCAGCGCAGCGAGCGCAAAAGGAATTGACGAATGGGGTATTATGGGCATTGGGGGAGAAGACCAAACTGAATCATCACCAACCTTGTAGTAGACCCTCTCTGTGAAATCGGGAAGGGTGACTGTCTTTTCGAAATGGTCGCCAACCTTGTCGAGCTGTTCACTCTTGGACCAGCCGTCAAAGGTGCCGGTCACGTAGACCTCCTCAGCGGCGTGAGGCCTGTTCTCAAGTGCAGACGAGTCAGCATACAATTCGCAGAAGGAGATGACACGGTGCTACAGCAATCACCATCGTGACACCGCAACGGTAGAGTAGGTGCTTCATGGTGCTTCACATCCGACCGACACTTGCAGGTTGGCGCGCGAGTTGAGTTGGGATGGCAGCGGGGGTGCATTCAGACAAGATGCCGCTTTCTGGCTCCTGTCTCGCGATCCAACGCCTCAGTGCACAATGGGAGATCATCGCGCATTGGATGGCGGCCTTGGACGGGCGACCGCATGCTGCCGCTTCTTGCAATGTGCCGGAATGAAACACTGCGGGAGGGATTGGATGGAACTGCGCAACTGACCATCTGAAGGTGAAAGTGCCCATTGTCGGCTTGTTGATTCGTGCACTGGCTCAGGGTTTCGGGACTGGATGTTGCTTTTGGATTGGAGGGCTTCTCGAGATCGAAGATGGCTGAAGAGGTCCTCGTGGGAGATATGGAATATTTGCAGATGCGTGGATAACAGAGAGGTTGGTGGTCGCGCGAAACTGAAGGACCGGGTGGTTATTTGGAGATTATAGATGCGGAGGAGTGGCGCAACGCTGCTTGCTCTTCCTGGGTGTCGCTGACGTCAGGTTAGTCGGTAGTAGTGTATTTGGTGGTTGGAGATCGGAGAGGAAGATGGTTGCAGTTTGGAGAAGCAACAACAGATAAAAAAAATTAAAAGAGGTCAAAAGTTGGACGCGAGGGGAAGAGTCCCAAAGAAGTCGCAGAGGAACGAATATTCCAAAGATAAAAAAAATTCACAAGCCTTGCAGTGATCCTCTCGTACGACCTGGGCCAGTCAGCTCCTCAGCTTGGATCGATCAGAAAGAAGGAGCAGTTCAAATTGGACCTGCTGCAAAGAGGGACCAAAGAGGGACCAGAGAGGGGACCCAACGAGGGTCAGAGAGCCCATTCACTTGGGACCAGAGACCGGGCAGTGGGCTTGCAGGGGGCCGCCAGGGCAGCAGGGATGTGAGGCTCCACATCCGGCGGGTCCTCCAGGCTGTTAGTGTCACTTCTTTTGTCTCTGAAGCGAGCACTCGCCATTTTCCTCCTCTTCGTCGACCGGCATTCATCTCGACACACAGTCTGCACAGCAAAGGGGCGGCCGGTTGCTCACAACGAATAGCAAGCACAAGCGAACAACGAGCTTCCGATGCGCCCGGTTGGTCCCAGCTTATCAAAGAAAGCCCGTCGCCAACAAACATTCGTCAATTCGGGTGGTGGGCTGGCGCTGCTGTGCAAGCTGTGTGCACCACCTTCGACCACTTGTCAACAAGCCGTGTCCGTCACCGCCATCTGCTCCGTTATCAATGGAAGAAAAAGTTCAATTTCCAATTCCAGGCGTCAAGTCCGTGTCAGTGCCAAACGTGCCGCAACTCATTGGATGCAAGCAACAAATACAAGACAATCAGACGGGAGGGCAAGAGGCCAAGAGGGGAAGGATGCTTGAAGTGCTTACCATGTCAACTGTGCCATGTAACCTCAGCCCCTTGCCCAGCACACTCTTTGCCCCGATGTTGCCATTGTTCACTTCATTGTTCAGCCTCTTCCTTTTTCCAAGAGACGTCAAGTCCGAAGTCCAAACCGCAGATATATCGACGATAACAGCATACGGGTTCATCAGTTCGGTTGAACACGAGAGAGGAGCCCGATACTTTATATAACAACCGACAGACGATCTTGAATCAGCTCCATCCACAGACACCACTCCATACTCACTATCGATAAGTTGAGATCACGATCTTACAAGATTCGAAGCAGGTGGGGTGCACTGTAAACAATGTACATGACCCCCCAACAAAAAGGGATTGATAAGATCGGCGCCAAGTGGAGGTAACCATGCCGTAGATAACTACCTACAACTCCGGCTCTCGCCGTCGTCAGTCCCAAGCCAACTTTCTCTCGGTGTCCCCTTCAAACCAGCCTCTCCTCGCCTCTTCTTCTTTTCAAGTTCTTCTTTTTCTTCCACTTCCGCTGACAATCATATGTCTTTACGTATTGAGGAAAACTTTTTCCCAGCATGCTTCGACTATTGGCTGACGCAATACCGCCAGGGGTATTTGTCTATTTGCAGTTAACTCCGTCCTTAGTGTAGAGTCAGAGACCGGGCTTCTTTTTAAGCGGGACTATGATGTGCAATAGCAAATAGTAGCGTGCATCATCTTCACGTCGCTATCTCGCATCCTGGTCTACCTGGCAAGCCTGGCTGATCGGTCTCCAACAGAAGTGAAAGAAAGGCTCCATCAAACACATGGGTTGATTGTTAGAAGATCCTTGGCAAAAATTCATGCTAACAGACTTGGCTGAGGAAAACCACCTGATTTAGATAGTCCCGCCAACTTTTTGGTTTTCCTTACCCTACCCGGTACAAGTACATACTTACTTACAAAAACGTGTTGGAGGGGTACCTCGCCATTCGTGCACTCACCAAGTTCATGACGGACATTTCAATAAGTTATTCGGATTATCCATCATCCATCAAGAATCATTTACACCGACAGGAGTGCTTGAGACGTCTTTCATATGCTTTCTTTTTTTATTCGTACCAACATTTTTCTTTTCCCCTCCTCTCTTGGTGATGGCGTACCGATGTCGGCGATTGTCTTGCCCAGTCACAGCTTCGGAACACTGTACCAGCTGCGCAGGAGCTGATGACCAGCAAGGTACCCGATCCCGACTGCCCTATCACAACCAGCTTCATCATCGTCCAGTCGACGACCGCAACACGGAAGAATTTTCACTCGAGAATTTGTTCTAGATTTCAGTTTTCAAGTCCGAAAGGAGCCAACACGTCCACTTTGAAGCAGCAAAATGCGAAAATGGCCAGAATGGCACTTCATCGTGGCGGACGTCGACGCAATGGAAAGGGGCCTGCAGAAACCCACATGTGAATGGACGACATCCAATGGGCTGCCTGGCTGCTCTCGGTCAACGTTTTGTAAGAACATCAGGAAAGATCGAGAGTCGTGGTCGTTCATGGGTGGTTGATAGGCTCCATAAATCTTGACCCCCCTTAGCTCGAAATAAAAGCCCCGATAATGAATGTTGGTAAACAAAAACTCCGAGCAGTACCTGCGTCCGGCCCTCCCAGATCCATTTCGGGTTCATCCATCCGAAAACACAAACAAACTGGGACACAAGAGACAACAGCAACTATACCCCAAGTACCCCTGATTCACATTCACGATGGGTGCAAAAGAAGGGCTATACACGATGGGATTGCCAACTATCATTGATCATAAACCCATGAAAGTCCGAGAGAAAAAACGATATTCATATCGAATCCCCTTTTTGGCCAATCCTTTTCAACGGCTCGCAAAACATTTACCATCCAAACTGCTCACAATGTAGCTCCACCCCCGGCCCGCCTCCCTGTATCAACCTCGCCGTCGTATCTCTCACGACACGCATCAGCCCGTCCGGTCCGCACGCCGCCACGAGCACGCGCTGGTTTGAAGGGGTACCGACGACGGCCTGGCGGATCAGTGTGGCCATGTCCGGTCTGCCGGGCTTGATGGCGTGCTCGTAACCGTGCACATGATGGGAATGAGGATGTGATTCGGTACCAGTGCCGTTGTCCGCCGCCTTGCTGTGGTGAGAGACCACGGCAAGGCCGCCGCCGCCGTGTTCGAGATCCTTTTCTGACAGGGTCGATGATTGGTGGTTTTGGTGCTGATGGGTATGGGTAGGTAATGGCAGTTGAGGCATCTTTTCGGTATCTGGGGAGCCGCTGCCGCCGCTATCGGGCGATAGAGGTGGTGAAGATCCTCCCGAAGACGATTCCGAAGTGCGCGGTTGTGTGTGGTGCAGCAAGCTGTGACCGTGAATGTGCGGCAAGTGGTGGTGGTGCTGAGAAGCGACTGGTGATCGTGTCACGTAGATGGAGACGTCGACTTTGGGTGAGTGTGCATGGCTTTTCAGTGTTTCCAGATGTTCCTTGAACCATGCTAGGTTTTCTATATTACGGACCCAAAACAGTCAGTTACTCTCCCTTGACAAAAATCCTCATAGTCATGGTTCATTTTGAAGAATAACTTCCATGCGAGCAGCAATGAAACGGTCACATCGTGTATGGGGCAAGACTCACCGTGTTTCTTCACAGTCCAGATGAATGTGATAGTCTTGTGAGGTTCATCGTGTAACCTCTCAAGAATGTTTGCCACGAGGCCAAAGGTGAAACTAGCACCTCCGCCGCCGGCGATGAGGACAATCTTATCGTAGTCCATTGGATCCGGAAACGTGCCGTAAGGTCCATCGAGAGACGCCCTCACACTGATACCTGAGTTGGCAACCGCATGTTGGTGGAGGTCGCGAGTGAAGCCGTTTTGGGCCTTGATGGTGAATTCCAAAGAGTTCGTCTTGTGGATCGTGAAAGGATGCGTTTCGAACTTGCGTACTGCCGGTATCCAGATGAAGCAATGCTTTCCTGCTACTCCCCTGGCGGGTGCCTTCTTGAACATGACCTTGGTCCCACCATCAGGAAGAGGATATAATGTCGCCTCGTTGTTCAAGCTGTAGTATAGAACTCTGGTGATCCTGATAAGGCGATCAAGAATCCACATGGACGCCACCAGAAGTATAACGATGATCCCCTTCTTTGCAATCACCGGTTGATGAAATCCAAGAGCGACAATCCCCATGATCCAACTCGAAATGTGGACCACGTAGAAAAGCTCGTACCAGATTCGCCGGAGGATGGTGGCCGAGAGGACTACCGTCAAGAAGGAAAAGCCGGCTACGATGGCCGCGATTTCAGACCGGTCCTTGAACTTGGTAACCATCCTTCCTGACTCACTGAAGAATGTGGTGTACAGGGACGCGTGGAGTACCATCCAGATGAACATCGTGTATCCGGCAATTCGATGGAGACAGTTAAGCCTTTCATAGGAGTAGGCAATGAGGAAAGCCAAAGGGGTGTTCTTGAGTGCCAGAAAGATGACGAGTCCCAGGTTTGATAGAGCCAGCCTTGACGCAGAGTCTCATTAGTACTTGAGGCAAAGCATTAGGAGATACATGAATGACTTACCAGCCAAACCTGGAGGCAAGGTTAGCTTTAGAGCTGGCATCTACGTTCGTGAACCCAACGGCAACGTTGGCCACAACATATGTTGTAACGAGCAGCGCATGCCCAGCCGATTTGAAGCCAGGGACCTTGCGAACAAGAAGGTTCCTTACGAACCTAGTATACAATCCGTCAGTACAGGCCGTAACTCGAAAATTAGAGCATGGTACATACCTCTCAATCGCAACAAAGGGACGTCCCAATGTAGCTAATGGCCTCCATGACCGTTCTGCTCTAACACAAAGCCATCTCGTCCAGTGGAAGATGACGAAGAGAGCAACTAGGCCACATAGTGCTGCTGCGTACATCTTCATCATGTGCTCGTTCTTCCGCTGCCTCATGGCAAAAAAGGCTTGCATGGCAGGACTCTCATGGCCTCCGTCACTCGGAGCAGCTGCTCCTCCTCCTCCTGTTCCGGTGTGCCCTCCGCCGCTGGGAGTATGAGGTGATGGTTGGGACATTTGGGATGTGTAAGATAGACACGAAATGATGGCGAAAGGATGCGTGACGCTCTGTGTACGGTACGAAGAGACTGGAGTGTCCGTTAAGGAAAGGTGGGTGAAGCAACGCTCCTTCCTCTTAAGCCAAGATTCTTGGTTAAACTAGAGGGCAGGTATGGAGGGCAAGGTAGGAACGCACACTTAAGACTTGTACGATGAAGAAGGAACACATAAGGGAAGGAGTGACGGTCTAGGCCTTCTGGAGTCTGACCAAGATTTATCTCGATCTTGTGAACTATACCTCTAGCCCATGTTGCCTTCCCCCCATCCGCTCGGGGCATCTTTGCCGAGGGTTCTCGTACTTGATCAGGTACTTGTTTTTCTTCCTCAGGGGGTGGTACCAAATGGGAAGTGATTGGACGGGTGAGAGCAGGATAAGGTCAGTATAAAACCTATTCGAGATTACGAATCTATTGCTTGTCCATCACATGAAAGCAAGCTGAATCCTGGCGGATACGGGCAGAACGGCAGTGGGAACCTGTTGAAAGGTTCATGTCCGATATAGTTGCCCAATACCAACGTGGGATTGAGATTGCCGGTCGACATAACCAGGAGCTGCCGTCTCTAACCTGGGTCCAAGCATGGAAGATTGTCCAAGGACAAACTGAGTAACAGTAGTGGAACTGCACCTCCCGCAAGGATTTTTCTGCATAGACTGGGCAGAAGTGCGTTCTGCGTCTGGATGCAGGACCTAGAGGGATGTGGCTGGATCTGCCGCGTCCGCGTGGATAGTCGATCGTGCGGCGCCCTTTTCGGGGGTTTTGTGGGTTTGCCTGCTTCCTAACTTGGACTGAGGGTGATGCTGAGTGAAGATACTGTCAGCCTGGCGGAACCACCATCACTTGACTGAACAAGATAGTGTAAGGACGACCTGTGAGAGTGGTGACCGTTGTGGAACTCTTGGATGGACAAGCAGGACGACCCACGTCTACGGATGCTGGAAGGGTAGCATTTGTAATCTGGATAAAGCGCGGGATATAATGAAAGGAGCTGGACAAGTACCGCCTGATCGTGAGACATATGGAGAGGTGAGTAAATACCCTTCTTCTCTACCCCAGGATTTGGTCAGCTTGGTATGGCATTTCAACCTTGTTTACCCCACAAACGCACGTAATCTAAGCACGACATGGCTTCAAAGGCAACTGAACCTCTTGTGACGAGTTGAGATTTGGACCTTCTTGGTGTGACGTGCCAGCCAATATCATGGATAGTCCATCCTCCTCGGCAGTGCGAGTTTGGAAGTGCACCTCTATGGTGCAAGATGGTCGGACTCCAAAGGGCAATGGAGGCTCGTCGTTGAGACGGAGTAGCGTGTGCCTTGATCAGGGGTAAAGACGATCATCAGATATCGTGAAGCAAGCCCTTTCTCAACGGCCTTATACGCGGTGCAACATTTCATCACCCTCCACAACAGCCACGACAGTCCTCGACCTGCAGCTTTTATTGGCATGGAGCTTGATAGCCCACGTGAAGGCACGGTACCTTGGGTGGTAGCGGAGATATGGCGAGTACGTAGCCGAGAACCCCATACTATTGTATCAAGCCTTCAGAAAGGGAAGTCCCGTAAGCACGATGCATAAACGGGAGTAACTGTGAAGTCCGCTATTAGCGGTCAGGTCGAGGTGGGAGAAGAAAGATGTACCCCAAAGAGTAGGTAGGCAGATAGGTGAGCCGGTCGGTAGGGTAGCCTTGGTACTACTGGTTGACATCAACGGCCTATAACTGGATTTTCAGGTATAACAAACAAGCCACTCGATATGTTGTAGCATGTAGGCTTGATACCCGATACGCAGGGGAAATAAGAGGTTGCCAATTCGAAACGGGGTGATTTGGGAGATGCCAGGATGTGGCTTTGACAGTCGATGAATGAGAAGAAGATCTCAACACGGCATATAATGCTTTGGTACGGCAGTTTGACCTTGGAGGTCGGGCCTTGTTGCTGTTTCTTGATGACTTTTGTTGATGTGATGGAAGACGTGTTTGGGTTGCAAAGTGGAAAACCGCAGTCGTTCGAAATGCATCGACGTTGACCTTCCGTGGTACTTGAATGCTTGGAACGCTTGGCATCATGATTTCGGACGCAACTAAGTACCTGCACAGTGCAGATTCATTGCCCCTTGATCAGATATCCGAGTCCGCTAGTCGATCTCACTGTCCTGACAGACCGTCGTTGACACTCACTCACGCACGCCATAGCCATGTTGAACTCGAACACTGCTGGTCCATCTCTCCCCTCATCCACGACTACGCTGAGGATTGATGTCATCGCAGCAAGTACTCGATCCCATACCCCCAAAGCGCGGGTTATGGAGGATCACTACTACCTGCCTAGCTGAATACTACATAGCAAGTTGCCAACGCGGTGAAATCAGTGCAGGTGTCCGGCAAAGGCCCGATGGTTTGCGGAGAGAAGTCCGACGGTGACGGACTGCGTGGTTACATTGCCTCCTTCAATTTTTCTCAACGGGGTCCTTAAGCAGCGGGATATAAGCACCAAACCAGCAGCTCGATTCCTTGCAGATGGCGGTACGACGGTAGAACCACGGGCCGGCCTATCTCGCATAACCTTCGCCTGCAGTGAGCAACCCCACGGTTTCGAATGGGTTCGGCTACGCAGGGTGAGCGTGATGGGAAGTTAAGACTGAGAATGAGAAAGGAAGGTGTCTGTTTTCTTGTTTTCAAAGACTGACAACGACAGGGGAACTGGAGTTTGTGTTTTGTACATGGATTGCACTCTCGGTGTAAGTGACAACGAATAGTACTCGGCAATGATTGCAGTGGTAGTGACCCAAACACAGTGTATTTCCAATTAGATCGTCAACTGTGTACCTTTGGCTTCCTCAACGTAGAGGATCGTGGCTTGCCGTCAACTTAAACTACGACCGCGTGGGGTCGGTGCGTAGCGGCAGCCAGAAGCACTTGCTCCATTTGGAACCTCGCAAGCATCCTCGCCGAAGACGCAACCTCCGTTTGGGGGTGGGGGTGGGGGAAGGCTTGTCATCGATTGGATGGATTCCTATGTGGCTTTCCATCCTTCATGTCTCCTTTCCCCCATATCTGGTTCTCTCCCGTCTTCGATCCAGCCAGCTCCTTCTGTTCACTTTCCCTTCTGGCCCGTGCCAGGAGTGTACCGATTAGGTAAGTTTCGCATGACGACTTCGAGTTTGGCAGTATCTCATCGAGTTGCGCCTTCCAGATTCAAGACTAAGTGCAGGATGACTTCTGCTTATCAGTCTGTATGTAGTCTGCCACCCCGGTCGATCCTAGAGGTACGCATGCGACACTCGAGACGCTGCAGTGCTCTCCCATTCCCTTCAGCTTTATAAACAGTCTCCCACAGAAACAAGACAACTGTCACTGCTTTTATGCCAACCGCCAACCAATCCTGGCATCTACCCGTGGGTGTGAGGCTGGCTTATGTAAGGGAGGCTGGCCAACTACACCCACTCTCTTATAGAGAGTGGGGCAGTAAATACTAGGACACCAGTTTAATCTGGGACAATCTATACCCTATATGCCAGCAAAAGTGCCTATATCCCATATATTACCAGCTATCTCAACACAACGAATCTCAACGAAATAAAGCAAATATAATTAAATCTTATAATAATTGACTAAAGTAAACAAACCCTAGTATTTCTACTAATTCTATAATTACTACTATATATCCCTATTACGTCTAAATTCCTTTAATTCAACGATGATTATATTTACTTTACCCAGCTTAATAAGCCTCGCCTCCTTCTCGAGTACAACTAATCGAATAATAGATTTAATAGGAAGCTCTAATTCTAATTCGTTATTAACTAATCTAGTTATAAAGTAGTCTACTAGAATACTACATTTATAATGTATATTAAAAACCTTATTAGGGATAACCTACTTAATATTAATAATTAGTAAAGATTAGGGGGGAGGGCGAGCTTCCTCCTCCTTATCGTTATCGTTATTATTAATAATTAGACTTCTAGGGGGGAGGTTCTCTTTATTAACTTCCTCATTAGAAGAGGAATCCCCTTCCTCCTCCCCTTTATAATTATTATTAATACCCGTAACCTTAATATTTCTATTAAGAACGTTAGCGCCGTTGTTTATAATAATTATATTACAAAGGGGTCGAATTATAAAACGAAGGACGATAGGAATAAATATATTAATATTAATAAAGAAAGCTAGCGTACGTCTTCTATCGTATACCTAAAGGGGATATATTAAATTATTGAAATCCCTATATAAATCCTTCCTATTTCCAATCTTTTCTATATATTCTTCGAAAATAGGCTAATATAACCTTCCCTTTAACCCTATTACCTTATTAGCGGTCTCTTTCTTATAAATATTCTACTTCTCTTTTACCTTATTAAAATCCTACTTCTACAATTCGCTAATTACCCTAATCTACTTCTCCTATTCCTTCTAATAGTCCTCCTCCTCCCTTTTCTCCTTCTCCTATCGTATCCTTTTAATAGAAATACTATTAATAACATCCTTATCTAATTTAACGGTATATTTACGAGCTTTCTTTATATTAAATCCTTTGAAACGAAAAGCCTTATCTAATGCGTATTCTTTTAAATAATCCTACAAAACCAACCCCTTATTAAAGGCAACCTCTACTACGCAAAACGCGTTTAATAAGTCCTCTTTCGTATTAGTCTTATATAATCCTAACGCTTATTTAATAAACTTCAACCCCTCCTTTACAATAGATTAGCGGTCTACCTCTAATATTATCTTTAAGTAAGAAATAGGGTTATACTTCTCGGTCTTATTCCTCAAAGTAGTAATAATTCGAACGGGGTTAAATAGCTATATATTAGACTTCTTAAAACCGGTTATAATATTACGGATAATAAATACTCTATCCTATATATCCTATTATTTTATAAATTATTAGCTAATTACTTAAATCAATAGCTTTTATACGCAATTAACGATAATTAAAGACTAACGGATCGGATTTACCTAAAGCGTTTATATATATTGAAATCGATTTAAACTTAACTCCCTACGTCGGATATAAGTCTTCAACTTCTTCTAATAGACTACTTTTAACGGTTAGAATACCCTAATATTTATAGGCTATAAGAAGTAAGAAGAATATAATAGTATAAAGATAAGAACAATATTAAAACGTAAATAATACTTATATAAAGGTAATATATAATATTTAGTAAAAGAATTTATAATTAATATATAATAAATTCTCTAATTCTTTAGGGTATTTCTATAAACCCCTCTACGAATTTAATCCTCCTACCCGCTAGCGCTAAATCTATTAATATAAGCAAAATTATTAACTTTTACTTTATTAACCTCTTCGCCTTTAATATTTCTATTTAAATTAAATTCGTATAGGGCAATACTAAACTATTTTATAAAGCCATCTTTACTTTTATTATCGTTAATAGTCTTCTTATAATTAAAACCGAACTCTTTAACCTTCGTATAATATTATTAGGAATATTTATTGAAGTACTAAATCCATTCGAACGTAATCTTACTATTATTAAACGCAGTATTACTTTAAATAAAATAGATATCGCTATCGAGGTTATTATCGGCTATATCCTCTATTAGCTATTTCTTAAAAATAGTAAAAATAGGTAGGTAATCCCCAAAACCGTTATTACTACTAACGAAAATAACGGATTTATAGTTAATAAAGTCGAATATCTCTAATTATTAGTCCTATAATTAATTACTATCCTATTACCCCTTCTAATCGTTAACTAATTTACTAATTTACCTTAATTTTATACTTCCTTTTTACAATTAAAACCTCAATACTACTTACCAATATAACAATACAACAACTGTACTTATTAGTATTCCAAATCCCTAATCTAAGGATATTATTCTTATCGATAGTAATTTTAAACTTCTTAAAATACCCCTTAGTATTTTTAATTCGTTACTCAACCAATAGCCGTTTTACCTCTACAGGCTTAATCTTTACGGGTATCACGGGCAAAGGTTAGGTATAGATGTAGATATGCGTAATTGCACGAAGGAGAAAGGAGGAGAGTGCAGACGAGTACCCAGAAGACTGTCCTTATAAAGGGCGGCCAGCGGTAGGCCCGATATAGGTCCACCTAGCGGGCCGCCGCCATAGCCAGTCAACTAACAACAACAGCAGTCTTAAAAGCTACTATGCGCTGGCATAAAGCATATGAGTAAATACGTATAATATAGGCTAGCCCTGTGATACTTCCCCGGACTAAAAAAAGCCATATAACTAACTAATATTACATAAAATAATAGAAATCCCCATCAAATAAGTAATCTACCTTCGGAATACCTCTATAGCCGCCACTGCTGTAAACCGCGGTAACCTCCGTTACGGGGCTGGAGCCTCCCGCCCCGCCTCCAATCCTCCGTATCCTCCTACCGGGACTTCCGCTCCTACGGCCGGCTCTCCTATCTTCGCCGCTTTTTCTAGCAACCGTTTCCGCTTCTTCTCCGCCGCCGCCCAATCTAGGAGGTACGGCTCGTCTAGGTATGCCTCGTAAAACCTCTATATCTCGTCGGGGGCTATAGCTATATTAGCGTACGATTATTATAAAGAGTTATAAGGAGGTCCCCAAACGACGTAATATTCCTAATGGCCTTTTTTATTCTTCCGGTAGCCGTCGAACTTCTCGAAGTCGTATTCAATTAAGTCCTCCCTATCGTCAATCCTCCTCATAACCCGTCCGTAATTGGTACAAACGTCCCGTTCCTTTACGGGTGCTTGCCCCGGAACGCCGACCTCGTCCCATAGCTTTACCTTATTGACGTAGAAAGTTGGGCTGCACTTTATATTAATTAGGAGCTTGAGCGTAACTCTGTGGCTGTCCGCTTTAAGGATTTCGAAGGGACCTTTAAATAGGGGCGTGAGCTTAGCGTACGGGCGACCGGTTTTGAAATTCTCTATATTGAGTAGGACCCTGTCTCCCGTCTTATACTTCGGGGCGTCCGACCGTCGAGTATTGGCGTTGTCCTCGTACTGTTATTGAATTCGCTTGGCCTGGCCGGTAACGTAGTCTAGGACTTCCTTAAAGCGGTTAGCGATTTCGTTAGCCTTGAAGTACTCCGCTTATTATTATACCAATATATTTAGAGGGTAGGGTTTCGTTAGTTCAACGCCTATATAAAGGTAGAAGCCGTAATTGGCGAAGAAGGGAGATACTCTCGTAGACTTAGAAACTAGGTTATTGCTAGCAAATTCCGCAATTGGCAATTAATCTACTTAGTCGTCTTATACCTAGTTAATATAAAGACGGAGGTATTTCTCTATCTCCGTATTAATACATTCGGTCTGGCCGTTGGTAGTTGGGTGAAATGCGGAGGAGGGCTTGAGAGCTACCTCTAAACGCAAAGATAGCGCCTTCTAAAACCGTAAAACGAATTAGGAGCTACGATCGGAAATAATGGAATCCGGTAGTCCGTGAATATTGTAGACCCTCTCAATGAAACGATCCGCCAGCTCCTCGGCCGTAAGGCCAACGGTGGGGATATAGTGTCGTATCTTAGTTAAGCGGTCAATAACGACGGCGACGTACTTGAATTCCTGTCCGCAACGTACGCAGGGCGTTAACGGGGTAATATAATCGATTGAAATGTCCTTCTAGGGCGCGAACGGTACTGCCAACGGCTTCAGGAAGCCATAGGGGGCGTGTCGTAATGGTTTAGACTTAGCGCATACTAGACAAGCCTTATAGTAGGCTCTGACAGTAGCGTATATCCTTAGCCAAAAGAAAGACTACGAGAGCAACGAGTAAGTCTTCTCACAGCCCGGGTGCCCAATTAAAAGTAAGTCGTAAACGCGACGAAGGAATTGCAGTTAAAATTCAGTGTCCGCAGGATTAATAAGAACGGCGCTACGACAGTACGCCCGTCCCTGAATCGCTTTATACTCGGCGAAGGACACCTTCTTCATTTAGTCTTTAACTTCTTTAGACTATGCCTTCCGGTTGGGGTTTGATAGATAGGCTACGACATTTTGCAAAAAGACTGATTTTTCGTAACCCTCCGCGACTAAATTATCAGTAGATTTCTCGTCTATAACCTCTAGTTCGTAAATATACTCGATACTAACGTTAACCTCCTCTTCCCTATCCTCTAAAATGAATACTCTATTAACAAAAATGTTGTAATCGAGCAGGACCTTGTTCCTAATTAGTAGTCGTTTATCGGTATCGTCTTTAGGTAAGTCCTCTAGCTTCTTACTTAAGGCGTTGGGACGTACTTATAGCGAGCCCGGTCGATATTTGATTGTGAAGTTGAACCGAGAGAGGAATTGGGACTATCGTATATAATGGGGGGTGAATTGTTTATTAATAGTGAAAGTCTTTAGGGTTTTGTAATTTATAAGGACCACGAACGGCTCTTATACTCCTTCTAGCTTAGGGCGCTACTCCTCTAGGGCCTTAATAATCGCTAGTAATTCTTTATTGTAAATATTATAGTTGTATTCGGTTGAGGAATATTATTAATTAAAGTAAGCGACAGGGCGAAGAATACTTTCCTCGTCGTATTATAATAGTGTACTACCGTAAGCCTAGTTCGAGGCGTCCGTTTTAATAACCGTCTATTTAAACTAGTCGTAAATACGAAGTATTGGTCCGTTATTAAAAGCCTTCTTGAGGGCCTCGAAAGATTTTTGGTATTACTCTATCTAATACTAGTCTACGACTGTCTTTTTAATTAATTCGTATAGCGGACCGGCAATAATTGAAAAGTACTTAATAAAGCGACGATAGAAGTTAGCGAAGCCTAAAAAGCGTTGTAGTGCCCTCTTGGAGTTTAGAGCTTCCTAAGATATGATTGTAGAGACCTTCTTTGGATCTATTTCGAGACCTCCCGGGGTAATGATGAGGCCCAGATACTTCGTACGCGTAACGTAGAACTCGTACTTGTCGATGTCGATTTGGAGCCCCGCCCTAATTATCCGTTGCAGAACCTCTCTAACGTGCTTCTCGTGCTCCTCTTCATTGTCCGAGTAAATTAGGATATTATCGAGATAAGCGGTGGCGTAGATATTAAATATATTATATAGTATGTCGTTAATATAGTTTTAAAAGGTTCCTGGAGCGCCCTGTAGGCCGAAAGGACATACAATGGACTCGTAGAGGCTAAAACGGGTAATGAAAGCAGTGAGCCACTCATGCCCTTCCTTAATACGGATCCTATTAAAGGCGGCAATAACGTCGAGCTTGGTGAAAATCTTGGCTTTGCAAATAGCATCGAGGGTCTCCTTGATTAACGGCAACGGGTATCGAGTCTTTATCGTTATATTATTGATACCGTAGTAGTCTACGCAAATACGGATACCGCTACCCGGCTTCTTGATTAATAGGATAGGCGAGGCGGCTATAGACTGTAATAGGCGGATGAATTTCTTCCTTAAGTTATCGTTAATCTACTTCTTGACTACGATAGCCTCGATGGGCGATATTCGCCGTGATCGGGCGTTGGGGGGTGTCTCGCCCGGCTTGAGCTCGATCTTGTAGTCGTAGGAGCGGTATAGAAGGACTTTATTTGCTAAAGAGGGGAGGAAGGCTACTACTTCGTCGACGTAGCGGCGGCCTTCTAATTTCTTCAAAATCTCGAGAATTTCGTTCTTAGTCTTTACAGGGCGATCGGCTTTATCGAAAAACTTCTTCGCGTCCTCCTTAGAAATCTTGGCTAAATGTATTCGTCGGATCGTCTCTTCGTATAGCGGCGCGTCTTCGTCGAGGTTCCCGGTAAGGTGAATAGCCTTAGTTAGAATCGCGGCTTCGCGGAAGTCTTCTAATACGTGAATACTAGCTATTTCGTTAATAAAACTATAAAGAACGGGGGGAAGATTTTCCTTGTACTATTGGCTATTGCCCTTTATAATATTGTTGACTATTTCCTCGGTCAGGTCTATGTCTTGGATCTCCGTTATAGCTACTAGTTTTTCGATCTGAGCGTAGCTCGTGACGTACGGTTGCAATTACTGCAATTCGTAGATATAATTAAACGTAGCCGCATTGAGCTCCCTAATATCTTTGGGATTGAGGTTGTAATCGGATTCGCGGTAATAGTAGGCGTAAGGGCGATTCGTGCCTATAGAGACGCGACGGCTGGCAAGGCGGACGTAAGGTTCGTAGAGCGCGGGGCTCTTAATTTTAATAAGGAGAGCGGCCGTACTAGTAATACCGATCTTTAATTCGGCTCTCTTGGCCACTAGTACTTTAACAGGGGTAGAGACGGTTCGGTAGCCGGTTTTGGGGTCGACCTTAGGGGTTTTCGTAATTGGAAGCAATTCCACGACTAGAAACGCCTCCGCGACCGAGGGCTCTAGAGCGGACTCGGTAACGGCGGGCTCTAGAGCGGACTCAGTAACAGCGGACTTTAGAGCGGGCTTAATAACGGGCTTTAGAGCGGGTTTAGTAACGGGCTTTAGAGCGGGCGCCGATTAGGGGGTAGCCTTCTTTCGAATAGAGGCTATAGAGACTCTATTAATAAGAGCCTTAGGGGCCGCAGTTTGCTCCCTAGAAAGATTTGAAGGTAAGTAGCGGCTGCGATAAACGGGGTTGCTGAAGTGTACCCCGTACTATTCGTAATCGATCTCGGGCTTATGGTATTGCATCTACGGAAAGCCCAAGATTACCGGGTAGTTCTTAGAGATATCGTAAACTAGGAAGGTAACGGTCTCCTCGTAATAGCCGATACGGAATTTAGCCGTTACCCCCTTAGAAATAATACCTTTAACTACTCCGTTAACGAAAACTAACTTCTTTATACAAAAGAGCCGGAAACGGGGAAGGTTATTCTTAACGACAAACAATCGATTAATAAAGGTAAAAGCGGAATAACCGGTATTAATAAGCGAAACACAATAAATTTTGCGCGGTCCAGTTATAATATAAGAAGATAAGAGTATTAAATTTAGAGAAGTAGAACTATTTAAGGATTATATTGTAACCTCCTCTAAAACCTCTAACTCTAACGAGGAGTCTAAAACTCGTCTCTATAATGATAATAATAACTAGAGAGGCCTTTGTACGCGACTAGGCACAGAGGCTACTCGTTTTCCGGATTATTGTAATATTCGCCGCTAGTAGCGGGTTCCGTAGGAGCAGTTATAGTAGTGGCGGCGGCGGGCGCAGTATTAGCGGCGCGGACTTCCTCCTGGCCGCTACGGCTACGACGGTTCTTACCTTTATTCCTACCTTTGTTCTTACCCTTTTCGTATTAAGGGCCTTTACTACCGTAGTTAATAGAAGCGAGATAGCTACGAATAATATAGCCGTCTCCGCCATAACAGCGATATTTACCATTACGAATACGTTAGTCGAAGACGTCTTTATAAATAAAGACAGCAAGGTCGACGGTATTAAGATCTATCTTATTACCGCCTTAGCTGACAGTGCAGTCATTAGGGTTGCTACCGCCGCTACTACTACTACTACTAGTATTACCCTTATTGCCAGCGTTGGGCTCTATTGCTTTATAAAAATAGCCGGCTAATTTATTGCAATGATCCGCATTATCGAGGTTGCGAACGACAAAACGGTAAAGGTCGAGCTATTTAGTGAAGTCGTTCTCGGCAAGGGGGTTACAGTGAACTAGGGCATTACGGAGGCGCTTATTGATCTTATTGCGTAAGTAATGGACTTTTATAGCGTCGTCAAAGTTGTAACGCGATATGAAGGTAGTAAATTCGATTTCGAATTCGGAAAAAGGCGTATTCTTCTAGTATAAATTAGTAAAGCGGCGGTTAGCGTTGAGTTTAAGGTCGACGTTATCGAAGCGGTCGTTAAAGTGCTTTATAAAAGTAGCGCCGTCCTTCTAATACTACTTCTCGTCGTCAACCTCTAATAATATAAAGTCGAGGTCGGCTTAAATATTGGACAAGAGCTCTAGGCCTAATAGCATCGCAGCTTTGAGGATTTTAATATCCTTAGTAGTAAAGTGAACTTTATTGACTCGCTATAAGGTAACGATGCGGAATTTCTAAGAGCGGAAAGCCTTATAACAACGAGCGGGGTCTTTCTCCTTATTATTAAAGACGGAGGGGTCTTCGATAGAGCGCTTGGGGAGTATATTGGAAGACGCCATTTCTACTTAAAAATCTACGAGTTCTTATTAGAGTATGGCGTATCCTTACTAGAATAGGGCGTATTTTTACTTTAATTAGGTATATTCGAGGTTGAGGGTATCGAAGGCGGTTTAGCTATCGTCTACGACTTAGCATACGACGTTGAATTCGTATTTAGAGCGATAAAGATCGGCGGCGACGTCGTTATTATCCTGGAAAACGGAGAAAAAGATACGACCGAAAGGCTCGACAATCGATTGGAAAACGGGTTCGCTAACGAATTTAGCAACGGTTACGAAGTAATCGCGAGGGATAAACCTAGGTCTATCGTCGTTGGTAAGTCCGCCGAGGAAATTCTCAATTCCGTAGGTGAAGTCGACCTCGAATAGGGTAGTACGATTAACATCGGTATCGGGGACGTAGTCTTCCGTAAGAGCATTAAAGAGGTCGCCGAAATCGAAGGGGTCGTAAGGCTCGCTATCGCTATCGGACTCCGGAATTGCGGCGAAATTGGGCAAGCCGGTTTTAGTTCCGTTATTACCGGTAGAGAGAAAGGGGTAGTCGTTGATATTAAGACCGTTATTATCGCTATTGGCGGAGATAATTGATATGGGGAGTACGACGATAGTTTGTCGTCGAGACGAGGCAAAAGAGAGATCTCTTATCCACTAGATGAAGAGAGTAGCTTCTTACTCACTGAGTAAAGAAGCGTAAGCTGGACCGCCGCGATAAGCGCGATCTAGCTCAAATAACAGTACTGGACTCTACGATTCGGTAACGAGGCAATTCCTATACGAGTGGATTGCACAGCTGGTTTGATAAGCGCGCAATTCTACGGATTTTAGGGTTTACGCTATAAACGTAGTAATTAAAAGGTGTAATTAATTATTATAGGCAAAGGTTGGGTGTAGATATAGATATACGTAATTGTACGAAGGAGAAAGGAGGAGAGTGTAGACGAGTGCCTAGAAGACTATCTTTATAAAGGGCGGCCAGCGGTAGGCCCGATGTAGGTCCACCTGGCGGGCCGCCGCTATGGCTAGTCAATTGATAGCGATAGTAGTCTCAGAAGCTGCTGTGCGCTGGTACAAGGCACGTGAGTGAACACGTGCAACACAGGCTAGCCCTGTGACAACGGGTTAATACTAAGGATAATCACGCTTCCACTTTACATACCAATTCTTATTAACTAGGCCATTTAATAATATACAACGTAAGTGAATAAAATTGGTAATATTTTCAATTAAATCTTTACTAGCTATAGTACCAAAATTAATAAATTAATAACTATACCCCTCGAGAACTATATCCTTATAAATATTAATAGCGGTTAATCTCCCTCGGTTATTAATTAATTTAATAAGAATACCTTCTTCTATTAATAACTTAAAATAACGGCCTAAAGAATTCTTAGAATATTAGAATATTTTCGCTATATTACGAATATTTAATTTCTTACCCTTATTACTGCATTTTCGATAATACTGGGATTAGGTAACGATTAGCTACCGAGCAATACGTATAAGCACTAAATCTAATACCCTATCCTAATTAGGGGAAGATATAAGGACCCCTAATAATAAAAAATACTAAAAGGGACGTTACGAAATAAATAGTACAAGGCAGGGGTATAGTCGATAAGCGATATAATAAGTCAATATAACGTTATTTCATTTTGTATACGGAACGCTAACAAAATAGAACTGTACGACATATACGCACTGTCCTAAATTAAACTAATATCCTAGCATTTACTGCCCCACTCTCTATAAGAGAGTGGGTGTAATTGGCCAGCCTCCCTTACATAAGCCAGCCTCACACCCACGGGTAGGTCACCGCATACGCAGAGGTTGCAAGTGTCTACCCGGCACCCGCTGCCGGCGAGCTTCAGCGGAATCGTCCTCGTGCAAGCTTATTTCGACGGTGGGGTTACTTGATTGGCCGGCAAATAATTACTTCTTCGGCTATCTATGTGGTCAACCCCACGGACCTTCCGCTGTTCATGTCTGGTTGCCGCTTGATATTACGGACTTGCCCCAAATTCTCTATCCTCGGTACGCCGAATCCTACTGCCTACTGTCCCGCTGTCTCTTGTCGAGGCATTGCTGGGAGCTCGCAAGAGGAAGGATACGGTAAAGTCTAAATGAGCTCTCAGTCACTGTACCATGGGACCATGTTTACTGACCGGCGGATCCCCTTGGTATTCGGACATCATCTACCTTTTTCTGCTTTCTAATACGGCTGGGCTCATCTGTCAGCACTTACTGATCTTTCCTTCCGGAACTCCAAGCATCATAAACCAAGTAGAAACTCAAACAAAATTGTTGGGCGACACTTCGTATCGATCAAACCTGTCGGCCTGACCGTATTGCGGAAAGCCAACATGCTAACTGCTTCAGCCGGTGAGGAACAGAGAGACACGTGGAAGAAGCCGGAGCTTTAAAAAGTCACCGATGTGCTAACATAGACAGTTAGATTGACTATGAGGGAGGTCTACAGTTAGATTGACTATGAGGGAGGTCTGTCACTTTACAAGTGTCTGGAGCCTTTTGCGCCCCATTTGAAGCAGATCAAATCAAAAACATATGCCCAAGAAGGATGTGAGAGGTGACTGCTCGGTCATCCCTGCCTCCGGCTCCCTCTTGTATACCCTCCGACCGCCAGGGAAAGCCCACAGCCAACCATCGGCTGTATCCTGGATCTTATGTGAAGATGTGTAAAGAATACCTCTATGCTTTCACATTTTGATTGAGTTGTAAGTATGGATGGGATCCTAACAAGTACGCAGGACATAAGATGGGACTCTTATACCTAGGAGCACTACCGGCCATTTGATATCAACCGTGGTACCCTTTGGACAGCAGTTCTGTCAAGCTTTGCTTGCCCTGGCTCTCATTTTCCCAACTTTAAACGCTACATCAGTCATCACTAACTGTACGGCCTCGTAGCCCTTCCAGAACTCCTGTTTCATCTTCCCAAACAACGACCGGGCCGCATCACGGTCTATCCAGACCGCCGTCTTACCGATTGCCAACCGGGCCGCACCGGAAGACAACCAGCTGCCCAGGTACATCATACCCAAGACAAACCTAAAGAACTGCCACCATGTGGTGAACATGATAGCATTGATGTGGCCCCCGTTGATACGCGGACCATACCATCTAGAAAGCTGTGAGCCGTTATGGACAGCAGTCGCAAAATCGCAGTAGACGCAGTAGACGAGGTAATAAAACCCTGTCTGCATCACCCACCACCAAGGTTCACGCTCGAGTTCTGTGGGTTGTTGGCGGTCGCTACGGCTCGTTTTGTCATCGCAGGTACAACAAACTCCGTCCTTATCATGTTGGTGCTGCGAGGCAGTTCGGTTCGCGGAGGATAAGGAAGAGTGGCTCAATCTGGTGGAAAGTATTTCTCCTGGTCCGAATCCCTCACCATCTCTCGGTTGTTCGCTTCTTTGCAACTCGGCCTGTTCCTCCGATAGGTCCCTTGATGAAGTGGTGGGCAAAGCGGCGTCGTTTTCAGCGGCGTCTTTGCTCTTGACCCGGGCAAAATGGCTTTTCATCCTCTCCTTGAAACTCGTCGCCGTGGGGGTATCATCGGCAGCTTCTGAACTCCGTCTTGAGCGGAGGCTCGCAAGGCCGGAGATGACATCGGTGATCTCTTCCGCGGAGTTGTCGAATGAGCGGCGGTAACTGCGGTTGTACTGATCATCATCACTCAGATCTAGCTCGAGCGGATGTATTTCCTTTTCCTTCCCCTTCCCAATTGGATCCTGTCGGCCCTCAGTGTTGCTGCTGGGAGCAGCTGGTGTTTCACTGACGCCTTCTTGTTGAGAGCAAAGGCCCTGCTCGCTATGTTCGAACAGTTCTTCGGAAGAGGAGTGACCTGTGATGACTTCGCCCAGCAGGTCTGCCGAGCCCCTGAAAGCTTCAGGCGCTTGAAAGTCCTGTGGTGGATCAGGCTCGTCGTGCAGAGAATCGAGGAAAGGGTCATCCTGAAACGGGAAATGTTCGCGGCGAAAGCTGTCGTCTTCGTTGTCGTTGCTGGCGAGCAATGCGTTCAGTTCTACCGAGCTTAAAGAGCCTCGAGAGATGCTCGGGTTGTATAGAGTCTTGGAGACTTCTTGGCTGACATCTCTTCTCGTATCCATCTCGTTTGATAGTGAGTGACACTGGTCTTGGTCGTGGCTGTGGCTGTGGCTATTGCTGACTTCTCTGCATGGCAATGAATAGAAGAGGCAGGTTAACAGTGAAAGCTGAAAAATCAAGGTAGCTTGGTGGTGTTAAGTAGTGTCCATTTCCGGATTTGATGAAAGAGAAACTTCCTGCTGGGGTAGCTTTCGGCACGGCAAAGACTGCTTCTTTACAGCAGTAAACAATAGCTTGTTAGAAGGACTGAGCACTCTCTGCATGAATCCTCTGTCACTGACCTCCTCTCATCTCCTTTCATTCTTCTCTGCATGACGGTTCGTCGCTTTTCTAGTTGAGGCTTCTTCAAGCATTCTTCAATGACCTTTCAACTGCGCAATGCTTATTGGAAGCCTGATTCTTCCAAATGTTTCAAGGTGGAACATTAAAAATATGGTCTATCAAATCTGACTCAATATTGAGAAGGGATATTGCAAATGGATTGGAAGTGATGAATGTCTGTTGACAAGAAAGGCATGGTCGCATCTCTTGCAGGCCTGTGAGAACGATCAGGATGGTACAATTCACCGAGGCCGCCCAGATATCCATCTCCCCTCAACCGATCTCAGAATCGGTACCGTTGTCAGCCTTCTTACTCCCCTCCCATACTCATCCACCACCCAAAACGGCCGAGTTGACATAGAGTCCCTCCTCATACTGCTTCGCTGCCGTGATGATGTCTCACTGTCAGCATCACCTATGCTATCCCTATCCCTCTCAAAAAGCTTAGTATCCGGACAACCAAAGGTATGACTTGATATTCGCTCCTCTCTCACTGCCACCTCATCTGATCCATATTCACTACTGACCTCCTCGCTAGCGCTGGAGTAGTAACTCTCTCTCCTTCTGCCCAATCTCCTCTGGCACTCTTTCGTCAGAGCTTCCAGTCCTTCTGGGCCCCTGTCAGCTGCGAACTCGCGCACGCTTGCCGCGCGAATGTAACACCAGTATGCCTTGTCCCATTGGGCCATTCGGCGGAAGCAGTGGCCGCGGAAGAGCTGGGATTTAGCAACTAGTTGGGGTTGGTCGTAGTGGGAAGCGAGGTCGAGGGCGTGATCGGCGTGGGAGAGAGCTGTGGCTGTCCTTGCCCTGGAGCCGGACAGAACGGAATGAGTAGGTCTTGGGCTCCGTTCTCCTTGCCCCTGTGACAGAAAATGATCATAGGTGAAGTCACCGGCACTACCGCACTCGAGAAGGATCTTGCAGCGAAGAAGGGAGTTGTTGATAGCTCTGGTTGATTCGATCCTAGCGGCGGCAGAACCTCTGGGCATTGATCCACCTCGTAGGTGCGCCATTCCTGTGGATTGACGGAGTAACATGAACAAGATGATAGAATGTTTCGGTTCTGGTCGAATAGGGCCAATAATCAAGTGTGAAACCGGGCGCATGTCATCTTCGGATTGGCTTCATCGATTCACCACGGAAACGCATGGGGAGAGAGAAGAAAGATGGGGTTATATAAACCGCCAATTGTCATTTTTTCCTGTCTTTGCTGTAATAAAAAGCCTATATGACATACAAGAACCTCTGGACAAAGGAAATACCTGCGATCAAGGCGCATTCTTGTGAAGGGAGACGGACGGAGGAGGCGGAGGGGGAAGGACCAACAAAGGAGAATGCGCTCACAAAAGCGTTGTTGCCCCACCACCATACGTAATGGGTCATGGCTGAATTAGATCAGATGAGATGAAACGTGCCTGTCCATTACTGCAATGATGTCCTTTTCCTTCCACATCGTAGGTGGTTCTGTCGAACATCTCGAAGTCGTCGTCCAAAATTGCAACATGGAAAGAATAATGTTTCGGCAGTGTCAAGCGCGATAACACCCCTGTCGTGGGGTTTGGTTCGGGAGGATGGCGGCAGGCAAGTTCATATCGGAAAGAGCAATGCAACATTACACAGTAAGCAGGAACCAACGACGTGCCCCCATCGGGAAGTACGCCGCCCACGAAACCGTCGATCAAGTGTTCTTTCTCCAAAAAGGCATCAATTTCTTGCGAACAAAACCTCCACGAGCTTGGGTATCCGAGCTCCCTGTAGCCTCATCCAGGTCATCCCTTCGTTTGTTGGCGCGTTGGCTCGGTTGGTTCTGCACTTCGTCAAAGAGAAACCCCGGATCGGCACCTACCCCGCCATCGCCCGACATCAACGCCCGGAGCGACGACGGCGGGATACACTCCAGCCCCTTGCCACTTGCCTTATTCTCGCTCACCGTCTTTATCATGGAATATACAGCCCCCGTGCTGCCAATGAACGAACTGCGCGCCTTGCTTTCAGAGGTGGCTTTTCAACAAGTCGACAAAGTATTCGCCCACTATCCATTCGAGTTCTTTCCCCGTGTCCTTTTCAACGCGAGGTGGCAGCGAAGTCCCTATCTCGGCAGGTATCTGATCAGCAACTTCAAAAAGGGCTGGTTTGTCTACCTTTTCTGCGGCGTCAACGCGGCCGTCTTCGCCATCTGGCGATACCCTTCCCTTCTCGACCTCCCCTCCAAGCTCTTTTCCTCTTCCCAAACAAAACAGCAACGACAAGCGAAGAGTGGTAGAAGTAGTAGAGGTCTGGGCAATAACGTGAGGACCATCCACGATCTCAATAGGGGTCAGGAAGGCGCGAGTTCGGAACGATCTGGATCCTTCCTTAGCCTTCAGAATGAGGCCAATCACTTGCAGACCCTCCGCCGCCACTTCACTATCTCTCTCGACAACATTGCCCAAGGCCGTTGGTGGACCATTCTCGGCGGGGCTGTCTCGCACCAGAATTTCGACCATATTGGCAAGAACCTGACCACCTTCATCACCGTGGCCAGCATCGGTATCAACAGGGGTCTGTCCAACGGCCAGCTCATTTGCGTTTGCCTAGGCTCTGCTGTCGCCGGGTCGGTGGGGCAACTATGGCATTTTGCACATAAGGTGGAAAGAGATCGCCAGAGCCGTCGGCGAGGAGTTATTATGACCCGTTACGGCTTGGGGGCGAGCGGCATCGTGAGCGGGTTGAGCGTCGCTATGGCTGTGCTCTTTCCATATACTCCGGTGCAAAAGTTCGCTGGAATGCTGCCGATGCCGCTGACGCTGCAGTTGTGGACAGTACCTTTGATCAGCTTTGCCTACGATTTGTGGATGTTGAACGATGAAAGTTCGAAGATTGGACACGGGGCGCATCTTGGTGGTGCCATTTTCGGGGGACTGTACTCCTTTTTTGCATTGAGAAGGCTCAGTCTGACACCTTACCGGTGGTAATGTGGCATATGAGGAATGTATGGGCGCGTACTAGAGCCCGAGCTGTTCAGGTTCCTGCCTGAAAACATGGGACGGGTTAGCTACTGTAGACACTGCCAAAGCCTTGGGCTTTCCAGGTTGCGCAATCGGTTTAACAGCACGTGTAGAGCGCATATCATGTTCGGTTATTTTGGTTGACTATATTTGAGATGTTGGTCAACAGGAAAAGCAATGTATCTACAAGTCTCTCCTATCCCCAACGCCGCGTACAAAGGAGTGGTATCATGATGAAAGAACAAAGACTGTCAGGAAAAAAAACGCAAAGCGAGACCGTAAAGGAACGACTGATAAACATGGTACCCAACCCATCCAGGTTGGCCTGACGCATGCCGTCATAAAGGAAGCCCATCTTCGACACAAGGAATCGAAGTGATCAGATATGGTATCTGCAAGAACAAAGCGCAAACACACAACACAAGTTTTTCGAAGCCGTCCTGTCTCCTAGGGAGACAAAGCTCAAGGTAAAAGTGGGTAGAAGCAGCAGATCAGGACCTGCGGTTAGCCCCAAAGCGCATCAGGGTCAACAAGCTTCTGCGCCTCTCTAGGCGTTCTCCTCGGCGTGTCGGCCGGCATAGATCCTGAAAGGGGCGGGCTTCCCGCTTCGCTGGGCACGTAGGGTACAACCTGTACCGGGGTGATATCATAGGGTGCCCGCTGATACACGCGCTTGTCTTGCGGCGATGCCAACGGCGGGGGTGGTGGCGGATATATGGAATGGTATGACCGCGGAGATGGTTGCGCAGTCATGGGAGACGCTGGAAATGGCTGTGAGATGGCTCTCTTTCTGTGCTGGCTTGTCGATGGCCGCCAGTTGCGTAGAGGCAGATCTGACTCATCGCCCGCAAGCGTAAACGGGGCAGTCTCAGCCCAAGATGATCCAAAGGCCCTCCCAACAGGTGCCATGGAGAGAATAATAGCGGCGACAAGTACGAGGGTGTCGTCAAGTACGAGCGAGACGACTTGAGATTGCACGAGGCCGCTTGCGAGCCCTCCGGTAAAAGCAGCCAGTCGGATAGCTGCTCTTACTAGCAGAAGCACCGAGGCTGCCTGTATGCCTGTTATGGTGTTAACAAAGGTCCGTTCCTGTGGCAAAAGGGGAAGGCACGGAACTTACAAAGGAGGAATTTTTTGAAGTAAGAAGACAAGTAGACCATGGAAAACGTGGGATCAAAGATAAACCGGCGATGAGATAATTTGAGCCGGAAGTACCAGTAGCCACCCAAGAAGAAGGCAAGACTTGTCAACTGTAAAGCCAACCCGGTCAACAGGATGTTCAATCCCTGATGCCTCTGCAGTTGCCGGGTCAGTAAGCCGCTATTCAGGTGCCACAGCCAGGGTTTCAGGGTATCAACACGCACCTCAAGCTCGGTATCGCTCGTAGCCGATAGAGCAATCCCGATGGACTGGAAGGCCAAGGTGAAGATGTCGAGAGCCACAAACACGATATTACAGTAAATTGGCTCCGGAATGAGGCTGAACTGCTCGCCATAGATGACCATGACATGTGGAAGAACCAGGTAGACGGCGGCGCTGATGAATGTCGGTCCCCATAGTGTCCCTATCATATATAGGAGGAAACGGCCTTCGCTGGCAGGGTTTGACCGTAGCAGTATTTTCCCAGCATGACCCACAACCTCGAGGAGTAGGCCAAGCGTGGTCAATACGGCATAAAGGGGCGTTTTGTAGCGGACCCCGGTGAATATGTTGATAGGGATCAGTGCGGCGAAAGCAGCAAGCATAAAAGCATTGCCGGCAGGGGATGTCTGGTATGACAAGAAGCCACCGGGGACGGGGCATGATGTGTCGGAACTGCAGTCTCGGGCGGTCAACATGTTGGCGGATTTGGAGCCGCCTGTGTACTCATCGACGTTGACAGAGTTGATACCGGGTCGACATGCGGGATGGACGACATGCGACTGGGAAAAGACATGAACATGGCCGTCGGGTGGTGGCGCGCCCATCGCAGAGATATATCCTCAACCCAGTACCCATCCCACGGGCCGGCTCATCAGGATGCCTTTCCAGCCTCGCCTCGACACTGACCCGACAAACTGGAACCGCATAGTACCGGGCGCTTAAGGTCCATGTCTGAGAGGAGAACCGGAAGGTGAAGATGGCAGATTGCCGATCAGCCAGAAGCGCACCTGCTGCCGACACAGTACGAACAAGACGCCGGGAAGCTTGGTAGTGAATGAGTGCCGGGCCGTTGTTTGTTTCAGTCATGTTTGTCAGCACCTTATTGCCATGGTTAATAACATCGGTGTTCGACTCTATAATCGCACAATCTCTGGCTCTTCCTGCCATCTAACTTATATTTGTCTGATACTCGTCCGTCATTATTTAACAGAGAGCATCATGGCATCCGAAAGAACCTTGGTTCAAAATGAAGTCCCGGTCGGCCATTGCATGCGAAATCAACGTTCCGGCGTAGACACACTGAGTGACATCGCCAAGAGCCAACAGTGGACAGTGGACCGTGGTTTGGGGGCCCTTGGGGGCATTGGGGCTTGGTCTGTCTGACTGTCTGGTCGCGCTTGTCTTGATGCTATTCGCAACCACTGCCGTGAAGGCGTTGGATCGGCGTATGGTGATTCCACACATGGTGCACAGTGAGACACCTCTCTGCCTAGCCGAGCCCTCCAAGCCCATGTCTTTTCCTGCACGAGACGCGGGATGTGAATGCTTGGTTGCATGAAGGCTGGTGAACGTTGGTTGGTGTTGGTCGGCAAAGGGTTACAGTCTTTGTGATAGCGTCTCAACTGGCCAATGGGAGATTGTTGTTGGTGCTAACGCGGCAGACTCCCAATGACGATCGATAGTGTCGACACTACGGGCCAGCGCCGACATGTTCCGGTTGGAACGCTCACATGCCATTGATCTGTTTAACCGAGCCAAACGACTTTAAGCGCGGTACAGCCGTGCCCAGGAGAGTGCAAGGTGGAATGGAGACCGGGAGTCTTCAGTTGGTTGTGTTGGAGGACAAAAGAAGGAAAGGACCGGAGGTGGGCGAAATCAGAAATGAGATGAATCAATGAGAAGAAGCACGGACCCACTGTTTATGATTCATAGATCCTGATCAAACTTGGGACGAGCCGGGCCTGTAGAAAACAACAAGTCTCAGTCTCGTCTGATGCAAGCTAACAGACTCTCAGCAAATCATCTGCAGGTATTGTTAGTGCCTGACTTGACAGTCGGTATCGAGCCACATCGCATCGACGACATGTCGACATGAGTTCCCCGGGCCGCCCCTTCCTGGCTTCGAACAATCGACAGCCCCGTAATGACGAGTCTGCCGTCCAATGGACGACTTCCGTAGGTTGCAAGTCGCACCTTTCCTTTTCCAACGGGCTGGTCATTTGCGCCATTGTGCCTTCCTGTTCTGTATTCCTGTAAGCCTGTTCTTGTCGCGTATCTAGAGGTAGCCATGTCACTGTCATTTTATCAATTTTATTTGTGCGTTCGTTCAAGTTGTGCCTTGGACTCGGTGATCGATTTCCATGTGTTGGTCTCACACCGTGACTACACCCTCGCTCAGTGCAAGATAACGAGATCCAGAACCAATGTCGCGCTGAGCTCAGCAAATCCCTTGCCACCCGGCGAACACCACCAGGGCCGCCACACTGACACACAAAACACCGGCCCGATAGCCAAGCATCAAGTTCTCTGCGACCGGCACATTCGACCGACAGACAGCGCATTGCAGTGCGCATTGCAGTGCTGAAGCAGCATGGAGACAGGAAGGGCCATCATGGTAGCAGTGGCGGTGCCCGCGCGAACGAGTCTACTTCGTTGCGCAGCGAGGACGATAGTGACTCCAAAGACTACACTAACAGCCAGGCGCTATTTTGGAGCATCATCGTCTTGTCCTCGCCAAAGCTTGGATCCTCGAAACAAGCTTGCGCCCAAGGAGTACCTAGGCAAGGAGATTGTAGACGACTATGCCATCCTAAGAGACCAGTACGGTGAGTTCCGAGTTGCTCCATCTAAACAAATAAAGCACAAGTCACTAACTGCTCCAGAAACACCCAAAAACCCCATTGTTCTGGCCCACGGCCTTCTTGGCTTTGCTGAACTAAAGCTCGCCGGTTCCTTTCTGCCTTCCATCCACTACTGGCACGGCATCAAAGACGCTCTTACCAGGAGGAAATGTGAGGTCATTACCACCACCGTCCCTCCAAGCAGCTCGGTCGAGCAGCGTGCGGCTGAACTGGCCCGTGGCATTGAAGCCCAGGCCCAGGGGAAGAGCGTTAACATCATAGCCCACAGCATGGGCGGTTTGGATGCTCGATATATGATCTCGCAGCTCAAACCCGCCGGTGTGAGGGTCAAGTCGCTCGTCACCGTCGCCACTCCCCACCATGGCAGCACCTTCGCCGACTACTTGATGGATGAAATTGGCCCTGAACGCTTGCCCAGTCTTTACAACGTGTGGGAGCGCATCACCGGCTTTGAGACGGGCGCCTTCAACCAGCTGACCAAAAGGTATATGACTGAAGATTTCAACCCCAAGACGCCCGATGATCCCGAGGTCCGCTACTTCTCGTACGGAGCCATGGTCCACGAGAAACCACCGCTCCTTAGCCCTTTCCGCCTCTCCCACCGAATTATCCACGGTATCGAGGGGCCTAATGATGGTCTCGTCAGTGTCCAGAGCAGCCAGTGGGGCACGTACAAAGGAACGCTCTCTGGTGTGAACCATCTCGATCTTATCAACTGGAGCAATAGATTCCGCTTCACCTGGCAAAAGTGGATGGGCAGGCCGCCCACGTAAGTTCTCGAGCCGCTCATCCCGACTCCCCTTCCCTTACTCTGGGTTCTTTCTGACTCCGTCCACTCCAGGTTTAATGCAATTGCCTTTTACCTCGACATTGCCGACATGCTCGCGAAGGAAGGACTATGACCCATTCAAAATACTGTACCCGTCATCCTGTAGAGCACTACTGCTCCGGTTGTTTCTTAAATTTGAAACATCACGGCAGATCTATATCACAAACGGCCACAACGTCTTCCATCATTACGGTGTAGGTATCAATCCCCCCCTCCTTTTACATCGCACTGCCTTCCAAACCCCGGGATTTATCATGCATGGAAGGGCCGCGTTGACGCTAACCAGAGTATTGCAGATGAATCAAAACAAATAAAAGGTGTTTTGTCCGTGATACCAAAGGCAGGTGGGCACCAACAACGCTGCAAGCTTGCGCGTGACACGGTGACACTCCGTCATAGCTGTGCTCTCAAAGGACGGATTCCTCTTGGAAGAGATACGGGCTCAGGAGAACGGCTGCCCTACGGCTGCCTGATCTGCCCAAGAACCTGGGTCAGAAGCCGTGAACTGGCTTTCAGAAATCGTGTGACCGAGACAGCCAATATGTCAACATCCAACCGCAAAAAAATTCGGGTGTCTTGCGCCGATACTGTTCGACTCGTTGCTGGTCCCCGGAAGGGTCACGCAATTGACGGATACTGTATAATGGAACCCTCCGCTTAATCTGACCGGAAGACAGTCGAGTATTGCGGGGGGTTGGATCGTTCTGAACCTACAAGTCCGTCCAGGTCACGATCCCGGTCACCAATTGATGCGACCTTCCAGAAAAGTCGGTTTTGCGTAGATCCATTGCGACAACGAGACACAGGACGACGGACTCCCGCTTTATTCCACTGCTGCATATGTGCTGAGGGCCAAACAACAACACGTGGTGGTTCCCAACAGTGAGTGTACAAGGCAATGGAACGTCACACAGCCTTAAACAAAGCGCATATGATGAAGCTCTGTCGCAAAACGGTCAGCAATCTTGTCGAGGATCTCAAAACTTCCCCGCCACTCCGGGTTTAGCGTATCATTTGGAAGTTCAAAATCTTCCGCGCAGCGTAAACTTGTCCGAAATGCAACTGCCGCACAATAGCCTTCGCCGCCTTGATATCCAAGTGACCGGTTCCTTTAGGTCTCATGATCTGAATATAATACACACCTCATCAGCATGTGATGACCAACGACGGCAATCAATAACTTTGCAACAAAAAGCAGACAAGACGAAATGTGAAGCTTGAGACGCAAGCAAACACCCTCTTGCGGTTGATAGTAACAACCATGCTCTGGCATGAATCACCTGTCAGACCCGAGAAGAGTAATGGATTGGTAAAACGGCCTGGACTCGGACACTCAAGACACACCCACCACTTGGAGTTCAACCTAGTATGCATGACGCACCGTCTGCCCGCCTCAGTGAGGCTCTCGCCAGCCTTCGTGTCTAGCATCGTGCCGGCATTTTGATCCTGGTTTGTGGCTAGTCACTTCAACCGACTAGTTGAGCAACAAAAGTGGAAGCTCTCCTTCTTCAACCGTGCAACGCTAAAACCCCGCGGCATCATGCATCAGATTCTCAAACGTTACGAATCAACAACCACATATTGATGTTGTCAGACCAGCACCCACAATGGTGGTTTTTCAATTTGGACACCGCCATGCCAGGCGCTATTGACTCGGAATAGGCTGGGTTGGAGGGTCGTTCCTTCGCAGTGCTGGGCTAGTTGATATCTGCACACTCGCTCAGAAGGTGCATTCCATTTTGTACACACCCCTTGCTGATCTGTTAGCCCGGGCCACCTTGAAAAGATCACTTTTCAACAGTTGATCAGAGCGTATGCAGCGACTTTCCAGCGTCATTAGGTTGATAGTACACTCAGCGTCTCTACTGCATAAACTCATCCTAGAGCAGGAAGCCAGGCTGCGTTTTGTTCCTGCATAAGTAATCTTGGGAGACCTTGATCCTCAGATTTTCCATCCGCTCACTCAATAATCAACTGGTGGCCCAGGCTTACATACGTTTGTTAATCTTCCATCCAACATCCTATCTCTCATGTGTAGCGGGTTCTCAGATTCACCTTCCTTCTTCAGACAACGACAACGACAATAGCTGCGGGCATATGATTGTGGGGTGGTCGCATCCATTTTCCAATATGTTTCTTGTGTCTCCCCATCAATCGTCTTGTTGAAGGTAACGATTTCGGGGTCCTGCTGTCATACCTGCTGTTGTCAACGCTTGGTCTCTTAGGTTCACCAACTCATTGCCCACATTGTGGACTTAGCAGTACCCACAAGACATATTATCTTCCCAGGGTCGACATTCCAACCCCCTCTTCAGCGGATATTCTCAACTTGCTCTGGACAGCGCATGCTCATGGGTCATACCGGGGTAAATGCGTGCTCTCTCGTGTCTCCTCTTCGTTTCCCCTCGTGATGGGGAGGTACATAGGCCAACGTTGAGGCCCGTCTTAGGTCAGGCTGCATGCAGACTCATAAGACGAGACGACACTTGCTGGTGCATTTGTCCAGGAGGAGGTCGGGTCGTTGGATTCTTAATCTAATCTTCCGGTGTTTCTCTGAGCCTTATGGGTGCGAGGTTGTGGATATGTCTTGTTCTCCAAAATGCTACCGTAGCTCTCCCGCAGTCACGGCATGTGCATCGACATCATGCAGGAGGTTACAATGCTCGTGCTGACCTCGATGGTCAAGCTTGCCCGGTTGGAGACAGATACTACAACCACCCTGATTAACAAACGTTCAGATCCAGCTTTCTCCCATGTCTGAAGTCGAGCCCCCTCCATGGCCGTCGAACCATAGCAACGCTATGTTCACCTGCCCTTGTCACATTCTGGTTCAGGCAACCTAGGTTGGAGAACCAGGCATCGAGGGTTGATTTTTGTTTGTCACGATATGAACTGGCAGCTCCTTGTGACTAATAAACAACTTAGTCCCGTCCCCCCCCCCAAGGCTCGTGTCGACTGATATCATCTCAGGTCTTTCTTTTCCTATAACATCTGGGTTGTGTCCGTCCACTCTCACAGACCCCCAACTTGCAGCTCTCCCGCATTTGCCAAACCAGGACAGCCCCTTCTGCTGCCCCTTCTGCCTGCATAGTACGTTCGAAACGCACGTCAGTAGCTCCGCAGGCATCGGACAACTTCTTCTTCAATTTATCGGTCATTCTCTCTTTGGTCCGCCCTTCACCTTTCCGAGGCCCCCCATAGTCTTTTCCGCGATGTGGTCTCCGAAAATTGCGGCCATTGTGGCTGCAATATGTTGCGGAATGGCTACTGTACATGCCTCAACTTATAAACCGGCAAGACCCCCAGCAGTACCGTTGGCAGTGCGGACACCGTATTTGAACTCGTGGCTACAATGTGAGCCTGAGTGCTTGCTTCCGGATAACTGGCCACGACACTGGACGTAAGTGTCAGTCATCCGCACATTTAGCGTTGCTATCACCGACTAATGAAACCTTGCTTTTGTGTAGTACACAGATCCTGGGCTGGCAGGGCCTGATCGCAGTCGATGGGAAGGTGTTCAACTGGATGGGGAAAGCCTCTCAGAATCCGGTCGTCAAGCAACTGTCCTTGGAGTATACGTCAACAAAGAGCATATTCGTCTTTGACGTGGACGGCAAGGTCAACCTTACCGTCACCTTTCTATCTCCAGTGTTCGCAGATGATCTTTCCAGGCAATCGCAGCAGTTTTCGTATATCTCTGCAAAGGCCAAATCTGTCGACGGAGGGACACATGATGTCCGGCTATATATGGATGTTTCTGGAGGTTGGTGCCCATTTCGTATCCCATCATTCCCGTGCCGCCGACGTGGTTGCCTGTCGAGCTAATGATGACCCCAAGAATGGGCAAGCGGCGACCTCTCCCAGAAGATCACTTGGGCTCACGACAAAACCAACAAGCTGGATTACCATGCATTCGAACGGACCGAGCAAGTTGAGTACGGCGAGAATGGCGAGATCGCAGCATGGGGAAGATGGTATTTTACTACTGGTTCCGACAGTGGCGTAAGTACAATCATTTGGTCGAGCTGGAGAACTAGAGTCCAGTGGAATCTATGATTAACTAACATTTTCATGCAGCTGAGTTGGCAAATTGGCTCTGACCAAGTCGTACGAAGTCAGTTTACAAGCAACCAAACACTAGCTAATACCGTAGACGACACTTTCAGAGCTGTTCAGGATAACTGGTGAGTTTCCGGTTACATGATTGAATTCCGGTGTTACGAACCACAACTGACCATCTTAGGCCGGTGTTTGGATTCTCTCATGATCTTGGCAACGTTGGGAGTAGCGATATAGAACGGCTCTTCACGTTGGGCTTGATTCAAGACAATGTCATCCACTTCGCAGGCATCAACAAAACCCTCGATGCAGTCCCTGGACTGTGGCAGTCCTACTTCAATCACGATGACCAACAGGCCATTGACGCATTTTACGATGATTATCAGTATGCAACGACTCACAGCAACGAACTAGATAATAGGATTCAGCAGGACTCGGTCAAGGCGGGCGGCCAGGACTACGCGACCATCACGACGCTCACAGTCCGCCAAAGCTTTGGGGCACTTCAGTTCGGCGGCACACCCTCAAAGCCCTACATCTTCTTGAAAGAAATCAGCTCAAACAGCGACATCCAAACGGTTGATGTCATATTTCCGGCATACCCTATTCTGCTTTACCTGAATGCGACACTCGCAAAGTACCTGCTTGATCCCTTGTTCGAGAACCAGGAGAGCGGAGCGTACCCGAACAAATGGGCCGAGCATGACCTGGGAACTTTCCCTGTTGCGAAGGGTTATCCATCTGGCAATGACGAGCCAATGCCGTTGGAGGAGTGCGGAAACATGGTCATCATGACGCTGGCCTACGCCGAGCGCACGGGCGACACCAGCTATCTCGAGAAACACTACCCGATACTCTCTCAATGGGCAGAGTTCCTCGTCGAGGACTCACTGATCCCGTCTAACCAGCTGAGCACGGACGATTTTGCCGGGACTTTGGCGTATGTTTACATTCTGTTTAACTTTGGATGAATTTAACTGACAGATTTTTGTCTAGGAATCAAACAAACTTGGCCATTAAAGGCATCATTGGCCTCAAGGCCATGAGTAGAATTGCCAACCTAACTTCCAACAACGATAACTGGGGTGCGATCGCAGATGAGTACTTGGAGCAATGGAAGGTTCTAGCCATCAACAATGATACCGACCTTCCGCACACGACTTTGAGCTATGGTGACAAAAACAGCCATGGTGAGGACATTTCTCCCCTTTCGCTTTGTTTACTTGCTCCCTGATGTGTCTCATGTAACCTCTTTTCGCACGATCCAGCAATCTAACAAAGAACAACAGGTCTCCTCTACAACATCTACGCAGATAAGCTTTTGGACCTCAACTTTGTCGACCAGTCGATCTTCGACATGCAGTCCAAATTCTACCAAAGCATTGCGCTCAAGTACGCCGTCCCGCTTGATACACGCCACACTTGGACCAAGTCAGACTGGATGATGTTTGTCGCGGCAGTTGCTGGCCCAGACACCAAGGCACTTCTAATCAATAAGCTCGCAAATTGGATCGGCAACACGACAACGAATCGAGCCATGACAGATCTGTATGATGCAGAGACGGGTGGGTATCCACAGAACGGACCGACGTTTGTGGCCAGGCCTGTCGTGGGCGGAACATTTGCATTGTTGGCACTGCCTTCCTGAAGGACTGAGATGAGAGTATGGAAAGAGCTCTGTTCTTGATGGGTATTATGAAGATACGCTCGATCATGAACAGGATGGCAGGAATTGCGTGTTTGGCTATTTTACTCGGGCCTATCAAGTAGGGTCGAGACACATGAGGAAGGGAATAGGATATATGAGATATGTATCTTGATCTCCTGGAAGGTCAGATGTTTGTACATGCTTCAATAAAACAACCCTTTGGTTGACTGCCCCAAACTGTCCCATCACATCAGATCACTGTCCGTCGCAGACATAAGCCGAGACAGCATAACACCTGCCTTGGGGAACATTTTACGGATCTGGTGACCCGTAGAAACTACAGACCACTGCAGATGCCCTCATGGCATTACGTAGGTGATTGTTGATCAGGTCCTGGCCATCCTAGCTCGGCCGGCACGACTGCGTGTCTGGCATTCTCTGTAATCGGTTCCCCTCTTCTCAGCAAGCAACATGGAGGCAGTAACAAACATGTTCAATGAAGATCGGTTTGGTCTTTATTCCGCACAAGTGAGATGGCAAACACTCGAGAGATTAAAAAATTGAGGAGCGGGGAATGTGTGAAACGATGCGGTTGCCCATCGCGGGTCTCATGAATAGCTCGTTAATGCTGATAGTAGACATGATGAGCGAAGAGCGACGGTTTCGACTTTCGAGCAGGAATAGGAGGGCACTCCAAGACCGGAAAAGGAAAGACGAAGTCACTTGGATCTCCAACAGCACCCTATAAGATAGCGCAGCGCAAATGGACCATCTGGTATCGAAGCGACAGTTGTGCACGGACTCCCAATTGAACCTATGTGGTTAAGAGTGACTCCCTAGAGGTAGGTACCTTACCTTTGCCCTTGTGTCACTCGCTGACAGACGCAAGAAGAGACAGTCACAGGCGAGACAGGCACCGTCACCGCCTTACAAAGGTACTGCAGTCCCGGCAGGCAATGCTGCACCTCGACTGCCGCACTGCGTAGCTTCCAAGTGTCCCGCCTGTCCCACCTCTCCGAATTGATGGTCCCGCCTCTTGACCCCATCTTCCCGTCCCGCCTGCGTCGCCCCTCCTCCACCTATTCTTCCCAAGTGCAAGTGAGAACACCAGATGACAACGCGGGCACCTTAACAAGCACCAATACCGTACCTACCTTTGTCGTGCATCCACAGGCTTCCATCGACGTCCTGTATCACCTTAGCCGCGCCCGTCTTCGACGTTCCGCGACCATCATAAGCGAACGACAGGCTTGCGACCGACAGCCAGCAGAATCCAGCGAGACTGAAAGGGTCTATAACACCTGGCGATCGATCCTTTGTGAATTATAACGGCCTCGAGAAGAGCCAGCGGTTGAGCGCATAGCAAAGAGCCCGACTTCGAACTGCAGCCATGAATCCCCACCAGGCAAAGAAGGTTGACATTCAGGTAAGTTGACATCATCCGTCAGTGCAGGCAACAACACCATCAGACCACTTCAGCCGGGCGCGATTGGGCTCGGAAGACACCACCCAACTCCGACACCATCAACGACATCATGAACCAATTGCGGGCTCCCAGCACAACACAACAACTCGCAACACTTGGGCCATGGGTATCGACGCTGACGATTCTCCCAATCTTACAGTCGCTCTCCCCCGAGGAACAACGCCTCTTCCGTCTATACGGAAAGCTGCCCAGCCGCAGCGACCAGTTCGCCAAGCACCTCAAGGAGCGCAAGTATTTTGACAGCGGCGACTATGCCATGAGCAAGGCTGGCAAGGGCGACAGTGTCGACACAGGCTCAGTAGGCAGCCAGCACCCCGTCCCCGAGAACATTCCTCATTTGACGAGCCCCGGCGGCGGTATCAACGGTGCCAGCGGCCTGGCGCAAGCCCATCACGTTGTTCATCAGCACAGCAACATGGGTCCTCAAGCCGGCAGCCCTGTCAAGGAAAGCAGCTACCTTAACCGCGGGCTCAGCGCCGAGGAACTTGAAACTCTCAACAGCAGCGAACACAATGTGGGGGCCGGACAACAGCAGCAGCAAGAGCCAGCCGCCGTCGACATCACCTCAGCCGCGCCTGCTGACAAGCAAGAGCCCATCCCTATCCGACAATAAACATCTAAAAAAAACAAGCGCATGGCGTTCAACGGAAGTTCCGCCTCATCGGAACGATTTGTCGAGCCTCTTGTTCTACCGTGTATTCAGGAACACTTACCAGCACACGGCATTTAAGCAGTTACGCACAGCATGGGTATGAGATTACGTTTTGGGGTTTGTGGCGTTGGGTTTGATGTTATTCAATGTAAGGTTCTTTTGTTCGAATGAGATATGAATGGGTTAGGGTTTTGTGGTCTATATTTCAAGTGGTTTGGTCGAGTCGAGTCTATCCTTCAGCAGGACAGCGCGTGTTGGCTTTCAAGTCCATTTTCAGTGTCAATGTTCATAAAGACATAAATGGGATATATCTCAGTGCCCAGACGGCAGAGCATCTTATCTACGCTAAGTGCCTTTACTGGAGCCTTGACGGAGGTCATGCAACCGGTCAAGAACGTGAACACGAACGAATATGCCCTCGAGGTATGGACTGGTGGTGATGAACATGATGATGATGCAACTAATTTCCCTTAACCAGCGGGGAAAATGTCAAGTGCTTTTCTAACAAACGCCGACGAGCTTGCCAGTCTTCACAGCAGCACTGGATTCCTACTCCAGAGCCTTCTTTGCCATGGCCAACGCACCATCGAAGGTCTTGTTGCCTCCAATGAAACCGGCCGCGTGAATGAAAACGCCGCCCTGGATACCCGTGATCTCATCGAGCTTCTCATCGCGGAAGCCTCTCCAAGCCTCGGGCAGGGGCTTGCGGCTCTGGAAGGAGTCGCCAGTCTCAGGCACGCACTGCACTCTCCACTTGGCGTCGGGTGTGGGCTTCTCGGGGTACAAGACATAGACAACCTTCTGGACGCCCTCGCCCTCTTCCTCCTCCAGGGTGTAAAGATGATCCTTCCAAGGGGCCGACTGTCCCTTCAGAACCAGGATTCTGCCCTCCGCATCGTACTCCTTGCGCGCCTTGTAGGCCGTCTCGACGACGTCCCTGGCCGGGAGCCAAGCCTTGGTGTAGTAGTCGAGAGCGCGGTCGAACTCCTCGCCGATACGCTGGCTGGCCTGCTCGAACCTGCCGTCTTCCTCCGCCTGGGCGGCCACAGGGTCCGAGGGGACGGGATCGTTCCAGTTGCCATTGAAGCGGCCGACCATGGCACCGAGGGTGAAGCCGCCGTTGGAGAAGCGCTTCTCGATACCGGCAGCCTTGAGAGCATCGGAATCGTAGACGCTAATGCCGTTGTCGTGGGCGTCGAGGGCCTCGACGAAGCTGTCGTACAACTTGTTCCAGATCAAGCCAACCTTGTCGCTGTCCTCCGCAAGGGTGTCGGGCAGGCTACGGGAGATGATGCCCTTGCCAAAGTGCATGTAGACGAGACCGGCGCTGCTGAGCTTGGTCTGGTGGTCGGGGAAGGTGGTGGTGAAGGTGCGCTGGTGGTGGTCGTAGCGGTCGCGGGCGGGCTCGTACTCGCCACCAACATCGACGACGATGTCGCAGGTCTCAAGAAGCGCAGGGTCGCGGGTGCGAACCAGGCGGGCGCCGGTGTACTTGGGAACATGCTGGCGAAGCATGTGGACGGCCAGAGCCTCGTCGGCGTGGAAGTGGCCGTTGTGGGTGCCGATGGTGAGGGCACCGCCATCGGTCTTGATGCGCTTCGCTGCGTTTTCGGCCATTGTTCTGAGAAATGCTAGTGGACGAGTGAACATCAACCCTTTGGAAGCGAATTTCGGTGTCGAGAGGTTGAAGGTAGAATTTGGGTTGGATGGAAGAAAACTTATTTCCCCTCCCCACTGACAACAAGCAACAGCCTGACTTCGTACACAGCTCCATTTGATACTTTCACTACGGGTAGGTCTAGGGCGCTATCGATTAGATTGAGGATGGGATAGCCCCCGGCCTGGCCCAAGGAACATTTTATGCAGCCCAGCTAGCCTGACAGGCGAGCAAAGAGTGCAGCCAACCGTCTCTACTTTGTCACTATGCAATCTATTCTGTTAGTGTTAAGCATCCATACGTAGTGTGTCAGTGGACAAATCCGCCTCCATCTAACGCGCGTCCATCATCAGTGACATGCTTCTAAAGGGAGGCCATACGCACTGATCCGCATCCTGGCAGGCAGCTGAAAATGGCAAGAGGACGCCAAGGCGTTTCACGCTTTTTGTTGCGCGAGACGGAAGGCTGAACACTCAGTGAAGGTACCTCTACACTAACAGCATCCTTGAGGTGTACCAAGCGGTGCAGGCAACACTAGCATGGCTCGACACGCGATCCAACAAACGAGCCGCAGCCTTCGCTGGAACTGGCCATTTTCCCAAGATCCAAAATAACATTTTCCTTCGTTATTGATTGACCGAACCATCACTTCGACACTGCGCCACGGCTTATCCCGAAACCCAACCTTCCACGCGCCATCCTTCCCATTCTCACGACGCGCATTGTTAGACGATTACAAGCCGACACCAAGCAGTCATCATCACAAGCCGTCATCCCTCTTTTCTCCAAGATGGAGGTCGACCCGCGCGGCCGCACCGAGTTGAGCCACAGAGGAGGAGACGATGATTCTATCGACACGAGGATGGCCGACGACAAGCCGACCTATCGGTCGTGGAAAAAAAAGTATCGCAAGATGCGCATAACCTTTGATCAGAAGATGCATGAAGGCGAGGAGCTGTACAAAGCCGAGCAAAAGGCTCTAGCAACCGCCCGGCGACTAGCCATTCAGAAGGAGTAGGATAATCGAACCCTCCATCAATCTTGTCGGCATCCTATGCTAACCATTCATGTTCAAACGTAGCCGTCTTCTCGATCTCCTTCTCGACGTCAACAATTCCAACCAGATCCCACCAGAGAAGCGCTTCGATTTGAGCGTCGAGGTACCTTCCGATAAAGAAGGTCTATACCTGGACATCGACAGGCCATCCACGCCTCCGGGCGGCATCCGGCCCTCGAAATCCTACAAGGAACTCCTCCAAGACGTGCCGCATATGCGGTTTTCCCAAGCAGCCGAGTGCTTCCCGGAGCTCCTCCGCGACCTCGAAGCCGGTCGCGACTCGCCAGCCGATCCGTTCCAGGGACAACCCCACCCACCTTCGTTTCTCACAGCGGACGATATCGACAACTACATTTGGGAGATTGACCAACGGCTGGCGAGAAAAGAGGCCAGCGAGACCGGTGTGCCGCCTCCTCCGGCCTTGCCTACTCTCGCGCCGGTCGCCCAGCCGAACAGCGCCGCCGCCAACGCGAGGGAGAGTGGACTGCTCGCCTCCCGGGATTTCCAACTACGCAACCCGACATCTGTCTACAACTGGCTGCGGAAACACGCGCCCAAGACATTCCTACAAGACACAGAGGCCCACGGGGACGACAACGACCACGGTGAGTCTCGCGGCACCACCTCGGGTCGCGGCGGACGGGCTAAAGGCGAGCGTGGCGGTGCATCCGGGGGCCGTGGTGGTCGGGGCGACTCGAACTCGGCTCGCACAAAGAGGGGCGGTGCCAAGTCCGCCGCTGTCGCCGTTGAGGTGCCCGAATACCTGGACGAAGATAACAACTTCGAGGCGGTGACATCCGGTACAACAAAAGGCAAGCGGAAGCGGGTCGTGGATGATGATCCGGGCTACAGGCCCAAGGGGGGCTCGAGTCGACCGACCAAGAAGAAGCGTAAGAGCGAAGCCGCCGGCGGGGAGGCTACGCCTCCATTGGGTACTAAAAGGCCGCGGAAGAGCGCCGGAGCCAGTGGTGAAGCCTCAAAGGCTGATGATTAGTGGCTGGATCCGGATGACGTGATGGCCTTTCGGGAATGAGGTTGAGTATTTGAATAATAGCAGTGGCCTTTAACGTCCTTCAGCGGGTTTTTCGTGTATTTGTTCACGGGCGGCCGGCTTCTCGTGGTGCCTGAGTTCACTACATGCTCTTTGGCGTTGGCTCACCAAGAACAATCGGGAATGCATGTGCATGTTTTAAGATGGGGGAATCGGGAATAGATTTCGGGTACGAGAACACTCGTCGTTCATGCATACTTCGGCTTTCCAACAGTGCTCCAGGTTTTCAGTCTTCGGATAGGTCCTCATCCAGCATCCGTCCACCAGGGACCAAGGATACATGAATGATTCTTTGTCTATGAAGTTTTACGGCTTGAGGTGGTAGGAGTACAGGGTGGGCGGGTTTGCTTCATTGTCGACAAAACTAAACAGGGTGCTATATGTATATGTGGCCAACGCTAGGAATCAGAAATAGCCGCCTATATTAAAACAGACACCGGAACGTGGAAGAACGCCAAGTATAAATGCGTAAATAACCAGAAGGTTCAGTTTGTTTGGGGAGGGTATTTTACTTCGTTAAATTTGTTCATGAAGATGCTGTAAGCCTATGTACAAGTTGCCCGCCGATTTCCAAAAACTCCGAAATGGGTGGTGGTACAGGAACGAGAAAGCCAACAAAATTATGCCGATGGCTCCTTGTCTTGATCCCTTTCAGGGGGGAAAAGATGCAAGACGCGAGACGCAAATGCAATGAATGCACTTTGATGCGTAAACCAAAAGATGATATCCAGGACGATGCTGTTTTCGTCTCAACTTTTCAATCCCATGTTCCGCGCGTCTCCCTTCGCCTGTGGGTGCAGCGGAACCAAACCGTTTACCCGGCCCACCGGGGCAGCTGATCCATCCGCCATCCCACATCCGACTAATTTTTTCCGTTCCTTTTTGTGGAGGGGGGGGGGGGGTATTAAAAATGCGTCAGGGTAAGGTGATTTAGAGCTTCTCCTTGAGGGTGCTCTTGAGGCGGCGCTCGACGGCAGCCATGTACTCCTCGGTGGTGACCCAGTCCTCACGGCCGGTCTTGCCGCAGGCAAGGGCGAGATCCTTGGTCATGATGCCATCGATATCGACGGTGTCAATGCAGGCCTTCTCGAGAGCCTCAGCGAAGGCAATGAGCTCAGGGGTGTTGTCGAGCTTGCCACGCTGGATAAGACCACGGGTCCAGGCGAAGATGGAGGCAATGGGGTTGGTGGAGGTCTGGTTGCCCTTCTGGTGCTCGCGGTAGTGGCGAGTGACGGTACCGTGGGCAGCCTCGGACTCGAAGGTCTTGCCATCGGGGGTGATGAGGACGGAGGTCATGAGACCGAGGGAGCCGAAGCCCTGAGCAACAATATCGGACTGGACATCACCATCGTAGTCTGCGAAGAGGGGTTTTCGGTTAGCTTCTGCTTCTCCGACCGGTTATCGCGGGAATCAGGTTGACTTACTCTTGAGGGCCATGATGTAGCCACCGGAGCTCTTGATCATCTGGGCGACCATGTCGTCGATGAGACGGTGCTCGTACCAGATCTTCTGGGCCTCGAAAGCCTCCTTGTACTGGGTGTCGTAGATCTGCTGGAAGATATCCTTGAAGCGGCCATCGTACTTCTTGAGGATGGTGTTCTTGGTGCTCATGTAGAGGGGAAGGCTCTTGTCAAGAGCGAGCTTGAAGGAAGCGTGGGCGAAGCCCTCAATGGACTCATCAGTGTTGTACTGGGTCTGGGCAACACCGCCACCGTTCTTGTAGTCGTAGACGTCGATGACCTGGGGCTCACCACCCTCGGGGGTGTAGACCATCTGGAGCTTACCGGGGCCGGGAGCGACGAGGTCCTTGGCGCGGTACTGGTCACCGAAGGCGTGGCGGCCAATGATGATGGGCTTCTTCCAGCCGGGCACCAGGCGAGGGACACGGGGAATGACGATGGGCTCACGGAAAACGGTGCCACCGAGAGCATTGCGGATGGTGCCGTTGGGGGAGAGCCACACTAACGCGCACAAACCATGTTAGGCAATGCGTCGACATGCGCCATGCAGCGCTTCGCTTTCTGCATGGAGAATTTAAGGTGGAAAAAAAAACTTACTCTGCTTGAGCTTGAACTCCTCTACACGGGCCTCATCGGGAGTGATGGTGGCGCACTTGACACCGACGGAGTACTTCTTAATGGCCTCAGCGGCATCAATGGTGACCTGGTCGTTGGTCTCGTCACGGTACTCGAGACCCAAGTCATAGTACTTGAGGTCGATGTCGAGGAAGGGGTAGATGAACTTCTCCTTGATGTCCTGCCAGATGATGCGGGTCATCTCATCGCCATCGAGCTCGACGACGGGGTTCTTGACCTTGATCTTCTGGAAAGCCTCGGAAGCCATTGTGCGGTATCTGTTGTTGTTGGAGACGAAGAGGGAAGGGGCAGCAGGGCGAGCGAAGGCAGGAGCAGTGGCGATGTTGAGACGGGAGTAGACAGAAGCCTGACGGAGGGAGGAGCGGATAAGGTTTGCGGTGACGGGCGACATGGTGGGAAAAAGGAGGGGGGAGGGGGGTTAGTAAAGGGGGCGGTTGAAGTGAGGAAAAGCTTAGGAGGCCCGGAATTATTCGCACCGGGACGGGCCGCAGGGAACTCAGGAGTCAGGAGAGTCAGGAGCGTCAGGAGGAGGCGGAAGGGACGGAAGGGGGGGAAACGAAGTCCGGCCGGTCCAGGTCAGAGGGCAGAGGAGTGGCAGCGAGTGGCAGAGCTTGGGATCCCTTTGGAAAGCCGAGGAAGTTAGCCGATGGGATGATGACCGATACAGCGCACAAGCAACGAGCCGGACTGGAACCGGGAACTTGGAAGGTCCCCGGCGCGGTGGGATGACTATGGGGAGAATGGAGATGGTGCTCCTCCGGATCCTAGAGGCTGAAGCCCAGGACTCCAGACTCCAGAGTGGGCCACGGCAAGCTCGCAATTGCGAAGTGCATTGCGGGTTCCGGGACATATCCGCTCTCAGGCCGACCAGGCGGACAGCTCAACAGACAAGTGGACGACCACCTTCTTGAACTGGCCGGCCGTCGTCACCGGAGGGGGGAGCCTCAGCTGCGGCCCAAAGGAGCGCTAGAGTCTGGCATGCAGCAGATCAGGGAACTCGTGCTATCATGCTATGGCATGGCAGTGTAGGGGAATTGCTTTTCAAGACATGGTACTAACTAGAATCTTGCAATGATAATCAAGTACCTCTGTACCGAGTATCACCTGTTCGATAGTGTATATATATAAGCCTGGCGGGTTCCTGGCAACGGCGGCGACCAAGTCGACTAAGATGCTCGACAGGGTCAGCTTGCATTCAGACGAGGCGACTGATGTCGGTGGCGGGGCGTTGCGCATGTGTAGGTAGAGGTGTGTGTAGTGTAGTGTACTCTGCGCAGTCGATCTGACAAATGCCAGCAACGAGACGCGGCAGAGTCGTACGTAACGTTCGTTGCTCGTGGGTACCTGCCTACCTTCTGTGACTTTTTGGTCGCGTGTAGCGGGGAGCAGTGGATGAACCGGCTGGCTCTGTGACTGACTGACTCTTTGACCGACTGATACTTAACTGGCGGACTGGGCTTTGATGTCTTCACTTGGGACGGAGCGAAAGAGTCTTTTTGATATTCTATCCAGCAATTTGTGCCATCTCCGGCCATCGGACCTTCCAAATCGCCATATATAGATTCCTTGCATCTCCCCAGACTGCCCACCTCCGATATTGACTCTGCCTGCCGCAATTTGCAAAAGCCTGCACTCTGCTCTCTGTTGGTACGGCCGCGAACCGGTATCATGCCAGCGGCCGTGTCGCAGAATACACAATTACCAGCGTCTGGCGCGTGTATGAAATATGAGCAATTCGCCGTTATTACGGATTCGTAAAGCAAGAGCCTCACACGCCTCAGAAAACTCTTCAGGTTCCTGGCTGGACGTTGAAAAGCGGGGAAATCGGGCCTCTGATGGAGGGGCACACGCCGGTGTTGGAGGGGTTGGGCTGCCCCTCACTGGTTCGGCCGTCGTCCCAAAAGTTTCCATCCAATGAGGACAGCGCGCGCACGCTCACAAGGGCAAGTCCACCACCTTTCAGTGTTGTTTGGCAGGCAGGGGACCGGTTCGCATGCAGGCTATGCAGCAGTGTGCCATTGTAACCCCCACATTTGTGCACCCGAAATGGTATGGTTTAAATGGTTGCAGATGGCTGCTGCAAGGTGTGACATTGGAGGAAATGTCCAGGGACGAATCATCGCAATCATTGATCCCCTTCGACCGTGAAACCGCGTGAAACAGCAGTGTTCTGCCTGGCGTGCAGCGTGTGGTTGCCATCGCAATTCGCGACTTTGCTCAAGGCCGGTGCTATCCACGATCCATGCCGCACCTTTTCACCACGTTCGCCAACGCCACGTCCACGACCACGACACCCCCGACACCTTTTTTCCATTCGCCTTTTATCCTATCGCTATCTTGGTGGGCCGATCGCACCGCCTTCGGCCGGGAAGAGTGCAGGAACCTTCATAGCAGAGCGGACCCGGCGGCGGATTCCCGTCCTTATACGGCTTTCCATTGGTCCAATGGCCACTCATTGCAAGGAACACCGTCTTCGGTCCCCATTTAGCCGGGAGACCTTTTGTTGAACCCATGCCGAAACCGCTGCCATGGTCGGACATATGGTTACAGGGGTATGGCTTCCGGATTCCGGATCATCTGGAACCAAGGAGGACGACAACGACAACGACGAGGGCAGGCTTTGGCAGACTTCACTACAGTACCAAAGTATCTAGGAATCAACAGGCTTCAGCCTTGGGATACGCCCTCCTGTAGTTCCGGCCTCATGTCATCATGTGTATTACCAACAATCACGGCCTCACGGCTCAGATTCCAAAATGTGCTAGCGAATGGCGTAACACGGGGAGCGCTCGTCAGTGTGGGGCCTTGCTGGCTCAACGGAATGATGGATCTGATAAAAACCACGCAAGGCCAGTAGGCTACACCACACGCTCACCGTACTGCCGGCACTAAAACCACGGCTAGCTGCGGACTCGAGTCTAGGGGTCGGCCACTCTGACCTGACCGCTGTCAGTTACCGAAATTTTCGGTCTAGAATGGTAAAAATGGTGATTCTGACACGCCTTACCGCGCTAAGCAGTCTTATCGATAAGCTTAGATAGACTTCTGGTGATAGCTGGCTGCCCACAGTACCAAGACCTATCAAAAAGTCGAGAGTGCACGGACTCGTGCACGGCCTTTTTACGTCTGGTCTGTATGGTAAACGGTCAGGAATGGTAAAAATGCCAGATTTACCGAAAATACCGACCCCTACTCGAGTCAGGTTCGAAACAACATATTCCGACATTGCCACTGGTGAGTAGCCAATGTAGAGCCTTGCGGTTGACAGGAGACGGTTGTGACTTTTAAAGATTCTTGTTTTAAACAGGAAGGCATCAGAGGAAGTTGGATGTCCGTGTCTCGATGCACAGGGCCTGGGGTGTTAACTTCAGTTGCTTATAAACGTTGGCGTCGTCCTTTGACCCCAACTTCGGCCCAGACTTCATCTACTGCACGCTACTGCGTGGAATCATGCTACATAAAGCGTAGTTCAGCCGGGCTGCCGGAGAGAGCTTCGGACAACTCGGGACTCCTTCGCCAGTTTCGGAGATAAGCTACTCCAGGATGCGTACCGTACAGGGTATGCGCTAAAAGCACAACGCATTGCCAAGCATTTTAATTATAGTCGATGTGTAATCGAAGCTCACGGCCGCAACCGTCAACTCGTCTTGGTGGCATCGTCTTCCGTCAAAGTTCCTTTCCAGATATGCTGGATTTGATGCCTCACCGTCTGCCTCGTTCTCTGCCTTTATGGCTGCCTTTGTGGCTGTCTTGTAAGCATGAAACGGAAGCCAAAGCGTACATTCATCTACATAGACTTAGGACTACTCGCAGCATGCAGTGTAGTGCCATCAAGGTGCGCCACGCTTCCGACACGCCTTGCGCCAGCTGACAGATGCATAATGCGTTATAAAGCGTACTTGCAAGCGGGAAAGTACATTGCCCATGCTTTCCCCGGTAGGCTGATGAAAGACTATATCACAGGTATAAGACAGATCTTTGTCGAGTGTACAGCAGGAAATATGAAAAACCTGTCTGTCCACGCCCACAAGGATGTAAACAACTTGAAAAGTTATCACCAGCGCCGTGTCCAACCAAGTCCACAAAGTCCACGCAATGCCTTGCCGGAATTAGAGAGGGTGGTGTCACTGGTGTGGCGAGGCAAAGTACCTCGAGGACTGAGACAGTGCATAGGGCATATCGATAAGCTTGTCGATAAGCGATGATGGCTCAGCCTCCACTTGGAGACCCCAGGTTGGAAGCCCGTGCCATACTCGTCGGTTAGGTGGATTCGCTTCGCCAGCCAACCGACTCTCCTCGTCCCTCTGAGAGTCGGATTTTTTACATGTATCTTGCAAGTGGTGTATCTATCAAAACCTCACTTAGCCATAACTTCATCAATTTTAGTCGTATGACACTGTGAATAACCTCATTTTCTTTGTCTTAATTCCCTCTATCGATTCACCATAGCGCATTTTGATCCTAATGTTACTACGTGGGTGGAAAAGGCTGCACGTCATTGCCTCGCCCGCTAGAAACATATAATGCACCAGCTTAAAGAACATAAAAAACTCCTACAAAAGCAAAACATCATCAATTTTAATCGTATAACCTTATAAATAGCCTCAATCTATTCGTTTTAATTACCTCTATCGATTTATTATATCGCATTTTGATCCTAATGTACTACGCGGGTAAAAAAGGCTGCACGTCATAACCTCGCCCGCCAGAAGCATTAATATTATGCACACCAGCTTAAAGAACATCAAAAACCACTACAAAAGTAAAATATTATCAATTTTAGTCGTACGGTATTGTAAATAGCCTCAATCTATTCGTCTTAACTACCCCTATCGATCCATCATAGTACATTTCGATCCTAAAGTTACTACGCTAGTAAAAAAAGTTAAAAAATAAGGATAAATTAGATATTATACTATAAAAAGGTCCAACGCACGGGCCAAAATAGGCTTCTCAATACCACAACAATGCATCACGACATTTTGATTATAAATTAAATATATAGCCATATGTACGCAGTTGAGACTATCAATTTGAATATTTTACCATCTTTTTTGCTTGTGTTTTGGTAGAGATATAGATTGTTGAAGGTTTTGATAGATACACCACTTGCAAGATACATGTAAAAAAACTAATCTCTCATAACAGACGCTCAACCTAGATATCAGCCCACATCCACTTCCCCGCCACATGTGGCGCAGTCGTTTTGTACCCTGTGGGTCCAAATGGTGTGACATTAGGATCACGTCTGTACATAACTTGAACGAAACCGGCCATTGTCCACAAGATTCTATAAGAAAATCCTAGGTTCACTCGCCTTTTTTGGGCCCAAAAATATAGATATGGAAAAACTGAAATAACGATGAAGATGAGCTTAAAGAGACGATTCTAAAGGTACCTTTCTTTTTTTACTCCGATTATTCTTTTATAGAGAAATTACCCCTTGGGGGTGATTTCATTGTCCACATTGGCTTTTTTCCTTACCTTTCCTTTAGTATCAACCCTTATATTAAAAGCTACTAACCCACCATATATATCACTAGGATGGCCTTGACGAGACGATCCTCGTGGTACTCTTGGTTTTTTCACACCTTCAAAACTGACCGAGATGCAACCAAAAAGGTGATAATTCCTATAGTAAAAGGTAAAAAGGCAAGTCCTTTTTAGTTGCATCTCGGTCATTTTTGAAGATATGGAAAAACCAAGAGCACTACGAGGATCGTCTCGTTAAGGCCATCCTCGTGATGTGTTTTTTAAGTTGGTAACGTATAGTATAAGGTTTGTTTCTAAAGGAAAGGTAAGAAAGGGAGGGGGTTGCGGTCAAACCCCACTTTTGTTCAAGTTAGGCTCAGACCGCCTTCGGCGTTAGCCATGGGCGGCTCTGAGAGAATGAGACTNTTTTAAGTTGGTAACGTATAGTATAAGGTTTGTTTCTAAAGGAAAGGTAAGAAAGGGAGGGGGTTGCGGTCAAACCCCACTTTTGTTCAAGTTAGGCTCAGACCGCCTTCGGCGTTAGCCATGGGCGGCTCTGAGAGAATGAGACTAAAAAAAACCGACTCTCAGAGGGACGAGGAGAGTCGGTTGGCTGGCGAAGCGAATCCACCTAACCGACGAGTACCGTCGTCCCCCGTCCTCGTCCCCGTCCCCGTCCTCCATCGTGGCCAGCGAACAGGACAACGAGAAGGCAATGTCGGAAGCCACCAATGCCCGAAAGGAGAGAGGCAGTTCCATAGACCGCAACAATGCCGGTCACATCCTGTGACAGCCATCCACCACAAGTTCCCCGGTTCCGTGCTGAAACATGAAAGCAAACCGGAAGGCATGATACATTCATCCCATGGCCCGTATCCACTCACATTCCACCTCATCAAGCACACTAATCGAATCAAGGGTCATTTCCACTCATCATCGACTGCCGAACCTGCCTCCTCTGTGTCTCGCAATGTGTTGAGCATGTAGGGCACACCCACCCATGCTGCTTGATCTTCACTCTCGTCAACAGACACTTGTTGCAGCGCCACCATCCGCTCGTCACGGCGCTCTTGGCCCGTGTCAGCCACCAGTCCTGCTCGTCTTGCTTGCCGCGCCGTGTCAGGTCCTCCTTGTGGAAGTTTCGTAGGTGGTCACGGAAGTGATCATCCCGCACAAACGCCTCTTGGTGCCGCAGGCACTTCTTGTAGTCGCACCGATACTTCTTCTTCATATCGTCTGAGAGATGGGTTTGCCTGTGTCTCTTCAGATCGGCGGCCCGGCTGAAGGCTCTGTCACAGCCAGGATGGGAGCACGTGTTTCTCCTTCTCCTCCTCTCTGGCACTGATCTGTTTCAGACGGCCAAGGTCAGTTTGTCGTCAGGGCTTTCACGTTGATCACGGTGGCTGCGTAACGCCGGGATATCAGATCAGGGACCAGGGTGCTGCACTTACCGACTCGACGCTTGTTCCAGCTTTGCTTGAACACTCTCAAGCACCACGGCAATGGCGAGGCAGCATCGCTGAAGGACATCGAAGCCCTTTAGGTGAAGGAGGAGCTGATGGGCAGCCTCTTGAAGTATCACGCTGACGGGAGGAAAATTGACGCCATGCTGGCTGAACACATGGTGAAGCTGCTTGGTGAGAACATCCTGCACTCCCACCCTTTCGGGATACTCTCTATCGCGGCTTTTGGCTCGCTGAATCGCCTCCCGGACTGATTCTGAAGTGATCACAGAAGGCATGAACGTCTCACCCCGATACTGGTTGTCCAAAGCAAACTTGGCAGCCAGTGTAGCATAGTTTGCCATCTCGAATATGTCGGAGACCATCATGTTGAATACTTGCAACGGGCTGGGTGGCGAGATACTGTCCGATGAGTATGTAGCGGTTGAGTCACCGCTATCGGACCTTCTCATGCTGACTGAGTTGAGATCATACTGACACAAATCTCCAGAGGCTTCGGGGCCTGGAGTATATTGGAGATCAGCGCAATCCATGTCTGCTAGTTTCTCGTGGAATGATAAGGTATCCAACTCGTACGCAGTTTAAGTTGAATCTTGATTGAGGTCTTCGTTTTGTGAGTGAACGAATACACGCCGATACTGATATATGTTGATAGATAACTCGAGTTAGGTGAAGAAACGAGCGGAGCAACTTCACTTAAGAGGTAATAAAAGGAAAGCAGATAAAGAAGTCATGATCTACAAAGCTACGTGAAGCTTGTCCAGGGAATTTATGCGTAGAAAATGGGCTGAATACCTCTATACCAGTATCCAGATAACAGCCATGGCTTTCACAAGGCCCTCTCTGAAGTGAAGCGGGACTATCAGTCACTACGCATTCACCGTTGAAATAGGTGAGGCGAGCGGATGCTGACTTGGGAATGCATTGCACTGCCAGATTCCATCTTTGAACTTGGCCTTACGGAGCCTGAGGCGTCGGTGTTGTATCAAACTCGGTCGCAGGGCAAAGTGTCGTAGTCTGGAGAGGAATCAATCTTTGTCAGACAACGACCTGCGCAAAGGAGGATTTCGAAGAAAAAGTGTTGAGAGACTACCCTTGTCAAACCAGCTTACACCCAGAGCCGAAGTGGAAGATAACTGATAGTGTCCACACCGAACATGCTTCAAGCCACAGATCGTTTCATCCTATAGACACTTTTGCTTCATTGTGTCGGATGTTAGCAGTCTTTGTCGCTAAGTTGTGGAGGAGATTGTCGACAAGGCTCTCTGAACGGATATCGGAGTGTGAAGTCACTGAGCTAAGGAGATGTGCCCACCTTGCAGCCAAAGCGAAGGAGGGAAATAGATTCCTGGTGCGGTCAGAAGGCGGACATCAGGAGGCTTAGACAACAAGCCTTAACTTGTTCGTTGCAGACACATATGTCCAGTACGAGGTCAAAAACTGGCTCCTCACGTATCGTACACTCAACGGCAACTCCCATCTGTGACCTAATACTTCGACGCCGTTTAGCAGTACATCGTCCATGCCCTCGCACCATATTCGGAAAGCAGAGCGACGGCAGAAATGCAAACCACCCAAACCACCACCTGCGAGGCAATTACTATGCGCAGCTATGTGGCGTAGCAAGTGTGCCTACTAGTAGCTGTCACCGGTTACCCCCACACATACACACATAGTACGTAACAAGAGGAAAGATATCTTCACCATTACACAGCAGGCAGGTACCCTTCAGATCTATGTACTTTCCGTTCGGCATCGGCTGAGCCTCCACATGGCAATCCGCCCTCGCGTGGCATTCCATTTCGGCAGCGAGTGTCCTTCCTGCACATCGCTTCTGTCAGCCAGGGCCGACATGAAGGCAGGAAAATCGAAAATCAACGAGTGTCGATTTTGGGTTCCATACCACCATCAGTGTAGTCAACATCAGTAAGGCTGTGATGTCAGGCAGCCACCCGTTTCATTTTCGGTGAAGGAAAGCCAAAGTGCAGGAATGGTGCGGCTTGACGCAAGCATCGACATGTCCGAGTAACACATGTTGCACGACATAGGTAAAGTGATAGTGCCAGTCCACTGCCCTGCAGCCTATGAAGACCACCCACCTGTATAGAAAGCTTCCATTTCTTTTCTGAAGGTGGTGCAATCGAGCGTCAAGAGAATGACGGGGTTGGCGTTGTTTTCCAGACATAAAACGGTTGCCTCTTGTCTTATTGAGGTTCGTCTTTACTGATGACTGGCTAGTCCCTCGTAGAGTAACTTGAGCCTCTGCCTCACTATCGTTCACGGAGCGGGTGCATGATCATTATTAGGGGGTTTTGATGGCCAAGGAACACCTCTACCGTAAACTCGCTATACTACTACGCTCTGAGGCCGTCTCCCCCCTCCGAAGCTTCTACGCCTTTGCAGTCCGGCAGTTGAAGCAATGTGCTACCTCTTATCTCTGTGCGGACAGAAGTGCTTTGGGAGGTCTAGTTTTCAGTAAATCCCGAGTTGAGAGCCTCTCGAACGACGGGTAGACAGCGAGCCGATGAGCCTCGATTCACACAAAGAAGCAAAACAAGCCTGAATCTATCAAGGAAGGTAAGGTTACGCTGACGTGGTAGATGAAAGCTTGTACCGCTGTACTGTGATCAGCAAAAGCTAATAACGCTTCATCTTGGAATACTAAGGAGAGGTCGATAGGCTTCACCGAAGATGGGTTACAAGCTAATGACTCACACCAAAGCCTGCCGTAACCTATCATACCCCTATTCCTAAGCTCAAGAAAAACCGCAAGCACCCCATAGGTTGTGCGCAGATTCTCAGAATACGGTTACAGCACTAACTATAGCAAACCTAAGCGATGAGCACGCCAGCTTTATCCGGGCCGCGTAGCAAAACCTCCTCATACTTCGTCCTCAAGGAACTTGTAGGTGAACTTGAAGTCGGCCTTCCTGCGATTCATCCTGGATGTGGGTGTTAACCATGGGGTCAGGGGCGCTTCATTCTGGGGCTATGCCATACCATGTGCTCTCGTAGTCAAAGAAACGATAGGTTCCTTGTTCGAATTCCTCCGTGATCGATTTCGGCTCTTCGTGTCGCTGAAACCACGTCTGGTACTGTTTGTGAAACCTCCAACTTTGGTCCTTCAGTGCCTTGGCGGCGAGGTACTGTTGATAAGTTCCCTGTTTGTAGTAGAAGACGTAAAAGAGGGTGTCCGGATCAATCCGCTGGTAGAGACGAGGATCTTCGAATATGGCCAGGGGCTCCTGCGGGAACTGGTTGTGCGTGTGGTACCTAACATCGGGGTAGTAAGGTCGCGGCAGCTCAGTGTCGAGGGCACTCGGCTTGTTCGCTACCGCCGCCGCATGCATCCTCTGCGTGGCAGGCGCATCCAAAGGCGCTGGGCACTTCTTGGTCACCTCGTATGACTCGACCAGGTCCTGCAAGGACGCTGGTAGATGGTAAATCGACTCCTCTTCTTCCACTTCCTCGATGGGCTTGATACCATTGCTTGCACCGTTCGTTTGGGGCACTATACACACGTTAGTACGCGAGGTCTGGCATGGATGCGGACTGTTCCGACCTTTGGGCTGGGTCTCCACGGCTTCTGGTTCAGATGTTGCTTTGGAAGTCGTTGCTGTGGCAGCTGGTGCTGGTGCCGGTGCCTTGTTACGAGAAGACACGTTCTTGGCCGGTTCAGCCTTGCTCGTTACCGGAGTATTTGTAACCGACCCGCCAGCAGCTGGGGGTACCGCGTTTGCTATCCTCTCCTGGGAAACTGGCTGCACCGTTGCCACGCTAGGGGAGTTTGCTGCGCTGGTCTTGACGTGTGATGCCGGTAGCGATGAGTTGGCCGTTGGCGGCGGGGGCAGGGGCGCGATTCCTACACCACTCTTGTCGCTCGCGGCTGCCGCGGCTGCTGCACTGGCATACTTTAGGCCCTCGGCCGGCCTCGTGGGCAGTGATGCCGGCTTCATGGGCACATTGCTCGCCGGTGTATTGCTAATGCTTGGCAGTGTATTGTTGTGGACTGTCGCCAACGTCGGTAGTGGCGATTTCAACTGCGCAGAAGAGCGTCGTGTCGACGATGCTGCAACTGTGTCGGCCGGGGTACGCTGTTTCGCCGCCGGTACGCTCGCCGGCTTGGGCTCGGGCTCGGGCTCGTCCTGGATCGACTGGGCATCCTGTGAAGATCCCTTGTCGTTGTCGACATTCATTCCGTAGGCATCCTCTTCTTCCTCCAGGTTCAGATCATCGTAAATACCCTCGTCATCCATGAAATCCTCATTCATGCCATCGGTAACGTAGTATCTGATGCTTTCTTCCAGGTCGTTCACTTGCTCGGTCTCGACGCCGCCGTTCTCCAAAGATCGCCGAATCAGCTCCAGCTTCCCCTGGTGCCATTTGTGTCGTTCGATGATGCGCTCGATTTCGCTTATCCGGTCGGCCTTGGCGCCATGTCCCTTGCCCCTCTTCATGGTGGCCTGTATTGATTCGCTCTCGGCCTCGAGGGTCTCGATCTGCTGCTCGAGCTCGTCGACCATTTGGCTGAGGAATTCGCCTGCTTCCAACTTGGCTTGCTCTTTGGGGTCTAGCTTGGCCGCAGCCGATAGGCCCTCCTTGGAATACGCTTTGGTCTTCATGGCCTTTTCTACGGCCTTGAACTTTTCCATTTGCTAGAAATACCGGTGAGCTTTGGGGTGTTCACGGCGCCACACGGAGGAGAGTCCATGCTCAGCAACCAGCAGGGATACGAACCGTCTCTATCAGGCGCCTATGCTCCAGTAAAGGAGCCTTGTCCTTGATGTCGTTACTTGCGGCCCATGTCTTGATCTGGTCTCGAAGCCTTTGCAGCTTCTTGATTTCTCGTTTCAGGTTGTCCTCGAGCTTGTCCTTTTGGGCGGGGTTGTTGGACTGCTCAATCTTTTCGTAAATGGCCTCGAACTCCTGCACGCCTTCTGCCACCTTCTTGAAGCACTTGTCGACTTCTTGCGCGAGCTTTCGGGCCGCCATCGTGTCGGACTGTTTCTCGCAGACTCAAATGCAAGATGAGGTGTCGGAGTGGGCGCTGGGTGCGGGGTGGGCGACGGTGGTGTAATGTGTTAATGTGATGATTTCGGGATGTTTTAGGCCCCACGCGACCAGAAGCTACCGGGCTACTGTGGCAAGTAGCGGTAGGCTACGTTCTCGGGGCTTCGAGCCGTCGTCGGAAGGGGAGACGACGTGAGGCGAGCTGATTTCGGAAGCTTCCTTGGTTAGCTGGTGGGACCAAGCGAGATCGACTTGAATGGGACTTGGACTTGTGTGCGACTGGGTGGTGAATGCATGGATATTATGTAGAGGTATGCTGTTTGGGCAATGCGCCGAGGCTACCAGCTGTCGCAAGGCCAACCGGGGGCAGGGTCACGGGCAACGGGCAACGGCAACGGACAACGGGTGGATTGAATCACCTCTGATTAAGGAGTAACGGTAGGAGTAGTAGTACGGATGTTGATGTCAATGTGGTGGCGGTGGTGCTCGATGGCGATCCCCAGTCTGGTGATTGCCTGGCGTGGTCGGCGTCGTCGTCGTCGATAAATGATCCGAGACGGATTTGTGGTTTGGGAGAGAATGAGGAGGTTTGCCCTGGTTTTGCGGATTCGGCGAAGAGAGATGATGGCGATCCTGCCAGGTGAGAGGCTACCTGACCTAACGTACCACTGTCCACCGTAGGTACCTGCCTGCCCTTCCGTAGTGCGGGTGTACTGCGGTACAGAACTGCTTGGGGGCTGCCCCGTCTCAAGCTGTCCCGTCCTTCCTGTCCTAATCGTGGAAGGTACTGCCAGCATTGCAATAATAGGCGAGGGTACTTCTACCCCTACGTAGACAGCGGGCAGGCAGGCGCTGAAGTCTAGTGAATGAGGCACCTGCAGCAGCCCGGGCACTGGTCCTTCATAGGTATTTTTGTGGGGATGGGACGGGAGCGCTGTTTGCCGAGATGGAGGCATTGAAAGAAAGACCCACTCTTCACCTCATGTCTCCCCTTCAACGTCAACTTGGCTCGCCTCTAAACCTTTTAATCTTTCGGGGCACTCTGCTCCCTTTTCTCTGCCGATCCACGGACTGCAGAACTCTTACCACCTAAACGTAGCTTTCGACTGAGCTCGGAGTAAAAAGACATCGGATTAAGCGTCGAGGCCGTGCTATCTAAACTCGAGATGCGTGCACTGCCGCGTAGAAGTACTCTCTTCTATCTCTCCAAAACTCGAGTCAAACCCAACATGGCTCTAGTCTAGGCATACCTAAGGTAATGTCAGATGCCAATAACTTGGACTTCAAGGTTGTGTCTTGGGGTTTTCAGGCCAGCAAACCGGCTCCGCAATTCCTGCCGGTGGTGCTTCGGGTACCTCTAGGGGCCGTTTCAGTTTCTTATTCCACTCGAGTCACCTTCCCTGCCTGTGCCTGTCTGTCACTTCTTTAGCGACCTTGCTCTTCATCGAGGCTCAGCCAACGACGTTACAATTCTACCTAACTCGCAACGCCAAGGGACACAAAGCAGTTTAGGAACAGGAAATCGCAAAATGAAGGGTCCGTATAGCCAATTTCCCGCCTGTCTGGTTGTCATTACGTGTATAGATAGCCAACATATCACATGCAGCAATTCTCCAGCGCGTGCTCTCAGCCTCTGTCACGGTCGACAACCAATTGGTTTCCTCTATCGGCCAAGGCATTCTCGTTTTGGCGGCTGTTGCCCCCGGCGACACGGCAAAGGAGGCTGAGGCTCTGGCATCCAAAGTACTCAAGTTGAAACTGTGGGATGATGAATCAGGAGGACGGGTACGACACTTGCTCGCAAAACACGCATGGACTGGAGGGATCCCTTTCTAACGGCCGGCGCACCGCAGTGGAAGAAAAGTGTCCAAGACATCGGCGGCGAGGTATTGTGCGGTGGGTAACGTCTTACCGGGGTTGGCTGAACTCACACTGCAAGACTAACAAGCAGCCGTATCGTGTAGTCTCTCAGTTCACCTTGCTTGCTTCTACCAAGAAGGGCAGCAAGCCCGACTTCCACGGAGCCCTAGGCCCAGATGAGGCAAAGACCTTGTATGACCTGTTCTACAAGAAGGTCCAGCAAGGCTATACTGCAGAAAAGGTCAAGAACGGTGTTTTCCAGGCTATGATGCAGGTTGCCTTGGTCAATGATGGGCCGGTGAGCACTCCAACACTGCACTGCACTAGTAGGCCAAGAGCCCTATTAACATGACAGTAGGTCACCCTCGAGGTATCAGCCACGCCAGCAGCGCAGCAACAGCAGCAGCAGCAGAAGAAGGAAGACCGAAAGCTTAATCAGAAGCAGCAGCAAAAGCAGCCACAGCAAAGGGCCATGGAAGACGGCCAAGCGGCGGCAGACAAGGTGCCTGGCTCGACAGATCAAGTCTAGGTGGGCGAGTGGTTAAGGATTGCTAGATGGACCTGAGAAGGGGTCTATGTAATTGCCAAATATAGAGCCGGGAACGATGATCTGCTAGAGAGTAGAATTTAGAGGTTGATAGCTGGGTAGAAGTGTCCTCGGGCCAGGCCACGAGGTAATGAAATACCCTTCTCTACGGTCTCTACCTCTACAAGTCGCATAATACTGGTGGAGCCTCAGCTGCTTTAGCCGCTCCCGCTGTGAGTACTGCGAAAGTATCTATCCCGTACTTGTGTGCCTTGGCGGTTAGAGCTAGGTACCTTTGGGTACAAGGTGGATATCAGATGAAGGCAAGAAGGAAACGGGACGGGAGCTAAGCACATCGCTGCCCCACCATTCTCGAATGTTCACGAAACCAATTCACCCCGCCCTGCAGCCAGCTGTTTGGACTTTGGGACGAAATCATCACCGGCAGCGACTCCCTTATTTCAATCAGTCTACAGACGCCCTTTTTCTGCAGTCTTGCTCGCAACGTGCAGTTGTGCTACATATTTTTCGCCTACGTAACCAATTCCTTTCCTCAAAGTCAGAATAGCAGCTAGTCGGCACAGGTAAGTAAGCTTCTATTTGCGCTCGCTCCGTGGACATCATGATACCCAGACTGCTTGCCATCTCCCTCCCTCCCTGCTTACTATTTGTGCCGTGGACAAACAGTTTGCTTCTGTCGTAGTTGCTCGAGCTATATATGCTAACTGAGCTCGTTCAGTCGCAGTACAGTAGTTCAGACTCGCACCAATTTCTCTTGAAATCCCGATTCCTCGGTTCAAACCAACCATGTCTTCTTCCGACGACGTTAAGCAGGCTCGCAGCCGCGTCTTTTTCGACATCACCATCGGCGGGAAGGCAGCCGGCCGTATTGTTTTTGAGCTTTACAATGACATTGTCCCCAAGACGGCCGAGAACTTCCGCGCCTTGTGCACCGGCGAGAAGGGTGTTGGCAAGTTGGGCAAGCCGCTACACTACAAGGGCTCCACGTTCCACCGTGTCATCAAGCAGTTCATGATCCAGGGTGGTGACTTCACCGCTGGAAACGGTACTGGTGGCGAGTCCATCTACGGCGCAAAGTTCGAGGACGAAAACTTCCAGTTGAAGCACGACCGCCCATTCCTCCTGTCCATGGCCAACGCTGGTCCCGGTACGTTGCATGTCATTTCACCGTCGGCCATAACTTGGTGTTTCCGGCCTTTTACTGACGCCCATGTCCTGCAGGCACCAACGGCTCTCAGTTCTTCGTCACCACCGTTCCTACCCCACATCTCGATGGCAAGCACGTCGTCTTTGGCGAGGTGCTGAGCGGCAAGTCAGTCGTCAGACAGATTGAGAACCTGAAGACCCAGGGCGACAAGCCGACCAAGGATGTCGTCATTGCCGACTGCGGCGAGCTTAGCGGCGACGCAGCTGTGAGCGCTGATACAAAGACTGCCGACGCTTACGGCGACGAATACGAAGACTTCCCCGAGGACGAAGCCACCGACGGCCAGCCCCTCTCTGCCTCCAAGATCCTCAAGATTGCGACAGACTGCAAGGACTTTGGTAACAAGGCTTTCAAGGCCGGCGACCTCTCCGTGGCCCTCGATAAGTACCAGAAGGGTCTGCGCTATCTGAACGAGGATCCCGAGCTTGACAATGAGCCGGCTGATACGAAGCAGAAGTTGGACGCCCTGCGCGTCTCGCTCAACAGCAATGCTGCCCTCATGAACATGAAGCTGAGCGCTTGGGATGAGTGCGTTCGCAGCGCCGACAGCGCGCTTGCTGTTGTCACCATCTCAGACAAGGAGAAGGCCAAGGCTCTATACCGCAAGGGTTACGCCCAGGTTCGCATGAAGGACGAGGACAGCGCATTGACGAGTCTGGAGGAGGCCAAGAAGCTTGCGCCTGAAGATGCCGCCATTCTTAACGAGCTGGCGGCTGTCAAGAAGGCTGCCACGGCTAGAATGGCCAAGGAGAGGGCTGCCTACAAGAAGTTCTTTTCTTGATCAAGTTGCTCCGAACGGTCACTTGAAATTTATTTTACCGTTTGCGTGATAGTTAAAGTGCTCCTCGGGTTAGGGGGTATCTGCAAAAGGAGTTATCGGCATTGAGCGGGTTGGGGTCAGGGTCCAATTACATACAACACCTAATGATATCCACATTGGCGTTTGGGGAGTTCAAGCTGTGTCAAGGTTGGAACATGGACTCTTGAACGAGAGTGTTTCGACCAGTCACTGGAGTCTTCATAGCCTCATGGAATAGAATGTGTTTTAGGCCACTTCGCCGCTTTTGTAGGCACGGTCGTTTTCTTCCGAGACGCATCATCACCAACAGCAGACAACCCCCACCCCTCGATTAAGGATCCGGGGAAATAGGTACGCATTCGGCGGTTGGTGCTGCCGGATAGTCCACCAGGTCAATAGCAAGCATGCCCTCGAAAGATGGGCCATCGTCATCATGATCGTCGCTAAGTACAGTAATCAAAAGGGTAAACAAGGAATTATATGGATAAAAATAGAAAAAATGAGCGCTCAGTCTGATACGCTCTCCGAAAACTCGCATTCCATATCGTGGGCATAAATCGTCAATGTATGCATGCCCCTTTGTACAGGAGCCGTCGCCCCCTTTCAGACCCGGGTTTCCAAAGCCTTCCAAAGCAGGCAAGGGCCAACGACTATTGGTGCTTTTGAATCAAGTCGTTTTAAATCCCCTTCTCGTGCCAGTGTTGGTGGACGCCCGTTCGATGGCGATCCCCTTGGGATTTACCTGAAGTTTTGGCGTCTTTGCCTGAATGCTTTTCTTTGCTGTCTTTCTCTCGTTCCGCGCCTCGGTCCCGCTCTCGACCGTTCTCTTTACCTGCAGCAGTGGCAGATGATGATGCTACTGCCGACGTACTGCCTGCTTCAGGCACCATTGTCCCCGTGATGAATCCGTGACCAGGGCTACCTCCGGTGCCGAACTCGGGTGAAGCCGTCCTTGTCTTGCGAATAAACCCAGTAAGGAATTTCCGTGGTGCCTGCATTCCATTGCGCAGCCCCTTCACAGTTCCGCCTGACATGGACGACAGCTGCTCGCTGCTCTTGGAACCTTGCCGTATCGCTCTCGAGGCGTTCCTTATGTCCCTACTGCTGACGCTGCTGCTGCTGCCGCCGCCTCCCATAGCAGGCCCATCTACCTCACTACCTGAGGAGCTAGGCGCTATGCTCTCACCGTCTATCCAAAAAGTCCCAGTCGCGTTGCCGTGTGCAGACAAGCCGAGGACATCGCCATAACTCAAGTTGTCCAGCGCATCGGAGAGACGAAGCCGCTCATCCGGTGGCTTGCTGGTAGTTTCACCGGCGCTTCGGCGAGTCTCCATCTGCGAGAAGCAATGCGTTGCGCGTTGGTGGAGCGCAGTGCATAGACGATGGAACTGAAGCAAATCGCCTTCGCAGTTGGAAGAGTCCCAGTCTGACTCGGGATGGATTTTAGCCCATAGTTTGGCCAAAGCCGCAAAGTTACGCGCATGATCGACCAGGTATGGGAGCGAAGGGAAACCCTCGCGAGCGAGGGGTGATAAGCGTCCCAGAATCGTCAGGGGGGTCGAGTAGGGAGCAGGCACGCTGGTGCTGGTACTCTCGGCCGGAATGGCGCACACGGCGTCAGCAAAATCCTTGAATGGCTGCCGCTGCTTTTGGAGGAACTCGTTCATCGGCTCCATCCATGTCTCCTTCTTGCTGGCGATATTGAGGTTGGCTAGAGCCTGGATGCTCTTGGCGATGAGAGTCAGGGTTCGTTGTGCGCGCGGTTTGGGGTGGTCGCGCAGGAGGCCGAAGAGCTTCGGGTTAAGGATAGCTGGACAGAGAAAGCGGAGGAAGAGAAATCCGGACATCGAAGTATAAACAGCGGTAGCAGTGAGGTGAAAGTGGCCATAGCGATCCTCTGCAACAGCCCGTATGTATTTCAGTACGTGACGGATCTCCGACGGCAGACGATGCGCGGACGACGCGATACAGCGCCAGACAGCGCTGGTCAGCTCAATCAGCTTCGCCCAATGCTGTTGTATATCGTCGCCGTTCTGCACCCTACTCGGGTCAACTTCGCAGTCAAGGTCGAGCTCGTTGATCTCACGGATCTTTTCTGCCAAAGTCTCTTCCAGATATTCTTTGCCTAAGAGTCGCATGTAAAACTCAAAGGCCTGCGTCAACAATGAGTTTCCCCTGAACAGCAAGCTCGCCTCGCCCGGGAGCGTCCTGCTCATATCCTGAACTGTCTGCCAAATTTTGTCCGTGGAAGCGATGGAGTCATTGGACATCAGCCGCTGGTTGAACCGCGGTTGCTTGCTGGCAGTTTGGTTCCCTATCGCGTCAATCTCTTCCTCTACCAAGGTCACCAGCCACTCTGTTGCCTTTCCAGAGACCTGGAATAAATTGACAAATATTTCTGCGAGCTTCCGTAGGTTTCCAGGCATCACCTCGGCTATCTGCGTCGTCAGCCCTGACCCAAAGCGGTGTAGGAGCTCCGAGAGAGGCTGATATTCTTTGGAGTGCAAGACGACGACCTCTTCGTGGTGCACCTTGAGAAGCATTGTTCCAATCGACTGCTGTCGTGCGTCATACACCTGGAGCCACTGCTCGTGGTCTTTTCCGCGCTCCAGAAGATGCAAAGGGATGTCGACAGCACCGCACAACACCTCGCTCAGCTGGCCGGCTTTGGGCAAGCCAAGAGTGGCCTGAAGCTGGTGGCTGAAGCTTTCAGTGTTGCCCACGATCCGTTTTAGAACCACCGATAGGTAAGGTAAGGAAGGAGGAAGATCCGTAAATTCGCAATCCTCACGCCAGAAGGGGTTCTTGGTGTTGGATTTGGTTGATGTCCGGCCTCGAACTTCGCCATCCAGTATGACCTCGGCGAAGTAATTACCGACGATAGGGTCTAACTCTGCAATATTTTTGCCTTGGCGCTCCATCAGGTTTCCCTCTTGAGGGAATGTTCGGCTCCGTAGCCTTGCCTCGGTGACTCTAACCTTGATTGTTTTTTCGACTCTGAAAACTTCTCCTTTGGGTGCTGAGTTGAGGTTGGTCACCTCGTACACACGCCCTCGGCTTGTTGGATCGAGCCCATATATATCAGGTACTGCAAATGCTCTGAGAAGGGCGAACCACGCCTCAAAGAGCAGCCTGGACTCCAACGATATGTACACTGGGCGCAAAATTGACAGTTGAGTGGAGGTAGGGGAGTAGATGGGGAAGATACCTATACAGTAGTTTTCGTTTAGCACTGTCTTGTCGAGCTGCTGTATAGCTGACCTGGACAGCTGAGATAATTCGATCATGGCCAAAAGCGAGACATCGTGCTCTGTCATGAGTTTGAGTTCGCCGTTGTCCGATAGTATGCAAGAAACACGTTTCCAGGCCATGTGCGGTATTCGCAAATCTCGCGCCGAGGGACGCTTGACAATGGCCCGTGGGGAGGTAGCGAGGCCTTTATCCCAGAGCATCACTCTGCCGACCTTGATGACGGTAGCCTCTCGTAGGCCGGAAGAGGAGGCCCGACGCTGCATCTCGCTCCTAAGCGGTGGCAGAGCAACGCTGCTCCCTGATCTTGTCATGGTGTTCTTGGTCCCGGAAGGCCGCAGCTGCTGCCAACACAGCAGGGCAGCCAGCCACAGATCATACTCTTCTACCGCTGAAGGGCGCAAGATGATGCTGAGATTGAGATGTGGACTGGTGATCTCCAGCGACGGCCGGCCGCCTCTCTCCATCCGACTGAGCGGAAGTACACGACATCCACGAAGATCCGGTATAAGGAGGGAGAGAGAAGAAGAGCTACCCTCTCCCGAGTCGCTCACTAAGCCCCCCTTCTCCTCGTCTATGTAACATATACCACCATACCATGGGCCACCAATGTCTTTCAAGTACTGGGCCTCACCGCGCATCCTTCCGCACAGGTTTTTCATCAACAGCAAGACTTTGTTGGCATCCCGCGTAGGGACAGGTAACGGCAAGGAATCTAGTGACGGCTGAGGCGATGAGAAGGGAGAAGATGGTTGGGAGGCGGCAGACTTTTTGGTGAGCCGGGTCCTCGCCGTTGACGATTTTCTCTCCTTGTGTCCAGGCGCGGCTGCTATGTGGTGAATGTCTGGCGCCCCATACGAGTTGAAGTGCGGTTGGAGCAGAGGCCTGGAGTCATCTACGACAGCCACTGAGCCGGATGATGAGACAGAACCGATGCGGTGACGGTTCTCAATAACAAGTTGCTGCCGGAAAGCACTGTCCAAAGTATGAGTCCTGGGGCGGAAATTTGACAAGGACGGCCGTGACGGTGGACTTGACGAGGCGCTGTCGAGAGAGCCGGCCAGACCCTCTCCAAACACCATGCCCTGGCGTCGCGTGGGGAGGCTAGACGGAGTTGCAGTGACGGGACCAGATGGATTGCCAACCGGAATGGGTGCGGGCGCCGTCGTGCTCATAACAGGGCCAGCAGCACCGGGGATGGACCGGGGCGAGGTTTCGGGAGAGATAGAGGGAAATGCGCCGGGCCGGTGTGGCAGGGCTGCGGTGTTCGCATTGCCGCTTTGCGCAGACATATCGAACGTAACCTCAGCCGGCTCCGGGGAGACGGCTCTGACGGTGGCGGCGGGGCGGAGGTTACCATTACCGCTGCCGCTGCCGGTGCCGTTGTCGGTGGATGTGGATGTGGATGTGGTTGTGGCTGTGGGTGTGGGTGTGGGTGTGGGTAAAGGTGAGAGTGAGGAGGAGCTAGCTGGCATTTTGGCCAGAGCAGGCAGAGAGGCGGACTCGATAGCAAGAGGGAGGGTCGTGGCCTTGACCGCGGCCTTGACCGTGATCGTGGCCGTGTCCTGCGCTGTGTTCTGGGCCGAGCGGTCAGGTACCGAAAGCGGCGCGGTGACTCCGCCGTCGCGGGAGGATGCTGAGGCGTCCGCATGGGCGGGGGCGGGGACGGGGGCGGGGACGGAGGTGCGATCATGGCTACGGCCGCGGTCGCGGTCACGGTCACGGTCACTGGGGCCCTGTAGGCCGGGACCTGGTTGGCTCCCTACACCGTCACCACTACCGCCACCACTACCGCTACCGCTGCCGCTGCCGCTGACTCCAGCACTTCCCAGCACAACCTCAAAGTGGAACGGTTGCCTCCCTTCCATTGCTGCCGCAACCGTGGTTCCCACAAACAAGTCCCGGCCGGGGAACATGTGTACAATGCAAAAACGAAGGGGAATGCGACGGCGCAACCATCTGGATTAGGACAACGGCGCCGGTTTAGTCTTGCTCCACTGTTCAGGTCCAAGCCCCTCGAGGACGGGACTTGGAGACGTCGACAGCGACGTCGGCAGGCGGGTATTGTCAGAGTAGAGGGTGGATTTCTGGGTTTCTGGCTATACTCTATGTGGGTTAGCTGCCTAGCCTCCTGATATTACCTGATTTCTAGGCATATTTGGGTTACCCTAGCACCCCCTATACCTTCTGGAGTAGACCGCTGGAGTTAGTTACATATACTCTTCAATTAATCAATTCTGTATAGTCACATCTGATAATTAATAGTCTGATTTGCGTATTCACAACTAGATACGCTACGATAAACGATTACAAGTAATATCCCTACGAAACTAATAACGTTAGTAATATCTCTATTAAAAGAATCTACCGATAAGGCCGTTACAGTTATCTTCAATACCCTATCCGATTGGCTTAGTTAGTACGAAGCTTTTAAGAAATTCGCTAGTAGTAATTAAGATTTTGGTAATTAATTACTTAAGGGAGGACTTATAATTTAGAGAGTTCTACTGCTTAAGCCGGAAGACTTTTTTTTTACTAAGTAAGTAAAAGACTATATTTAAGCGGTAAAGAAGGAGTTCGTTAAATTTAATAGAGGAATCCGAGTTAAGAAGGTTGTAATAGTAATTACCCTTGCGATAATTACTATTATTAGTATTACTATTAAAACGACTACTATTATTCAACTCTAAAATGAAGCCGCCGTCGGCGTTAATTAAGACGATAATAATAATGAAGAAGAGGAAGAGGAAGAGGAGGATAACGATAAATATTGTATTAAGTAAAATATTAGGGAGGATATAATTATTAACCCCGCTATTGATTTAATTGCCGTTGGAAAAGTAGTATACGACTAAGTTAATAATATTTATAATATTCGTTATAAGTATTAGAAAGACTTCGACGACGCTAATACCCGAATTAAGAATTGGATAAGTACTTATATCGCCGCCTATTGTTATAGGATTAGCCGTAACTGCCTTGCACACGCACGGCTCCTACCATAGGCAGTTGAGCCTCGTACCGTGCCATTACTGCCATTGGCCAATAGCACATTACGTACGTATATACGTACGACTAGTTTAAACTCTAAGTATAGCCTTTATACTATACCCTATATCGCTAGACCTACGCACACCTTTCTTTCCCTCTCTTCGTACAACTACGCATATCCAACCTACCCCCTACCTTTGGCCTTACCCCGTAATAATTAATTATACCTACTATTATACTACAAACGTACAACTTTATTTCAATTAATCGCCGCCGTCGTAAGAATTTCCGATGTACCCGCGATCCATCGCACTACAATAATCCCGGTCGCATTACACCGAAAGTTCGACTTTAAATCTAATAAATAACAATACCACATCGTACCACAATTGTAATAACGCCTATAAAATAGCGCCCACCTAATTCAATTATAAAATAATAATTATAAAGTAATAATTTTTCCCCCTATTAATCGAATTAATTAATATCGTCCGTTACTGATATAGACATTACTATTTCCGCTATCGGTTTAATCGTTAACCCCTCTTATAAATAACTTTTCGAAAATATTACAAAATCGCTCAATAACAGCCCTAATCCCAACGCCGTAACTAAATAAAGCGACCTCGATACCGCCTCTAAATTTATTAACTACTACACTTTCCTATACGTTATTACCGCCCTTACCCGGCTTATTAACTAAAATATTATTATAGCGAACTCTTTTATTACAATTGCTAATAACGTATTCGCCGACAACGTAATACAATTAATAAAATAAGACGTAATTATCTCCGACTTTAATAATAAAATCGCCCTTTTTAAAAAGTAATTTACTATTACCTAAAGTAAACTTACCGATACTACATCCGAATTCGCTATTACTAATAAAATTAATAATTAATTAAAAAAGAACTATACCACTAACCTTTATAAGAAGAATACTATTATTAAAGAATTTAAAAAATCCCTCTATTAATATACAAACCCAACCGACCCTCCCTAATTTACCAACCCGCCCGAATTTAACCCAAAGTCAAATAACGAAATTAATATTATATCCACCCCGAAGTCGAAGACTAATAAAAACCCTAAAGCCTATACCGGTAAAGGTAATATAGCCGTTAAGCGTACTAAGTCTTACCGTACTTAGCGTATAAAAATCGAATTTTATTAATTCTAAAATATTTAGTATTTTAATTAAAACGAACGTTATAAATTCACTTAAGTCCTATTATACTTAAAAAGCGCTACCTTTTATACCCTATTTCCTCAAATTATACCGATATTAAAGGAGGCCAATAAAGAGAAGTAGAAGTAGAAGATTAGTAAATTCTTATTCGCCTTCCTCAATACTAAATACGACTATATAAATTTTACTCTCGAATCGCGTTGTAATCTCAAGACCTTAAAAATAACCAAGGGTTAAAAGTAATTTAATTTCGAAGATAAATTCACTACCCTCATCGACCGTTATAATTTAGACAACTCTATAAAAACCTATTATTTAAAAATAAAAATCACCGACAATATTTATAACGCTATCGCTTATTAATAAGAATTCCCCGCCCTTAACAATTATAATAAATAGTTTACCCTATACCGTACCCTCAATACCAACTTCGAAGACCGCGATTAGTATAATAAAACTACTATCCTATTTTATAAGAATAATTCCGGTAGCTCCGGCTCCAATACTAGTATTAGTAATAGTAATAGCGGCTCCGCCTCTAAATACACTATTAATTAAGGCGGTAATACTATAAATCTAAATACTATATCCGCCCTCGACATCTCTTTAATATATATAATCGATAAGGCTATTATCGACTACTACGTATAGAATAATCTATATAAATACTATAATAACCCTAATTATTAAGCTATTGACTATTACAATAGTATTAATACCGGTATCCCTAGGGCGGAGAGGGAATATAACCGCCGTAACTATAATCGTAATAGCAATTATAGAAGTAGTAATAGCGGCAGACCGGCAATAGGCCAAACCGGTTACGGCAATAACGTTCGTATTAATACTATAAATATTAAAAACGCCGCCGCCGCTCCCGCTACTACAACCGCCCTAGCCGCCGCTCTAATTCCCTTTACTACTAAATATAACAAGGGAAATATATAACCTCTCCGCTAAATCGCGCGAAAAGGCCATTATTTATAATATTAATAGAAGAGGAAAATGTAAATTTAGTAGATTTAGAAATAGTTTAGTTAAAGAACTCTATTTTAAATAATTATAATAATAATTCTATCCTTCTTTTTACTTATATCGTTTATAGACCGCGTAATTAGAAGAATAAATATACCGTTTTAATCGACAATAAGTACTTAGCACTCGCCTTTATCGATTGTAATTTCGCTACCTATTATACTATACCATTATTAAAGCTTTCCAAATTTAAGGCCTTATATCTAGCCGACGGCGTCCCTAAGGACTTTATTACTTACTATTATAAAATCCGTCTTCAAATTGAATATTATACCGAAATAATTATAATACTAGTATATAATTTAATAGTAGATTACCCAATAATTTTAAATATACCGTAATTTAAACTTTATAACCCCTTAATATCCTAATTAGACGGCTCGATTATATTTACGGAGATATACGCTAACCGCTATTTACCCGCCGACTTATCTTTCTCCCTCCGTTGAATATTTAAAGTCTAAGACTATACGAAACGTTGCGAAGTCGTATATCGAATTACTACCCCTCCTACTCTAGTAGTAGAAAATAAACCCGAAGATTTAATAATTATTAAAGATTTCGACTTTAAGACCGCTAACTGCTTATTACCCGCCCAAAAGGCAAAACGCGTTACGAAGTAATAATTCGCCCGGTTAGAGGCCCGCGAAATACGTTTTAATACCCCGTTAATTACAAACCCCGTCCTCAAAATTAAACCCGCGATCTACTACCTTATTACTAACTAGTAGAGGTCTAACGCGGACTACTATATCCCCGTCTATTGTATTTATTATTCGAATAACCTAATTAACCCAACGGATATTAGAAATCTAACGGCTACTAATTTTAATTAGCTTTACAAAACCTATAAATTTCGAATATTCTATATATTGTACGCAAAGATTATTAAAATTATCGAAGAGGCTAGGGCGGAGGAGGAAACCTAGGCTAAAAAAGTAGAGGAAAGTATTCTAGAGCCTAAGGAGTAAGGAGACGATAAAAGCGTTATTAATAGAGGGGTAGGGATAGGAATAGGATAATTAACGGATATATTAACCGAGGAAATAATATAGGAGATTATAGCCGGTAATAGAATTAGGTATAAGAAGCTATTAGGTAAGTGCTTTTACCTTTAAATCGATACCTATACTAATAAAAGATCTAAAATCGCTATTTATACTACTAGGATTACTAATTAAATTTACTTCAACGGCAAATTGGACGAAGATTCCTAATAGTACGAAAAGGCTATTAAAATCGCCAAAATTACCGAGGAGGACGCCGCTAAATTCTACGAAAAGGCCGACAAGCCCCCTAAGACCGACGTATAAATTAAAGAGAAGTTTCCTAAGTAATACTAAAAGTACTTCGACGTTTTTCAATTAAAGAAGGCTACGATTATTCCCCCCTATTATTTTTATAATTTTAAAATCGAATTAAAGTTTAGCGAATAAATACTATATATTAAATTGCGACCTTTCAACCCCGACGAACTAAGCGTAATTAAGAAATAAATTAATAATAACCTTAAGATCGGCTTTATCCGCCCGTCGTAATTAAAAGCCGCTTCCTAAATCCTATTTATAAAAAAGCCGGGTAGAAGAATACGAATTTACGTAAATTACCGAAGTATTAATAATATTACTTTTAAGAGCCGATACCCCCTTCTTTTAATTAAAGAAACTCTTAATACTATTTATAAGGCTAAGATCTTTACTAAATTCGATATTATCGCCGCCTTCCACCGTATTCGTATAACCGAGGGGTATAAATAGTTAATAGTATTTATTATCCGCTTTAGACTTTTCGAATCTTTAATATATCTTTTTAAACTATAAAAAGCCCTAAGTACTTTCTAGAATTACGTTAATAATATTTTATATAATATTTTTAACGTATATGCGACCGCTTACTTCAATAATATTTTAATCTTTTCTAATAACGAAATAGACTACGAACGCTATATTAACGACGTTTTTAAATAATTGGCCAAGGCGGGCCTATAGGTAGACATCGATAAATACGAATTCTATATTAAAAAGACTAAGTACTTAAAATTAATTATAATACCGGGAGGAATTAAAATAGACTTTGAAAAGGTCAAAACTATTACCGATTGGCAATTACCTACTTCTAAGAAATTTTTATAAAGCTTTCTAAGCTTTGCCAACTTCTATTAGCGCTTTATTAAAGGATTTTCGACTATAGCCGTACCCCTATACGACTTTACGAAATAGGATACTAAATAGGAATAGACTACGGCCTAATAATCCGCCTTTGAGACGCTAAAAGTAATTTTTAGTAGTAGATTTATTTTACGTATATATAACTAGTCTAAGAAGACCGTAATTGAAACCAACGCTTCCAATTAGGCCTTTAGAGGAACGCTCTTTTAATACGGCGATAATAAAGAGTTCTACCCTATAGCCTACTTTTTGTTAAAATATAGTATTATAGAATATAATTACGATATTTATAATAAGGAGTTATTAATTATCGTAAAGGTATTAGAGGAGTAGAGGCTAGAATTAAAAGGCGTTTAATAGCCGTTTAATATCGTTATAGACTATAAGAATTTAAAGACTTTTACTACTAATAAATAATTAACCCCCTACTATATATATTAATTGCAATTCCTATCTCGGTTCAACTTCTTAATTTACTATACCCTAAGTTTAAAAAACCTTCGCCCTAACGCTTTAAATAGGAAGCCTAAAGACGTATTATTAAATATAAAGGACTATTATTTGAAGGTTAGAAATTGCAAATTTATCGACCCCGCCTACTTTAAGGACGGCTACTTCGAAACGTTATTATCTATAAGTATTGAGGATTTGGATATCGATAAGGAGGTTTTCCTATTGGCCTTAAACGCCCTCGAAGAATTAAATAAATTTATAGACAATATTATCGAAGAAAGCTATACGTAGTTTATATTAATATAGGAGGCGGTAATTTGCCTATAGGACCCCAACCGTTCCGAATAGCGCCTTTATATTAAAAAGAAGTTGAAAGTAGTATTTATAGAGTATTTTATAATAAGAAGTAAAGTTTATTATAGAGGACGAATACTTATCGACCTAAACGATACGGCTACCTATTTATAACTAATCTATTACGCTTACTCCTTGCTAATAATAAAATACTCTAATAAAGATAAAACTTAGGTATAGATAAACAAATATTAGTATTAATCTAATATAGCGGAAGCCGTAAAGGCTTATTATAAAGGCTATTTAATTTATTCTAAAATTAAAGTATTGCGGAGGGCTAAAATAAGTTATTTAAAACTTATATTAGCCGCCTTCGTACTATAGAAAAATATTTTAATCGACTACGTTTCCCCCTTCCTAAAGAGTTTATATTTAAATTAGAAGTTTAAATATATCGCTATTGTAGTAGACCGCTTTACCAAAATATAATATTATATTGCTATTAAGATAATAGAAGTAAAGGAATTAGCCGACCGGTTTATTAATAGGATATATACCCTATATAAATTACCCGATACTATAGTTTTAAACCGTAGCTCCTAATTCGTCTCCCTATTCTAGGCTACCGTTTGTAAAAGACTAATAATTAAGAGGTTATTAAGTTCCGCTTTCTACCCTCAAATGAATACCTAAATTAAGCGAATTAATATAGAAATAGAATAATACCTACGAATCTTTATAAATTAAATATAAACGGACTAGGCTAAATAATTACTATTAGTAGAGTTCGCCGGTAATAATATAATTTTAGAGATTATAGGAATAACCCCGTTCTTTACTAACTATAGTTTTTACTTATAAATAAGTATTGAGCCGTTATCGGTTACCCCGTCCCAACTCTCTCCAATTTAGTAGAAGGAATACTTAAAGGCTTACAAATTAGTAATTTGATTCGAGGCTATTTAGGACTATATATATACTTCTATAAAGAAGGCGTAGGACTGTTACAAGGCTAATACTAATGAAAAACATTCTAATACGCCGAAATATCGCCTTAGGGACCTAATTATATTAAATACGACTAATTTAGCCAATAGCCGCCTATACAACAAATTATACCCCCGCTAGAAGGGCCCCTTCAAAGTCGAATAAGTATATTCTTATAATATTAAATTTATTTTACCCGCCAATATATAATATTCCCTAATATTCTATATCTCTATAATTAAACCCTATAGGGAAGGCTTATTTAATTAAACCGCTATCTAAAGGGATGTGCGCGCTAACGAAGGCAAGGTAATAATTAGAATTAATAATTACGAAGAAATACTAGAATAGGAGTTCGATAAGTTTTTCGATTATAAATAGAGGGGGGGTAACTACTATTAATTCTATATAGTAGTATAAATTTACTACAACCCTACCGAAGAACCGATCGCCAACGTAATTAATACGAAGAAAGCCATTATTACCTTCTATAACAATTACTCCGAAGTACCTATCCTACTAGAAGTCAAATAGTAATTAGAAATTATAATTATACTATAAGAACGAACCCCAATACTAGTTCTAATACCCCGAATACTAATTCTAACGCCCCGCGTACCCCGAACCCTAGCCCCCGCTCCGCCCCCAAAACGCTTTAAACGTATTACCGATTTAAAAGAGTAAATTAACGCTACCGTCGTAGAAATCGCAACCGGGAAGTAAATAGCCCCATCCTAAATACTAGCCCTAATAATTATAGCGACCCCTTACGAATTAAAAGCACTATCCGAAGAGGATATAAGGAAATTAAACGAAGCTTTTAGGAAGATTTTTAAAAAGTTGTCGGAGATATAATAAAGGAAGAGGCTCCCTACGAAGAACGTAGTAAATAAATTAGAAATAGGGACCTACTAATAGGGCGACGATAATTAGACCGCGGAGGAATTTAGGGATATAAGGAGGATCCGGGAGTTACAAACGGAGGATCTCGAGGACGGGCCTTATCTACGGGTAGAGGAGCTTAAAAACGGAAATTGAAGGGGATAATCTATTATTTCATATATATATAGATTTTAAAGCTCTAGAACTTCTTTTATAGGGAGGTAATATTATAGGATTAGCCGTAATTGCCTTATATACGCACGGCTCCTACTATAGGCAGTTGAGCCTCGTACCGTACTATTACTACTATTGGCCAATAGCACATCACGTACGTATACACGTACGACTGGTCTAAGCTCTGGGCATAGCCTTCGTACTATACCCTATATCGCTAGACCTGCGCACACCTCTCTTTCCCTCTCTTCGTACAACTACGTATATCCAACCTACCCCCTACCTTTGGCCTTGCCCCGTGATACCTATTATACCGATACTTCTTTCGAATAGGATAAGTTTACCCGCGATTGGCTTAGGGAAATTAAGAATTAGATTAATTACCGCCCTATCGATTAGATTACTAACGTTCGGCGAGAGTATTAAACCTTTATTAAAGAAATTAATAAGAAGTAATCTAAGGACTTCGAGAAGTGGTTATTAGATTAGGAGGTTTTTATCGCTAATGGGAAGAGATTCGGTATTAGCGAAGCGAGTTCCCTTACTTCTTAGTTTATAGACTTCGTCGATATAGTTTGCGATTATAAACCTATTTAGGTAAGTAACGTTTAGAAGTTCGATAACGAATTTAAAGATATATTTTTAAAATATAAAGACGTATCCGCTAATTTTAAAAGAGTTGGTATATTAGAACGTATTATACTATTAATTAGTTTAAAAAAAGTTATAGTTCGTAGTGTTTAGAATATTAGCCGTTCTAGTTCGTAAGAGTTCGCGTTTAATAAAGAGGACGCTCCTAATTCTAAGTGTAAAAAAAAGCGGAAGGTAGACGTAAGGAAGAAATGCGGTGCGGATAAAAATGTAAGAGATTCTTTACGGCCGAAAAAGAGAGGAAATATTACGTTGTTTTATAAGGTTTATAAGTAAGGCCTTTACTTAGTAAAGCGCTATTAGTATTTAATATTTAAAATTAAGGATAATCCTATTTAAAAGTTTAGTAATCCTATTTAGAAGTTTATTGACGAGAATTTTGAGAAGTATTCCGAAATCGGTAAAGAGGTTGAAAAGGCTAGGAATTAAATATGGGACTGCTTTATTGCTTCGGCGTAAATTATTGTATTAAAGAGTTGAAGGAGATGAGAAATTGGTATTTGCGATATAATATTTCTCGTTAGATAAGGTACTTCTAATACGAGCGACGGAGAGGATGATATTTACCCTCTTAAAAATTTTGTAATCCTTGATTTTAGGGCTTCCCTTTATATTTTTAACGAGATTAGTCGTTTCTCTTTATTTCGAGTAGCGTTTTTAAAGGATTACGTTTAGGCTAGTGATTTTTAAATACCTATTAAAGGTTTTAGGAATATTAACGTAGAAATATAGGGAGAGAGGGGAATTTTAAGGCTATAGTTAAAAGAAATAGCCTTCTACTTTAATTTTACTATAAATTTTATATTATTACGCTTATTTCGAAAGTAAAGTTTTTATTAGGATTATAAATTTCCTAGTAATTGCCTCCGTCGACTAAACGGTTTATTCTTTTATTTCCTTTAAGAAATTTATTATTAGACGGTTTTCGAATACCTTCTCCTCTCCTTTAATTGCGCTGTTTTTTTTGCCCGCCGAAATCGCTTTAATTCCTTTACCGGCCGTTATACGTATAAGATGCCCGTTAAATTCTAATATAAACGATTTAGTTATTATAATTTTTAAATCCTCGAATATTTTTATAACGTCGAGGGTATTAGATTTAAAGGCCCCGCTACCTATTAATACGACGCGTATAGTATTTTAAAAATTAAACGATAAGTTAAACGAAAATTACGCAATAGAGGATTTGGCTTAGGAGAGCGATTCGTTATCGACTTTCTTGAATACGAATAAGGGAGAAGAGGATTTAGATACGTTATACTTATTATTTATCGATAGACTAGATTTGTCTAGGATATTTATATAGCGAATTATATTATTAAAGCTATTGTTAAAGGACTTTTTTCGGTTATCAATATAATTAATTATTAATATAACGTTAAAGTTAAATATATTAAATACGATAACGAATTTAATAATTAATACATTAGGGATAAGTTTACTATACGCCTTATTATTTTCGAGCCCTTAGTATTTAATATTTAAATTTAAAATAGCGGTGTTAAACGTTTAAGGGGTATAATTAAAGAAAAAGCGCGTATTATAGCGAATAGTTCCTACTTTCCTAATAATTTCTAGCCTTAAATTATTTTAGCCTCGGTTTATTTTATTAACCAGTCGCCTAAATATTTTTATAATTAGAAGTTATTATACGAGAGGTTTTATATTTTTATAGCCTATTATAAAGGGGTATAGATTAAGCTTTATAAATTTAATTTTAATTATTTATACGTTTACAGTTATAAAGTATACGCAATAACGAATACTATATAGAAAAAAGAGTAATAGCGTAAAAAACTTTAGCTAAAAGCTTAGATCGGTTTCCTTATTGGCTATTCTACCTCTTCTATTTATTAAATTTGGAATTTATAAATTAATTATATTATTTATACTCGTAATATATTCTTTAACAAAGATTTAATCTATTTAAGGAACCCTAATAATTTTAAATAAAGATTGAAGTTAATTAGCGATAAGATTGCCGACTTTCTCAACCGAGTTAATTACCCCCTTTAACTTCTTATATAATATTTCGAATTTATCAACGCAATTCAAAATATAGAAGATAATAGTTTTAACTATTTCCTATTATTACTCTTCAATAATAAATTTTAAAAAAATAATAATAAAATTACCTCGAAACTATTAGAACCCGCCGCTTAAAGTAAAATATTTATCGATTTTATATTTAATTATCCTATTCCGCTAAGTATACTACTAATTGCCCTTTTTACCGGCCTTATAATAAATTTGTTAAAATCTATTTCCTTTCCGATATTCGAATTATAGGAAGCCGCGTTTAACACTAGGAGATTTATTCAACTAGTAGGGAAATAGCAAGGTAAAATAGTTATAAAAGTAGAAATTAACTGTTTGATTACTAAAGGCGGTAGATTGGACTTTATTAAACGTTAAAACCTTCCCCTAATCCTAAAGATTTATTGCGATTTAGAATATTACGATTTAGGTAATTTTTTTAGGTAAGTAGAGGAAGTATATTTTAATAATTATAAGGAGATGAGGTTATAAGTTGAAATCGATAAGGATATTTCCCGTATTAAAGGTCTTTAAATCTTCGATTATATATAAGTATACGTCTATAAATTCGATAAATACGGTCGCTTATTAAAAGTGAAAGTTCGTTTTGTTGTTAGAGGTGATTAATAGTATAATTACAGTAAAGAAATGTATACTTTTACGTTAGCGGGTCGGTTATTTCGTTCTATTATTACATATACCGCTAAGTTTAATTTTAAATTTATTTAATACGACGTAGTAAATACTTTTATTAATATTTATTTCGATAAGGAGATCTATATATATATACCCCTTGGGTATTATAAGTACGGTATTATCGTTAAATTTTTCAAAGCCTTCTATAGTCTCCGATATATTCCCTTACTTTAGTAATAAGAATTTAACGGTACTTTTGAAAGTCTGGGGTTTAAACCGTTACTCGAGGATTTGTATATCCTTAAATATAATAGTATTCTAATTTTCTACTACGTTGATAATATTATTTTTACTTTTAATAAGATATAGTAAGATGAAGTTACCTAGGTTATAAAGAAGTTAGAAGAGAAGTATAAATTTATTAGTAGCGATAATTTCTAATGGTTTTTAGGTATTGAAATTATTCGAAATTGAGAGGTAGGCCTTATTTAGTTATCCCAACGGGAATATATTTATAAAATTATTAAGTTGATTAAGAATCCTTATACTTTCGCCTTTATTCCGATGAATAATAAAGAGTTTATACTTTATAATAGCGTAGCCTCTTTTAATAAAATCCGGAAATATTAGGTTATTATAGGGTTTATAATATATATTACTGTTATTATCCGATTTAATATCGCCTTTACTATTAACTATTTGGTTTACTATAATTATAACCCCGGTTTTCAATATTATAAGGCTATTAATAAGGTGTTATATTATTTTTAATTCTACTTTGATCTTTTCCTTTATTATAGGATATCTTCGAAGTTTGAAATAATTTTAAACGTATTATATACGGACAATTTATTAAATTGAAAGAGTTTATATAGGTTTACGATAAAGTTTTTTGGCGGTTTGGTTTATTAGGGTACTACTAAGTAAAAGACGGTATTAATTTTAATAATAGAAGTAGAATTACTATTAATTTTAAACGTAGCTAAAGAAGTTATTGCTATTATACGTTTGTATAAGGAGATTAATATTCCCCTCGATTAAGAGGTATTTGTAATCGGTTATAATAATATATAAACGATCTGTATATTAACCGTTAAGGCGGTAAAATTAATAATAAAATTGAAGTATATTAATATTTATTATTATTGGTTAAGGTAGGAGATTATGGAGGGAAGGATTGAGGTCGAGTATTTCGAGACGAAGAAGATATTAATTAATAAATTAACGAAGGTTTTAGGATAATTAGATTATGAGAAGTTCCGGGAATTGATGGGAATGACGAATGTACCGGTTTGTAAGGAGATAGGGTTAGATTAGGAGATTCCTAACGAAGTTTTAGAGGATATTTAGAATTTAGCCGGAGAGATTAATGTATTAAAAGAGAGAAAATTGTAAATAGTTTTACTTTTGCCCTATTTAGAAGGTCTATAAGTGAGGGGGTGTGTTAGAGTAGAGGGTGGATTTCTAGGTTTCTGGCTATACTCTATATGGGTTAGTTGCTTAGCCTCTTAATATTACCTGATTTCTGGGTATATTTGGGTTACCCCAATACCCCCTATACCTTCTAGAGTAGACCGCTGGAGTTAGTTATACACACTCTTCAATTAATTAATTCTGTATAGTCACATCTGATAGGTATGAACCGCAGGTAGTCAGGTAGGGTACCAAGCACCTGTCCGGTGAAAGTCTAGCTTCGGCCCGGGGTACTGAAGCTTCGGGGGCGKGGGGGGGGGGTTAGGGGCAGGGCGGCGCGGGGTTAGGTAGTAGTGGGCAGTGCAGAATTAACGGGACGAGCCTAGGTAGGCAGTGACGGGGGCGACCTCAGCAACGTCATGAAAACACTCGGCAACTAAAACCAATGACACCAAGTCCATGCTCGAGATGAGAGTCTGGTGTTAGTTGCATGGGCAATCGGATCGGCGATATGGCAGACATGGCAGACATGCAACAAACCAAAAAACGCCTTTAGGATACTTGTTGTGGACAAGATCAGTCTAAATTAAGATCGCTACCTCAGCAGGCATGAAATTGTCCACTGTGCACCATGTATGTAGGTATCTAGACAGCCAACAGCATGGTACAAAACGTTGAATGGCTTTGAGGGCGGGGAAACAAAGCACATTTCCAACCGTTCCAACCGTTCCAACCTGAGCCAACCTTCCCCAACTTAGAATCCTTCTCCCACCATGATGGTACGACCACCTCCATACCATAGCGTCCCGTCTCGCACTTCAAGCCCTTTCTCCTGACCGACAATCCACTCCCCCGTGAACTCGCTGTCGACAGAGTCCCACACTTGTGTCTCCAACCATTTATTGATCTCCTCAATCGCCTGAATCCAGCTTTGCCGGGCCAGAGGAGTTGCGTGGTCCTCTTGGCCGAGATATCGCCCGAGCGTGATGTGAGCGCTAGGAACCACGTACCGAGACCCGATCTCAACCCCAGTCTTCTTCACTGCCTCGAACAGGTCCCTGCGGAGATGGTGGTACGTGTACCCGTCATTCTCCTCGGCTGCCGGGACGAACGACACGGCAATGGCCGAGAGGTCATAGGATATCATGGGTCTCACCAACCGGGCCCGATGCGTAAACGTCAGGTTCGTCAACAACGGTATCGCCGGCCGTATCGACGACACAAGGCTCGCAATCTCGTCCGAGGCCCGCGAGTGCGCCAGCTCAAGTGTCGTCATGTGCATACGGTGCATGGGCATGAGCCATAAATCTACGTCGCACACAATCAGTCATTCCATGATACGCGCAGGCCCGGGGCAAGCAGCAAGGGATGGCGGCTGACGCACTGGGAGCCGCCTTCTGGAGGAGGGATTGCAGATGGGAAGCCAGTTTCAATATGTGCTCCGGTGGTCTTGCCCAGAAGACAAGACAGTGTCGTGGGTCTCGGAACCCAGGCTCGACTGATGGTCTCTCGAGCCGAAACAAAACGGGATCGATAATCAGTTCTTTGAAGTCGGCTGACAAGAACTGTTGTTGCTGTTGGAGGTTTCGTGTCAATCGATGAGTGGCATACAACGACTGTATCTCGGCCTAGACGTAGGGAGCAGATTGGTGAGTAGAGCTTTAAATACTCGCAACTTTCCCCCGGCATGGAAGGAGAGCATCGACCGAGGCACCTACGGGATGGTCATTGCAGGTTTGTATGAGGGTATCGTATGGGTTCTCTCCCGGCTTGATCTTAATGCCAGAGAGGTCTTCCAGCTTGTTTCTTGCATCGACTGATTCGATCGCGGGCTTCATTTTGCGTTTGCTAAGGACGAAAGGGGCCGAAGCCGATGATGGATGCAGCCTTTTCAGCCGAGGGCCCAAACTTCACGGGTAAGCAAGTGTGATGGTGAACATGTGCCAGCACTTTTAGTGGTCGATATTGTTTGATTGTTAGGTTTAGAAGGGCAGCATGTCCTGTCAAAACGGTCGATGCTATTGGGCACTCCTGCCATAATTTATCTTCAGCTCTTCACTCAGACGCACAAACCATTTTGAGTAAGGTTGATATCGTAAATACTACAACAGAATGTCCCTTGCGCGAAATACCGCAACACATAGGGGTACAGTACTAGTACCCCGCCAATTCTACTAGTATGCATTCAAACTCCCTACAGCTATCTGTTTGTGCATAAGGCTGATGGTGGTTATCAGCCGCCATGCAGGCCATCCATCACCGAACTCCAGACAGCAGGTCAAGTGAAGCAAGCCATACCACATTGATCGCACCGCTGGCTTGGTAGTTACATGTAACCATCGAAGCAACGGTATTCCCAACGGCAATGCGCCCTTCGATCACAGTTTACTCGCTATCGACGGAGGCTGAAGGCGGACCGTAACAGTGGATGGACCAAAGAAAACCTCCTGACAATCTTCCACGCCGACCTCGTTGGCGAACTGGAAAACGAAGAAATCAATCGCCTTGTCGGCTGGGCCAAGGGCCACCATTGGGGAGTGCCACGTGCCTGCCCCGTAGGTTACAGCCTGGTCCGTAGTGGCGATGAAAGCACGAAGGCCCTTCAGGTCAGGTAGGCCTCGACCCGGCAACTCTCGATTAGCGATCGTCCCAGGAGGCCGCGAGGAGGGAACTGGCAGCTGTTGGTCTTTGGCACTTGGCAAGAGGCTTGGAGCGACAACGACCAAGTATCGACTTTGTGAATCGGCGCGGAGTGGGACAAATGTTTGACTGGTGAACGGATGGCGCTCGAGGACGGTGACCGGGAAGACCTCACGCTCAACCCCGGCTTCGAGTCGCCGAGGGAGCGCCCGTGATGCACACACAAATATGTTGGAGACGGCCACTCCGGTTCGGCCGCTCGGTGCCTGGTCGTAGAGGTTTTCCATCCGTGACACGTGCTGGTACTTGATTGCCGTCCCTTGGTTGGCGACAATGGCATCGAAGGGCATGCCTGCCGTGTCGTTGGCCTTTGCGGCCATGGCAGGGTGGAGGTCAGGTCGTGGATTCGCAACCACATCACCAAATCGTTTAAACGCCTCCAGTTCAAGCGATACCGCATCAACCACCATGTCCAGTCCGTTTAGCTTTATCTTGACGGGGGTAGCCATTGCTTGGTCGTTGACAGCCTGCACCCCTTTTGTTGTCAAGAAGACGTTGTGCCGCGGTCCTTGTGGTGATGGCGTCGTCGTTTGACAGGAGAAATAGAGGCAAGGCGATCTGATTCCGTCTGAACAGGTGGAAGAGGTAGGCAATTAAGTCGTATAATATTCGAGTTGTCTTTCGGCGCAAGTGAATTGCATGGGTAATTGCGCCTGATAAGAAAATGTAGAATGGTTGGTATTTGGTTAGGTAGTAATATATAGGTAATGGTAGGAGACTCGGCTTACACGGGTGACTGGGCCCATATGTACCTAGGTACCTGTAACTTCTTCGCTTTTGGTTAGAGTGAATCGCTCAGTGGCTCATTGCAGTGCGGGTGGGAGGCGCTTTGTGGATATGGGGAGATCGGATGCGAATACACCCAGGTTTGTTAGAATGACTTGATAGGGAACTTAGCTCGACTCCCAGATGCCATCTAAGGGTTACGTCAAGAATCAGTTTGAGTTAGTGTTAATAAGGGACTGTCTGGTCAGACCATTACATCCCGAAAGTGCAGTTTACGCTGAGAAGAGAAAGAAGTACGAGAAAGAACACCAAACAAGGAAGCTTTGCCAGTTGGAGAGCAGAGGAAGCTGAAAGTTGAAAGGGAAACCCCGGCGCCCCAAAAAAAAAGTCGAGGAACCGGCAACAAGACGTGACCAGTTAGAAGAAGGAAGAGAAGACGCGAAAAAAAAAAAGGATTGCATGTAAAGAAAACAGAAGGCAAAGAAATGCCAAAAACGGCAAAAGAAATATTATTAATCAAGCGATTAATAACACACAAACACTCCTTCGGTAAGGATCGAACTTACAGCCTCCAGATTAACAGTCTGACGCGCTAGCCAATTGCGCCACGAAGGATTTTTGATGATTACATATGCTAACTCTTGCATTTAAGAGTCCCCGTGTGATGCCAATGGTACCTTCGTATTCGACCAGCTGAGAACTTTTCTGAAGTTACAGACAAGGACGCGGATACAAAAAGTACTCTGCCAACCCAACGATATACTATGTTCTCGTCAGTTGACATTTGTTTCTATGCACAGCTTTTCTTTATATGTCGGATTACACTGTAGGATATCCAAAATACTCACGATATACCCCGTTAAGCATCACGTTTAAACATCGCGCACTTGCATGCTAGATGTCATCCTCTTCGTCACCCTCTAACCAGATCTCATGCCCATCACTCTCCCATACGAATAAGCTGGCCAGGAATCCGAGTATGGCCACTCCGCTCAAGCCCCACCACACGGCACCGACAACTCCCATATTCAGGCCAAGTCCATACAAGAAACCACAGACCATAGGCCCCAAAGTCCTGGCAAAACTGCTAACGCTCTGTCCAATGCCGTGTACCGTACCTAGCACACTAGGATGCGGAGTGCAGTTATTGACTAGAATGGTCTGCGCTGGCAACGCAAACGTGCGTCCAACGACCTGAAGGGCGAGCACTCCGGCGATGGCCATCCAGACTGCAATGCCGTCTTTCGGGCTTGATGGCGGCGAAGAGCTCGGCACCAAGCTTAGGTATGGCACTAGGAAGTAAGTAAAGGGAAAAAACAGAAGGAAGAAGCGCCAGCTCCTGACCGTACCCAACCGTGCAGAAAGCCACGGGTAAAGTCCGAGCTGAAGGCCGATCCCAATGACACCGAGAATAGCCATGGCCATACCCACCTCACGGGGTTGTAGGCCTAAGCCCCCGGTAAAGAGGAAAGGGAGATTCCGCAAAAAGGCATTTGGAGATGCTGCGGTTTTGGTTGGGTCGTACACGGGGGTGGAAAGGAAGACGAACCACAGCGAGTTGAAGGTACCCACGTGAAAGGCAAGGAGGAAGTTTGCAACAAGTGTGAAGCTGACGTTTCGCGTAAAGATACGTCGGAAGGGGAGCCGCTTGGTGTATCGCCTCCGAGCCTGATTTTGCTTCCCAGCACCACCGTACGTCGGCTTGCCTGAGGATTTGTTTTCCTCCACTGCAGGACTAAGCTCGAGTTCGGCACTTGAATCTGTTGATGCCAATGGTGCATAGAACGCCTCCATGTCACCGCGAGAAAAGCATCTCCGAAGCTTCTGCCCCAATTCTAGGCCCCTGTCTCGCACCATTGCACGCGAGTCCAGCGTCTAAGTGAGAGGTGTGAGTACCTAAGCATGGAGTCACAGAATCGAACTTTCTTTCGGGGGTAAGATAACATGATTAGCATGAGATAAACTTGCCTCTTCTAGGAAAAGCCAGACGGAAATCATGGCGAAAAAGAGAAACACTGCCGACAGTATGTTTGGAGCAGCATACGGGAAGTGCGCAAAGAAGTTGATTTTGCCAAACGTGTCAGGATAGGTCCCCGCAGGGTCTGAGAGAAGACCGCCCAGTATGGGACCAATGATGATGCCAATGTTGAAAGTCATAGGAAGTAGCAGAAAGGCCCTTGACTGGTATCTGTCGCATCCATTAGTATTATGACACTCAACGCGAAATCGGTGTTGGTGGACAGGAGGACAAAGGCCCTTGGCTAAAGAGGCTAACTTACTTCTTCTCCTTGACGGTTTCACTGATCCTACAAGTAAGACATGTCAGCACGGGATCCGGAGGTTAGCAGGGAAGGAAGTATGATAGCTCATCCGGGCCAATCTTATTCTACTCACATGGTTCTGAGAACGCCTATGTTCCCGTTCGTGATTCCACCCAGAGACCTGAAGAGAAGGGCTTCCCAGAACGAAGTTGAGAAGCCGAACCCGACGCATGATAGCACTATGAAAAATACCTTTAGCAGAAGCACGGAGACAGGGACAGAAACTGCTGAATGATGGGAACATCAGTTGAAGTAGTTACCAAAAACTTACTTGTACCACCGAGACCGATCAAAAGCACGGTTTTGCGGCCACACCGAGGAGAGTCGGCAACTCGCCCCCACAGCATGGCGGTTAGGAATTGAGCAGCTGTAAAACTGGCACTGACTCGGAATCGCAGAATCAGCAACGGTAACCGCTTACATATCGCTAGGGCAATCCATGGCATATTTTCTTAGATCACGAGTGGGAGAGGAGAGATTCACTGAAGAATGCCAGCCTGGCTGGAAATGGTGGAGTCAGGAAGGTCGGGATTGAACCACCTCAGCTGGTAGAACATATAGGACTTGATGTAACCAACAATCAGCAATGGATGAACCGCTGCATGATGAATTTCGGGGAACCTACCTGAAGAGAGGTCTGGACAAGCGGTTCACTCAACCTAGCGAGAGTGATGACGATAAGCTGGTCTTTCCGGGGTAGGTCCCCCCATGAGACAGCATTCGCGCCGGTGAGATGCCGCTGGGGTGCAGACTCGATGGTTCTCTCGGTAACCGTGTCTGTAGCCACGCCGGACATTGTGACGGGAGCGCCTCGGGACCTATGCCCATGATTCAGTGATGATTCACGGTGGTCAAGGCTGGTGATCAAAGACAGCCTCCCCGTCCCGGCCTCCGCCTCCCCCGCCTTAGCACCCGCACCCGCACCCGCACCCGCACCCGCACCCGCAAGACAGGCACCAAAGCCAGGTGCGGCATCGTGGGGTCCGGGGACATCCGAATATTGGGAACCGGAGCGGTTGACCCCACCTGGCTCCCCAGCTTCGGGCCCATAAACCATCTGGACCGGGCGGGAAGATTACGGGAAGTAGCTGCTGTGGAGAGTGCACGAGTCGGGTCCCGTCAGATCAGCCGGGTACTGTACGGCGTAGGAAGAGAGTCAGGGACTTGCTGCGGGATCACAGATCGGGGTACCAGAGTCGGGGTAGTATCGTTTAGACTGACTTGTTATCGGTTAACGGCCACCCCACGTCCAATCCAAAGTGCTGGGTAAGGTAGCCGTGAGAGTTGAGCGGAACAGGGTGGAAGTTTCGGGGTCCGCTTCACACTTGGACGGGCAACCTGGAAGATTGAGCATGCAAAGAATGGCGAGACAAGCTGGCAGCCGATACGGATGTGTACATGTATAAACTCAAGGGGATGGAAAACGCACAACACACGATACCTCCTTCTAGACCTACGTGCCGCCACGGATTCTCTTTACCTACTACGCTACAAGTACAGTAGCATCCGGGCACAGCGTAACACCACTTACAGTCACGGATAAGATATTGTATGCCTAAGGCGTTGTCAACCTGGACGTCGTAGGAAGACTAGTGTACCTCTATGGGCGGTGGTGGTCCCAAACAACCGACAAGACAGCCATGCAGGCCATGTCAAAACACTATACATACTGACGAGGTCAAATGAAGGGACTGACTGTTCGGTTGCGTCACCGGATGATCTCTCATCCACCCGCTTCCCCCCACCGATCAGCCACAGCATCGGTGCCGCAACGGCTTTCTTCTATCTGCTTCGGGCTAGTCGATGCCCCTCAGCTAACCCTCTGAGCATCAGCTCCAACCCTGAGCCGCGAGATGTAATGTTGACAGACATGACCTGGTCGGCAAAGAGTCTGCATGCGGGAATGAAGATCCGGCCGGATTCTTTGGGCCTCACAAGTAGCCGATGATCGGATAGGGCCAATGGTCGGGCCGCGCACGGGAGCGGTCATCCCATTGTCCTGGGACTCCATGGCTAGGACGAGTTTCTTCAGCACAGGCAGGAGCAACAAGAGGAAGATTTCCTGATCAAAGGCGAAACAGAGAGATGATGAAACAGAGCACGGGGATTGTCCGTCATAGCCTGGGTTTTAGCATGTCCAAGTGGCGGCGGCGGCGCCTTGTGGGTTGAGGAGATGGACTGAAACGGCGCTGCCATGCTATATGTACTGCGTAGACTGTAGAGGTAGAGTGCTAATGGAACGTCGAGCATGCGTACGTAGACAGACACGCACGTGGTAGGCTTGTAGGTGTACCTACTACATAGTAGTCTCCTACGTAACCGGTTGTTCGTTAGAGGTTCTCGAGGTGTTTGTTGTTGGGAATTGTAGCAGTGTCATAAAACCTTTTGAAGAGATACAATATGGCATCAATGCACGACCGAATTTAACCCAACACTCGTCCCCCCCAGGCCCAGCGTAAGTAGTGGTCCATCTGAAATTTCTGAACGTAGAAACTTTCGAAAATTTCTAGAAAATTTCTGAAAAAATGAGGTCAATTTCCATTTTTTCAAGACCCACTAGCAGCACCCTCTGAGTTAAGGCGCTGGAGTGCCCCTAACATGACTCTGGTCAGCCTTGTGGCTGGCTATCAGTGATAGTGCACGGACTCGTGCACGGGCCCTGGAATTTCAGAAATTTCAGAAATTTGAAAATTTCCGAGAAAATGCCATTATTTCAGAATCAATCGACCACTAAGCGTAAGTCTCCTCGCTTTGCGCGTCTCCGAAATCTGTCCGAGTTTGAGCCGCTCGGACAAGGGGAGTCCTCCCATATCGGAGTCGATTACAGGTATCCAGAAGACAAAAACTCATACACCTTCCCGCGCTTTGGTGGCCAAGCTGTGCATCTTGGCGCCAAATCCTGCGTTCATCTCAAAGTCACTTTTTTCAGTGCTTTCATTAAAACTTCGCGAACAGTCACTACATCAAAAAGATAATTGCACTAGTAAACTCAGAGCGCCCAAAATGGGCTTTTTGCTTAGGTTAGCTTTATATCAGGTTGTGGTGAGGTTGATGTAGGAGTTGGAAGAAAATCCTAGGTACTTGGGTTTTTAGCTTGGCTTGCAAGGCGTGGGCGGAAAGGTACATGAGTTTTTGTCTTCTGGATGCGTGATCGTTTCGCCCATGGTCCTGCAGTGCCCTTCACGTCGCTTCCCTTCACCTGCACTACCTCTCCTAGTTCCCCACCGCAGCTAATATGTATACGTACACATCACCCCTTAAAAGTTTGTTAGCGCGGTTCTCGTGACAGGGGTCTGCAAAACTTCACAAGAAAACAACGGGATAACCGCATTCAAAACGGAAAATTAGAGAGAGTGTATAAAACAGGGAAAACGCATCGGGTTGATACCAACTTCTTGCATGAAATTTGGTGGAATATTGGTTGAGTTGCGAAGAGTACGTTGTGAAGTCCCACGCTAACGAACTTACCAGGGGTGATGTGTACTTGTACAACGATAAGGTTTATCGAGAAGATTACAAATGCTGATAGGGAGATGTCTACACCGTACACAGCACACGTGTACCACGGGGGGCTCTGTGTGCACCGGACGTACATCCGACCTCAGTTTGATCGGCATGTAGATCTCAAGGGTCAGCTCCGGCCCTTGGCGAGATTCTGGGTGGTAGTCTCGGTAGTGTAGATACTGCGGAAAGAGGACGTGAGAATGGGAGAAACTCAAAAAAAAGATAGGTAGAGGTAACAGTTGGACACGTCGTCTGGGTCTACCTACGGGGTCATTGCACTACTGTAGTAGACTAAAGACGGCCGCTAACGCCCACAGTGTGCAGAGGCGGTATGTAGGGGTCAAGAGACAGGGAGATGAGGGAGGGTCTCGGAAAGATGGAGCCCGACAGGAAATCCACACAGTACCTTCAGTAGTGAGATCGCTGGCAGCGATATTGGGTGGATATCAGCCATTCTCGAGGCTCGAGCAGAAACTGCATGGCAGAGATGGGGGTCCTTAGCATGCACCATGCGCCAATGCAGATCAACAACCCTGTTTCTTCCAAAGGGCGACCAGGAGACGAACAGAGAAAAATTCAGTGTCCTGATGGTCTTCTCGCGCTGCGGTCTAATCGCGAGCACTAGGTAGCTGTGCGCGCTCCACCTGCACCCCTCCCTGCCTCGCTCTTCTCCTCCGTCGGGTCTGCGTCCACGTCCACGTTCACGTCCACCGCCTACCGTCTGTCTGCCTTTTTACACGTCCCCCGTGTCCGTCGTCCCTCTCCTGAACCTTGCTGCCTCCGAGACACATGAACCACCACACCCAGGAGGCCGCGTCCCTTCCCCATGTGCCCTCTCCGTCTCCGTCTCCGTCTCCTCCCCGTACTCCCCGTACTCCCAGTTCCCCCGTCCCCCCGTCCTCGCCTCGGCGCGTGAGAGGTCGGGGTAGACGCGGAGAAACCGGGATGGGGGCTGTGGGCATAAAACATGAGCAGGTATCCATTACTGTGCATACGTCGCCCGATCCCATCAGCCGCTATGGCCTCTCAAAAGATTGTATATGCGTGTATACCAAAATCTCATATTCCAACCTCAACACCTCTCCCATTTGTCCGGTCAATGCATTCCAAGAAATTACTACGGAAAAAAAAGTTCTCCGTGGTTGTGGGGGTGTGGACAGGCACTAGTGTAATGATGGTATTTGCTGATCAAGCATGTCAGGGTAATCGCCCAGTTCGTCCTCCAAATGTTTGGCACTCTCCTACATGTAGTTGCTCAAAGTGTTGTTCTCTAAATGGGCCAGTGGCCATGAGCCACATGTGGCCCGTTTCTGAACTTGTTTTAAAATGGCTCGTCTGACGCTATTCACGAGCATGAACCCAGGACTCTCAGCGTGGTGGTGGTGGTGGTGGTGGCGGTGGTGGTGGCGGTGGTGTTCAAGTTAGCTTTTAGCTATGTAGTCTAAATGTCCTCGCTTTGATATCTTCCCGGCAAGTACAAGCCCGTTCTAGTGAGGCTCTGGGAAGCAACAGGGCCGGCAATGCCTGCCTTTACCTAGTCTCCCTAGTTAGTAAAAGTATGCATCAAGACATTCCAGGGGTTCCCCACGAGCTGGCCGGCTCCATTGGCCCCGTCAGGCGCCACAGCACCCAACCTCTGGTGCGTTGGCCAGTCATAGAGCGCCAATTTGCCAATCTGATACACATGTAATCTTTGGGTTCTCGAATTCGCCCGTCGAAACCTTTGGACTGATTCCATTTCAAGGTCTACAAGGCCAAGGCGCCTACGCACCACCCGTTCTGTCCTTTCCCCTTGGATACTAGCTTCCTCCAGCAGGGCTGGATGGTCTCGACTGTGCACGTACGTACAAGTCCGAGCACTGATCTGGCTCTCTGGTGTAAGTGTACCTGGCATGGGCACACTCTAGCTGTACCTTTTATGGATCCGTGCGTGGTCTCCAAGTTGGAATCGTCTTGCAGTTTGTGGTCCTCTCAACAACAAACCCCAACCAAACATCACCAGATTCACCATGTGGCTGGTATCCTCTTGGCTCAGGCATACCTCGGCGACGTGAGCTAGAGCCAGTCGCGCTCGGCACTACCCACAGCATTTCATGCCCGAGTGGGCAACAGCCCGGTAAACTCCGAGCCCGAAGTGCCCTTTCGGCACCCCTTTGGATTCGACTACTTCGCCAGCCTACGTACGCGCTACTGTGCTTGCAGTTCTTGAGTATTCGCACTCAATGCCACTCTTTGCTAACATGGGCCTCCCTTTATTGAGCCTCGCCAGTTCTCTGGGGCCCCGAGCTCCGCTGGCCTTGGTGCCGAATGGGGACGCAGAGAAAGGAGAAAACCACTCACCACGACCCACTATACCTTGTGGATATCTGAAAGCGGTCGCTCCTTGAAGGAAAGAGTTCCGCTGATGTTTCCATCTGCCCTTTTTTTTGCTCTTTGCCTTTTCTGTGCGCCTTCCATGCTGGAACCCATTGGCCAATCGCGTGCAGCAGTTACAGAGTTTGTGAATCTCTCGCCCCCTTGTGCTGCTTGTCCTAAATCCAGCGCTAAAAATAGGACCAGGGACCCATGCTTAACCATCCACTCCCCGTACCTTGACGCCCTCGTACCTCGCTATAGTTTACACTACCTGAAAACAACTTCGGGGTCATGCTAGTACTTACTCCGAGGAAGGAGAGCCCAACACATGACGTATCCGACGGCGCCGGCCAGTGCGGTCAGTGCGGTCAGAGACTGTTGGAGCTCCTAAACTTCAGACCGAAGGCCCATCCACGTCTCCGCCCACACCGAAACCACAATGGTAGGGCTTCTAAGTGGCATGGTGCTTCTGTACTTGCTTGGTGATGCTCCAGACCTCAAGTCTCCTGTTCCGTAACCATGAAACATGTTCCCTTTTCCTCAGTTATTGCTGCTTACAAAACGGCGAGGGAGATCTCTTTGACACTGACAATCCAGTAGCTTCGTGGTCATTCGAATGTCATAAAACATCCTGCATACTATGTACACAAAGGGAAAGCGGCCATTTTCTACACAGAGTCTAACCATGAAAACGCCATAGACGCCAAGAAAAAAAACCATATTCCGACCGAACTCCATCCAAGAGGGTATACGTACCCCACCAGCCGATCATGCCATTGTCGTCCCTCTATAATTCGCTTTATGTGTCCGCCCACCAGATGAAAAGAAAAAGAAAAAAAAACATGATGCGCCAAGTGATGCGTTTTCGTGAACCGTTACTCCCGCCAGCCGGTGTAAAGGTGGAAAGGGTGCTTGCCCCTCCCTCATAGTCTTGACCCATCCATCTGCCCCCTTTTTGAGCAAGTGAAACAGGTAGGGATACAAACCGAATAACCCGTAGAAAAGTAAGATCAAGATAGGGGAACCCCCTGTGCTGTCCGCAGAAATACAACATCTTTTCTCCGTGGTCCTCTTTTGGAGAGAAAAGGATGGGAAACAAAGGTGAAATGCTCCAAAGTTATGAAAAAAAGAACAAGCCGCTTGCTGTGTAGCTGATATGTGGCGTAAACGCTTCGAGATCTGTGTGTTTCAAACGAGTTGGGAAGGCGGACTGGCCTTCCCACACAAACTGCCTACGCAAATGTAGGAACTGCGTAGAACGTTGCGCGTCGTTGGCCTTTATCGACGTTGATGGTCGTCGTCTGTATCTGTAATTGTTGTCCAAAGAGTTGGTGTTGTTGTAGCTGTTGTCTCTTAGGCTGCCCGTCCGCAACACTGTGATTGTCCGCGACAGGATGGTTGGCCTCAAAAACGAACGTTTGTGCCGATATGGCATCAAACCCTAGGCGATTGTGGTGAATAGTAGGTTGGTGCCGGGTACATAGACCAGGACTGCTGGGGGAGATACGAGGATTGCGGCTGTGGAACGCTGGTCGGGCAGTATCCGCGGTCTAAGCCGTGTCAGTAAAACACCCGCACATAAGACATCGGCCAAAAACCACGAGGGCTACTCACCAGTTTCAATGTCCTCGTAGTTGACCTTCATGCCGTCCAGGCAAGAGATTCCCGTAGCTTGGCCCATTACAGAGGAGTCCATCAAGGAAGAAGGGACGCTTGTAGGGACATGGCTAACCACGTACTCATCAGGATGCCCCGTGGATGAAGACGGACTTGAGACCACTGAAGAAACAGTTACTGAAGAGACGGGGACCACCGGAGGCCATGTCTCACAAGGTTCAGGAGTAGGGAGGTAAGATGGCCCAAAGCTTGTCGGTGCACCATAGTCCGTGGAGCCTTGGGGGAAGGATGCCCCGCGGCCTGGAACTGCTGATGGCGAAGTTTGCAGTCCATCCATCTCGTAGCCTTTAGTCACAATGGGTTAGCCTTTGGAACGAGATCGAAACCATAGGAATGGCCGCATGAGTCCAAAAAAAGAGAAAAACTGGCTTACCAGATTGAGGGAACGGACGGTTCCCGATGCCAAGGGCTTCCCTTAATGTTCGCACTTCGTGCTCCAATGCCTTGTTCTTCTGCAGCAGTTCACGAACCATTCCATCGCGGTTCTCCCTTCCCCTCGATTCTTCCAATTCGCGCTGTAGCCTTTCAATAAGCTCCTTGGTGCGAGCTCTTATTGCGCGTTGCGCTTCCCGATCATTTGCTCGCTTCCTAGCTAGCTGTGAAGGCGTGAGGGTAGAGACGCTTCTCGTGCCTGTGTCCGCAAACAAAGATAAGTGTCAGAAAGCTTCACGGTGGATTTCCCAGGAGATGATGGTATTCAGCACTCACCTTTCCTCTTCACCGTAGCCGGCTTATTTTCCCCGGTAGTGGCAGCAGGAGGAGACCGAGCCATCTTGAGTTGGTGGTTGTTGTGTCGATATGCGTGACTGTACTATGACGTTTGTGTGTATGTCTATATCGATGTTGTCTTGAAGGCTGAATTTCAGATTGTTCTTGGTAGTTCTGCCTTGCTCGAGATGAGAGTGATGGAAAGAAATAGATACGGTTCGTTGCTAGATAAAGCCGGAGCAAGTGGACGGATGGGACCAAGGGAAGTTTCTCGCGGGATGCCCACTTATAACAACACAGCACAGCGTTGAAGCGTAGTCCAGGCTGTGATCAGAGATGGGCTCCGCCAAAGAGACAAGGGTGAATAGGAAGGAACCCCCGGTCTTGCTGGGTCTACATGTACACACTTCTACTCTTGAAAGGTGCCCTTCCAAAGGTGGGGAAGGTGGTCAAGGTGTCTTGAAAGATCGGGATCATGGGAGTATGGACTAGAAGCCCCAGTCTGTGCGCCAGATGCCTTGGGCCTTTGCTTCCACTTTCCCCTTCTAGTCCGTTCCGGAGACTTGGAGACTAGACATTGGGATCCGGGCCACGGACGAGCTGACAGGGGCGAGGCGGACGGTGCTCTAGGCCGGTCATTCCTCCGCCAGTCCGGCCTATCTCGGACCAGGATGGCACGAGAAGGGCTCCTCTCCCGGGCCTGAGCGGCCTCTGCCCAGAGACAGGCACGCGGCAGAGAGAATGGATGACCCCAAGTGCCTTCCAACTCTTTGGTCTCTTATACAACAGCCTTATATACTGCCATCTAACAACCGCCCTTTGCAAATGTAGTTGATACGTATGAGGCTCCGGCGCTAACCCTCGTTTGGTTAGAGACCACGGCACACCCCTGCAATGAGTGCTGGCCGGTAGACCGTTCATTGATTTGCGTTCAGCAGGCCGGGATAGTGAAGGTCAGAACTTAGTGTACTTCCCCCTTTTAGTTTGTGATGATTGCTTTGCTGTAATTGTGGGCGGCTTATCACCAAGGGGGGATTGTGGGACGAGTGAAGGAATGAGGACTTTAGATATTAGTAACCTCACATACTGCGAACAGCATAAAAGTTTACCTTTGCCAAGCCCTTGTGGCCTTCGAGTTACGAGGATACGTACCCTTCCGACTGACGGGTCCACCTGAGGCCCAAATTTTAGACTTTCACGCTATGCTGGAGCGCAATGTTGGGCCAAGAGGCTTGCATAGCACACCCCAGTACCGACCTAGCGTCTGGTGACAACGTCTTGAAAATCCAAGTGCTGTGCGCGTAGCTCGGAATATCTTCAAAATCTATACCGCGTGCACTAGACAAACTTAAACACTGGCAAGCTTGACGGTCTGACAAGACGGCTACGTCGTCGAGGCAGTCTCCAAACGGTAGCACGGCACAACACCAGAAAGAACGGCCAGCGATCTGATGCTCCCTCGAACCAACCAAAGACATCAGGAAAAAAAAGACCACACGAGCGGTGACACGAATCCAAATACTTTGATGTGGTTGTATCTCCCACCTTGCGCCTCTGGGTGATAGACATACTGCATTCCAGAACATAAGATGGTTGTGGAATGTCTGCCACCGTCAATTTCGAACGCACGCTTGGCACGCTACGTGCATCAGAGGTCTAAGGACCACAACAGACGTCTGCAGCTAGGACTATGGTGGAGGCTTGAAACACAGTGCCTTGAAAGTGTTCTCCACTTGGGAACTCGCTCAAACCCTGCGTCCCTTACATGTTAGTGCGTGAAGGACCAGACTAGCATGGACCACCCAAAGACCGAAGCCCGAGCCGATATCTCCTAAAAGCGGCGAATGCGGGCAAGGAGTGGGAAAGGGGGCGACGCCTCACATCCTGTCCGTCATCCGATGGGATACGTTTCGAGACTCGGGAGCCACTAGTTGAGGCAGTTGAGCATGTCTGTCGGAGGCGAGTGGGCATGGGACAGCAATATGGCTTCAGAAAACGACATGGTAGCGTGTTGAGAAGAGTTTGCGCGCGGTGAGAGTAAGTAGTTGAGACCTACTAACCTACGTAGTGTATGCGCCCAGTTGCAAGCACAGAACAAACAGGCACCGATTAGGCGCACCTGGATCGACCCCACACGTTGCTATATCATTGATCTGCCACACGCGGTTAGGACCATGCGAAGATCACCGGTAGTGGAAGACAGGTGTGAATGGCATCTGGGGTCCCCGCGCGCATCAAGCCTACCTTCTGAAACCATTCCTTGACCTCGTAGTCTCCACCAGCACGGAGATCACGGTGGAAAGATGATGGTGATAATCTGCAATAGATCGTCTTCAGTGCTCGCGTAACTTGTTGGTTCTTACCCAGAGTCCCAGACGAGGCACAACCTCACAGTGAGTTGGCCAACGTCTCTCTCAAGCCGCGACTTGGCAGTTTGCCTGAACTATCTCTCCAAGAGCGCAACCAAAGGTAACTGTCCCGGGGGGCGAGTCATGGACACAGTGTCCGGGTCATCAACATCCTCCGCGGGGTTTCCTTTTCATGTTGAGCTTGCCTCGACAGCGCTTACAAGATCCTCCATTCCGCCTACCTGTGTCGGTCCTGTCATGCCACTCGGAGGTAACGCCCAGGCGGGTAGGGGGCTCACATAGCTCCATGCTCCATCAGCATCCTCGTATCTGAGACTGTGAAGCCAGAGCGAAAGCTCTTGCTCGCCAGGGTCCGTATAGAGCGGTGTCTGGCAGACGTCACAGAGTTGACCAGACATCTTTTCGGCCTTCTTCTTATGGTAGTTGTCCACCATCTCGTCATAATAGGCAACTGCATCAGCAACGTCTTCCTTGCCCATCCGGGAGAGACGGGAAATGATATCCTCGTCACTGTTCCGAGCTGCCTCGGCATCGTTACGGCCGAGATCAAACCCCCAGACCTTTTGATTGGCATAGATCGGGTCGTTCTGGATCGGGTGACCTAAGAATTGGAGATGAACCCGGATTTGATGAGTCCTTCCGGTAACGGGAAGGCAGCGGACAATGGAATATCCTTCTCCTTCACCCCTCCTCTGCGCCGTTTGCTCTGCGTCCGGCATAGCCGGTTGTTTGGTCTGACCCTTGGCAGGCGGGTCAACGGGAGGATAATAGGCCAGGCGCTTGAAAACGGTACGTGCCGCCTTGCCGTTGGCACGCACACGGTTGAGGGTTAGTTTGGGGGAAATCTGAAGGATGGGTTGATCGCAAACCACTTCGCCATCGGGAAACCTGCCAACAACCCTAGCGATGTACTCCTTGCGGACACTGCGCTGAGAGATCTGAGCAACGAGACGTTCGGCCGCACGCTGGTTCTTGGCAAGAAACATGATACCGCTGGTGAGCCGGTCAAGTCTGTTGCAGGGACGGGGTAGGAAATCAGGTCCCCTCTCGGACTTGATAATCTCAACGACAGAATTGTAGTTGTAGCGGCCAGCGGGGTGGACGGGGACACCGGACGGCTTGTTGATGACAATCAGGTCATTGTCTTCGTGAATCACGCGAATGGGCTCGGCTGTGATGGGAGGCTCGTGACGGTGAGTGGTATGGGAGATGAGGTCACCATTCTTGAGGACATATTCGGGACCGACAGCCTTGCCATTGACGACAACCAGGCCGGTCTCAACGGCGTTACGGTAATACTCGGCCGGCCGGTCCCGGAATTCGACCTCGAATATTTCCATCAGCTTGCGACCGCGCCAACGCTCCTTGCACCACGTGTTGTAGGTGTAATGGTACGGCACGACGCGGCGAAGGCCATCCTCGATATAGTAGGGCCGGGGCCAGGGATCAGAGGGAGTGATCGCGACAGCGGGAGGTTCAGCGGCCGGGGAAATGGTCGCCGCATCCGTCACTCCAACAGCCGGCGTGGGATCGGGGGTAAGGGACGGTGTTTCGTTGTCCGTGACGAGGCTTGTCGCGACTGTGGCCCCCATCTTCCGTCTCGTGGCTGGGAGCAACCGTGTCAGCGATGCTAATGATGCGAATGGCGCGAGCAGTGCAGCAGCGGTGGAGCGACAGGAAGCCAGTTTGGCGATGGCTTGCTTGGTTGTCGTCAGACAAAACAGTAGAGGGAGGATGGAGGGCCGGATCTCCAGTCGGAACGAAATGAACAAGACAAGACGTGATGTATTATATTGTGTTGTAGGTAGTCTGGCGAGCACATGGGACGGACCCAAAGACAAATTTCAGACGGATGGACATGCTTGGCAGTATCGTACCGTACAGGCAGCGTTACCCTATCTGGCGCAAGAGCCTGACTGACAGTGTTAGCACATATATGTAACGCACCCGCTTGACATTAACAGTACCAGCCCTTCTCTTGCGGGGCTTAAAGTGCCCCATCCTTAATGCCGTACTTACCCGCTATACGCCTTACCACATACGTACAAGACAGCGGTTAGCGCCACTACTCCGCTACCGGGTATCTGCAAGTCGATACATAATGTAATGGTACGGTCCTGTTACGTACATTACACATACGTACGGTGGCCCAAGTGTGTCTTAGGCCCGATATCCAAAATTTTGTTGAAAATAAATCCTTGCCAGGTGCAAGCACTACGCTCGCACCGGAGGGTAGCAACCAAGCCCGATCACCTCTTGACTAACAACGCCGCCGGCGCCGACGGCATTCAAGACTACTTAAACTCCAATACTAATTCAATCCCAATTTCAAACTCCAAAGCAACAATAAAGCAATGAAGCAATGAAGCAATAAAGCAATGAAGCAATGGGAGTCAGTGGGAGTTAGTGGGAGTCAATGAGAATTGATAAGAGCTAATGGGAGTTGATGGTTTATCGTTGACTTCGCGGGAGGTTTGCCAAGACCTTGGGTAGCAGTGCAAATGGACCCCTGGTCTTTCTCTAAATTTTGGCGAGCATGGAACTTTGGGGTAAGGTAACAATGCAAATGGATCCTTCCGCCTCCTCAAAAAAATGAAAGAGGGAGAGAGAAAAAAAAGAGGAAAAGAAAAAGAAGTAAAAAAAGGAGAGGGGAGGAAAAAAAGAAAAATGAAAGGTGGGAAAAGATAGAAAAGATAAAGTTTGGGAAGGTTAAAGCGGAGGTTTCAAAGCTTGGTAGCTTGAATGCTTGATGGGTGTGAGTGTTGAACGTTGTAAGTGCTTTGGAGGCGTTGATATAAAATGGCCGACACTTGGCTGCAGCTGAAAGCTCGGACCAGTTTTATATCGGGCCTAAGACACACTTGGGCCACCGTACATACGTACCGTGGATACCTACTGGCCTACTAGGCATACGCACTGTCTGTCTCATCCTACGCCGCCCATGTGTTAAGTTGTTGTTGACGTTGGACTACCTAACACGCCTACCCGTTTGTAGCCATCGTCGTGTTTCCAATTCGAGTATGGGTGCATCGGGATCTACTGCCGAGAGTGTACTGTGTAGGAGCCTCGGTAACACATAGTCTGGGGTAGTGAAGCTATCCGCCTCCGTCCTCACTTAAACTTCTCAAACCACCACTTCATCCATCACCTTCACTCCTCAGCCTCATCCCTTACTCACATCCGGTCCATTCGAAGTCCGCTGCCAGCATCCAAGCAAGCTACGGCCACGCCATGGGCGCTTATGACCAGTTAAAAAGCCGTACAAGGGCTGATTACCCCTACTTTCTCGAATATCGCACGCGATGGTAAGTTGCTGCTGTCCTATGCAAGGCCCCGATCCAGTGCTAACCTATTGGCACAGGAGTGACAACGACATGTACCAACATATGAATAATGCTATCTACAATTTCCTTTACGATTCCGTCATCAATAGCTATCTCTTCGAATTCTGTGGTCTCAAGCCCGATTCGTCCCCCCAGTATGGCATGGTTGTCCACAGTCACAACGATTACTTCGCCTCCATTTCGTTTCCCGCCTGCGCTGAGCTTGGCCTGCGCGTTAACAAGATTGGCAACTCCAGTGTCACCTATGAGATTGCCCTCTTTGAGAAGGGCGTCGACCAGGTTAAGTCAGTCGGCGAGTTCGTTCAGGTCTGGGTCGATCGAGACACCGGCAGGCCAAGTGTCCATGGCATACGCCAGCATGTTCGCGATGGGCTCCAGCGCATCATGGTAGACACCCATCTAAGCAAACTTTAGCAGGTCAACTTGCTCCAGGAAATTTGCCATCTTGCTCGTTGTTCTCAAATATACCATCATGCTCACTGCTCCTCGTGACATAGTATCTCCAGGCACGCGTATGTTACTCCGCGAGTCTACCCAGTTTATTATAAACACCAGTTACTCCGTTATACGCCTTCAACCTACACTTCACTGTCAACTCGCACCATTTCGTTGTTTATAGTGACCTCATACGGCCTTTCTCGCCGCTTTTGGCGTCTGCTTACTATTAAAATGAACTTATATTACTATTACGGGGCGCGAGCAAGCACTAAGGTAAGACTTTGATTGTTGTGCGAGGAACAGGAAGAGAATCCTGTGCGCGTACGAGAACTATGTAGGGCATAGGGCAGTGGGTCCATAGGCATAGACCTACCTAGAGCCACCATGTCATATAATAGCGGTCTATACCTAGACTGCTAAATATGCTGCAACCAGACAACTGCACTTAACTAGCTACACTAATGTAATATATATACATATACACCTATATACAGGAATAGGGCAGTAATGCCTATAACACTACCCCCTTCTTAAAATAAGGCCCCCGCGGCCGAAAAATGCTATTCTACATCGTTACTACCATTATTATTGCTAAAGTAGGCCTCCTCCCTAACTCCCGCGGGTACGCCCAACTAGGGGCTGCGAACCCGTATACTAAGACGGGAAGTTGTTTGGCGCCTAGACTCCTATCCACGAGCCAAATACCAGCTAAAATATTACCAAATGTAACCCTTCTACCGAAACTTCTCTTATTATCCTAAATAATCCTAGATAGTCCTAAATAACGTTCTAATCGTCTTTATAAGACTTATCCCCTTCCTCTACTATTATTAGCCCTACGAGGGGTACTATAAAAACGTTTGTAGTATAGCGGTTTGCGTAGACGTATAATAGCCGCTATTAGTATAAATAGCGTAGAGGCCCTCTATTCGATTCCTATCTATAATTACCGTTTTTATACTAATTCTAGCTTTTTAATCTTAACCGTTGGCTTTAACTATTAACTTTAACCATTATTGGGGTATATCTATTATTAGGGGTAGGAGATATAAGACCGCTATAAGACGTATTATCTCTCAGGCCTAGGACGGCTATTCTAAAAAAGGGTATATTATAAAGCTTTAATTAGAGTACGCGGAATAAGTCGAGCTAAACTCCTCTTTTTTATTAATTTTTCACTCGGTGTTTAAATTATTTATTATTTAGTTGTACGCTTCGTCGAATTTACCGGTTATCCACTACTAGAGCCGTTATAGCGGGGATTGGAGACGGGACCTTATTATTATCCTCTAGTATTATTTTTATCTTTTACTATACCTTTTAACCTTTCTTAAAATTTAGGTATAGAGGACCGAATTTTAGGTACTTATTGTAAAATTACTAAATTAATTCGTAATAGCCGTCTAGGTTATTAATTAGTTACTAATTAGGCGGGTAATAAGTTTATTTTACTAGATAGTTCTAAGTGCCCTCGATTTTTTAATAATTTATTAGCTTTTAGAACTCCTAGCGTCTATCCTCTTCGAAGTTATCCGTCTTAGTAATGACTATACCTTTATTTGCCCTAATATCCGTTATTAATTCCTTTTAGCTAAGGAGCCCTTCAATATAAGGCTTTATATAGGATATATTAACAATATAAGTAATTTTTATATTCTTTAATAAAATTAATTCTATTATATACGAACTAGCCTTTATAATACGGAAAAGCCCTTTAAAGCGCAGTATTAATTTATTATATAGCCGTCCTATTATATAATTAGCTATATTTAATATTATTTCGTTACCTACTTTATACTTAGAGGTATCCGTACGATAAATATTAATTACGGCTTTATATTATTCTTAGGCTTGTCTTATTAAAGCCTTTACGAAGTCTTAGATTTCTTTAAATTAGCTAATTAGTTGGTTAGCTCTAAATATTTGCTTTTTCTATACTTTTGTAACGTCCGGAGGTATTGGAGTAGATAGTTCTATACTTATCCGGGGGTAAAAACTGTAATTAGTAAAGAATGGAGTAATATTAGTAGATGCAGACTTTAGATTATTCCTTTAGAATTTAATTAAAGGTAGTTAATTTACCTAATCGTTTTAGGCCTAATTAATGAATATACGTAAGTACTATTTTATCTTAATATTAATCCTCTCGGTTTAGTTATTCGTTTCCTTGTAGTAAGGCGTAGTAAACTTTAATTTAATACTTAGTCGTTAAAATAAATATTTTTAGAAGGCAAATACGAATTGTATACCTCTATTAGAGATAATTATATTTAGTAACTTATAAAGGGTATAAATACAGTTAATGAACTTTTCTACTAGCTCCTCGGTTATAAGACCTTTTATCGGAATGAAGTACCTTATTTTAATTAACCGATCTACTACGATTAATATATATTAATATTCTACGCCCCTACCCGCCCTTTGAGATTTAGGAAACGGGGTAATATAGTCTATAGAGATATTTTTCTATAGGGCGTGTAGGATTGGTAACTACTTGAGAAATTTAGTTTGTAATGTCCTTATAACCTTTGTTTTACTATACGGGATATATACTTTATAGTACGTATTAATTGCTATTATTATACCCGGCTACTAGTATTTGTATATTAACGCTATAGTCCTATTTTTACCTAGGTAGCCGCCTTATATTAAGGAATAAATACGATAGATTAAATCTAGTTGCACTTTTTTATTATTGGGAGGGATTACCAGCCTATCCTTAAATATTACTTTATTGTTGATTATATAGTATTCGGCAAAGGGGATACGTATAATCTTCTTTATATACTTAGGCCAACGGGTACTTGTCCTAATAATTTTACGAATATCTATTATTATAGGGGAATTGGCGTACAATAGGTCTATTAAATTATCCGTATAAATACCTAGACCTTCGTCATCCTCTTCTTCAATACTATTTTCGAAGGTGTAAATTACGAAAGGCTCCCCCTTATCGTTTATAGCGTTTATTATAAAGTTCTCGCTATCCGTATTTATTAGGTCGTCTCCGAATAATTCTTTATTGAAGTAATTAAAGTCGATAAGCGGTTTATGCCTTACCTTTAGCCTATCGTCCTTTATATCCCTAGGGATATGTTCTAACTTCCTACTCAAGGCGTCCGGTCTAATGTTAATTAATCCTAGTCGGTACTTAATTATAAAATTGAATTGTAATAAGAATTTTAATTACTTTATATATTTAGGGGTAAACTTCTTCGTAGTCCCGAACGTTTTTAAATTCTTATAATCCGTAACGATTTCGAAAGGTTGTACAACCCCTTCTAATTCCGGTCTTTATTCTTCTAACGCTTTAATTATAGTTAATAATTCCTTATTATAGATGTTATAATTATATTCGGTTGCGGAGTACTTTATTAAGAAGTAAGCTACTAGGTATAGTTCTCTGTCGTTATACCTTTGTAATAGAGTGCCTCCTATAGACTAGTCCGAAGTATCGACTTTTATTACTATAAATTTCTCCTAATCGTAGATCTTTAATATAGGTACTAATATAAAGGCTATTTTCAATACTTTAAACGCGTTATTATACTCCTTATCCTAATATTAGTCGACCGTCTTCTTTGTTAGTTTATATAGGGGTTTGCCTATAGACGAAAACTTTATTATAAACCTCTTGTAGAAATTAGTAAAGTTTAAGAACCGCTGTAATTAGCGTTTGCTTGTAGGTGCCTCCTATTTAGTAATAGCGTATACTTTTTTAAGGTTTATTTTAATACCTCCTGGTGTAATAATTAAGCCTAGGTATTTCGTTCGTTAAATATAGAATTCGTATTTATCGATATTAATTTGTAGTTTTACGTCTATTAATTATTGTAATACTTTTCTAATGTATTTAACGTATTCTTTATAAGTCTCTAAGAAGATTAAGACATTGTCGAAGTACGCTGTGGCGTATACGTCTAGAATATTATATAGTACGTTGTTAATAAAGTTCTAGAATGAGGTTAGAGCTCTTAATAGACCGAATGGATATATTAGCGATTTATAGAGGCTAAACCTCGTAATGAAAACTATCAACTATTTATAACCCTTTACTATACGTAGTCTATTAAATACTGTAATAATATCGATTTTAGTGAATTACCTTGCTTTATAAATAGCGTTTAGAATTTCTTTAATTAATAGTAAGGGGTAGTAATTCTTTAGAGAGATGTTATTAATGCCTTTATAATTAACGTAAATCTTTATACTACTATTTAATTTGTGTATAAGTAGTATTAGGGAAGCGACGTCGGACGTTGAAGGTTGAATAAATCCTTTTACTAAGTTGTCGTTAAATTATTATTTAATAATTTTGAATTCTTGTAGCGATATGGGTTTCGCCTTCGAATATAATAGTAAATCTATATCCGGCTTTAATTCGATTTTATAGTTATAAGACCGGTATTCTAGTATTACGTCGGTATTTATAAGGTTAGCGACTTCTAAAAGGTCTTTATATTTATTTAAGAATTTGGCTTTTACCTCCTTAGGCGTATATTTAGGTCTAGTAGATTTTTCTATAAACTTTTGTATATCCTCTTTTATAATATTATAGATTTTATTAATTTCGGTTAGTAGTATTGGTTAACGGGGTCCTAGGGCCTCTAGTTCTAATTCGGGGATTAGAATCCCGTTATCGAAGTTGCAGACCCGGCTTATAAATTCTCTAGCGGATTCGCCTAATCGAAAAAAAATAGCTAAAATCCGTTCTTCCGCCGCTTTAACCTTATAAACGTTAATAAATTCGTAAATTTCGATATTCCCAAAGTATTTCTTATATAATTCGCCCTTCCTTTATATAATATTTCGCTAAGCGTTTTCTAATAGGGTAAGTATAGATATGCGCGGCTTATCCTTTTAGGCTTTTTAGAGTTCTACTTAATTAGTCGAATTAATACGAATGCCTCTTATCTTTAATGTAAATATAAAGGTATAGGTATTAACGAATTTAAAGTTTTTTAGATTAAGGGGGCCTATTTTTACTAAGGAGTCGAATTTGTAGAAGTAAGTATATTTAATACGCTCTAGTCTCGCTATAGATTATATTCTACGGCTTCTTTTAATTTCTATTATTACTTTAATTTTATTAGGCTTCCTATTAGGATTATAGGGCTCTTCGAAATCGCTTACTACGGTAAGCTATGAATACGGTTCTATTATTATAATTTAATTGCTTTTAGGTATTTCCGTAGTATAGATCGACACTTATAGTTCTTTTTTGGCTAGCTTCTTATTGTTAATAATTTGCCGTCTTTTTAATACCTTCTATATTCTCCTATCCTTATCCGCTTTTATATTTAAGTCCGTATTTGAATTTATTAGCTCCGTCTTTAAATAATCTTCTATTTCTACTATTATAACCGTAATTTTAGGTACGGTTATAAGTTTAGGGATCTCTACGGTTGCAGCTATTAGAGGTTAATTGATATAAGTGCTTATATATACTATATTCTAAGTAATTTTATTAGATACCTAATCGATATTTGGGTTGTAGAATTGTAATTAGGGCTATCCTAGAATAATTAGATATTCGGCTACTAAGTCGGCTACGAAGAATTTAATAACCTCTTTATATTCTCCGATATATATTATTATCTTTATATATTGTTCTATTTATTCTTTGAATCCGCCGTCCGCTAAATATAACGGCTATACCCTTTCTAATTGTTTAAATTCTAAATAAGTTTTTTTTAGCGAAAGAGCGATCGATAAAAGCTTTACTAGAATAATTAGAATCGACTAGTAATATATATTTTATTTTATTGCTACGCTAGGAATACTAAAAGTATATTGATAGGAGGGTTGTATTTTATCTATAGAGTTCTAAGCTATTTAAATCTAATCGTTTATTACCTTAATAAGTAAGAGTTTATCGAATATTTAATTTATTAATAATTAATCCCTTTATTTCTATCCTTTTCTATATCTTATTTAAATACTTCCGATTGCGATTTAAGTTTGGGGTTTGCTATTTCCCTACTAGGCCGGGGTGGTAGTAGCCGGAATAGCCGGGGTAGCCGGAGCTATAGCCGGAATTACTATTTCTATTATAGTGCGGTTGGCGACCGGGGCGGTCTTCTTATTTATAGTAATGCTTAGACTTTTACCCTTATTGCCGGTCTATTTGCCTCTACTACTATAATAGGTATTATTAGTATATTAACGGGCTATATGACCGCTCTGGCTATAGTTTATATAATTGCCCTTATTATAACGCTTTTATAGAACGTTTTTGTGAATCTCCTTGAACTTAATGCGGTCAATTTCTATAGCGTCGGGGTCCTTCTACTTATTACCGCCGCTATTATTATTACTACTATTAGTAATACCTTAGTTACTATTATTACGGAAAGCGGTATTCTTTAGAGACTTAGCTAAATTATAGTAAAGAGTTACCTACTCCTTCTATTCGTTGTAGCCGGGTTAGTTAGGTTGGTAAGATAGAGTTTTATTTAAGTCCTTAGATACTTTCTACTTTAGTATATGTACTTTAATAATTATATTGTAATTGTAACGGTCGGCCAATATTGTAAATTGGGCTTCGAAGTCGTCGAAGTTGGAGAATTTGCCGGACTGCTTGAGTTGTATTAGGGCCTTCTCTACTATTACGATAACGTTGCCCTATTTGAACCGATTGCCTAAATAGTCGAGGAATTCTTGGCCCGTCTTTTAAGTCTAAGCCGTTAAATGAAGCGGGTTGTCTAAGATCTTCTATAAGTATTTGGTAATAGTGATTTTTACTTCGCTACCTAAGTAGGATATTGTATAGAGGAATTTAATCCTCTTATTAGGAAAGGCGTAGATATTAATTATTTATTTAGTATAAATACTAGTAGATTAAAAGACGAAGGCGTTGTAACGTTTAATCGTATTAATTTCCTCGCTTATAAACCGTTTAGGGTCTTTTACTAGGTTATGACAATAGCCGCTGCCCTAGGGAATTAGGACCGGATTTATAGCCGGGGGGGGAGRGGGGGGGGGAGTAGGGGGAAAGCCGCTGCCGCCGCCTCTAGGGAAACCGCTGCCGCCGCTTCTAGGGAAACCGCCGCCGCCGCCTCTAGGGAAACCGCCGCCGCCGCCTCTAGGGAAACCGCTTCTACTACCGCTTGGGAAGCCGCTACTACTACCGGGACTTCTAGGTCCGCTGGGGAATCCTCCTCTACCGCTACCGGGACTTTTAGGTCCGCTGGGGAAACTTCTATTATTGCTAGGACCGCCGCTTATGCCGAAATTACCCGTGCCCGATCTTCTAGGGCCGTTATTGCTAGGACCGCCGCTTGTATTACCGGAGCCGAAGCCGGTTCCCTTGCCCGATCTATTAGGGCCGCCTTTACTAGAGTATTTAGTACCCTAAGTACTAGAGCTATTAACGCCCTAATCCTTAGGAACCTCTTCTATATTAGCTTCGACTATAGCTTTGAATTTGCCCTTCTCTTAGGCGACGTTAGTATTAATATTAACTAAATTATTCTGGGCGATAATCTTGTCCTCTTCGGTAAGACGAAGACTAATTTAGAGGTCTTTGATCTCCTCCTATACCTTGGCGAGCTCCTCGCTAGTGATCTTTACTGCGATCCTACTATTTTAGGCGTCGGTTAATACCTTGTTGAATTCGGTATAGTATTCCGACGAAGTCGTATTGGTTATAGTTAATAAATTGAAGAGGTTCTAATAATCCTCTTCCTTACCTAATTCTAATGCCTCTATCTAATCGTTAAAAGAGGTCTTCTCGTATTCGAGGGCAGCCACTTTGGACTGTAGAGAGGCATTATCTTTAGTAATCTGGCTGTACTAGTTCTGTAGAGCGTTAATTTATTCTATAAATTGCGTTTTAGTAGCCTCTAGGGCTTTAATACGCTTAGCTTACTTGGCGGCTGCCTCCTTAGCTTTATTAATATACTCTCTAGTATTTTTCTAAAAGGTAATTGCTTTATTACTAGCGTCGGTAACGGCTGCGTTGAGTTTATTAAGCTTTTTATTAAAGTAATGAAGTAATTTTATTACCTCTTTATAGCCCCTAGCCGAAGCCGTAAATATAGGGGAGATTATAAGACCCGTACGGGTGTTATTATTATAGATTATCTATAGGTAGTTGAAGCTATCTAATAATTATAAGAAGACTTCGACGAAGTCGATTTGAACCTCGCCGCCGAGGGGATTCTAGGGGTTCTGGTCGGTAGATATCTTATTTATACGATCCGAATAATTGAAATAAAAAGAGAAATACTTTTACTATATTGTACGATATAATAATTACGCCCTCGTTATTTTAAGTATTCTAAGTATTTGCTTATTCTTTTTAGGGTCGATATTAATATTATTAAAATCCTTAATTCAATATTAGCGATTACACAATTCGCCGAAAAGTAAAGTTCGCAAGAACTAGATTACTGCGTTAGCCTTTACTAAATTTAGTTCGACCGAAATTATTTATTGCACTTCAACGCAAAGGTTAAGTATAATAAAGTATTACGGGGCGCGAGCAAGTACTAAAGTAAGACTTTAATTGTTATACGAAGAATAGGAAGAGAATCCTATACGCATATAAGAACTATATAGGGTATAGGGCAGTAGGTCTATAGGTATGGACCCACCTAGAGCCACTATGTTATATGACAGCGGTCTGTGCCCAGACCGCTGAATGTGCTATAGCCAGACAATTGCACTCAGCTGGCTGTACTAATGCAGCACATGTGCATGTGCACCTATATACAGGAACAGGGCAGTAATGCCTGTGACAGTTACCTCGTGAATTGCTGGAGGGTACCGCATTTCCTAATGGTGTAAGTCTCTCTAGAATATCCGAGGCTATACGAAGCGAGAAAAACCCATCTAGCTACATAACTTCGCGGATACTACGACGTATCTTACAAAGGCATTTTGTTAGTGGGTTAGGCAGGCACCAATCCCGGTCACATGATCTGTACCATGCCCACTCTATGCCCTGCCCAAACCGCACCATATCTAGCCTTCCAGACTAACCAATCTCTCCTCTTCTCCATAGCATCATCGCACACTCAATTAACTATATTTATATTTACTCTCGTTATTCGTAATCTCACAAGTTATAAGCCCTCTCTTACCTTCCCTGTAATCGAAATCAACAGGCGCATCGCGTATTCAATCAAGAACCTCATCAAGACGCTACAACACCGGGTCTTAAGCTCTCACGACCTCGATTTCGCAACTCAAGCTCACCCGTAAATTACTCCGCTATATAAAAATTCTCGTCAATACTTATTATTCGACCTCCCTCCTTCAATTACGTTAATCGACAAATTAAATGACTCAATCCCCATTACTAAAGTAATTAGCGCCCAATCTAACAACACGCGCTAACCTCTTACTTCATTAATAAATACGCAATACTATTAATACTATCGCTAATATATCTCTATCTACTTTATTACTCGTCTACCTTTAGAGCAAAGCCAATATCGATAATTAGGAATAAGGATTCGAGGTTAAATTCGATTACTTTAATTTTACCGACTATATCTTTAGTACTGTTAAAGAGCCCGACGCCGATAAGGTTAATAAATATAAAACTTGGTTTACCTAGCGCGTTATAGCTATAAAAATTCTATTAGCGATTCTTAAGGATAAAATTATTATTATTACCCTTACTATTAATAATTGGAATAGGAAGGATAAAGATCTTAAGGTCCTTTATACCCTCATTTAGTCTTATATTGCCCGTATTACTAATAAGGCTTATAGTGAAGTTCTCGCCGAGTTCTTAGCCATTAAGCGAAATAACTTTAATACTATAGCTTCCTTTCTTACCTACTATACCCTCCTTTGTAAGCGTATTCAAAATGCTAAATTTAATATTAATAACGACTTTGAGGTCACCTTTCTATTTAACGCTATTAAGTATAACTAAGTTATTAACGCGAAATACTAGGCCGCCGCTATTGAGGGTAAAACCCTTACTATCGGTAGCCTACTAGCTAAATTCAATAACTTTAACAATGTAAAAGCATGTATAACCAACCTTAACGTCAACATTCAGAAGTCGGCTAATAATAATAATAATAAGGATACTAACTCGTTAAATAAAAAGAAGGATAAAGATAATAAATGTATTGACTACCCTAAGTATAATAAGAAGATATATCCTACCTAAAAGTATATAGTTTATAGTTATTATATTACAACTAAAGTAGATATCTATTAGTACTATTACCCTAAGAAGGCACCTAATACCTAGAGGATTAAGAAGAAAGTTATTGTAAAGAAGGCCGCCGCTAGTATTAATACTCTAAGTAATAATAGTTCTACTAACCTTATTACCCTAATTACCGCTAATTCTACCCTATTATATAGAGGCGGAATATTTATAGCTTCTAATAATATAGATTTTTACTAGAACGCCTAGTAGACGCAATTTAGTATATTAATAATCAATCTAATTAATTAAATTTAAACTCTTAACTTCAACTTTAACATATATCTAATAATCTCGCTAAAGTCTAATAGGCTCAAAAGCATTAATAATAACTAAATAGTCTTTATAATCTTATTATCTACAACTTAGGTTATACTTCCAATATCTTTAACTACTTCAAATAGTTTACAAACCTATAACCTCTTCCCTACCCTATTATATATATTATCGGCAATAGAAATTCGATTTACGCTTACTATATAGGTATTGTTAAATTATCTATACCCACTATCAACAATATCAACGTTAAGGTTAAGATCAAGAACGTTATCTACAATCTATTTACCCTAACAAATCTATTAATAACTAAAGGTCTTCTCGATAATAAAATATTTTAGGATATACGAACTAATTAGATTATAGCTTATAAGGTTATAATTCAATGCAAATAGGTCAATAACCTCCCAATACTACTAGTATTCGCCTAGTAAAACTTCCCTCAAAATACCCGCTATACTATAATAATATTAATTAATTATTCAACGATATATTGTCGTTTTATATACGCTAATAAAGACTAAATCCTTAAGGCCTATAAAACGGCCAGTATTAAACTTAATAATACCTAGGAGTACTTCTATAAGGTATACGTTAAAGCCAAAGCCTATAATATAATCCCTAAAATCGCTAATAAAATTACGACTTAACCTATAGTATATATTTATATTAATATCGTCTCTTATACCCTCCCCGGCTATAAAGGTTACAAGTATATAATCTATTTCATCTACGAGGTAACTAGATTCCACTAGGCTAAATTCATAATCAATAAGGGAAATACCTTTATTCAAATTAAAAAATTCAAAAAATAGGCAGAATTTCAAAGTAGTAGATTCAAAATTAGGGCATTTAGTCTTAATAATAGTCTAGAATTTGGCTTTAATATTAAAGAATTCTAACGTAGTAAATTCGTTGATTGGGCTCGTATAGAAAGCGTTAAACTTCTTAAATTAATTCCCTATACCCTATAAATATAAAGAAAAATCGAATGCATAGACGCTATTATTATATAGCGTACCAAAGCTTTAATAATAGACCTTAGTATTTTAGAATATTTTTAGCCCTTTATAGCCAATTATATCGTTAGAGTCTTAAATCTATTACCCTCAAAGGCCAATAAAGACGGCAAAAGCCTATAGAAACTCCTTACAAAGGCAACTAACTTCCTAGAGGAAATTAAAATACTATATATCAAGCACTTAAAATTTTAACTTCTATACTACTTATTATTTTATTAAACTAGAAAAATAATTACAAGGTAATAAATTTCGTATTAAAACCTAAAAAGGCTATTTCATTAACTTCGATAACTTATATAATCGCATCGTCTTTATCTAGAACCTTAATACTAGTAAAATCCTTCGAACTAGCGCAATTACTTTCTTTAAGGAAGACCTAACCGTTAAAAAGGATTTAATTCTTAATAATAATAATAATATCGTATAATATTACATTATTTTTTCTAACTAAATAATTGATAAAATTAATACAATTACTAATAGCAGTTATTAAATCTAAATTAAAATTAATAGTAAGGCCCCTCGACTTTAATAGTAATCGGCCTTACCTCCTCTATAATATATTACTAAAAAACTATAGGAAACGACTATTATACTACTACTTTCTCTAAAGGCTACTCCAACACCAACTACAACAGCTCCAATTCTCCTAATATAATTACTAATTACTCCAACTCCCCAAAATTCGTCTCCAAACCCTACGCGTCAACAAAAAATTCTAATCTCTCTATTACCGATTCTAACGCTAAAATTCTTAGTCGATATAATTACGACTATAATATTTCTAATTCGTTCATTGCTAAACCCGCTTCAATAATCGCTACCTAATTCCCTAAACCCAAATATTAGAAACTCTATCGAATATAATAATGACCTTTTAGACCTCGAAAACCTTAATAAAGAAGACCCTATACTCCGTAACCGTCGTAATTCTTCTAATAGAAATAATAAACTAATTATATATACCGTACTAAGTATTCCCTTGCCTAGTAATTTATAGTAATTAGCTTTAGCGGTTCGCTTACCTTCTATAAATATTCTAAATTTATTATATTTTCGATAATTTAACCCTACTTTAAATATAAAAATTAATAAATTATAATTAAAACTACTAATTCCTCCTAAACCTCTAACTCGCCTCCGAAAACCTCTAATACAAACGTCAGAGCCTATGACACAATCTTTAGAGCCTACGAATAAATCTTCGGAGCCTACAATTCAACTTTTAGAGCTTACAACTATCCCTTCCTAACCTATAAATTAAGAACAATCCAAGGCCAGACCGTACCGCTCCGTAATTAAATTACCCAATTACGATTATTATAGCTAAAAGGTCAAAGACAGTATAAGCAATATAATTAAAGAATCGGTTATATTACTAAATAATTACTATAGTACAATAAAGGGTCGTCTAATTCGACGTAGTCCCCCAATATACTATCTTACAGCTATAAAAATTAATTACGATATAATATACTTAGCCGTAGCTCAAACGCAATAATATATCCCTAAAAACTATCGAATCGCACGCAAACAAGCCAATTACGAAATATATTGGCTTCCAACTATAAAGAAGCAGGCTAAGGCCCTAGAAGACCGAAGAATCTATACTCTTGTACCCAAAACCCCTAATATAGATATCCTACCCGGCAAATAGGTATATAATAAGAAATATATTATTAATACTAAAAATTAAATGGCTAGAGTAAGATGGGTAGTCTATAGTAATTATAAAGAAGGTAATTGGGCTGTATAAGATATCTATACCGCTATAGTATACGCTATAAGCGTCCGCCTCTTCCTAACTATTATAGTAGTCAACGACTACAAGTGCTACTAATTCGACTTCGATACCGTATTTCTAAATACCCCTATTCTAAATAATACTAAATATTATATTTAATAACCTATTACTTTTAAAAAAGCTATACCCAGCTATAATAAAGAAGATATTATTTACCAGCTTAATAAGGCCTTATATAGTTTTAAATGTTCCCTACTTTACTAGTTTCAAATCCTCCTTCCCATTTTTAAAAATACTAAATTCGTACCTATTAACGCGGATTCTTATCTCCTTACTAATAAATCCCTAGGAATACTATTAGTCCTTTACGTTAATAACCTTTTCGTTACCGCGCTAACCGTAATTATTATTAACGAAGTTAAAGATTAACTAGTTAACTATTTTAAATTCAAATAATTAGGAGAAGTATATACTTTTTTAGGATGTAACGTTGTTAAGGACTAATAGATTCGTACAATCTTTATCTTATAAGAACGATACGCTTGTATAATTATCGCTAAATATAACGACGGTAAGATTAAATTCTACGGCGTTAAAATACTATAGCCACCGGATTATAAAATCTATAGGGGTGTTGATATATCCGCTAAGGAAATTAAATCCTACCCTAAAAAAATTAATTCCCTAAATTAATTATTAATAAGTATAAAACTAAATATTTTATTTACTGTTAGTAAATTATATAAAGCGAATAAGGCCCCTACTAATAAATACCTTATTGTCGTCAAGTATTTCTAGCGATACCTCTCTAAATTTACAAATTTAAATATCGTCTTAGGAAGTATACTATTACTATTAATAGCCCTATCCTTTTACGTATATATAAATACCTCTTTTATAGACGATATCCTATCTAAGAAGAATACTGCAAAGTATATAGTATTTTTTATTGAAACGCCCATGCCTTCACCAAGCAGTTTCGTCGTCGGGCCCACCTCCCAGGTGCCACAATTGGATCCACACCAGAGGTCGTGGTCCGTGGGCCCACATCGAAGCGCGGAAGGCGCGGCGGTTCTGTCTATAATAGGCCAGAATGCAATTAATTGCGGAGCCAGGGTCCCCACTCTATGCCCGATTGGGAAATCGTCAGGACACTGTGTCAATAGCAACGCAGACTATGCTGCATTTCCAGACGTTCAGATTGACATAGCTCAATCCAAACTGCATGCATCAAATCGCGAAAAACGTCATTAGATAGAGTAAATTTGTCTGATTCTCCCAATGTCTTTTGCTAAGCGATGTAGCGTAAAATGCGGTTGGGATAGTGTTGCGAAGTTCGATTTGCATGCGCGGCCATTTGCATGCGACCGCGCGACCGTGGCTCGCGTGCCGGCTGTCTGACACTCCCGGCAATTCTGGCACTCCCGGCAACGCAAATAGTGCTGGATTTCCTATGAAACGACATTGCAGTTGAAATTCCTCTTCAACCAGGGGATGCATCAAAGTGCAACCAGGTGTAAAATGTTCGCCTGAATTTTGCGGTCATTTTGGTACTCTGTGCAGCCTGTGCAGTAGTCTGGTTATTGAGAAAAGTGGTTGAGAAAGGCGGTTTTTGGTTGCAGCCCAGATGCGACCGTGGTTCTCAAATCTCAAATAAATGCGACCGTTATTCCAAATAACCAAGCCTCTCTCCAAAGTCTTTTCGCTTATATAAATAGAAAGAATAAACATCTTTATTAATCAATTGGGCTAGTGGCTCAATGGTAGGGCTAGTAGCTCAATGGTTCTTATATTTACTCCTCTTCTTAAGGTTGTCTGTTCGATTCCGTTTGAGGTTGGTTTTTTTTTCAAAAATGACCAAGTCCCAAAATGACCAAGTCTCAAAAAAAAAAAAAAAAAAAAAAAAAAA